>CM054135.1:48773706-49053706 GCA_028751875.1 Rapana venosa
CAGTGTGTGTGTGTGTGTGTGTGTGTGTATTTCTGCCATCATTATGTTAGTCACCATTACCACCTATCCTTTCTAGCCTCCCTGGGGAATTCCCTATTCTGCGTTGGTTTTGCCAAATGATATAATCTCAACGACCTTCCCCTTCCCCCCACCACACCTCTCTCTCACACACACTCACATCACACACACACACACACACACACACACAATCACTCTGTGTGCCTTGCTTCTGTTCAAACCTACTGCCACGATTCTTCTATTCCGTCAATCACCACTGCCAAAGTGTTCACCTGGCCTCACATCATCCAGTCCTCCTCTGAAAACCTCCGCCGATACTCCTCTTCAGTCAACCCGAGTTCGATTCTCGATCAAGAGGATTTTTCCTCTACCGTTAACGTCATCAGTGCCGACTCCCATTTCCCACACAAAACTTAAGTCCTTCGGATGAGACTATAAAACGAGGTCCCGTGTGCGAACGCACGAAGAACGTCTTGCGCACACGTTAAAAAAATAATAATAATAATCATGTATACGATCTGCACAGCCACGCCTAAGCCTTCCCCACTGACAGGTCCACAACGAAAAAAAGTGTCATGTCAAATAGTGCAAACCATCTAGCCTAATAATAATCTTCCTTCACTCCATCTCCCACCTCACCGGACCCCCCACCTCCCTCCACAGCCACGCCTAACCTCCCCCTGACAGGTCCACAACGAAAAAAGTGTCATGTCAAATAGTCCAAAACCATCTAGCCTGATAATAATCTTCACTCCATCTCCCACCTCACCGGACCCCCCACCCCCCTCTCTCTCTTTCTCTCTTAGTGAGAGCCACAGATCAGTTTATTTATACGGTACCATCTGTTTGTAGCTGGCCAAGACAAAGCAGAGGCTGTCCCACAGCCCGCAGTGTTTACACAGCTGGAGAGCATAACGGTAATTAAACTCGGCAGCCAACACCATCACACTATCACTACTATACCCCTACTATACCCGCCCCCCACTCTCCTCTCCCATCCCCTTACTCCTCTCCTATCTCCTGGCATCTCACAGAGCTGTATGTACAGATAATGTCGTATTGTGGCTAGTTACTGTGATTTAGCTCTCTACTTCTTTCTTGAATTTAATGTGTAGGGATTTGATTTATTGACGGGTTTGAGTTTGATTGGGTATTTTTCCGCTTCTGTACATGGAGTCTTGTTATGATTTGCAGAGTTGCGAATAACTATGTTTCATCGCAATTATCTGATTCTGTCTCCTGTTTTGTTTTTTGTTTGTTTGTTTTTATTGGTGTTTTGGTTGTGTTGGTTTGTTTTATTTTGGAGGGATGGGGGGGGGGGGAGGAAGAGATTGTTTTGTTTGTTATTCTCTTATTGTCAATTTCTGCTTGTCTACCATTCCATGTTTAATTTGTACAGAAAGCTTAACTTCCTCCTCTATCCCCGTTCATGCGAGTGGTTGGTATATGTTGTTATTATTATTATTATTATTATTATTAATAAACCAATTAGTAGTAGTAGTGTTATTATTATTATTATTAATCCAATATACTAGTCCAAACAACCAAACATTTTCAACAAAATGCAAGCAGTGAAAGTTGCTCTATCAGTCAAAGCCATCATCATCCAACACTGCCTTCTTGCACTTGCTGGCACAGCACAGCCCTGGCAGGCAGAGGCAAGAAAGAGTTAATTTAGCCTGCACAAACCCCTCGTTCACTACTAGGCCTATAGCCTAAACAATTCGTAAACAGTCAGGTTCCACAAGCACATAATTAGACTGTTGTGCATCGCCTTCACCACCGCATTATTACTAGTACCAGGCTTTAGGTAGACACATTATGTTTCTTCTGATCGCTGAAAACTTCATCCTCTTAGCCTAAGATACATGTCTACATTAACATACAATGCCACTCTTGCTGCCCTTAGCTAAAGCAAAATAATACTGATCAGATAGACCTAGGCCTACATACTCAACTACACAAAGAAAAAGTCTGCAGGCATATCATCACTAACTCCACCCCCACCCCCCAAACATGCCCCCTCCACCCCATCATCTTTACTGCCCAACTCCACCTTCTCTCTCCCCCCCCCTCACCCCTCTCCTCCCCCTGGCATGTCCCCCCTCCCCCTTCCCCCTCTTTTCACCCGGGACTTTGACGATTGCTGTGTGCAACAATCTCACGACCAGAAGCTGGCAGTGGGCTAGGGGAGGGGGTATAGGAGAGGGAGGTAATGGAAGCAGGAGGCTATTGGTACAGCAGCTGTGTGTCAGTGCCCACACGCTGTACAGCTCATTATAACATGACGCCGCCTTTCTGGCATTGCTGATAAGAGAACGAGAGGAAGCGGCGGAGGGGGGGGGGGGGGGGGGGATGGTGATAGGTAGGAGGCAGATGGATGGAGAGCAGCGAGCGAAAGAGAGAGAGAGAGAGAGAGAGAGAGAGTGTGTGTGTGTGTGTAAATCTGGGAACCCACGAGTTCTCGTTCTTAGATTAGGCTTGGAGTCTTACAGAGAGGGAGTGAAGGGGGAAGGGGGAGGTGAGAGGAAGCAAACTGCTGCTGTTGTTTTTGTTGTTATATTTAGGCCTAGTTGTTACAGGGGTTGGAGCGGGTATGCAAACTCAAGTTTTGAGGAATGTGTCTTATAAGCTTCCTGATGTTTATGTCAAAGTTGTAGAAATCGTTACGCCTAGGCCTAAGCGGTAATAACACGTTAAAATCTAGTATTGTATTAGGATATTACGTTCGCATAGTGTGTCTTATGAATGCCCTAAGCGTTAACAAACATGGAACATACACCATTAAGCCCTAGTCATATACATTACTTTACAAAAACACTAACAGTCATGCATTAAGGGCAGCTACCCACCCACACAGGGTGGCGCTGCTCTTGTGGCGACGTGCTCTCCCCAGGTAGAGCAGCCCGAATTTTACGCAGAGAAATCTGCGCGACTTAAAGTGGTATAAATACATAAATAAATAACACACTTTCATCCTAACCTAATCTACTGGCCACCCTTCATCCTTCCCCAGTCTCCCTTACAGGAACACGACAGTCTCTCCACATTCGCCACAACCATTCAACCCTAACCACACGCACCTGGGAGAAACTAATGGCATGGACATTTTTACGATCTTCCGCTTAGATTGTCTCAAGCGAACAAGTGTAACTCATTATCTCCATGTTTAAATATAGGCCTACCCAAATAAAGATCACATGTATGTAATGCACATTTAAAGATTCCATGAAATCCATAACATAAGCCAGACTTGAAATTCATCACCAATTATCCTGATAATAATTATTATTATTTTCATTATCACTTTATCATATGGCAGTTATTATTATACTCACTTATAGGCCTAATCATATTCATCACAATGGAAATTCAGTCAATGAGCCAATAATTCCCTAAGGTGATATACAAAATGATGCACATCATTATTCATGTGCATAGAAGTTGCCAAGAAAACGAACGAACAGTACTTTGTCAAAATTCTGCAAATACTATGCAGTGCCGAGGAAAAAATCACAGAGGGAGGGGAAGGGTTGCTGTTCCATTGAGGCAACCCACCAGTCTTCAGGTGTTGCAACCCAAGATTAAACATACTATAAATCTTATTGTTATGACCCAGCTCACTCTAAGTCCAACTGTACATTAAGGTAAAGGTAAAGGAGTCCCATAACCTATAAGGTCGTAGGGGAGCGAGGTGTCAGAGACCTCACTTCTCTAGGGCCAGCATATTGAGGGCGGCGCCCATCTCCTCTCCCTCGCTGCTTTACCTTCCCTACCCTAAAGAGGGCAGGTACCTATTTACAGCTGGGTGAACTGGGGGAACTGTACTGAAGCCAAGGCGCACAAACGGTCACCCATACTGTACATTGCAACACATAAAATCTATCATAATCATGATAATGTGATAAAACCATAAGCAAAAACACAATCCACCAACATGCAACTACAAATGCATTGTAATATGATCAAACGAAAACAAAAGCATAGGAGGGTGTAAGAAAAGACTAGACAGAACATTCAACATTGCAACACAGCAGAAATACATTGCGACACAGCAGATATATATACCTGGCTTACTACCTAGCTATGTAACAATCACAGACTGGACAATACAATTTTAAACACAAACTCCGCTCAACAGAAACACAAATCACACCTAAACATTACAGGGAACACAGTCCAGTTCTGTGTAGAGTAATCTCAGTAAAGCAACATAACACAACACAATAATTATAACCTAATCTATCATAACACATTACAATTTACAGGACAATGCCATGTCAAGCACACCATTAAATTAAATTCAGATAATCATATAACCCAACATAACGCAACACAAATGCAAGCAAACCAACAGAAACTGAGAAAGCCACATCAAAGCATTGCAACAAAACTAAACCCATTGGGGTGGTGATGGAACCACTGAGCTAAAAATAGAATAGGATGTCTGTGGATACAACCCAACCCAACCCAACAGGACCCAGTGTAAAGCAACACAACGCAACAGCAACTCAACTCAACACAACATGAAACGGAACACCACAACCTGAAGCAAGCAAAAGTATTTCCTAATGGGACACATTGTCATAGACTTGATGAAATACGATGACAAACAAAGCAACACAACACAACAGGGAACAGCAATATGACCCACACAAGCCATGCAACACAAAAACAATACAACAAACTCAACACTACTGAGCACAACACATAGCAAAGCAATGCAGTGCAGATCTAGATAGTTTGCAACTTCAGTAATTAAATAACTGCTTGGTAGGCTAGTAGGCCTAGTGGTTGGTTGATAATGACCCATCCCTTAATGATCAGATAGGCCCGACTCCACTGGGAGGTAAGTCTTTAATCAAAGAAGACAGAGCAACCCATCAAAACAAAACAACAACAACAAAACCAACACAACAAAACAACACATGGGAAAGCAACAACACAATGCAAAGCAACGCAACACACTGGACAATGCACAATACAATTCACAACACAACGAAACAGTGCACACACAAAAAAACAGCACAACATACAACAAGCTGAACAACATACAATAATCACCACACAAAGCAAAGTACCACAACCCAACAAGAGCAAAAGCAAACCCAGCTCATCTCAACTCAACGCCCTAGAAATAAAACAAAACTACTCAACAAGACGACTCAACAAGGCAACTCTACAAGGCAACTCAACAAGCAGAGTTCTCAACAAGGCAACTCAACAAGCAGAGTTCTCAACAAGGCAACTCAACAAGCAGAGTTCTCAACAAGACAACTCAACAAGGCACCTCAACAAGCAGAGTTCTCAACAAGGCAACTCAACAAGCAGAGTTCTCAACAAGGCAACTCAACAAGCAGAGTTCTCAACAAGACAACTCAACGAGGCACCTCAACAAGACAAGGCACCTCAACAAGCAGAGTTCTCAACAAGGCACCTCAACAAGACGAGGCACCTCAACAAGACGAGGCACCTCAACAAGACGAGGCACCTCAACAAGACATGTTCTCAACAAGGCAACTCAACAAGCAGAGTTCTCAACAAGACAACTCAACAAGGCAACTCAACAAGCAGAGTTCTCAACAAGACAACAAGGCAACTCAACAAGCAGAGTTCTCAACAAGGCAACTCAACAAGCAGAGTTCTCAACAAGGCAACCCAACAAGACAAGGCACCTCAACAAGCAGAGTTCCCAACAAGACAACTCAACAAGGCACCTCAACAAGACGAGGCACCTCAACAAGACGAGGCACCTCAACAAGACGAGGCACCTCAACAAGACGAGGCACCTCAACAAGACATGTTCTCAACAAGGCAACTCAACAAGGCATCTCAGCAAGGCAACCCAACAAAACTCAACACAACTCAACAAGTCAAGTTCTCAACAACTCAGCAAGGCAAGTTCTCAACAACTCAACAAGGCAACTCAACAAGCAGAGTTCCCAACAAGACAACTCAACAAGCAGAGTTCTCAACAAGACAACCCAACGAGGCACCTCAACAAGACAAGGCACCTCAACAAGACAAGTTCTCAACAAGGCATCTCAACAAGGCAACCCAAAGACACCTCAACAACTCAACAAGGCACCTCGACAAGACAAGTTCTCAACGAGGCATCTCAACAAGACAACTCAAAAAGACACCTCAACAAAACTCAACAACTCAATAAGGCAACTCAACAAGGTAAGTTCTCAACAACTCGACAAGGCAAGTTCTCAACAAGGCAAGTTCTCAACAGCAACAACAACAACAACAACACTGACCGTAAGGTTTCCCAGCGGGGAGGTCTGGCTGCTGAGGCTCTTGAGCAAGTTGTTGACATTGTTGAGGGTGCCTCCCGCCGTCGTCCACAACTCGTTGTTGTTGCCGTTGGCGTAGGCACTGGTAGGACTCTGCCCGTTCAAGGGACTGTTGAGGTGACCCTGCGGAGTGGTCCCGGCCACGCTCTGCTGATCCGCCAACGTCAGGTACACCCAGTTGAGCAGCTGAGCAGGCTGGTACACAGAGGCGCTGGTGTCCAAACTCGACAGGGACGACATGGTGGTCCTCCTCTGGCTGGTCCCCCGCCAACGGCGGCCCAGCAGCAAAAGTCTCGCCCAACGAAAGAGATGACCTTCTTCTCTCCGGGGTATGAGGTAGTCAGGAAAGTGAAGACTTCACGTTTTGCTTCCGTTACGAAGTTCTTGGAAGTTTTGGGTTTGGTTTTTTTAATCAGTTTGGTAGCGAATTCTTGGGTTTCGGTCGTTTCTTCAGGACTTGTCTTAGGTCGATGGTGTCTTGTTTTGGGTAGATAAAAAGTCTTCCAACTTTCCTTGTTTTGGTTTTTCCTCCTACCTCAGGGCCTCGGGACAAAAGTGGGAACAAGTGCGAACGCCACTGGAAAAGGAAACGGTCTGAAGAGTCTGGGGCTGGTTCGTTCCTAAACCTATCCTCCTCACCCTCTCTCGTCTGCTGATAGCTGCTGTGGCAGACTAGGGGGCCTACTGTGCCACGCACGCGCAACTTTTCACCTCTCCCCTCCCTCTCTCTACTCTTCCTCATCCCTCACTTTTCTTTGTCGATTCTGGCTTCATCTGTGTAGACCGGGAGGGAGGGAGGCTGGAGTAGACTTATGTCTACCTCCCCTCATCCTTCCTTCCTTCCTTCCTTATTTTCCTCTTCCAAGTCTGTCTGTCTGTCTTTCTCTCTCTCTCTCTCTCTCTCTCCTCTCTCTCTCTCTCTCTCTGCTGGTAGGCTTCTCTGGAATCCTGTGACGTCACCAGTAGTGGAATTTCTGTCGGGGTCCCGAACTTTTGCCTTCGACCTTTCTGCCTTGGCTGGTGCTCGGTGAACTGTGCAATTCAAAATGGTGTGTGTGTGTGTGTGTGTGTGTGTGTGTGTGTTTGTGTATGTCTGTGTGTGTGTGTGTGTGTGAGCGGGTGTGCTTCCCTGCGTGCGTGAATGTGTGTGAGTGTGTGTGTGCGCGTGCGTGCGCGAGCACGAGTGTGTGTATACATGTGTTAATGTCTGTTATTTAGCATATATCAGACGGTTTCGTTTACCTAATATTTTCAACTTTTTTCTTTAATTTTTACGGCTTGCTTCTTTTGTCAGTGTCTGCATTTCTATAGAAATGCTACACGTCTAGCCTACTGTTTAAAAAACAACCAAAAAAACAGCTAAGTAACAAACTGGAAGATCCACGCATCGGATCACTGTGTTACTATGATCATTAGTTTTAGGCCTAGTAGCCTAGTGAAGTATCTAAGTTGGGCAGTGTTGGTTGGCAGTGGTGGTGATGGAGTATGGTAGAGTGGTGGTGGTGATGGTATGGTAGAGTGGTGGTGGTGGTGGTGGTGGTGATGGTAGAGTAGTGATGATGGTGGTGGTGATGGTAGAGTGGTGGTGGTGGTGCGTGTGTGTGTGCGTGTGTGTGTCTGTGTGTGTGTGCTCGCGCGCGCGTGTGTGGATGTGCGCACGTTCGTGTGTGTGTGTGTGTGCGCGCGCACGTGTGGATGTGCGCACGTTCGTGTGTGTGTGCATGCGTGTGGATGTGCGCACTTTCGTGTGTGTGTGCATGCGTGCGGATGTGCGCGCGTTTGTGTGCGCGCGCGCGTGCGTGCGTATGGATGTGTGTGCGCCCGTTCGCGCGCGCGCGCGCGTGTGTGTGTGTGTGTGTTGTTTTGGCCTTGAGATGCCAGTAGGCCAACACGAGGTGACGCACTAGAGCAGGAAGCATTCTGATCACATTCAGAAGAAGGTGTTTTTTTCTCTCCCTGATTCTGCCAGCAAGTACACACGCAGTGCTTTGTCTTGGTGATAAGCTTTATGAATAAACCAGGCCTGTGTGTGCATTCAGCGCAAGTAAAAGATCCCACAGCAACAACAGACCGGGTTGTTTTTTTTAACAGCATAAAAACAGATCGGGTTTGTTCCTGGCAAACTTTGGTACCAAAGAATCACTCTTTGACATAATTATCACGGACATTTTTTTTTAATTTGTCATAATCAAGTGTTGTGTACAATGGTGGTGACATCGGTGTCTCTGCATTGACATATTTCAAATATGTTGCAACTCTAACAATAATTATATCACAAAAACAACAACCTATTCGTATGTTCTGCTTATGGAATCCAGGTAGATCTGTTACTGTGTTTTGCTTCCTGTTTCAGCCACTGTATATCAAACTGATATTCACCAATCTCCAGTTATATTAAGGCTAGGTTCTAGGTTCATTCTTTATCACTTTGAATTAGCAATTTTCTTGGCCTCAGGATTAGACGTTAATGTGTGTGTGTGTGTGTGTGTGTGTGTGTGTGTGTGTGTGTGTGTGTGTGGCGTGCGTGCGTGCGTGCGTGCGTGCGTGTGTGTGTGTGTTCGTGTGTTGATATCTCATATTAAAGCTGTGGGAAAAAAATTAAAGTTTTGGGATTTGTAGAGACAAAAAGAAGAAACCAAAATAAGAGAATAAGAAAAACAAAACATCAACTTAGGCCACCCAAACACAAAGCGCGACCCTTATCTTTTGTCGAAAAGTGAACTTTTTCGTGGAAGCTAGCCATGTTGCCTGTTTACATCTTGCTATGTCTGCAACTCTGGAAGCCACGCCCATTTTCCCTGTCAATCAAAAAGAACCCTGGCATACTATAAACCCCACCCCTTCCTAGACTTTGGCCCCTACAGGTCGTTACCATAGCGACCAGAAATAAGGGGCCAGGCTGGGAAGAGGGAGGGGGTGGAGAGTGGAGATATGAGCGGGAGAGGGGAGGGGAGAGAGAGGGTTGTGTGCAGGGGAGAGAGAAAGAGTGTGTGAGAGGTTCTTGTTGCCAGGCTGAATTGAACAAACATTCCTGTAGAAAGCTGTACTTTGCATACGCTCTCGACTGGCGAGTACTTTGTTTTTATTTTCCTCCACACTAAGATTTGATGCGTGTGGGACCGCCTTACCCCCACCCCCTTCCTTCCTCCTCCCTCCTAAATATCCCCCCACCCCCTCCCCTCCTCTTTTTCTTTCTTGTTTTACCCTCCCCACTTATTGATGTACGTTTCGTGGCCCCATTCCGAGAACATTACGTGGTTTGTCGACCTGGAAAAGATGCGAGCAGACATCAAGATCTTCATTCTTTGTCGTGCGCGCCTGTGTGTGTGTGTGTGCGCGCGTGCACGCGCACCCACACACTCATGCATTCATGTGTGCGTCGTGTTGAAAGCATACTATATAGCTCTCTCTCTCTCTCTCTCTCTCTCTCTCTCTCTCTCTCAGTGCCGTTCCGAGTTCATATCTGCCAGCTGTACCAGACAAGGAAGCCAACACCAACCAAAATAAAAATAAGCAAGCAGACCCTTTGAGTTCTGTATATCTTTGTTTGGCTTTTGTGAGTGTGTGTGTGTTGTTTTATTTTATCCCCTATTTGACCTACAATTATTCTTTATCATCAGTCTTCAACAAAGCCAGTCTAAAGTAAAATGAAGTAAAAGGTACAAAATGAAAACTTTATGCATTGAAAGAAAAGAAAAGCATCTTTGCATGTTTGCATGTGTATGTGACAAGTACATAGATTTCTGAAGTAATGTACAAGTGTTGAATGTGACTCCATGTGTCACATGTGTGTGCGCGCGCGCGTGCATGCGTGTGTGTGTGTGTGTGTGTTGTATTGTGTTTTACTTTGTCACATCACAGTCAATCTCTCTGCATGAAATTCAGGCGGTTTACCCAGGTTGAGTGCATCGCCACAAGAGCAGCACCACCTTATTTCTTCTTTTCAGTGTGTGTGTGTGTGTGTGTGTGTGTGTGCGTGTGTGTAATTATTGAAAGAGAGATGGAGACAGCTCACATTTGTTAAGTTGGTGTATATATGTTCGTGTAAACACACACACAAACACACACACACAGAGTTCAGAGACATATCTATTTCACACCCAAACAATCCAACACATAAACAAAACATACACACACTCTTCTCTTTAGAGGAAGTTGTAATTGTATTGTGTCATATTGTATTGTAATGCACTACACACTGTATTGTTTTGTATTGTATTGTATAGCATTGTATACCACTTTTAGTCACAGTAGATTGTTGTGCGTAAAATTCATACTCCTCTCCCTGGGTAGAGTGCATTTCCACAAGAGCAATGCTTTCCTTTATTTTATTTTTTTTTAAAGTCCTGTCTGCATGTGTACTTATTTCCCGATAAGAGTGTTTTTTTCTACAGAATCCTGCCAGAAACAACTTTCTTACTGCCATAGTGTTCTTTTACAAACTTTAAATAAGGTAGTACATGGTACCTCATCAGTTTATCATCTCATCTAAAAGACTAGCACCCAGCCATGGGACTTGATCAGTTTATCGTCTCATCTAAAAGACTAGCACCCAGCCAACCACTCAAGGTCGAGTAGATGGAGGGAAAGTTCAGGTTCAGACAGGAATCGAACTGGCGACTTGTCAGTTTCTGGAGAGAGGCCTTACCTCCAGGCCACTAACCCACAACTGCTGGCAACATATGTGCAAAAACATTGGACACGTCCACAGAACAAGACATGTGACTGAACATCACCTTTCACAGTTTTTCTGCAAGAAACACACAACCACCCATTGTTACAAAGTTGACTGGTTGATTTATTTGTTTCTTCATAGCCAGTCCATAAAAAAAAATGTTGACTTTTAGACTCTGAACACATACAAATCCTCTTCTGCTAGTATGCTTTTCAAGTATGGGCAGCTACGAACAGTTCTCACAGTATACACTCCATTTATTTTTCAATAATAAGTCATTAGTAATACTGTGATTATTCAGCCATTCACACTCGCAAAAAAAAAAATCTGAACAATATCTACCAAAAATGTTCACATTTTCCCTCTGGTATTTTTTTTTTTTACCCTCTGGTATTTGTTAATTGGGATGTACACATTCTTCAGTAGTTAAAAAATCTACCCTCCTTAGAAAAAGAGGTGACTACCACATTGTCCCTCCATCAACCTTCTCCTGTGAACTCCAACCCCAACAGTTTTGACAGAAACTCACTATAGGCACAGAAGTGTATGGGAAACCAAAACCGAGGTCACCATAACACCTGAGCAACCAAGACCACAGAATCAGAGACGATTTCCTTTTACTGCATGATGATCTGAGGTGATGTGGATGAAGTAAATATGCTGCTATGGAAGTGCATGTCCTTTGAGATTACTTGACAAGGCTGTATTCTAAGCTTCCTGTCATAATATTTCCCAAAGTCATTCAGGCCTGAGAGATACAGACACCTGCAGAGTTGGTTAGGTAATCTGTGCGACACTCTCAAAATCCCATCCATAAAGTGGATGAACTCAACTGTGTGGTCCCAGTCTTCCCCATGACCTCATAGGAAACTCACTCTGGGTATGAGCTAGCTGGAACCAACTCTATAACACTTATGGGACTCAAACCCACGACCCTCCAGCCCAATGCCCATGGCACTAACCACAGCACTGTAGCAGCTGCTACATCTGTAGATTACCTCTGTGAGAAAAAAACAATGATTAGGTCATACTTGTTGATCTTATATTTATTTACCAAAAATGTGCAAAGTAACAAAGTAAAATCAAGCACTTCATCAGTTCTTGTTTTATTAATCATACACAAAGAGGGGACGGAATAGCTCAGTGGTCGGAGCACTCGCTTTCCCCCAGCCAAGTTAAGCAGCGTCGAGCGTGGTTACCAGTTGGATGGGTGACCGTTTGCGCGCCTTGGCTTCAGTACAGTTCCCCCAGTTCACCCAGCTGTAAATGGGTACCTGCCCTCTTTAGGGTCAGGGAAGGTAAAGCAGCGAGGGAGAGGAGATGGGCGCCGCCCTCAATATGCTGGCCCTAGAGAAGTAAGGTCTCTGACACCTCGCTCCCCTACGACCTTATAGGTTATGGGATACCTTTACCTTTACCTTACACAAAGTTAGTTCAACATTAAATAACAACAATCTTTCACAAACTATGGCATTTGTCCTCAGAATGCATTCATTCTAATTCTTTCCAAAATAAACAGATGCATTCACATTCCCACAAATTGTTCACATTCCCACAAATTGTGAATGACTTGTCTTTTTTCCCTTTTGTTGTTGTTGTGCGTTCCCCAGCTTTACACCCTGGGGGTCACCCAGAACATGCACTCTGACTCACTCATCATCCCACCTGGGAATCTCTGTGAGATAGGAAGTACACACTGGATGAGAAGTTTGCGTGTATGACTCTTTTTCAAGCACCTCGCCATATAGGCAGCCATACTCCGACTTCAGAGGATTTTTTCCCTTTTTACAAAGGTTGCATTTGTAACTGTTTAGCACTTTCATTTTTCTCAAAATGTTGTTTGTTAAATGACAAAGTTTGAACTGGAACTATTTTAAGTTTCACTTCCTTAATCTTTTTTATCCACAGTGAATCATCTTCTCACCCTATCAATATACTGAGCAGTTCTTCCCACTTTAAAAAGGCTCAGATATACCAAATATATTTTTTGGTAAAGCAGTCTGTGTTTTACTTTCATATCACCCTAATTTAAAAGCAGGAGTCCATGTTAAATTTTTTTTTAATATATGACTGGGAAAACTGACTGAGAGCCAATAGCAATAAAACCGGCACCAGGTGATTATTTATAATAATAATGTATGGAATTTATATAGCGCTGAATCTTGTAAAGCAACAAATCAAAGCGCTTTTTAAAAAAAATGTATGCGTGTGTATGCGGTTTTAAAATTTTGTCATCTGTTCCCACCGGCACACAATGGCCTACTCTTAAGCGCTTTGATTTGTTGCTTTACAAGATTCAGCGCTATATAAATTCCATACATTATTATTATTATTATTATTACTCTTTCGAACAGCGGAACAGGATTTAATGTGTGCGCCAGATGTTCTGCATGCATTCGCACACGGGGCCTCGGTTTATAGTCTCATCCGAAGGATTGTTTCCGCTGACTTCACAGAGTGATGGTGATGCACTCTCACACCTTTGACAGTCAGTCTTCCCCATGCAGGTGAAATATTCATAATTCACCACAGACCTGTGGTGCACTCTTTGCGATGAGGCATGAAGCAAACAATCCCACAGCAGTGCAGAAGTTTATTCTTTCATGTTCCTTTCAAACATGTCCTGCAGCAGATTCAAACTTCCGATGTACCTCGCTTCATTGCGTAAACTCGTTTCTTGCCATCTGAAAATGACCCAAAATTTTCTTCAGTACAGAATGATTTGAATTAACATAATGAAAACTCAATAAAAGTCTTTCTAATATAAAAAAACAAACACGCCTATTATGGAACATTTAAGCTTCTTTCTTGTCTGATTCGTTGTTGTTCTTCTTGTTTGTTTTGTTTTTCTAAACTTAGCAGACTTGCAGAACAGCGGAAAAGCATACCAGAGCATCTACCTAATTTGAAAATTCATTAGGCTCTCCAACAAAGCACTTTACTGCCTTCCTTTAACTATAAAAAAAACAGTTTTTCATCACCATTTCCTTTTTATAACACTGGTTGTTCATACTACCAAATGCAAAACAAAAAAAATGAAAGAGAAATATATGCAAACATGTTATATCCTTCAGCTAATGAAACAATCTGAATAATATCTTCCCACAAAAATCAATTTTGCAAAGAGTTCTAAGTCAATCCAAACATAGGTTTCCTTATGTTATTAGTACATTCAAATGTCATGCTACAAGTTACTTCACTTTCTTGCAGTAAAACACACAAAAGCACCATCATTTTCTGCTGCCAATTTTTGACATAGCAAAAAAAACCACCCCAAAATACCCTAGTACAATCACAGGGACATCACGAAAATCTAAGGGAAATAACTGCATGTAAGCCCATAAAAAACTCTGAAAGCGAGTTATTCCCCTTGGCTTGAAAAGTCGCTCTCTCTCGCACGCTCTCTCTCTCTCTGAATACCATCTTAGCATCGTCACACAAGAGTGTGATTTGTGATTAAGTTTAGCTTATAAAACCATCTCTATACCAAATAGTAAACTTTTCAGTTACAGCAATATGTAAAACAAACAACAAAAAACCACACACAAACAAACATACATCCCCCCACCCACCCCCCCAAAAATACCCAACAAACCCACACGCAAATCAATAAAGAACATGCAAAATACCCAAGGAAGAATGTTTGTGTCCTGCTTGCTGGATACTTACAGGTTCCTGATCTGCTTCCAGCGTCCCATGTGGTCCAGTAAGAGATTTTCAGGGGGAGGGGCTTGGTCAGGATCCTGCACAGACGACACTGTTATTAATAACTTATCGCCTATATCCAGTTACTATATAAGGAAGGCGACAGCTTTGTGGTTAATGTAGGATTCACGCCCTGACAGTCACCCAAAGGAGCAAGTTGGAGCCGCCATTAAGGTGTCCACAAATATATAAGAGGGGTTGTTTTTTTTCTTTGAAATATGATTGGTTCCAATTCTATTCCCCTACAAGTCCTTCAAGTGAGAAAAAAAAAAGAGGTTGTCTGCGCCAAGGGATCTATATCTTGTACATACACTAAAAAGAATTATCTTCTATGGAAGTGTACAGAAGCTGCAGATGGTGGCATGAATGACAATAACAAATCATCCGGTTTGCAATCTGCACCCTGGAGACAGATGGGCTCAACCAGACCAGTACACCTTGCCCAAGACCTGCAGTGTGAAAAATTGTGTATTGCACAGAAACTCCCCACGAAGTTGTGGTAGAAGTTAAGTCAAAATAAATGTGTTTGTATACCACTTAAAAAGTCACTGCAGATTTCTCTGCATGAAATTTTTGAGCGGGAGAGCTCGGCACAGCACCACCCATATTTTTTTCCCTGTCTGCATGCACATTTGTTCCCCTATCAGAGTGGGGTTTTATCTCAAGAAGAATTTTGCCAGGAACAACTCTCTCATTGCCATGGGTTCTTTTATGTGTACTGAATGGATGTTGCACACTGGGCCTCAGTTTATCGTCTGATCTAGAAGATGAGCATCCAGACCACGACTGATGATCAAACGGCAGGGGGAAAGTTTCAGGCACAAACAGGGATCTAGCCTGCGCATCTCACTTTCTAGGCAGGCGTGTTACCTCTAGGCTGATCCATATATAAGCCTTCCTGTAAGTCTATAGAATATTGCTTTTCAGCAACTAGTACTCATATGCTGATTTTTTTATACAATCCAATGCTGTGTTCCACTCTGGAGACAAATTTTGCCTACTAGAATCACACATACTTAGTATCAGTGTAGTACCAAATTCTAATCTGACAAAACAGGCAAATACAATCTGTCTGAACACAAAGTAACTACTACTGGAGAGGATGTGAACCACAATGCTACGAGACTGGCACTCAATTTTCTCTATCCATTCCTCTATCCCTCTATCCATTGCAGGGGCTTATCGGTTGTTAGAAAAAGCAACCTTAAATAAATTCATAGAAAAGCATCAGCTAAACAATCGATTTCCACATTCAACTCTGAGTGGGAATAGCGTAGTTGAATACATTGATCACAAGAGATTCATACAAATACTGTAAAAGGAAGACAACTCAAGGCATTACTTTTCAGGATAAGATTGAATGCACTCATGACAAAATTCAGCAAGGACATTAAATGCTTATGTGGTGAATATATTTCAAATACCCATATCATACTTGAATGTGAGAAGTTAAAACCTCATCTCCCTGCCTTTTCTGAGAATTCCATTGAAGAAGTTTTGAACAATGTTAAGTTAATGTTTGACATTGCTAAAGGTTTATTTTTAAGTCCTCTAAGACATTTATTGCAGTTTTTTTTATTTCAATTTGTTTATTAAATTTATGTGCTTGATCTGTTCATGTTAAGAATACTATTTCCTTTTTTATTACTATTTATTACACACACAAGCATGCACACATGCATGCATGCAGGTATGCACATACACACACAGAGCAGATCTCTCTCTCTCTCTCTCTCTCTCATATTCAGTCTCCTATTCTAGGGTCGTCTAGTAAGTATGTTCTTTCGAGCCAGAAGGCCCATAGAGCCGGAGCTTATCCCGGTTTCTGTAGCGTTAAGCGAACTGATGGTTTTTCACCACCCCTGTGACAGGACGCTAGTCTGTCGCCAGATACTTCCCCAGCAGAGCTGGTACCCATTTGTACACCTGGGTGGAGTGAGGAAAATAGGAGTAAAGTGTCTTTCCCAAGGACACAACACCGAGGGTCGTCTGGTATCACTTAAAGTGGAAAGACGTTAGAATTGAAGACTGCCTTACTTACTCCATTTTCTCTACCTGTTGTCACATTGCCTCTGACTTTACCTGATGAATATTCAGCACTTCAACTGGCCTGGCAATGGGGGTGGGAATTCTGCGACCACACTGGGTGTACTCGTCCTTCACAGGAGCAGGTAGATGGTACACGTCAGACAAGGCCTGAAATGTCAATCATTCATTCACATGACTGTCTAGAAATGTCATTAACCAAACACATGATAGGAACTATCAAGAAATATTGATCAGTAACATATGGTTATGTTTTAGGGACTGGGACAGAGAAAAAAATGAGTTGTATACAGTGGGAATATTTTGCTTCTGATTACATACACACACAAAATGTGCTTTAATTAATGTTTTTCCTGTCCATGTAAATGCCTGGGGCTCAGGTGTACGTTACAATACATGAACTAAATAATGCAATTTTTTGTAAATCATTTTTTAAATATCTTTATCATCATCATCTTCTGTAATTGTTGCTCTTCTTCTTCCTGTTATTATTATCATCATCATTATCATCATCATTAGTGTTGCTCTCCTTCCTGTTATTATTATTGCTATTACTTTCATTGCTGCTACTACTACTGTTGCTGTTTATCATTCTTATCATCTGTTACCATCATTATTTATCACCCCCCCAAAAAAAATTACAATCACCTCATCATCCTGGGATGTGGAGGCTTCAGGAGGCTCTGGTGTGGGGGTTCTCTCCCTTTTGTAAAGCGTGCGGTTGCCAGGTTGATTCTGTATCCAGGCTCGGCAGATGGGGTACAGGGGGGAGTTCTCATCAAACTGCGCCAAGTCCACGCTCCGGTCAAACAGCTTCATTATAAATGTCTCTGTTACACAAACAGGAGATGATGTACCTTTTGTCCCGCCTTTAATGACATTAAGCAAAAATACATCCCAGCAAAATATACCAACCAGCCAAACACATTTAGACTCTGTTTGCTCCTAGCATGAAGTAATCCTAATATTATTAGAAATGCAGCTTTATATTTATAAAAAGCCTTTGTAATCAGAGATATTACAGTGTTGTAAGATCGTAAAAAATTTTTTCCCCTGTGGATTTGCTTTGCATTTGTTTGTCACCGCTGTACTTCAACATGTATCCCTATCATTATTCAGTGTATTGATCAATAACCCCCTTCATGTATGGGCCAACGGCCTTTTATAAATAAATTCTTTCAGAGTTCAGAGTTCTCTGTCACACAAACAAACAGGAAAGGAGGATTACATACTGAAATAAACTTAGAACCTTCATTAATAATGAATCGCAGAGGTTAATCACTCTGCCCTATTTCTGTCAGTTAACTTCACACTTGTCAATAACTTAAAACACGTCTGCGATTGTTAAGTATATTCCAAGATCTAAATATTGAAACTGAATTTCCAATCCATTGATTACATATTAATGAAGAGATATAATAAATAAACTCTACTGAAATGTATCCACAACTTTTCTGTCTACGGATTTAAGAAATCTGTACTACCCCACCCCCAAAAAACAACAAACAACAAAAAAGAAAAAGCCCCCAAATGCATCTTGTGAAAAGATTGAAATTTCATAATAAAAGTCCTCTCAACAACACAATTCAATATCATTTGCAACCATCTCTGCCAAACGTTTAAACAGTTCTGTCACAAAACAGTTTTCTTAACAGATTTGCAATCATTTTTCAAATGTTTTTTACAATCTTGTAATACTATGCCCATGATTTCAAAGTCCAACAAATAGCTACTAAAGTACTATAATTAACAATTTATGGGAAATAAGACAATAAACAAATAATAATAATAATAATAATATATGGAATTTATATAGCGCTGAATCTTGTAAAAAACAAACAAATCGAAGCGCTTGCACTCAATCATTTACAGGCATGCAACTCTCCTTAAACAAATGTAATATTTTTGTCAAGGTCATCAAGAATTTCCTTCCTATTTTTTTATCATTATTTTCAGTTGGAAATTCAGCTTTTTTGTTGTTTTTTGGGGGGTAATTTTTTAGCTTTCTTCAGGCAAAAAAACAACATGTATCTGAACATTGTGGCAGCTTTAGCGATTCTCAACCTATACATCAATGAAGAAATACAAGGATATAACCAGATTGATTGTAAATCTGTAACAGAAAAATAATATCAGTATAAACTGCTCAGTTACATTTCAAAATGACTGAATTACCATAAACATTCAGAAACTTTTTAAAAAAATTATTTTAAAGCATCATCCTTGACATAATCATTAAAAACTTGAAATTTCTAAGTTTTACCAAAACTGCCCCTTTTTTCCAGAAACTACTATAGTAAAGCAAACATTACATACGATGTTGAGGTCCTGACTGGAAATCACTGGTATCGTCTTTTCTCTTCCTCTTCCGGCTCTTTCCCGTTTTACGGGGAGACTGCATTGGTGACATGGCACTGCTACCATCACAATCCACACAGACAATTAATGACAAACCAATGAACCATTACTGATCAGAATTATTTTCACAGCTTTCATGTCTGGTAGTAATAATGAAAAAAACAACTATACGTAATCTTTACACTATGTTACTACAATGATACTGTCTTTCTTTTTCAGGTACATCACAAAAGCAAAATAACATGTATGAACTTACGCTAGTTTGATGCCCACCGATGCAAACTTAAAACCCCTATATCACACACACACACACACACACACACACACACACACACAGAGTAGGTAGCGGCAGCCAAAATTTTATATAGTATTTGTGTACATAAAAATGGTATTTTTGAAAAGAACTTTTTAAAACAAACACAACAAAAAAAGAATTATGTCTCTATCTCTATTTTTTCAAAAGTTATGGGTGTCTAAAGATGGCGGTACATTTTTCGGCCATTTTAACTGTATGGAAGCCTTATTTGGAAAGGACCTGTAGCGGAAAGCACTACAATCACACCCATAAAAATTTGCACATACAATGTCTATAATACTAAGAATACCTACAAAAAGAATCAGCTCTCTATCTTGAAGGGGAAAAATGATATACTTTGTTAAAATTGCCTCATCATGTGATTGGCGGTCCACTCAAATAGCACGATAAGCCATGTTTGAGGTCTAACAGGTTGGATAAGATAGCATCTTATGGCTACATTTTTACATTGCTTAAAAGATATGCATACATAGATTATGTCCAATTTTTTCTAGGGCTATCCTAGACCAAATGTTTTAAATATTGGGGTCTAATTTTGCCGAAAACCCTAAAATGCCCTGCAACGGACCAAAAGGACAGTACATGGTAGATTTTCATTAATAACTTTTGTACCTGTATATTGACTTGGAATTTGGTGGTGTAAAATATGGTTGTATATGCTATTTAAAAATACATTTATTGATTTTTTTCATCAATTACATAATGTGTTTTCAGATTCAAAATGGCCGCCAAGTGGCTAAATATGTGGTGAACATTTAAGTGAAATGTTGTGAAACACTAGTTTTTGTGAAAACATGCTAAGAAAAGAAACAAAAATCATTTTAACTCATATTTTAATGATTAATCAGATGAATAATCCCTATTTTAATGATTAATCACTTTGCATGCATTTCATATGTTGTGATATATCATTCTGAGAACCAGCTTCACTAATGCCTAATTACAGGTGGTAAAGGAGAGGACAGGTTCATGCCAGTATGGGGCAGCTCAGTGCTCCCTACTAAACTTGTAAACCTTGATGTCAGAGAACTAGGCTGGTGTAAATTTGATTGCTTCAGTGTTAGAGGACACTGAGGATGCAGAAGGCAAGAACCCAAATCACTTGAATCACCCCAAAGCCACTCAACCTATTAATGATGAAACACACATTTGAAGGAGAAAAAGACCACAAAAGCAAAAATTTATTCCAGTCTTTTTATAATTTTTTTCTCTGTAGGCAGTTGAAGGCCAGCTTTGATGTCTTATTTGTAATTTTTTCCCACTTGTGTACAAGGTGCCTTTTCCCACAGAATTTCCTGTCAGTTGCTCCACCCCATGGTACATATAACCATCTTATGTGTTTTCCTATCCCTGTTTTCAAAAGCAAAATAACAGCTTTCAAAGTCCAATGAAGCGGAAGGGGATGCATAAGTTCCAGATGATGTCCATGTTGGCTGGTTACAACATTTTCACACACCCTTAAATGGACACAGCTGTCCTATATGAACTGGTTGGACCAAAATGTCTTTCTTTGGTGTATCCTGTAGTACATTTTCTTTCAACTTAGTCAGAGGCACTGCAACCTGGAAGTCAGTATACAATTGAGTTGACAGAGAAATGTGGCTGTTTCATCAATGTCTTCTCACCTTCTTGCTTTAGTACAATAACTGAATCAGCAGATGCTTGCAAATCTCTGAAACACCCCTTTGGATGACAACTGTTTAGAGTTGCCAGAAAAATTTTACCTCAGCTTGTTAAGTTAATTTCCATTTCTATGTCAGCATTTAAAGAAATGAAAAACTAAAAGGTTTTTATAGAAAACTGTTATGCTTAGACAAAGAAAATAATAGGGGAGACACCCTATGGACACACATAAGAAACCCAACAAAGTCTTATTCATTGGTGTATAACTGCTGGTATGCTGCAGTACCAAATGTGTCACAGATTGATAAAGGTTGAATAAGAATTTTTTCTGAAAAACTGTGTTACATTTTTTATTATACTGTGTGTGGTGTGTGGTGGGTGTGATTTGTGTGTGTGTGTTTTTATGTAGCAATGGAAGGGCCAATCAACCCCAAATAAGGGGAAAAGGGAAATGAATGGGATGGGGGGGGGGGGGGGGGGGGGGGTTTGCTAGGTGATAGGACACTTTTTTTACGTAATTATGTATTGTGTATGGTAGTAATAATACAAAAGTAATAATAAGCTCACTATTGAGTATTACTGCATGACAGGGAACTCACCTGTATTGTGCGGGAGAAGAAATATTGATATCCCCATTAATTTATGGAAAGATTGCGTAATCAAAATCCCCGGCACAACTAAACAAAGGAAAAGAAAAAAAAACTCACTTTCAATTCACCAAAAATGATACTAAAGCGTGAATTGGTCAAAACAAAAACAAAAACGGGGACGACGTTTGCTTCTGAAATCACTGAGTCACGACGGGTCTGGATTATCTTCTCTTTGTTAGGCTGGTTTATTCGGGTAAATCGTTAAAAAACGATTGGCTATTTCACATGTAACCTTACCAAAAAAATAATTGTTTATGAGATACGTTCAAACTATCTTATTTTGCAATCATCGTAAATTTGTGAAGTGATTTTGTGGAAATATTCGACGAAATCGGGCTGCTTTTTCTTTCCCGGTTCGCACATGTCCGAAGATCGACAACGATCGTTTAAAAGTCCTTTACTAAGTCTTCGTTTTCAACGATGCACGAATTATTACGCAAACCACGCGATCTTTGTATAAATAAACTGTTATATGATGATCTATATTGAACATTATGAAATTTACCGGGAAATCGAAAAATTGTCGATCCTTGACAAGATCGGTTCAGATCGGTTCGCGGGTGTCCGTTCGTCCTTGCCCTTGCGTTACCGAACTTTCCGCAGTTTGAACACTTGCTTTTATTGGTTTTTCGGGTGGACGACAGTCCATGAATACATTAACCCATTTCCCAAATTAGTACAAATAGGTCGTCTAGTTGATTTTTTACCTTGAGTATTGGCTATTTTAAACTACAGGTTTTCGGAGTTCGCCGTCGGAGTCGGTGTACCGCCAAAAATCCCGTTTTTTCGCGAAAATTAGCCGATTATGAAAAATTTTACCATCATTTGGGTTTTACCCTAAAATCTGAACACAATGATTTCCAAATATAGTGACAATAGTTGTTTTGTCGCGAATTAGCATCGGATTCAAAGTGGTCATGTCTCTTTGAAGATTTGTACATGTGGCGGGAAAAAGGGGCGGCTCCCACCCCCGCAGTGATTTTTAGTGGAACGCCCCACCTATTCACCTCGCTTTGCGTATTGACGATACACAAGCCACAGAAATAAAAATGCACTCAATGAAAAGAAGAAAGATTTAACTTTTTTCGGATATACAGTGTTTTTTTAAGGAGGCACCGTGGTCGAGTGGTTTGAGGGGGGTCAACTCGTGATCCCGAGGTGCGGGTTCGATCCCGCTCAGCTCGGTTTTTGTGTCCTTGGGGAAAAACCCCTTATCCTATTTTCTCACTCCCCCAGGTGTACAAGTGGGTACCAGCTTGCTGGGGAAGTATCTGGCGACAGACTAGCGTCCTGTCCAGGGGTGGTGAAAAACCATCAGTTCGTTAACGCTACAGAAACCGGATAAGCTCCGGCTCTATGGGCCTTCTGGCTCGAAAGAACATACTACTACTACATACAGTGTTTTTTAATCAGTAAAACAGAAGCGGAGTAATAAGAAAGTGAAAAGACCGAAAATTTGCCACTTTTCAGCAGTGATGACAGTATTCGCCTGGGGCTGCCGCTACCTACACAGAGGCATGTTCACCATATGTGTACTGTTATGATAAAATACTTAAAATGCTCATTTTCATTCAAATCTAAATTTTATGTTCATTATTTTTATTGTCTTACATAAGTAGTATGTGAGGGTAATAAAAACAACATTGACATGAATTCAACAAGCATGAAAAAAGGAAAAAAAAGAAAAAAGATAATTAAAAACCCACTGGTGACAACCATCAAATTCCCTTTTTTTTCCCCTCAGCTAGAGCTCTGAGTTTCACCAATCACAGATTTTGCATAGCGACCATTTACCCGCCATTACAGTTGCTGCATTCCGACTTCTGGGATTTTAAAAAAAATCAGAGAATAAAACCCATGACAACCATTAACAAGGCAACCACTATTAAGACAGAAAAAAATCCAAGCTGGTATTTTTCATTCTTTTTTTGTTTTGTATAGCATTCCGAACAGAACATACATATGTAGGTAAATCCTTACAATTTACCAGCTTATGATTTCCTTAAACTAGTGAACTCACTCAGCCTTGCCAGTTTTCTTCCTTGCTTTTTGCTTCTTCCTGCCCATTTGTAACAAAATCAACAAAACAAAGTTACAGCACATAAAATGAAAAAATCACAAAACAAGACAAGTTTGTTAGTAAAGCCTTGAGTTAGAAGGTGTCAAAGTATTTCAGTTTCTTTCCTTCATATCTTAGCTTATAATGGAGATATATGCAGAAAAAAATTCATAATTACTCTTTCATGTTTTGGAGATGCAGTGAGTTTCAGGTCACTAACCTGCCTAACAAACCCAAAAGGTCACAGAAATCTGTTCTAATAGTACTAATAGGCTGCTTTTTAAAAGAAAACTACCGCAGAGCTTTTTATTAGCTTACAAAACTATATGGTGTTGTACTTACAAGTTACATACATAAAATGCAACATAGTTCTAAATTAGTAAATATATCACATTACCATCCAGCAATGAATGGATATGAAAAAGTTGCCGACATCTCAAATCAGAACAAAGCAAATTAAAAGGACAATTAACAAGTAACAACTGAATCTACTGATGTAAACATGCACAGGATAATGCTTGTGGTTGTTGTTTTTTTAATTTAAAGGAGGAGGGGGGGGGAAAGAATCCTTACTTTAAGTTACTAGTGACAACCATAGTTAATCAAACTGCTCTCTAATTCAGTACACATCCACTTCAGACTCACCTTGTAAAAGAGGACTGTAATCCTCCACTCTCTCCATCACTGGCAGCATAACTGTAGACAAACATACAATGATACAACCACATTATGGGATAAAACTTCCAAACTTGTCACATCTCTTTCTTTCACGTTTAGACTACTGTAATTCTCTTTTGGCTGGCCTACCAGCATCATCTATCCACTCTCTTCAACGCATACAAAACTCTGCAGCTCGACTGGTCCTAAGAAAGAAAAAATCTGAACACATCACTCCTCTTCTGCGATCTCTTCACTGGTTGCCTGTCTCACAAAGACTGGAGTATAAAATCAATACCCTCTGTTTCAAATGTCTCCACAAATCTGCACCCTCTTATCTCTGTAACTGTCTTCACCTGTACACTCCATCCCGTTCCCTTCGTTCAGCCGCAGATACTTTGTGCTTTCGAACACCCAGATTCAAACAAACCACTGTTGGCCGTCGCTCCTTCTCTGTTTCTGGTCCATCCACCTGGAATGACCTCCCTCTTTCACTTCGCCAAAAGCCTTCACTTGATACCTTCAAATCCAGCCTCAAAACACACTTATTTCCTACCTGAGACTTTCCCCCCACATATCTGTCCTAATTTTCAACAGCATCTTTCACCTTCTAAGTGTTGTTCCGTGTGTGTGTGTGTGTGTGTGTGTATGTGTGTACGTGCGTGCGTATGTGTGCGCGCATGGATTTGAAATCTGTTGTTCATTATGTTTAAGGAGAGTTGCATGCCTGTAAATGATTGAGCGCAAGCGTTTCGATTTGTTTGTTTTTTACAAGATTCAGCGCTATATAAATTCCATAAATTATTATTATTATTATTATTAAAACAGTAATAACTCATCTTCAAGCACTCACTCAGTGTCAGTAAATCACTAACACAAAATGCATTTATAAGTTTCTCTTGCATTGTGATGTTGCTTCTTATTCCAAACATCATATCACTTAGTTATAAAGTCATCACAGTAGGAATCTTTGTAATATCCAATAATAAATGAATGGATAAATCTATGATAATTTATTAACAGCATAAAAACCTCCTCAGAACAGAAAAAGAATAGAAAGAAAACCCCACCACAAAAAGTACTAATCATTCTATTCCTTTCTCTCCCATTACTAGTCTCTCCTATTACCAGTACATGTGATCTCTAACGTTTTCCACATGTACACAAAAATCAAAATAGTTTCTCAATCTCATTTCAAACACTCATGCCCAGCGCTTTCTGTATGCAGGGCACCACATGTGTATCATATATTTAAATATTATTTATGTACCATTTTATATGTTCACCATCATGTCAAATATCTTATGCAAATTGCAATACATACCCATCATCCTTTTTCTCCACCAAGTGCTGCAAAGTAGCATCCAGTCGAAATCTGGCTGATGCAACTTCAGCTGTTGATCGATGATAAACACACACACACACACACACACACACACATGTATCGTGTTGTACACACACACACACTTACTGACTTAGTCTTAAGTACTTAGTTAATATACTGTCTTACAGGAAAACCTACTATGCCATAATTATTACAGGATAACATCAGATTTCTTTTACTATCAGTTCGACACAACCATTATCCTGAAAATAAAAGAAGAAATAAAATTTATAAATAAATACCACCCTTCCCTGTCTTAACCCTCTCTACCTGCCCACCGAAAATTATAGAACTTTACAATCAGCTTTTCTTTTAAATTATAATTTAATGAATAAAAATGAACCCCCCCCCCCCTTATTTTTTTCTTCTGCTGAGAAACAGACAAAATCTTGTTAAAGTCAACTGCAATATTAACATCCCATTCCAGACAGTGAGACACAGGTTCTACTTTATCACTTGGGCCTATCAAAATTAGGCCTAATGTGCGCTTGGTCTTCATATGAGGGTAGGCCTATCGACTAACTCTAGTAACTGCCAATTACCGGACGTTTTCTTCACTTTCTGCTTAACTACACTGCCAAATGTTTAAACAAATGCTAAAAGCCGCCAGGTTGGATGAAATCACCTACCGTGCTTTGATTTTCCTGACATTTTAAACCCCCGGAACCCCATACAGCAAGTCTCACAGTCTTGTTTTCGATTCGGCCGCCATTGACTGAGTTCTCTCTTTTTACCCAAAACAAAAGGTCTTGGCTAAGCCTTCGCCATCATTTACTAGGCCTAATCCCCAGACAACACACTCCTCGGACAAAATGCAATGATGTTCATAGTTCAACATAATTGTCATGGGAGACAATCTTTCACAGCCGATTTGTCCCTGTGCATGCTCTGGCATTTCTGTCGTCATCTTTTGGTCTTCTCAGAACTCCTTGAAGAATTATTCTCTCCAAGCTGCAGACAGTACATTGACATATTTGCTGAGTCATCCATACCACTGGCCATAATTGGCCTACTTTCTTGTGAAAGATGGATAGATTTTAACATCTGTACAAGATGTATCTATTGCCGTATTATTTGGTGGAATGCCTAGTGCCTGGTCTTCTCCTGCACTTGTGATTCTGCAGGAGGTCTGCCTGCTGGCCTCAGCCGACATGTTCGGGCATCTCATTAGAAAGCTCATAAGAAAAAAATTAGATGTTGAAAAAAGGCAGGAGAATGGGCTTAGTAGGCAGAAAAATAAGAGATTTTTTAAAATTATTCTTTATTTCGAGAATAATGGAATAAGCACTCATGTGCTTTTTTTTCATCCAGTCCCCGTGTGTATTCAGTTTTGTACATTGTGTCATCTGTTCCCACTGATGTTAACTCCTCTTGAACGAGAATCGAACCAGGGTCACCCTAATCACTAGGCTATCCCGTCCTCCCGTCCGAGAGAGAGAGAATCGTTTAATGATTAGGCCTATGGCCCATATCACTGGGGTGTACATAAACAAATAATCACACAAGACATAGCGTTTGATACAAAACAAATACATGGATAGAATTATGCCAAGATATTTGTATGCATTTACAACCTTCATGCAATCAGTACCATAGGACCATTTCTCATTAAGTGCTAAATGACCACCATTTCTAAACACAACTATATTCGATTTTGCTAAATTAACGTTTAGACCTAATTTTGTGCTGTCTCATGAAGAACATTTAGTTGCTTTTGTAAGCCACACACAGAATCTGACAAAAGAATAACATCATCAACAAACATTAATACACATATTTCAACAAAGTCAGGAAATAACTGGATGCCATGCCTCCCACGCTGGGCAAGTTCTCTTGCTACTTCATCAATAAGCAGCAAAAATAATACAGGGCTACATATTTCTCCTTTTTTGACTCCCAGTGGACATGTAAAAGACTCTGACCTTTGCCTGCACAATGTTATACATACTAACTATTGCTTTATACATTCTGCTACTGCCCTTAAGTCTTTTCTTTTCTAAAATCTATGAAAGCTACATATAACTTTTTATGATAAACCAATTGCTTTTGTATTGTTGAAAATATTGTAAAGATATGGTCGATTGTACTGTACTTTTTACGGAAGCCTGCTTGGTATTCTCCTATCAACTTATTTTCTTCAATCCACTCATTCAAACGGTTGTTAAGTATGTGGCTGTATAACTTGCTTGAAATATTTAAAAGAGATATTCCTCCGTAGTTATCTGGGTTGTTTGTATCGCCCTTTTTATGTATTGGCTGGATTACAGATTCTGTCCAGGACAGAGGATAAGTTCCTGTCGAAAATAATTTATTGAAAAATTTTGTTAGATAGGGCACAAGAGATGAAGCACAATTTTTAAAGAATTCACCTATGACTTGCCATTCTTTAATGCTCTTATAGCTGCATAAACTTCATTTTCAGAGATGTCCTGCTCTAATTTTTCAGTGTCAGAAGTGACATTTCCATTAATTTCAGCATTTTCAATACTCCTTGTCTCGGTCTGTTCTTGATCATTAAACAAACCATAAAAATGTCCAAACCATTGCAACTTGCTTATAGTGTTAGGTGTTGAACTCTTTGTACTCAAATATTTCTTCATTTTTGACCAAAACTCTGAAGGATTGTTAGTATTTTCTTGTAGTGAGTGGAGCAGATCGCTGCGGTACTTTGCCTTTTTCTGCCTTAGTAATTCTTTGTACTGTCTACGGTTTTCCTGATACAATATTATTGTCATCAGGGTTGTTAGTATTATTAAATTTTCTTAACTTCTGTCCAACTGTACTGTCTACGGTTTTCCTGATACAATATTATTGTCATCAGGGTTGTTAGTATTATTAAATTTTCTTAACTTCTGTCGAACTAATTTTCTACTCTCTCTACATTCTTTATCAAACCATTTTTGAGACTTTTCTGTCCTATGTGTATTACTGTCTTCATACATGAGCTTGCTTTAAGAAGACCTTTGTTAAATGTGGTTATTGACTCATTAATATTCGTATCAATAAAGCCTTCTGCTTTATCAAAAGTCTGCATTACTTCAACTGAACTAATTTTTCCTAAGAATTCATCTATTTTTTCTTTTTTCCATACAAATTTATCTAATTTGAAATTTTCAAGCTTTATTTCTAATTTTTTATTTGGGTCATCACAATTAAAAGAGAGTTCAACTGGCATATGTTTTGACTCAACTCTTTGGCCAACATTCATTCTTAGTGAAAACTGTAGTAATGCCTTTGATACAAGGAAATAATCCACAATACTGCATCCAGTAGGAGAAATGTAAGTGAAACTGGCAGAATTTACATCACCAAATAAGCCATTCATGATATATAAGTCAAATTCATCACTAACATTCAAAAGATATCTACCAAAATCATTCAATGTGTAGTCTCTTGATGCCCGCGAAAGGTCTGTTCATAAGCATCCTCACGTAATCAAAACTATCAATAATACTCTCTACAGCATCAGAATCATCAGAATTTTCATTACCAGTTCGAGCATTGAAATCACCAAATAAGATTAACAGAACATCACCTAATATCTCGATCACATCAAGAATACAATGTTCTAAAATAGCAACACCATTGTATATGTCTGTTTCTTGATAGTAATCAGATGAGCTGGGGGGCAAGTAAGCACCGACTAAGATTACAGGTAGTTCAGTTTCAAAAAGTTTTTTAGAAAGTTGCAAAACAGTTACATTGTCATATCCTAAAGTAATACTTTCAACATGAGAAGCAAATTCTTTTTTAACCAACAGAATTAGACCACCAGACAGTCGTGCAGTAGCAGCACCTGATAAACTAACTGCAGGTGATATAAACATATCATGATCCGGAAACAAATGTTGTGTCCGAGGAAATCTTGTTACAAAAGTTTCAACTAAAAGACAAAAATCAAAACTTGCCAAATATGTCTGCACATCAGGATCATACAAACTTGCTACTCCTTCGATATTATATGAAACAAAGGGCAAATGACCTTTTTGTGTAC
Organism: Rapana venosa; assembly: GCA_028751875.1. Taxonomy (NCBI): domain Eukaryota; kingdom Metazoa; phylum Mollusca; class Gastropoda; order Neogastropoda; family Muricidae; genus Rapana; species Rapana venosa. Next base: position 48,803,491 of record CM054135.1, read on the forward strand.
TAGGATTAATGTCAGGTGTGGTATGGACCAGGCCTTTATCCTATCTATTGTTGCTTTGTTGGTGTTTTTGCTGCTTTTGTTCGACATGCTTTCTGATAAAGTTAACTGTCTTCTTTCACTTGCTGTTGAAACCATAGACTTGCTTCTTAAACGTCTTTCTGTGTCAGACAAACTGTGTTTGAGTGCACCATCAGAGCTGGCTGGGCCATTTGACACTGTATTACCTTTCTTGGACCGTGGGGCAGTATTCGTCTTCTGCTTCTTGTTGCTGCTGTTGGAGGGCCCTGGTTTGTTTGATACAGTGTCCTTTGGTGTGGCATGGGTGGTAACATCCGAATCAACAGTCCCAAGATCTGCACCTGTCATGCCAACAGTATCTTCCAGAGATAATGACAATGACAAATTCTTTTATTTCGAGGATAATGAATAAGCACCCATGTGCTTTTTTACATCCCGTCCCCGCTCTTAAGGATATATATGATAATAAAATAAAATAAAGCCCATAGCAATACACTTATACAGTTTACGGAAAAAATATCTACACAAAAATCCCCACAAAAAAATCAGAAGAGAGAGAGAGAAAAAAAAAAAAAAAGTAGCAACAAGTAAGAAAGAAAGCAGAACAGAAAACACAGAAACAACCGAAAAAATAGCAAGCACCAAGAGCAAAACAAAAACGGCAACAAAACAAGGGGAGAGGGAACAACCGAATAGTCCCCCCTCAAAAAAGCAACAACAACTTCAAACCCAAACCAAAACAGAATCAAACAAAGCAAAACCATCCATAAAATAAAGGAGAACAAATCACTTAAATAGTTTTATTTTGGCTAACAGAAAGAAACGTCAAAAATTCTTTGTGCTTTTATGGGAGGCAACAGCAATAGTAAATTACATGAAACAAATATCGTATAAGCAATTTGCATCCCCATGCACACGTACACACACACACACACACACACACACACGCACACATACCCACACACGCGCGCGCGCGCGCGCACTCACACCATGCATCAATGCCAACATCAAATCTTTATGAATATCATGTATAGTCATAGTGAAGGACATCTGCATTTTGGAATTAACTATACATATTGGTACGCTCAAAACAAGATATCAAAATAAAACATTCACTGAATCTCAAATACAGTCAACTTAGGGAGTAGAACTGAAATATTAAATCTGAATAAAGCATTCAACGGGATACTAATTGTAAACACGACGATTAAATCTATAAGCAAACAATAAAAGGAGAGAGAGAGAGAGAGAGAGAGAGAGAGAGAGAGAGAGAGAGAGAGAGAGAGAGAGAGAGAGAGAAGAGAGAAGGTAAATGGCAGAAACTAGAGGGTGGTAGAAAAGGGGAAATTTCTAGCACAGAATTTCCAGAAAGTGGGAATGCTATTTATACCGAAAGAGCTCCCAGAATACCCACGGAGTGTGTGTACAATTATACTAACGTTCAATCTGAGGAAGGTTTTAAATAAACCGAAATTTTGTTTTGGCAAACAATTAACGGCTGTGTTCTCTTTTTTTGTTTGTGTGTTTGTTCTGGGTTGGTTGGTTGGGTAATTTGCTGTTTTGTTTTTGTTCGTGTGTTGTTGTTTTTTGTTGCTGTTGTCAGCTTTTAGCCTGGGGAAGATTTTAAATACACCACCAACAAAAAATGTGTTCTGCTAAACAGTCGTGTACTATGTTCTTACTTTTCGTACTCTTACAAAATATACATAATAGTTCACGACTGAATTAACAAATCAGAAAGTCACCTGATGATTCAGCTTGGAAGTCGTCTGCTGTAAGCAGTACTAAAGGGTCCTTGCTTATTATGACCTGCTCAGGGTTTACCGACAGGGGATGTGAACTGGTCAAGGACACGTTCAGGCCATCATCCACCTCGTCATAAGCTGAAGGCGAATGTGCTCCTTCCTCAGCTACTGAATAATCCATGCATTCGTCCGAATCCATGGCTGCCGCTGCTCTGTAAGAATTCCATTGCTAGGTGTACAAAGGTGAACGAAGCATTTAGCCTACTTACATAACGTACCATCATCAACACACACACACACATCGCGCGCGCGCATACACACACACGCGCGCGCGCGCGCGCACGAACGCATGCACGCATACATCATGGTACACAGTATATAGAAATAGAAAGACAATCACTAAGATAGTTAAACTGATTGAGGAGAAAAGTGAGAGACAGACACCAAGGCAAACACCGAATGTGTGTGTGTGTGTGTGTGTGTGGGAAGGGGGGGGGGGGGGGATGTGTGTGTGTGTGTGTGTGTGTGTGTGTGTGTGTGTGTGTGTGTGTGTGTGTGTGTGTGTGTGTGTGTGTAAAAGAACATTGAAAATCAGGCAAGGATTTTGTTTTCCTACTTTCAACAACAATCCAGCAGGATTAGTTTGTTCTGTCAAAGAACAACTGATTATAATTGTAATGATAATTATTGTCAGCAATTATGCATGTTCTTATATTGTAATAATAGTGTCTGCTATTATCCATGTTCTTATGACCTCATGTCTGTACCGATACTCACATACATAGTTTACCCACCCCTCCCCCCTCTTCCACCCTCCCCGAGAGGATGCCAGGGGATGGTCAGTATAAACAGCATCCCTGCCTGAGAATTCCGTGCAAGGAACTCCCTCTTTTCTATCCCTCTCTTTTGTTTCTGCCTTGTTCCATTTCTTCCTGTCACCTCCTTCTTGTCTATTTTATGCCTTCTTCGTTAATTCTCTTTGCTTTTTTTTTCTTCACAGAAAGACTTGAAAGATAACAGTTTTCTCCCACACAAAAATCCGATGCGCTGGGCCTGACTTGACAGGCGCTTCACGGCAGTGCAACTTATTTCCCCTCATATTATGACACAATAGTAGTTTCTGCTGTCTGAGCGTTTGACAAACTAAATGACGCATATAGTTCACACTAATTTTCTATTATGATTCGAAAAGGTATCCGTGGCTCCTGAAAGTTGACCGTTACTATGGAACAACGTACACTTTACTGATAAGACAGCTATTTTGTTGGTTTAAAACAAACAAACAAACAAACAAACAACTTCAGATCAGTTCCAGCAACTCTTTCGCCCTGGCTCTGCTTAAAAAAAACTTCGACAAATTATCACTCACTGACTGTCGGTTTTATTTGCCTTTGTTCTTTTCTTTTTTTCAGTTGCACGAGCCTTTTCTGACCAAGAATGTTCTCGATCATCTTTGATCTCTGAGTGTGTGTCGGTGGTGGTGCGGGGGTGGGGGGGGGGGGGGGGGGGTAGAGCGAGCAAGAGAGAGAGAATTGAATTGAATTGAATGGAATGAAGAAGAGAGAGAGAGAGAGAGAGAGAGAGAGAGAGAGAGAGAGAGAGAGAGAGAGAGAGAGAGAGAGAGTCTATATTCTTTTCTATTTTTCTGGAATCTTTTATTTCAGGACATCGAAAGACCACTTATGTGCTGGGTTGTTTTTTTTAAATGTTATCCAGTCCCCGTGTGCATGCGGTTTTGTACCATTTTGTCATCTGTTCCGTTCCGACCGGCACACAATGGCCTACTCTCCTTAAAAGGCGAACAGGTTTTCACGTGTGCACAAGATAGTCTGCGTGCTTTTGCCCATTACATTCTCATCCAAGGTGTTTCGGGGGAGTGAAATTGGCACTAAAGTTAACTCCAGGGAAAAATTCCAATGAAGGGGCATCTCTGTGGTGGTGGTGGTGGTGTGTGTGTGTGTATGTGTGTGTGTGCACGCACGAGTGAGCGCGCGCGTGCGCGCGCGTGTGTGTGTGTGCGCCTGCGCGTGCGTGCGTGCGTGCGCGGGGTGTGTGTGTTGTGTGTGTGTGTGTAGACGACTATAGGAAAAGATATACCTCGGTGGTGTATAGACATGAGTATGCCTGTTAAATCTTTCTGGTGGCTGCCAAGTTAAATAGACCTTCGCCACAACTGACCCTACAAAACCCCTGATCACCCCCAGAAACCTATCGAAAAATGGGTGAACCCCTATAGGGATCTGACAGCAATGTAGGCAAGAGTACCTACATAGACCAGACAGTAGAGTGGGGAAGATTGCCTATAGAAAACAGTCAGTAGAGTGGGAAAGAGTGCCTATAGAGACCAGTCAGTAGAGCAGAGAAGAGCGCCTATATAAGATAGACAATCAGTAGAGTAGGGAAGAGTGCCTATAGAGAACAGTCAGAAGAGTAGGGAAGAGTGCCTATAGAGAACAGTCAGTAGAGCAGAGAAGAGTGCCTATAGAGAACAGTTAGTAGAGCAGAGAAGAGTGCCTATATAAGATAGAGAACAGTCAGTAGAGCAGAAAAGAGTGCCTATAGAGAACAGTCAGTCAGAGCAGAGAAGAGTGCCTATATAAGGATACAGAGAAGTGTGCCTATAGATACAGTCAGTAGAGTAGGGAAGAGTGCCTATAGAGAACAGTCAGTAGAGCAGAGAGAGGCTAACAGAACAGTTGTAGAGTAGAGAAGAGTGCCATACAGAGAACAGTAGTAGATGCAGAGAAGAGTGCCTAATAGATAACAGTCAGTAGAGCAGAAAAGAGTGCCTATAGAGAACAGTCAGCAGAGCAGAGAAGAGTGCCTATATAAGGATACAGAGAAGTGTGCCTATAGATACAGTCAGTAGAGTAGGGAAGAGTGCCTATTATAAGATAGAGAACAGACAGTAGAGTAGGGAAGAGTGCCTACAGAGAACAGACAGTAGAGTGGGGAAGAGTGCTTACAGAGAACAGTTAGTAGAGTAGAGAAGAATGCCTATAGAGAACAGTCTGTAGAGTAGGGAAGAGTGCCTATTATAAGATAGAGAACAATCAGTAGAGTAGGGAAGAGTGCCTACAGAGAACAGACAGTAGAGTGGGGAAGAGTGCTTACAGAGAACAGTTAGTAGAGTAGAGAAGAATGCCTATAGAGAACAGTCTGTAGAGTAGGGAAGAGTGCCTTTAGAGAACAGACAGTAGAGTAGGGAAGAGTGCCTATAGAGACCAGACAGTAGAGTTAGGGAAGAGTGCCTATAGAGAACAGTCAGTAGAGTGGGGAAGAGTGCCTATAGAGAACAGACAGTAGAGTGGGGAAGAGTGCCTATAGAGAACAGTCAGTAGAGTGGGGAAGAGTGCCTATAGAGAACAGACAGTAGAGTGGGGAAGAGTGCCTATAGAGAACAGACAGTAGAGTGAGGAAGAGTGCCTATAGAGAACAGTCAGTAGAATAGGGAAGAATGCCTATAGAGACCAGACAGTAGAGTAGGGAAGAGTGCCTATAGAGATCTGACTAATCTTGTAGGAAAAAGAAAACACCTAAAATCGTAAGGGTTAGTGTTTCCTGTATTGTGTTGTGAAGATGCGTTATAGGATAGAATACATACTCAAGAATTGAACTCCCAGGCTCTGTACAGTGTAAGTTGTGGTAGCACATGCACCATGTGGGCAGTGCTGTGGCAGAAAAGTCCAGCCAGTAAAAGAACTTTTTTTTTTCTTTTTTTCTTTTTTTGGGGGGAGGGGGTTGTTACTTTGTATAGGCTGTCTCACTTTTCTTATTTGTACAGATAGCAGCCAAATGAGTGGTATGAATTTTAAAAAAACAACAACATATTTCCCCAATATTGGTAGTGCGTTCCTGATCCTTCTGTCCTTTCTAGTATCTATCTGCACCTAACTGCCATTTCTCTGTGGGTAGGATAAGAATCAATGTACTTGTATATGAAAGTCAAAGTTCTGAGTGACACAATCCATATAGACACCTCTACATTGTATGACTTGGCGCAGGGAGAACTCGGCTGACATATAATATTTATTCTGTATGCTTCTTCTTCTTTGTCAAACGCTCAGGCAGCAACTGTTGTTGTCTTCTCATACGAGCGAAAATGCGTTACACTGCCGTTAAACGCGTGACAAGTCAGGCCCAAGCGCATTAGTTTGGGGTGGGTGAGAATTGTTATCTTTTAAGTCTTTCTGGAGAAAAGGCAGGAGAATGGATAAAGAAGGCAGAAAACAGCCAAGAAGAGGGTGATAGGTAGAAAAGGAACAAGGCAGATACAAAGAGAGGGATAGAAAAGACGAAAATCCTAGCACAGAATTTCCCATTAAAATATTTGATTTTTTAAAATTGTATTATAGTCCCAGTATGACTATCCGATTTAGGGACTGGAAGAATTCCCAGAAGGTGGGGATGCTATTTATACTGACAGACCCCCAGCATCCCCACGGGGGAATTCTGTAAGCAGTTTTGCGCGCCATCTACACCCTACACGAAAAGTCTCCATAACTTCTTTACCTAAATGTAGACAAGAGTGTCTGCCAGACTTTGACCCAGGCGAAAGCTTCAAAACCTGACGCCGGAAAGGCTCTCTCGTGCAAGTCGCTTAGACCATTTTTCTTGGTTCATCCGAATGCAGTAATCTATCTCCAGAAGTCAGGCGATAGTAACACAATTTGTTCCATTTTTTTTCAAAGTTTTGAGAAAATTCCCTTTAGGCTTTTTTGTGTATGTTTGTTTGATCCCGAGAAAAAAAAAAAGGCAAAATCGAAGCTATCTAGACTAAACAGGACTTAATGATTTTTTCCACTGAATTATAAGATCAAGCACAAAAATAAGATGTTTCGAATCTCTGGAAAACTCAGTTAGCCTACTATGTTTTACAATGTAGTAGCAGATTCTTTTGTTCTCTGGAAGACGCAATGACGCAAAATTATGACTGACGTAATTTGCAGACTTCCTTCTAGGATCTGTGTCTGCATGACCAGCATTGTCATTGCCTTTATCTAGATGCCTTTCTTTTTTCAAGAAAGTAAAGCAACTACATGTAGGCAATGTAAATCTCAGCCTAATTGGAGTCCCCGGAGTGGAAATCAAAGTGCAACTAGATTCTACACCGTGCTGACTCTCATAATACCCGCGAGAATGTTGGTTTTATCCAGGGTGGTTTCAATTTGATACATCCGAGGTATGTTGCATTTTTTTTTCATAATTCTGCAGTAAAGTCCTTTTTTTTCCTTGGAATAATTAGATAGGAGGTTTTTTTTCCCTTTCCTCATCAGACCTTTTAACCAACGCCATTAAATTCCTGAATACTTTGCTCTTTCTTCACTGTGTTCAGTTTCCCTTCGTACAAAAGTGCCATGTCTGATATATCGTCCTTTTTGTGTTCACATATTGTTTATCAAAGTGCTATAATGTCATTTAGTATGTTCACACAATATGCTGAGGGTATGTCAGTTGCTTTGAACATTAACACTGTAAGTGTGTTTTCACAGAAAAATACAAAAACAGAAAAAAGGTCTTTTCAAAGCAAGAGAAAAGTGAATTAAGTAGAACAATTTGCATTCCTTAGCAGCTCAGTAAGCAGCAAAACGGACATATGATTGGTAATAAATTGATCCTCTAGATTAGAAAGGGAGGCACCGTGGTCGAGTGGTTTAGGCGGTCAACTCGTGATCCAGAGGTCGCGGGTTCGATCCCCGCTCGGCTCGGTGTTGTGTCCTTGGGAAAGACACTTTACTCCTATTTTCCTCACTCCACCCAGGTGTACAAGTGGGTACCAGCTCTGCTGGGGAAGTATCTGGCGACAGACTAGCGTCCTGTCACAGGGGTGGCGAAAAACCATCAGTTCGCTTAACGCTACAGAAACCGGGATAAGCTCCGGCTCTATGGGCCTTCTGGCTCGAAAGAACATACTAGATTAGAAAAAAATAACACATTGGAAAGTGTTCAAGACAGCACCACCACCCACCCACCACCACCACCCCCCAAAAAAAATCAAAGTAATAATGGAAAAAAAATCGAAATAGTTTCTGGTTCCCTGCTTTACTTTGTTTTTCTTTCTTTTTCCCAACATATTTTGTGGGCAAAGTACTTTTTGTCAGTTTTGGATGTCATGCTCGCTTTGTTTTGCAGATTGTAGAACCACGTTTCTTGTATGGCAGCTAGACTGTATTGACAAGTCTTTCCTTTTTCGTCACGATTATAATTGTTTCAAATTTTCTATCACAGCCCTGCTTTTCTTTTCCTAGTAGATACTAATGATATGTATTTTCTTTTGTCATCCAGATTTTTTAAAAATACTGTTTTCATGCAGATTATCCAAGAAATTGTTAGAGCTACAAGATCCTTTACTAACACCGCCTGTTCCAGATCATCCTCTGTGCCTCAGACTGTTGTACCATGCCTTTCTTTGTCAAACAGAATCTAGGATTGCATTGTCCACGATTACCTTTTTTCAGCCCAGCAGATTCTAGTGCCTGTCTTCCTTTTATTCTGGCAATTTTTGTGCCTGTCTTCCGTTTTTGCTAGCAATCCTGGTACCTGTCTTCCTTTTTCCGGTAGACTGTAAAGTTTAATCTTCCCTTGTGTCACGATTTGTAGTGCTAAGCCTTCCCACCTTATCTAACACATTCTCACCCTGCACCATCCTTTGTCTAACTCCCAGATTATCGTGCCATTCTTTCCTTTGTACTTACTTATTTAGGCCCATCACTCCCCCTGGAGCATAGGCCGCCGACAACAGTCCTCCAGAGTCCTCTGTCCTGGGCTATTCTCTCCACCTGTCTCCAGGTATATCCTATCTTCTTGGTTTCTGCCTCAAGGTCACGTCGCCAGGTGTTTCTTGGCCTTCCTCTTTTTCGTTTTCCCTGGGGGTTCCATGATAGTACCTGCCTTGTGATGTTGCTGGCTGGCTTTCTCAGGGTGTGCCCGATCCATCCCCATCTCCTGCGCCGGATTTCATTCTCGGCTGGCAGCTGGTTGGTACGTTGCCACAGGTCTGCGTTGCTGATGGTGTCGGGCCAGTGGATCTGGAGGATTCGTCTCAGGCAGCTGTTGATGAAGGTCTGCACTTTCTTGATGGTGGTCTTTGTTGTCCTCCATGTCTCTGCTCCATACAGTAGGACTGACTTGACGTTGGTTTCCTTTGTACAGTAAATGTAAATTCTAGTTCTTGTCTCCTTGTGTCCAACAAAATCTTATCTCACTTTTCCCATTGTTCAACAGACTATACTGCCATATCTTTTTTTTTTAAAGTCTGTGTCCACTAGATTATAGTGCCATGCCTAACGTTGTCCAAACAGATTATAAAGTCATGCCTTGCTTTGTCCAAACAGATTGTAAAGTCATTCCTAACTTTGTACCAACAGATTGTAAAGTTATGCCTTGCTTTGTCCAAACAGATTGTAAAGTCATGCCTTTCCTTGTCCAAACAGATTGTAAAGTCGTGCCTTGCTTTGTCCAAACAGATTGTAAAGTCATGCCTTGCTTTGTCCAAACAGATTGTAAAGTCGTGCCTTTCCTTGTCCAAACAGATTGTAAAGTCGTGCCTTTCCTTGTCCAAACAGATTGTAAAGTCGTGCCTTTCCTTGTCCAAACAGATTGTAAAGTCGTGCCTTTCCTTGTCCAAACAGATTGTAAAGTCGTGCCTTTCCTTGTCCAAACAGATTGTAAAGTCATGCCTTGCTTTGTCCAAACAGATTGTAAAGTCGTGCCTTGCTTTGTCCAAACAGATTGTAAAGTCGTGCCTTGCTTTGTCCAAACAGATTGTAAAGTCGTGCCTTTCCTTGTCCAAACAGATTGTAAAGTCATGCCTTTCCTTGTCCAAACAGATTGTAAAGTCATGCCTTTCCTTGTCCAAACAGATTGTAAAGTCATGCCTTTCCTTGTCCAAACAGATTGTAAAGTCGTGCCTTTTCTTGTCCAAACAGATTGTAAAGTCATGCTTTGCTTTGTCCAACAGATCGTGGTGCCACACCACCTTCATCTTTGGTGCACCACAGCCAGCAGCTTGCAGTGTCTGCCTTGACACTCCTCTTGAGGCTAAAGGTATGGGGGATGATTATTGGCTGCCAGAGTTCCAGCCATCCCCTCCCAATCCGCAAGAGAGGTTTTCAGAGGCAATAGAGGTGGGTAAAAAGGAGAGGAAGAGAAGAGAACAGAAGAGAAGAAAAACGTGGGGATGCTGGAGCCTCCTCCAGTATGAATAGCACCCCCCACCTTCTGAAAAATCTGTGCTAGAAATATCTCTCTCTATATCTATATCTATCTATCTATCTATATATATCTATATCTATCTATCTATCTCTCTCTCTCTCTCTCTCTCTATATATATATATATATATATATATATATATATATATATATATATATATATGTATATAATAAGTGGAATATTTATTAGTTTGTTTATTTAATCTCAGCAAAAATAAAACAAACCAATAAATATTCCGATTGTTCTTCGACCCTCAGAAATAATGATTTTTTTAAAAATGTTATGGATTATGTGTAATCTAGGGAATGGGATAGCTCAGTGGTCAGAGCAACCGCTTTCCACAAGCTAGGGTTAAGTAGCACTGAGCATGGTTACCAAGTGGATGGATGGGTGACCGTTTGCATGCCTTGGCTTCAGTCAGTACAGTCCCTCAGTTCACCAAGCTGTAAATGGGTACGTGCCCTCTTTTAGGGACAGGGAAGGCAAAGCAGTGAGGGAGAGGAGAAGGGCGCTGCCCTCAATAATATGCTGGCCTCAGAGAAGCTGAGATCCCAGACACCTCGCTCCACAATGACCGCATAGGTTATAGGAACACTTTTAACTTATTTTACCCGTTATCAATCTAGCATCTTGCTGGAACTATTCTTGTGGCCCAGGGCTGCGGCAAGAAGTTCCGAGGTCAATGGCAGAGGAAGACGATGGAGGTGAAGATGAGGGATGTCAAGACAAACAACTTTGTCTGGACCCTGAGGAGTTTAGAGCCAGCCCCCACCCTTCCCTGCCAGTGCCCCGTCTGCTGCTTGATCAACAGCTCGGTATTGTCTTGTGTTGTAGTGTAGTGTGGTGTAGTGTGGTGTGGTGTAGTGTAGTGTAGTGTAGTGTAGTGTAGTGTGGTGTGGTGTAGAGTAGTGTGGTGTGGTGTGGTGTAGTGCAGTGCAGTGCGGTGCGGTGTGGTGTGGTGTGGGTGTAGTGTGGTGTGTGTGGTGTGGTGTGGGTGTAGTGTAGTGTAGTGCAGCATAGTGCAGTGCAGTGCAGTGTAGTGTAGTGTAGTGTAGTATAGTAGTGTGGTGCGGTGCGGTGCGGTGTGGGTGTAGTGTAGTGTGGTGTGGTGCGGTGCGGTGGGGGGTGGTGTGGTGTGGTGTAGTGTAGTGTAGTGCAATGCAGTGCAGTGCAGTGTAGTGCAGTGCAGTGCCGTGCAGTGAAGTGTAGTGTAGTGCAGTGCAGTGCAGTGTAGTGTAGTGTAGTGTAGAGTACTTTATTGAATTGTATCGTACTGCATTACATTTCAATGTAGTGTAGTGTAGTATAGTGTACTTAATGTAGTGCAGTGTAGTGTAGAGTACTATATTGAATTGTATCATACTGCATTACATTTTATTGTAGTGTAGTGTAGTGTAGTGTAGTGCAGTATAGTGTACTTAATGTAGTGCAGTGTACTTAATGTAGTGCAATGTACTGCATTACATTGCATTGTATGTAGTGTTCTGTATAGTAGTGTATTATAGTGCAGTGTAATGTTGAATTGTCTTGTACTGCATTGCATTGTTATGTATTGTATTGCAGTGCATTGTGGTGCACTTATTGTATTGTACTGCATTGTAATGTATTGCGGTGTATTGTATCACATTGCATTGTAATGTACTGTATTGCATTGCAGTGTATTGTGTTGCATTGCGATGTATTTTGTATTGCGTTATATTGCAGTGCATTGTATTGTACTGTACTGCACATCATTATAGTGTACTGTACTGTGCTGTGTTGTGTTGCACGATACTGCAGTGTATTGTACTATACTGTACTGTCACTTCTTTGAATTGTATTGTAAACACACAACTTCTCACTTTCAAGATGGGTGCATAACCGCGAGACCACCAATCTACACACTGGTATCTATAGAGTTTGCCCCGCGCGCGCGCGCGCGCGTGTATGTGTGTGTGTGTGTGTGTTGTTGAGAGAGAGAGAGAGAGAGAGAGAGAGAGAGAGAGAGAGAGAGAAGAGAGAAGAGAGAGAATGTGTGTGTGTGTTGTGTGTGTGTGTCGCGCGCGCGCACAGACGCAGACATCGTTACGTTTAACAGTGTGGTGTGTGTGTGTGTGTGTGTGTGTGTGCGCGCGTGCGTGTGTGTGTGTGTGTGTGCGTGCGTGCGTGCGTGTATGTGTGTGCACGCGCCGCGCGTGCGTGTGTATGTGTGCACACGCGCGCGCGCGTGCGTGTGTGTGTGTGCACGCGCGCGCGTGCGTGCGTGTGCACGCGCGTGTGCGTGCGTGCGCGCCCGCGCGCGTGAGTGTTTGCGCGCGCGCGCAGAAAGTGAGTGGCTCGGGTGTAGTGAAGGTGAAGCTGAAGAACATCACCTTGGTGGAGCACAGCCCGCAGAAGTACACCCTCTATGACCGCACCCGGCCCTGGCAGCGCCAGTACGTCGTCAACTGCACCAACCCCCGACCCCTGACACGCAGAATGCCTCCCGTCACTGTGAGTTGCTGGCCCGCCACACACACACACACACACACACACACACGCACACACACACACACGCACGCACGCACACACACACACACGCACGCACGCACGCACACACACACACACACGCACGCACGCATGCATACACGCACACACACGCACGCACACACGCACACACACACACATATATATTATTTTGCATATATTATATGATCTTTTTTCTCTTTTTTTCCCCTTCTTTAGATAGATGGCTTGATGAAAAAAAAGCAAATGCACTGCTTATTCAATGTACCATCTGAAAATAAAACTTTGACTTTGACTTTGACACACACACACAGGGGATAGCCTGGTGGTTAGCGTGATGCGTTCGTGATCTGCTGACCCGGGTTCGATTCCCGTTCAAGAGGATTTTTTCCTCTGGAGTTAACATCAGTGCCGACTCCACTCTCCCCAAAAGTCCAGATGAGACTGTAAACCAAGGTCCCGTGTACGAACACATGCAGAACATCTTGTGCACATGTAAAATCCCGTTCCGCTTTTCGGAAGAGTAGGCCATTGTGTGCCGGTAGGAATGGATGTTAGAATTTTCAAAACTGCATACTACACACGGGGACTGGATGAAAAAAAGCACGAGTGCTTATTCCATTACCCTCGAAATAAAAGAATAAATTTAAAATAACACACACACGCACGCATGCACTCATGCATGCACACACACACGCACGCTCACACACAATGGACACAGCCATCCAAGTCTATACCAACAAAGGAAACTAAATTATCTATAGCATGTAACAAAATGCACTAGTGTCACTTATTAGGATGTATCAAATCAATAGTTTTTCATCATTTCTTTAATTGACAGGGATGGCACCAATTCAGGCCAGGATATTATGCATGTGCATACATCTGTTTAGGGTTAAGAGACAGATTTGGAGAATTACTGTGCATCATTTGGCCCAGGCCAAAAGCTGTGTCAGTTATTATTGATGTCAGCTAATTGCCAAGGTAAAGGTAAAGGTGTCCCATAACCTATAAGGTCGTAGGGGAGCGAGACGTCAGAGACCTCACTTCTCTAGGGCCAGCATATTGAGGGCGGCGCCCATCTCCTCTCCCTCGCTGCTTTACCTTCCCTGACCCTAAAGAGGACAGGTACCCATTTACAGCTGGAACTGGGGAACTGTACTGAAGCCAAGGCGCGCAAAGTCACCCATCCAACTGGTAACCACGCTCGACGCTGCCAAGGCCTACATTAAAACGTTGTTATGTTGTAAAATGTTGTGTTGAGATTGCCTTCAGCCATGACAAGCTCTTAACATAACAACCCGCACTCTCCTTTGTTAAAGGAGAAAAAAAATCCTCTGAAGTCGGAGTATGGCTGCCTATATGGTGAGGTGCTTGAAAAATAGTCATACACGCAAACTTCTCATCCAGTGTGTACTTCCTATCTCACAGAGATTCCCAGGTGGGATGAGTGAGGCAGAGTGCATGTTCTGGGTGACCCCCAGGGTGTAAAGCTGGGGAACGCACAACAACAACTGTGCATCATACTGAGCAGTGTTACAGAAGAAAAATGTATTTACCACTTTTCCATTAACAATTGCAAGTGTTCATGTTTATGCTTGGTTCCAGACCAGCTGCAGTGAAATCACCAACAAAGTGCACTACTTGAGAATGATGTACCCTGGAAGAATCATCAAGGATCCCATGAACTATTAAAGAGAACTCACTACATTTGTCTGTTTCAATATATCATTGATTGCTTGCTTGATTGATGATCTTTATTTTCATGGGTGACTGACAAATATTGACATTGCTTTTATTTTCATCCGGCCCTTGCCTTGAGTATGGGCTTGAACTGTTTAATTAGTAAATCTGTTTTATTTCGAGTGTCATTGTCTGTTATTTATGTGATATGTATACATGTGACAAGATGTTGTTGACATATAACCCCTTTAGAAAGGGCCCTAGACTTAACATTGAAATATTCTGCATTCCACACACAGCTCCTTTGTACTGAAGTAAAAAAAAAAAAAAAATTATAATAACAGAAGAGAGACAGACAGAGAATGTTTGTACATATGTGACCCGTTTTTACAAAAGGAGTCTTAAGGTATAATTGGGTCAAATTGAGTTGTTATATTTTCTGAAATCTACAGATCATTACCTTTCTTTTGATGTATGATACATTATTCTATCTATAAAATTGACAAAGTTATGGGTGTTTGAAATGGGTGACCCAGCGGTTTCACATTCTGAGAAAATCGGCTTTAAAGTTTTTCACCACTCTAGCTAACTAACACCTTAGCAACGGGTACTTCTATTCAACTGATGATGGCCAAATTTGATATGGTGTTAAAACATACTATTTCACAGCATCAGGACAAAAAATACTGTACATATTGACTGTCATCGTTGTGATATTAGCTCATAGCTCCCCCCCCCCCCCACCTGAAAAAGGGCATAAAGTGGAAGAACCTTGGGCAGGGGTTAATGAGGAGACTTGTTAGTATCTGACTAGCATATATCCAATAGAATGAACTCAGTCAGCTGAAAACATGTAGAATCTGATAAATGCTACTTGGTTACATATTAATTAAAATGTTATAATAGATTAATTGAAATAATAACTACATAGGCCTACCTGGTTTTTTCTGTTATTCATTTCGCATACACATTTTCAATTTGATTTTGTTGTTACTTTATTAATTTTTAGATGGATGGCTTTATAAAAGGCAACAATGTTATGCATTGCTTATTCAATGTTGTCATCTGGAAATAAAATGTTGACTTTAATTTTGCTCTCTCTCTCTCTCTCCTCTCTCTCCTCTCTCTCTCTCTCTCTCTCTCTCTCTCTCTCTCTCCTCATACACACACACACATACACACACATCCATGCACAAATACATGCAAGTGAAAGCAGAGACAATCAGACTCAATAGCATTTGATTGCTCAGAAAAAAAGAAAACAGATTATCAGTATGACACCATCCAGAGGGAACAGATGACAAAATACTGCATGCACACAGAGACTGCATGTAGAAAAAATCAATGGAGTACTCATTCATTTTCCTTGAATCAAAACAATCAAGGCAACACACACACACACACACACACACACACACACACACACACACACACAGATTACTTATTCATTACCCTTGAAAGAAAATGATATTTCAAAATAGAGAAGAAAAACCACCACACACACACACACACACACACAACACACACAAAAACACACACACACACACATACACAGAATGGATGACATATTTAAAAAAGCTCCATGCACATGGGGACTGAATTGAAGCTCATGGCTGCTTATTCACTGTTGTCAAAACAAAAAGTATTGAATCTAAAACACACACACACACACACACACACACACACAGAGTCTGTTTCTGCAGACTTTCATCATGAACTATTATTAAAAGTTAATCAGTACTCAGTATCAGTTTTGTTATCAAATTGTTTAATTTTCTAGGTTGCTTTGAGATGTTAGCCACAGTGTTCTGTCAAAAGATCAAACACTAAGTGAAAAATCTCAATTTCACAATACCTCATGCACTGCTTGCTTCTTCACAATAACAATTGGCTAAACCCTTGAAATCTACATTAAACTTATAAAATGTGGATGTTGCACTTTGGTAATACCAACAAAAATTGGTACTAAAAAGGGATATTGCAAAGATATACTCTTGATAGTATATAATGTGCCAGGTATGATCAGAAGATGTATTTTTAACTGAAAAAAGGCCTGGATACATGATAAATACTTCAACTGAAACAAAGTGACAGTTATGATATAAAGAACTCACTCACTTTGTTGTAATGATGTAAGTATTAAATATTGTAAAACATTTTACTTTGAAACTAAGCACAAAAAGGTACTGTTTGGAATAGTACTTAGTGTAATTAATTGCACACACACACACACACACACACAGGCAGGATGAAAAGAAAGTTGTGTGAACTTAATCTTTTACCCTCAATTTTGACTTGATAATTTTCACACACACACACACATTATTCAGTTTAACAACAAACAACAACACGCCACACAAACACACACACACACACACACATGAATCAAGTAAGTTTAAAACAGTTGATTTTCTCATGTCATGCACTGACAGGTGAAATGCTAAAAGTCTCCCCAGAATTCTAGACTGTTCAAGTCTAGATCTGCAGCTTTGATCTGTATGCATACCCATGTTTATTAACATTGCATACAGATACCAGCGCCTCATGCATCTCACTTGAACCCTAATACATAGATCGCTGTTCATTTCATTCAAGTTTCTCGCCTTCGTCCCGATCGTTTGATCTTTTGTCTTCACAATAAGATGCATCACAGTATTTGGTAAAAAATACATGTCGTTTTTACTGATCTGCTATTCGAAGAGTGGAAAATCAGCAAGAAATGAGCGAAATGCCCATTATTCTTTGCAAATTGTGAAGTTTTCCGGCCATGCTGTTCTTAAAATAGAACAGAAACGTCGTCAGCGATCTCCCTCCCAACCAATCACAGGCAAGCTGCCTGTTCGTTACTACAGGCGGTATGCTTCCTCAACTCTCATTGGTCGATCTTCTCAAGCTTTCACTTTTTGTTTACACCTAAATAACTCGAAACAGTATTTCTGATTGGTTAGATTTCAAGTAAAGAATGTGTGGAATTGAAAATACAGGTCACAACCTTTTGAATGGTATAGACATGTGTGGGGCCCAGTCAGGGGTAATGATAAAGGGATGACTGAAATCAGGGTGGTAACAATCGATGAAACTGGAAAACTGCAGAAGGTAGGTCGATAAAAACGGTTTAAAAACACATTTTTAAATCATATCTAACCTGTTCAAGTACATAGATAGGAAATTTAATGACTACAGATTCCATTTTTGATGAAAAGTCAAAATTGGTTAAATGGACCCCACCTTCCCTTTTTTGGGCCTCTCTCCTTTTCACTGTGTGCGAGTTAAGACTCATTTCGTAAAAACGGGTCACATATATTTGTGTCAAACATCACAGTAATAAGCAAATACATTTTTAGTCAAAACATTTCTTAAATGGGATTCAAGCCAGGGGAGTAAACTTTTTTTTCTGAACCTATGTTAATTAAGTCCTAATCTTTTCCTCTCTTCTCTTTTACACACACACACTCACACACACACACATCAAGTTCCCATACCCTCAAACACATCCAAAATTGTTACCAACAAAAGTAGGAGAGCAAAATGTTTTAATTTCATTGTTCAAAAGCAGAGACAATATACATCTATTTCTTGTTGCACCAAATTATGGCAACCAGTCTTCATTTTTTTCCCCACAAAGCAGACAGTCCCTGTGAGGCACTGATAAATGGATCAGTCCTTTATCATTTCATAACATGTGTACATTTCATGCTCAAACACATATAAAAATCTGGAAGAAGAAACGAAGAAGTTTCAGTCATCTCTTAATGTGTATGAGACAATGGGAGTTACAATAACAGAAACAAGCATTCTCAGAGAATTTAAGCTGAACTGATTGCAGGATTAAAAAAAAATAAAGCAATCACCACTCACATTTAGCTATGGTAAAATGGAGACAAAAGAATCCATAACTGCGTGTCGATGAAAGATAAAAATTTAAAATAAAAAAAACTCCACTGTCACACACACACATCTGAAAAGTATTCATCACTGGAAAATTAAAATGATTACATATTTAACACGACAATTAAAATATTAAGATATTTGACAATCACAAAATACACATTCACAAATACAATGTGTAGATATTTTAACAGGAAAATTAAAATGTTAAGATATTTGATAATCACAAAACGCACATGATGCCTTGACTGCTGAAATTAAAATGTTTAGATATATGACAATCACAAATCACACATTCACAATGCCTTGTTTGCTGAGAAACACAAATGAACAAAGACATTGAGCAGAAAACAGCTCTATAGATAGTGATTTCACAAGACAGATAGAAAGTGGTTTATCAAGGCTTTTTCTATATCATCCAAAAGTAGAATGCAAAATCAAACCAAAAACACAACCCCTCCAAAACAACAAATAAGCACAAATACCCGTCCCCTCAAAAAAAGACCTAAACCATCACAGGAGCACTTTCTTTTTCCATTTCAAACATGTGTTTTCTTTCTGGTATAGCAGCTGTATGTTTGAAAAACAAATGATGAAGTGAAAAGCAAATTTTCAAAATCCACTATCCCCAAAGTCGGAATGCGGATACCTAAGTGGGGAGGGGGCAATCGCATATGCAAACATCTCATCATAGGTACTCAGAGCTCTTCCCAAGGAACAAAAAACAAAACAAAAAATCCCTTAAAAAGATGTCCCACATTCCCAGGTTCCATTATTTTCACACCCATACTGTAAAAACAGAACAATGACAGATGGCCACCGCACCAGGAAAATGGTGTGCAGCTTAGCTATGGATTCAAACCGTTGTGTCATTTCCATACTTAAGGAAAACCCTTATCTCTTCAAGAATATCTATCAACGTAAAGCATACAGCCAAGCAATTTGCACATAATAAAGATGTGAATAAAAGTTCCTTTTGGCTGAAGCAAACAAGTACAGTACAGAAATGACAAAGCAAACAGATACAGTATATAAATATTGCCAACTACACTATATAATCCAAATCAACATAGGTATTCAGCCTCGCAAGACATGTTTTGGTTGGCTTTTAACAGCATTCATAATATGCACAATAACACACAAGCATGCTCGCTCTCTCTCTCTCTCTCTCTCTCTCTCTCTCTCTCTCTCAGACACACACTAACACAAACTTCTTCACTCGCAAAAAAATCACAGAAAATGTGCATTCTCATGAACAGAATGTTGTGTCTACATCTCTGCACCTACTGCCTTGGTAAGATGCAAGATGAATTTTAGGCTTTGGTTCTGCAATAAAGATTGCTTCCACTATCCGCACCATCCAAAAAGTTTTTTCTAATAATAATAATAATAATGTATGGAATTTATATAGCGCTGAATCTTGTAAGGCAACATTCTACCTCTATTATTCTACCTCTACACACTTGTGCCATATGCGTGGAAAGCGATCTTGGCCATTTATCAGTATCTTGGTGATAAATGCATAGTGCCAATAACTAACTAATGTTCATTTGGTAACGTCCATCTGCAGTAAACACTATGGTTACAGTCATCCACTTGTCAGTAATTGTATATACACCATACCTTGCAATCTTGTCGTCACAATACTGCTCCAGTCCCATATTCTATTTACAAAAGACAAAAAGAAAAACAAATGGGCACACAACTCTGCTCATTTAAACCAAAATATGCTGCGACTAATCTGAATAACAATAAAAAGACAATCTTTGGCAGATTGTTTCAATCATTGAAGCTAACATGGAAAGGTCACGATAGACTGCAAGAGATTTCTGTTCTTATTGTCTTTACATCTTCTGTCTGTACAGTAATTTCCTACCTGTAACTCACCTGTAATGATGATACTCACTTCCATCTGTCATCAGAACGGCAACGTTTTTCTTGTTCTACATCAACTACTTCTTTGTACCATCTTGTACACCTTTTTAACACT
Source organism: Rapana venosa (assembly GCA_028751875.1). NCBI lineage: Eukaryota > Metazoa > Mollusca > Gastropoda > Neogastropoda > Muricidae > Rapana > Rapana venosa. The sequence goes on from CM054135.1 coordinate 48,823,511, forward strand.
TTGTCATCGATTCATGCCTGCATGCAAAGGCCCACTCTTCCAAAAGACCAAACAGGATTAAGGTGTACACAAGATATTCAAGGGACCCTGGTTTATAGTCTCATCTAAAGGATTTTCTGGGGAATGGAGTTGGTACTGATCTCCTCAAACAGGCTCTGTCAGATCCCAAGCTCAACACTGTAAGCGCTAGGTTATTCTGCTCCCATACCATCCGGTATTGAGTCTTCAGAAAGAGGATCTTATGCTGTCCCAAGCCACACAAGTCTTCATTGTCCACAGTGGGGAAGGACAGGATAGCCCAGTGGTTAGAGCTTCGAGTTCACAATCTGACAGAGTAGGTTCAAGCCACTACCTATACAGATTTGAGGGGATTTTTCCCCTGGAGTTAGCATCCAATACTGAAAGTCCTTTGGATGAGACTATAAACAGAGGTCCAATGTACAAATGCATGAAGAAGATCTTGTGCTTGCATTAAACCAGTAGGAACAGATGACTCCACCCCCCAAAAAAAAACCCACCAACAACCCAAAAACATACCCACACACAAATGCATGCATGCCAGTGCTGTATTTAGACATTATCCCTTAAGTCGGAATGGGGCTACAGTAATGGTAGGCAAATAGTCACATAATAAAAGTATCACCATTTGTGAACTTCAAGAGAGATATTGCCAAGGACCAAAAACAAACAAAAAATTGTCAACCATTTTTGCAGACTGCCGGAAAAATATGTTCATGTCGTCCATACAACAAGCTACAACTAGCCAATCTTCCTCAAAAGATGGGTTTTTAGTGCAAGGTATAATACACAATTTGTGTTGAGGACCTTGGTTTGAAGTCTCGTCCATATTTAAGAACATTCACTCCAGAGAGATTAAAAATCTCAACTGGATAGCTCAGAATTTAATGACTTAAACTCTGGTCCCCAGCATTGTCTAGGTAAAAAAATAAAAAAGACAGAGAAAAGAAGAAACGCCAAGTTGTCTATATACCAATCATTCACATTACACACAGCAAAGGTATAAGGAATGTAAAACAACAATCACTATACTGACTGTAAAAGGGTATATTTTCCCTACGCATCAGAGCATGAACAATGCAATTTGATGCACTCACAACAACGTTAAAATCTTACTTTTAAAGATGCTGTTACCACTTGAGATTTATATCAAGGCTGAGCTTCCAAAGAAGATGTTATCTACAACACAATGGACTAGACACCCTTCACACACAAGTAAGTACCCAAGAAATCTGATTAGTTGTAATAAAAACAAATCCATAAAATGTGTCAGAAAAAAAGACAATCCAATGATAACCAGAGAATCCGGAAATAAAAGTGGAAATGCACGGAACTTCAAAACAATGTTTAAAAACCCACTTGGGTAATACTTACATTTAGCTTCTGTCATAGATCACAGGCATATTCATCAACATTTGTATATTCTATAAACATTTGCGGCTACTGACATCAAAAGAAGTGCACTTTTTTTTTAAATCTTCATTTTGACGAACATGCTGAATTTCATTTCTTTACCAAAGTCAATGACTTCACCCAACCTCCAGATATAAGAACATTCACCACTAGAAATTTCTTTATACTTTACTCCTTTTATTTCTGCATTCTTTTAAAATCTCCTCTGTACATTTTTTTCTCCTGATCAGTCATCTTCTTCCTTTATTTTTTGCCATTAACAAGCTATTCTGATGAACAGCTTTTGAATCTCTCCTACATTGATAATTGGGTGTTTTTATGACAATTTCTTTTAGTACCTTTAAAACATAATTTGTATGTTGATAATTTTTTTTTGTAATTTGTGGTGGCTTTTTTCATTTTGCTACTTCTTGGATTATATTTTCTATAGTCTTGATGACTTCAACGATTATCAGTTATGTAAAGAGAAATGCATTATTATGTAAGTCCACATCAGAGGCATTTTCTAGGTTTGTATGCAAGAATATAGCTACATGTATGTTTAATTTGCTGGGTTTTCCCCTTCTTATTCTTGACAAAGATGGTCAGTGTAGTTTTGTTTGGATGACTTTGTACATTTTTAGACACCAGGCAGTGCATTAAGCCAAAAGAGACCTTCACAGAAAGAGCGCTGGAAACTCAAGGGTCTAAAGATGTTCTGTGGTAATTTCATGCATTTTGTCTCTCTCTCTGTAATACTACATATGATCAAGAAAGATTTTCCTCCTTTCATTTAACTCCAGTGAATTTCTGCAACATTTGCAGAGGAGGTGTTGCTGGAGGTCATGGAGAAACATGCCATAGTTTCAGTGTCTTGGTGAGTTGCAGCGCCTACCATGGCTGTGAGTTCCTACCTACTCTGGGAAGCTAGTCCCTGTGACAGTAACTGGAGAGCAAGTTGCAGTGTCTGCTGTAGCTGTTTGGTCCTACTCTGGGAAGTTAGTCCCTGTGACAGTAACTGGAGAGCAAGTTGCAGTGTCTGCTGTAGCTGTTTGGTCCTACTCTGGGAAGTTAGTCCCTGTGACAGTAACTGGAGAGCAAGTTGCAGTGTCTGCTGTAGCTGTTTGGTCCTACTCTGGGAAGTTAGTCCCTGTGACAGTAACTGGAGAGCAAGTTGCAGTGTCTGCTGTAGCTGTTTGGTCCTACTCTGGGAAGTTAGTCCCTGTGACAGTAACTGGAGAGCAAGTTGCAGTGTCTGCTGTAGCTGTTTGGTCCTACTCTGGGAAGTTAGTCCCTGTGACAGTAACTGTAGAGACACAGCTGACTCCTGGCCTTGCTGGTGCTGTTGCTGCCATCTACACTCTCTCTCTTCTGACTGCTTTTCCATCTCCTCTTTGTTCCTCTGCCGTGGGAGTCTGTCTCCTTGGAAGTCTTGAAAGTTTGTCTCCTTGACAGATTGTACTTTGTCTCCTTGCAAATCTGTCTGTCTCCTGCTTGAAGCAGCCTGCAGCAATGACCTCTTTGCCTTTGTTTTAAAGCTGCATTCCCTCAGATTGTGCTTCCATCTTTGTAGCATGGCACAAGCCTCCCAGCACTCACACAACCTGATACACTTCAGGTGATCCAAAATTGCTCATAAGGTTGAAAGCCGCATAAATAAAGTTTTCTTCGATTAACACGAAAGTAACATATATTGTTGAGCATTGCTCTAATTTTTCTGCCATATCATGAAGGCATGTCTTCCTGAAGAGTAGGTTTACAAGGAGCTTTCCTCTTGCCAGAATGGATTTCTATAGTATCATTTTCCCCTCATATGTCAGGATCATTTAAAGAAGTCTCCAACTCTTGTGTAAGTTTCCCCTCTATAATACTCCAAATCTGAATTAGTCTTCAGTGCAGGCAGGTTGAAAGAGGTAATCACAAAAACAGAATGAATGATAGTCTTTCTTCCAATGGATAGGTTTCCTGGATGGGACTTGGCAATTCTGATAACTGATGCAGTGTATCAATTTGTGAGAAAAAAATGTTTTAAACCTCCCTCAGAACACCAAGCGGTGGTACGTATAGTCCTTTCATAGGTGACCTTTTGGTGACCTGACAGAGATGATTCTTGCGTTCTGTGCATGATTAGACCATCACAATACAAACCTGGGTGTGATATGTGAAAAGGGTGAATCGGAATAACCAGAATGATGCAGAATGACTGTGGAGATCACAGGTATGACCAGGGAATGAGCCTACATTCTTCTCAGATCTGTTAACTTTAATCATGCTTGTCATTTTGGCCCAAACTAAACAAGCCACAAATCTTTTGATCAATATCTAAATGTAACAGTAGCTTTTTCACCACTGTAATCAAAATTTCCTTTACAAAATGTATATGTATGTTTGAGAGTGCATATATACACATCATCGTCCCATGTGCATGCATGCACTTACACACACATCCATATATATATATATATATATATATATATATATATATATATATATATATATATATATATGTGTGTGGTGTGCGTGCATGCATGTGTGTGTAGATAGACACACTTCTTAGTATCTGAAAATTCCCACGGTTTCAGAAACAGAAGCAAATGATCTCCAGGTGAGGCACATATTACAGAATAATCTTCAGACTAACAGTGAACAGCTTTCAAAATTGTGTACAAACCGTCATAACAAATAAACTGCCAACATGTTAAGCAATCATACACAAAGCATACAATAAACCCTCAGATGAACACATTCTAAAAACCAATTATGTGTGTTCAAGATTTACAGATACAATCTATAACACATACCAGCACAGTAGTATCATTTTTCTCATCAGTAAGGCGACCAGGAATCAAGCAATGCAGTCCATTCTTCTGTCACAGGGAAAGACATATTTTCCATTCCAAAATACCAAGAAATGAAGCACAGAGGCGTCCATGTTTCCGTTTTACAACGGAGCTTAGTAAGTGAGGAAAGACACAGCGTCTGTGTGGCATGAGCAGGCTGATCATCAGGACGTGAATGACAGAACACCAGAGTCTTTGAGTGAGCCCTGCTCACTGGACTCTTTCAGCTGCTTTTTGGCAACCATCCCTGCACACGTACAAAGCATTCGTGTTTGTAATCAGATAGCATCAGTTGAAGCAAGTATGGCAATGTTTTGGTGTAAGTGGTGTGTGTACATGATTACCAACATATCATAAGCCATTATGCATTGTATTCTATTGTTCCATATTGTATTGTATTCGATTTTAAGTCACAACAGATTTCTCTCCATGAAATTCAGGCTGCTCTCCTGAGGAGAGCATTGCCATAAGAGTAACACCACCCATTATTTTTTTTCTTTTCCTGTCTGCATGTGTACTCGTTTCACTATCAGAAAGGCTTTTTTTCCCAGCAGAATTTTACCAGGGATGACTATCTTGTTACTATGGGTTCTTTTACGTGCACCGAACGCATGTTGCATACAAGCCATTAGCGTACCACCTCGTCCAAAAGACTAGCACCTAGACTATCTCCAGGTCTCGTAGATTGTTCAAGGTCTAGTAGATGACAAAGTTTGACCTCAAACTGGGATCAAGCCTACACTTCTTGCTTTCTAAGTAGGTGTGTTACGTCTAGACTGCCTCGTGAAACTGACCTCTGGTCGGTCTGTTGATCAGACTGACAGCATCTTCCCGCTGCATGGATCTCAGACACTCCTTCAGCCTGCTGACAGTGCCGTACGTCTGCACACACACACACACACAGAGCTATTGATAAGGTTATTGTCACACCAACAAAGCATACACACAGACATGCTTCCACGCACTTGCCTTATGAAAGCATGTGCATAGACTCAAGGTTGCTCAGAATAAGGACAGTTCGAAAGAGAAGTCCAAAACACACACAAAATATAACAACATAAAAAAGATTTTAAAAATTCATAATAATAAAGTCCCAAACACAGGCCACTAAATCCAAACAACAGAGAAGGTGAAGAGGAAAGCAGATGAAATTTCACATAAACCTAGTTCATTGGGTCAGGCAACAAATTTACACAGGAAGCCACTGATAAAGAGATATAAAGAAGACACCAAAGTTTTACAACAACAACAAAGAAAAGAGGGGGGACGGGATAGCCTAGTGATTAGAACATTGCGCTTGCAATCTGATGACCCGGTCAATTCACGTTCAAGGGGATATTTTCCCCCGAGTTAACATCAGTGCAGACTCCACTCTCCCCAAAAGTCCTTTGGATGAGACTATAAACCGAGGCCCCGTGTGTGAAAGCACACAGAACATCTTGTGCACATGTTAAATCCTGTTCTGCTTTTCGTAAGAGTAGGCCATTGTGAGCCGGTGAGAACAGATGACAGAATTTACAAAACATCATACACACAGGAACTGGACGTTAAAAAAAGTATACAAGTGCTTATTCTATTATCCTTGATATAAAAGAATAAAGAAAGAAAGAGGGGGTTGAAAAAGAAAAAAATGGGAATAATACAGTAGGAAAATGTCCATTGCCTCTTAATAAATCTATTGCAAAACAATTCCCATTCCAGTGTTTCGTCTGTGCTTCTTGGATAGGGACATTGGACATTTTAAGTACTCCCTTCCCTCCCCCCAAAAAGAATAGATTTTTTTTTTAAACACCTAAATATGACAAGCAAACAACCAAAATGCAACACAAAAAAACAAACACCCACCAATCCTCCCCCTCCCCCCCCCCCAAAAAAAAAACACACAACAAAACACAAAAATACACTCACACACAAAACCCAACCACACACACAAAAGACTGAACATGGCTAGCAAATTTCAACAGAGAAGACTAACGACCGATCCCCATCCCCCACACCTCCCAAAATAAAACAACAACAAACAAACACACAAAAAACCTCACTACATTAGAAAATCTGGGACTGACCTCATGGTAGTTCAGGAGATACTCTGTAGGACTGGAACCCACGCAGCCCATGACTTCCAGCGTGGTCACCAAACCGTCGTAGCCTAGGCGACTGGCCAAGGTGAAGACATCTTTCCCATGGTGCACTGGGTCCAACAGTTTGCACAGCTCTTGACGAACCTCGTCAGACAGTTTGTTTTCCCCAGGAAGGTGAGTCGATGAATGGTCTGAAAAAAAAAAAAAAAAGAACGAAGAGAAGAAGAAAACATGTCAGAACCGTTCAGGTGATCACAGAGATATTTGAGTACCGCGCACAGCATCCATTCATTTATCAATCTGTTCAGCAGGTATTGGATTAAACAAATAAAAAAAGCCACCAAAACATAGGTCTACAAGAGTACACCAGAAATGTTGTAAGGTCTTTGTAGGTTCACTTTTTTTTTTAAAAAGCTAATTTCCTGAACAGAATTTCTGCTGGCTAAAACTTGTCCTACAACAGTTTCCACGTGTGATATCCCCAGAAATTATTGATGTTGCACTCCTCTAAACTATCCCACTCGGGGGTTGCCACCCATTCCCCCCCACTCCAGTCTTCACATTAAGAGCTCTAATAAGTAAACAGACAATTTGTATTTGGTAACTAACAACTTTTGAACTTTAGGAAAACATGAACTGTTGTAATCCACTCTCATAGTTAGGCTTTTCCTCTTTATTCTTCTTCTTTTTTTTTAAACCCAGTTTTGAACCAAATCAATGTCAACCATTCTTTACTAAGTTGGAGGAGAAAAGCAGCAGCTAACAGCTACTGAAAGAAAAATGTGTACAAAAGAAAGAAAAAACATCTAATATCTCAGTTTTCAATCAATTCTCATACTAGCAAGCAAGCATGCGCGCGCACACACAAGCACACATGCATGCATGCACACACACACGCACGCACGCATGCACACACACCCACACACAACCAGACTGAAAAAAACAAACCCTGACGTACCTGAATGAGAAGTCAAACTGACAGCAACACCACTATCGCAGGCAGATTTATACGTCATGGAAGCTTCCGTATCTTCCTCCAGGTCATTGTCCTCCTCCTCATCCATGGACTGATTCCCCTCCTCTCCATCGCTAAGGTAGCCATCCCCGTTCAGCATCCCCATGATCTGAAAAGGCATCTTTCTGAATGCAGGTACACAACATCCAGTTACTGAACAAATGATTCCCCTTTCCATACTCTGCGATAGCTAGGTCTCTCATTGGTCAGTTTTAGACCTGCTGGTGGGGGGCTGGGATAGCCTAGTGGTTTGAGCATTCAGCTCGCAATCTGACAGCCTGGGTTTGGGCTACCACTGAGGCACCAGTCCAATGGGATGTTTTTTCTCCTAGAGTTAACATCCTTAGAGTTAACTCCACTCCCCCTCAACAACAAAAAATCCCAACAAAAAACAAAACCAAAAAAACCCTCAACTCCCCCCAGAAGTCCTTTGGATGAGACTATGTACTGAAGTTCCCTATGCAAATGCTTGCAGAACATCTTGCCAACCTGTACTGCCTTTTGGAAGAGTAGGCCATTGCATGCAGGTAATAATGACAATATTTTCAAAAATGCATGCACACTGGTGTCATGTTACAGAATGGGGCTACAGTAATGGTGGTCAAAAATGGTCACATAGGCAAAAACCTCACCGCAGGTGAACCTTGGAACTGTAGCCAATGAGCAGAGGATAAAAGTATACATGCTTCTTAATCGTCGTTCAACATTGTCTTTTTTTTTCTGTTCCTCTTCAGCTAGAGCTTTGAGGTTCACCAATGGTGAGATTTACAAGATCTTTAACGTGCCGTTTTGATCCTCTGTATGCTAAGTTGACCTGGGAGATCATGAAAGTCCTCCTCACCCTTCATCCACCACAAGTTACTAAGACTTGAACCAGTGACCTGCATCACTCACTCACTCACTCAGTCCCATGTCGCACAGGACGTAGGGGGGACATGAGAGAAGACGCGACAGAGATCTTTTTCCATGCTTCACGATCCTGTGTGGCTAGTAGAAGGTGTTGCAGGGGTTGGGCGGTCCATTCTTTGATGTTGTCAACCCATGTTTTTCTTTTGGCGGCCTCTTCTTCTCTTGCCTTCAACTGTTCCCTGCAGGATGGTTTTTGCTAAGGTGTTGTGTCTTGTGGTGTGACCAAACCACATCAGTTTTCTCCTCTTTATGGTGGAGAGCAGAGGTTTCTGCATACTATAGCACAATCAGGATTGGAAGCTTAACACCTTATTCACTTGCGCCCACATCATGTGCCATGTGCAGTGTGAAAAATGAATCTGCAATGATGATTTCAGTGTGCAGTACTTCAAAATGACAGAAAACTCTTTTGAAAAAAAAAGCCCCCCCCGTCTCCCCAAAATCATTTGCTTAAATCGTTTACCTCTGTATACACATTCTCTTTACCTGCCACTGATCATTTTAGTACCTGATAATCATCAAGACATCAACATTTCTCAGCAACAACATTACTTTCACAGTCAAGACAGAAAGCAGCAGGATGGTTAAGACATTCACCTGCCTAAGCCTAACAAGTAAACCATGAAGTTCTGGGTTCAATTCCAGCCTTGTCCTTTCTTCCCAGTTTGATGACAAAATCGAACTGAATGTCAAAAACCTTACAAAGAAACTATAAACCAAGGCCTCATGTGTGAATGCATGCAGAACATCTTGCACATGTATTAAAAACCTGTTCTACCTTTTGGAAGAGTAGGCCATTTCATGCCTGTAGGAAACAGATGACAAAATTTCAAAAACGCATGCACACAGGCGTTGTGTTTAGACACCCCCAAAGTCGACATGCGCTTACCTAAATGGTGGGGGGACCTTTCACAGCAACAGCTAAAAGAACTGACCTGCAGTCTGTCCTTGCCAGCAGCATAATCACCAGGCAGGAGACCTCTTCGACCTCGGTACGAGGTTTCCTCCCCTGCTTCTTCCTCCTCCTCCGACCCATTGTCAGGAGGCGGTATTTCCTCGTTCTCGATGTCGGGCCGTGCCCCCGCCGTCATCAACAGAGCCACCATTCCCATCAGGCCTCGGCAGCAGGCGATGTGCAGGGGAGTGTTGCCATCAAAGCAACGTGAGTTCACATCAGCGTTGGCCTGCAAATGTTTAGGGACGTATTGGCAGTGTTCTGTAAAGTTATTTAGGGGGCACATACATTGATTACGCAATTCAAATGTCTTGTGTATTACCCTGCTTTGCTTTATTTTCTTTTATTTCACATTCCTGTTCTAAGTAGTTTTTGTACTTATATAACTCTTTCTTGCTCTGAAATTCCAGTTTTAATCTTCATATATTTTCTAAGTTTTGACAGTGTCAAGATTTCTGCAACAGACAAATAGGACAAGTGTTTATTCTTGAAAAATCAAGTTTTAAAAAATACTTTAAAAGGTCACGTTAATATAATAAAAGACTACTTTCCAGGACTTAACAACAGACATCAAAATTCTCAAGAACTGAACTAAGTCACATACTTTAAATACATCAAGTCACACTCTCCATATTCACAGACGCTGAAAGGAAGATGCATATATCAAGGAAAACCTCACCTCCATCAAAAGAAACCCCGCCACAGGGAGATCATCCTGCTCCACAGCGTGGTGGAGAGCAGTGCGGCCGCTCTTGCCATCAGCCATGTTCACATTGGCTTTGCCATGGACCAGCAGACGCAGGATGTCCACATTGCCGACCTGAGCGGCCAGGTGAACAGGACTGTAGCCTGCAGGACACAGAGATTGGGTTCTGGTTTCCATCTGATTTCTCTTTGAATCAAAAAGCTTTCTCTTGATCTGAAAACATGTTTTTTTTCGTAACTTCACTGTAGTTTTTGATTCTTAAAACTGCTCTTTACTGTGATAGTGTATTAGCATTGTTCACTGGTTTTTATGTTTTGCGTACCTACCATGCACAATCATATCTGGAGACATATGCAAGGATATGCATGCATACAAGCATTCATATACACACATATCCATGCACACAAACACATTTCAAACACAAGTGTGCACACACATACACACACACACACACACACACACACACACACACACACACACACACACGAACCCCTCCCACAACACTCACCCACTGAGCCAACTCACCGTCATAATTCAGATAATTCAGCTCAGGGAACGGGTTGGCGGCCATAACGCCAGGCCTCAAGTACTTGATCAGACTGCTCAGGGCTTCCACCGAATTGTTGAGAATGGCCAAGTGAGCAGGCGTGTTGCCGTTTCTGTCCGACAGGGATGGGTCGGCGCCAGCATGCAGCAACAGTTCGATGTGCACCGGCTGCTTCATGATGGCCGCCAAGTGGAGAGCAGTCTGTGCGACATAAACCAGAAAGCCTGTGCGTTGATCAGTGCACTCCCAGGTTTTGTTTTTTAAGTTTTTGTGTGTGTGGTGGGGTTTTTTTTTAAGGTGGTACTCCAAGGAAATATTATAGACATACTACTTTTGTGTATTTGCTTTTGTCACTGGGCCTGTAGAGAACAATTCATTAACAACCTCCATTTATTTATTTATTTTATTTATCTATTATTTTATATCAAGGATAATGGAATAAGTATTCATGTGCTCTTTTACATCCAGTCCCCATATGTATGCGATTTTGTAAATTTGTCATCTGTTTCCACCGGCACACAATGGCCTACTCTTCCGAAAATCGGAACAGGATTTAATATGTGCGCAAGATGTTCCGCATGTGTTCGAACACGGGGCCTCGGTTTATAGTCTCATCTGAAACTTTTGACATTCAGTTCGATTTTTTGTTGTTGTCAAACTGGGAAGAAAGGGCGAGGCTGGGAATCGAACCCAGAACTTCACGGTTAACTTGTTGGCAGGCGAGCGTCTTAACCATCCTGCCACCTTCCCCCATGGGGGAAAAAAGAGTGCTGGATTTTTTCAAGACGGCGGCCTCAAAGCTATCTGACACCAACAGCTCCTGTTAGACTGCCGTCTCTGGGAAATGGCAACACTGACCCTGGCTGTGACTTGAAAGGTGGAATCAGTACAACACCGACTAAGAAGCATGGAAGGGTGGAATACTCAAAAGATAAGGCAATTGAAATACAAAGCCCCCCCCCCCCACCACCACCACCAAAACAAAACAAAAAAGTAATGAGAACGATGATATTTTTAACATAATCATACATCTGGATTCATAACATAAATTATTTCCAAAATAGGAGGTGGCCAAAGTCCTCACCAAGTGATGCACAACTCTGTAGCGCAATAATCTGTGTCCCCACAAAGACGACCACTGACATGGACAAAGAGGAAGGAAAGCTTTCGGCCCCCTTACCTGCCGCATATAGTTGTAGGCATTGACAGACTGGCGGGCCGTGCGAAGCGAAGTCATCACATCCAGCAGGTGACATAGTGATGTAGTCTGATTGTTGATCACAGCAAGGTGAATTGGTCTGAAGGACATGAACAAATAAACAAATGAATATAAAAGAATAGAGCTTTAAACTTCTTTTTCAAGGTTTTTTTTTTCTTCTTATGTTTGGAAGGCTTTTTTAATTTTGTTTTTTGATTGGTTAGATTTTGTCTATCTATTTTGCCAGTCTGTGCATAAAGTCTTACTTCAATTGTACTTATGAAACTGAAAAGAGTACCCAATGATTCAGCTTGATTCAGAAGCTAAAAATCTAAAGATGTTTGCTTTTGATAAACATTAATGTGATCAGCTATCTTTAAGTTCAATACCCTGAATTTCTTGTCATTGAACAACAATTTAGCATACTGCGCTTATTCAGCACAACCACAACAATTTTATGTTATATACTCTAATGCAAATTTGCTAGAGAACAAGAAAGTTGTATCCTTCTGCAATTTTCTACTAAATGATTGAATCAAGGGAGAAAAATGAACAGATGTCAAATCAAACAACCACACACGCATGCCACACGCACACGCACACACACACGCATGCACACACACACTCCCCCCCCACCCCCCTGCCCCCCCCCCACACACACTACCCCCTCCCCACTCCCCCATCCCACACACAGAGAATATCAGAGCACTCACAGGTCTCCGTTCTCATTCTTGAAAGCCGTGAGCTGCCTCTGAACTATGAGCAGGTAGCGAACATCGCCAGTCTCCGAAAAGTCCTGCAAGGCACGCACGGTTCTGGCTGTTATTCTCTCCATCACTCGCTTCACCACTTGCGTCGCTGTCTTCACTGATGCGTCCGATTTTTCCTCCTTCCCTGTTACCAAAATAATCGACATGTCAATGTTTGTATTGTTGTTATGTTTCAGTTTGATGAAAAAAAAAAGTTGCCAGCCTCATTAAACAAAAATTAAAGAAAATATGTGATAGTTTAATGAGTTGGGTTTTTTCAGTTTTGCTCCCCCTCCCTTTGATACAGCAGATTAAAAAAGACATTATTTAAGAACATTGTGTGTGTGTGTGTGTGTGTGTGTGTGTGTGTGTGTGTGTGTGTGTGTGTGTGTGTGTGTGTGTGTGTGTGTGTGTAAATGTGCATGCCTGCCTGCCTGCATGCCTCTCTGAGTGTATTTAAAAGTGTGCACATGTGCCAGTGTGGGAGAGAGTGTGTATGAGTATGAGAGAGTGGCTGTTTAAGTGTGTCTGTAAATGTATTTGATTTTCACTTCGTCTTTCTCAAAACTGTGCTAATAAGGCATCAGTACATGAGTGCAACAATATACACTCATGTACAAGTGTGTTAATCTATTGCTGCGTATATGAATGTGTGTGGTGAGTATGTTCTCTTGTTAAATTCTAGCTAACTTACAAACTCCCTGAAAAGATTATCTTCAATTTCTTCACCTTTCCAGTTTTAGAACCTCAAAAGAAAACACACACAAAAATATCCCAGAGATCTCAAATAAGTGACATAAATAAAGTCAAAGTAAGAAAAAAAAGAAGACGATTGCAACATAAACAAAAGTAGACATCAAAAATATATTTTTTTAAAAGACAAATTCAGGACCACAAACAACAATTCACACACAATGACAATCTATACACCACAGGTAACAACACTTTACAAAGACAACTGATCAACTTACCTCCTTTCTCCGTTTTTCTCTTCGAGGATTTTTTCCCTTTCTGAGGAGTGTCTGAGTCAGCCTTCTTCCCCGGGGACTCCTCTTTGACCGACACGTCCTCAGAGACCTCGGAGAATCCTTCATCAGTTCTGTGTCCCTCCGACCACGTGCTGACATCACTCATCTTTGTGGGAGACGGGATCACATCCCCTTCTTCACTCTTTCCACTTGTGTCGGCGATTGTCATGTCCTCCAGTTTGGGAACTCTTTTTTGTTCAGAACTTCTTTCTGTTGCCACAGTTGTCTGCCCGTCTGCTTTGACAGGAGTTTTTGTTAACACTGCTCTTGAAGTTTCCTGACCACTCATGTTCAGGGTGGTGTTTCCTGAACTACCACGTCCGATTAAGTCGTCCACAGGCACATTCCCCTTTGCGGATTTGCTTGTGTTGAAATTATGAACATCCTTTTCCGTTTTACTCTTTGCCTGCAAAAATGATTTCTCAGCTGAAGGTTTTTCTGGTGAAAGGTCTGATGAGATTTGTGCGTGTTTAGTTGCAGATGGTGTTGCCTTAGAGATCCTGATTTGGGAGGGATGTCTGAGAGATGGGGCAGCATCTGTTTCCAGGTCGTTGAGGTCACCATTCCACAGCATGGGGTCATAAGGGCTGGACATAGGACTGGCTGTATCAACAGAGCCACTCTCCGGACTCTCCAAGTTGCAGCGGTCGAATTCTTCTTTCACCACTGAAACACACAGCATGCGGAAAAGACTGGGCTATGAACAATACAAAGTTTGGACAATGATGTGGGTTTCAAAACATGAAAAACAAGTTTTAGGTGGACACTGTTAATGAACAGACCAGATAACCTTGCTGTCTCGCTGTGCATGACAAAAGACAGGCAGAGTCTTCATAACTCAGTCTCCTTACTATTTCTGGTCAAGAAACAAGTGACATGTGATGAGTCGAAATATTTTCAGTTCAGAACTACTAAAACGAACCTTATAGTTTAGAAACAAATTCCAATATTGGTAATACAATCACAGACACAAAAAAGTTTGTAATTCTCAAATACATTCCTCTGAACATAAGGTATTCGTTTATTCTTCTAGTTACGAAAAAATGTTAAGCTAAAGCTGTTTCTTGCTGTGAATTAATTACTTAACTCTCTTGTTTCTGTTACAGCAGCAGACAACATTACAGCAGGCATGTGAATTTTCCAATGCAACTATGGCTGACCTTTGGAGCAGAGCACATGGCCAGTACTTTTCCATCACACAATTACCTCAAGGTTACTCTACAACTCAGTGGGAATATCCATGGAATGCTTTAGAGGGTGCCATTGATGAATTTAGACCACTTTTATGCATGTAATAGGAAGGAAAGGGGAAAGGGCACAGCTAACCTTAAAAAGACCTTAAAATCTAGAGGGCATGTACTGTAGCTCTGTAGAATTCAGTAACTGCAGGGTTAAAACACACAGCACCAATAAACAGCACCATGGAATACATGTTTCAATCACGGCTTTCATTTACCTTGTTCCACGGTTGTTGGCAAAATATTCATGTGATCCATTACAGCTGAAAAAAGAAGAAAAATGTCTTTCAGATATGATTAAAAAGATCAATAATTGTTAACAAATATAAAAGTAAGGGACAAAAAAGCTGGAAAAATTTCTAAGCTTTATCGCTCTATGGTAAAGGTAAAGATACCGCTCTATATATTCTTCAAAGAAGTGCTCAAACAGTGTGGAAAAAATGCGAATAAGTTAGCAATACAGATTATGACTACACTGCTTTCATGCACAGAAAGATTTCTCTTTTCTTCAACACATTTAGCAGGAGAGGGAGAACTCAACTGCTCCATTAGCTGGATATTTGTGTTAAGTCATTGAGTAACACACACACACACACACACATATGTGTATCCATACACACACACACACCACACACCAACATCTATATATATACACACAGATGTATGCATGCACACAACCCATGCATAAATACATGCTTGTGCATAAGCATGTGAACAACACACACATACACACTGTATACACACACAAACACACACACAATGACACATGAACACTCACTCCCATTGGGCATGATGACACTGTAGTTTCCTTGTCCTCCATTTCCAATTCCCCCTCCATTCATCCCTCCTCCCCCACCCAGTCCCCCAGATCCAGGGGGTCCCCCGAATCCTCCTCCTCCTCCCCCCAGACCCCCATTAGGCCCGGGAGGCCCATCATCCCCACCCCCATAGTAATTGAAGGAGCTGTCCAGGGGAAGCTTCTTCCTCTTCTTCCGAGCAATCAAGTCCTTGTCTGAAAATCAGAGAAGGCATTTGAGATGTTTTCTTCTGAGATTTCTGTCCGGCATGTGGATAATGGTGACATGATAATGTGGAGGAAGCTGGTTACAAAATCTTCATTGGTGCTCCAACGGTCTACAGGAGTACAGGATAGATGAAAGGTGAAGGTGAAATGTTGACAGATGACGCATTTAGGATGACTGTAATAAGCGTTTTTGCTTTGGGTGTGAGTAATGCAGACTGTCCTCACATGGACACTAAGTTTGGTACTTAAAACACATGGGGCAGACAGGATAGCCTGGTGGTTTGAGCGTTGTGCTTGTGATCTAGTGGCTCAGGATTGATCCCAGTTTTGGGTTGTCCCCGAGACACCCATTTACAGGGGTCTTTTCCCCTTAAGTTAACATCAGGGTTGACTCCATGCCCCTAAGAGTCCTTTGGATAAAGACTATAAACTGAGGTCCTGTAAGTGAACCTATGCAGGATACCTTGTGCACATATTAAAACCCATTCTGGTTTCCAGAAGAGTAGACCATTGTGTGCTGGTAGGAACAGATGACAGCTTTTTAAAAATGCATGCACACTGGTGCTATGTTTAGACATCATCCCCGCAGTCAGAATGTGGCTACCTTCATGGTAAGCAAAAACGGCTGCATACACAAAATCTTATCATTGGTGAACCACACAGCTCCAGCTGAAGAATGATAAAAACAACAACAACAAAACAACTAAAAAAACAAAACAAAAACCCACCCAAACCCACATCAATACCTCTGAACACTTAACAGTCAACCTACAACTCCCCCCCCTCCTCCCCCCCCCCCCCAAATCATAACATATTTTCTTAAATACTAAATACACAAGCTCTTCCCCTTTGACCTCTCATTCCCAGATTCTATTCAAGCGTTAACATTTTTTCAGGCAAATAACACTTCATACAGAATGTTTTGCATGCTTTCCACAGACTTCAAAGTCACAAGCTCTTGGCAACCTGCACTGCAATGACAGGGCACATACCTCTGTTCTGAGGATAATAGGTGAAGGCCTTTGCTTCGCTGACATCAGCATCCGATTTTCTCTGCAGCATGATCATCACGTTCACCGCTTTGTCGATGTTTGCGTTGTAGTAGGCTGGAGTTTTGAACACTATGGCATACTGTGAACACGCACCACACACAGTGTTCAGAGTCTTCAAGTATAAAAATAAAAACAAAGAAAAAAATAGGTAAGGATAAGAAAAAAAAAGTAAGACATGAATAGACTAAACATCTGAATAAATAAACTAAAAAACAAAAAAACAAAAAAACTAACCTTCCGAAAAGATGTCAAAAACAAACAAATAAAACTAAAACAAAACTAAAACCTTCCAAAATGATGTCAAAAACAAAAAACAATACAAAAACAAAAATAAAACTTTCCAAAATTCTGTCAATAACTGACAGAGAATACCATCTTCAAATTAATGTTTGTGCTCAACAGTAGAGGTTTTCTGTGTTTTTGTCAATGCCACATTAAAACCCCCCATCTTCTTTGATAATGAAACACACTATTTTACAGACTATAATGTACATGCAATTCCATACGCAGTACTGCATACATCATTGCCAAGACTGTAGCATACAAACATTTTCACAGACAGTAACTGATCATTCCAAAGACATACAAACTATGCCACCAACGGTGACACATTCTCAACTATCTGCATTGGAAAATCCCATTACAGACCTGTCGATGTACATCCAGAGGACTGAAATTCCCGTATGCCTCCCACTTCACACTGCCGTCTGGGTTGGTCTCCACAAAACGCACTGCTATGTCCTCTGCAAAATCCAGTTTTCACTCAGTAAGGAGAGAGTGAACATGAACATTAATGTTGGAGAAGGCCCCTGAGAGAGAAAGAAGAAAAATATGTCAGCTATATTCTACGTGCAAATCAACTGTAGGTGTGGAACCTTGTTACTGTGTGAAAAACTGTCCTTTTCAACATGACCTGTGCTGCTGATGAAAGTCACCCATGGTGGTGAATGGTGGTGTCAACTTAAGTTGCCTATGGCAGCGTAAGAGTGCAAATCATGTTTGTTGGTGACAGCACTGAGCCTTTCTTGGACTAAACACACATTGGAGGTCACCCAGAATACGCCTTCTGCCTCACTCAGCATACCCAGGAACCATTGTAAGACTGTAAACTGGCAGAGGAAACTGCATGCATAGCAGTTTTTTAACACCACACCATGCAGCTATAGTCAACTTCTTTAAGCAATGTTTTCTTCTTTGCTAGAGAATGAAGACTGTAATGCTATGAGCCTGTTGATGAAAAAGACGGTTTTGAATTTAACATTTCCAAATATAATCACAGTTAAGATACAGGCCTTGCTGCCTAGCTTACATTAACCACTAGACTGCCTTACCCCGGAAATTTTCCGGGGTTAAACATGCACCCTATATGCCTTACAACCCGGAAAATTTCCGGGGTGTCGAACCGAAGTAAATGAGCCTGCTTCCTTGACTACAGTTAAAGGGAAAGAACTCCAAAATTCATGGAGATCACTCTCCTGTTGCTTGGCAACATCCAGCTGCAAAAACCGTAGCAAAAACGATCGTTTTTTAGCTCGTATTTTGTGTTTTTATGCATGACTGCTTGGGAAGTTCTTGTTCAAAATGGCTGACACTTCTTGTTGAAGGCATAAATAACTTTACACAGATGTAAAAGTGGCAAATAAAACTGTAGATTTACCTAACAGTGATAAAAACGATCGTGCATGATTCAGGTGATTATGCATTAAAAAAAAAAAAAAAAGAGATTTGGCCTAGACTTATGTTTGATGTTATTGAGATCAGGGGTACTCAGAATGACAGTAATGATAAAGAAATAATATTTTTGGTCGATTTTTTTACATTTTAAATATATTTTCGCAGTGAAATATCATGCTAACTAATTTGAGCTTGCCTCGAAGTAATCTACGATATATATACTGTCATTGGCCAGACTATCAGGAATATTCATGTAGTAGTTTCTGAGTAAGAGGGATATGAACATAGCAGGGGTACATAAGAATTTTATTCCCCGGCATATAGGGTGCACTTGCACTGGGCAGTTAAGAGGTTAATAACTGACAAAAGTTTTAGGTCAAGGTCAGGGGAATGTGTGTGTGTGTCAAGTCAAATTTTTATTTCCAGATGGTACATTGAATAAGCAATGCATCTGCTTTTTTTCATCAAGTGTGTATGTGTGTGTGTGTGTGTATGTGTGTGTGTGTGTATGTGTGTGTATCTGTCTGTGTGTTTTTTTTATATCGGTGGATAATGGAATAAGCATTCATGTGCTTTTTTACATCCAGTCCCTGTATGTATGCAGTTTTGTCAATTTTGTCATCTGTTCCCACTGGTGTGTGTGGAGTGAGTGTGTGTGTGTGTGTGTGTGTGTGTGTGTGTGTGTGTGTGTGTGTGTGTGTGTTGGTGGTGCATGCATGTGGGCATGACGTGCATGTGTGCATGCATGCGAGCATGTGTGCATGCATGCATGCGTGTGTGCGTGTGTGTGTCTAAATATTTGCAAAGGTATGAATTTACACGCATGACACATGCGTGAACGCTTACATATGTGCACATATGTTTATGCATGCATACGCACACACACACACAAAAACTCCACGTACCTTTCTGGACCTTCTCACAGAGAAGAAAAACCTCCTCGTTGCCGGTGCAACACCCTCCATATTTGTCCATGCGACAAATCTTTAACGTGGAAGCTCCAGGCGATTCTGTTTAAGCAACAGAAAAGTTTAAACAACAAAGTTTGAGTGCAAATACCTTTACATGCGTACATATCTCTATCTACACAATTTGTGTGTAAGTGTGTGTGTGCGTGTGTGTAAGTGTGTGTGTGTATGTGTGTGTGTGTGTGTGTGTGTGTGTGTGTGTGTGTGTGTGTGTGTGTGTGTGTGTGGTGTGTGTGTGGGTGTGTTGTGTGTAAGTGTGTGTGTGCGTGTGTGTGTGTAAGTGTGTGTGTAAGTGTGTGTGTGTAAGTGTGTGTGTGTGTGTGTGTGTGTGTGTGTGTGTGTGTGTGCCCGCGTGTGTGTGTGTGTGTGTGTGTGTATGTGTGTGTGTGTGTGTGTGTGTGTGTTGTGTGTGTGTGTGTGTGTGTGTGTGTGCGTGCGCATGTGTGTGTTCCTCTGCTAGAGCTCCAAGGTTCACAAATGGTAAGATTTTGCATATTATGAGACCGTATACCCACAATTAAGGTAGCCACACTCTGACTTCAGATGTCTCTACACAATCAAGATTCAGTGCAGCCTCATGGCAACTTCCATAAGGTTAAAACTCCCCCTCAGTGTCTTATCTAGCGCAAGTTATGTTGCTTCACTTGAAAGTGGACTATCCTAGTGTTGAACTGATAAAACAAAAAAAAGAAATGTTGAAGATGACTTAGAACTTTGATTCTTGATGACAAAACTGGAATCAGTTCTTAACCTAAACACACTAACCAAGGTCCCGTGTGCAAACTGCGCACATGTTAAAACCTGTTCCACCTTTTGGAAGAGTATGCAATTTGTGCCGGTGGGAATTGATGAAAAAATTTACAAAACCGCATGACCTCAGGGACTAGATGTAAAAAACCCCACACAAGTCCCTATTCTATTATTGTCAAAATAAAAGGTTTTTTTTTCAGGGGTGGTGTCCCTCGGCAAAACCTCTGAAGTTTACCAATGGTAAGATTTCTGCGTTTGCAACCGTTCTTACCCACACGAATGTAGCCGCATTCCGACTTCGGGGACTAAAAGAATAAGATGGAATAAATAAGAAAAACCTACAGAAAAAAAAAGGCATACTCTTCCAAAAGGTGGACCAGGTTTTAACATCTATGCAGTTCGCACACAGGACGTTGAGAAAAAAAACCCAAAAGGCTGTGGCTTACTGCTGTCATAGATGGCCTGTGAGACGACGGGCGGCAGCATGGTGAGGATCTGTTTCTCTGTGGTGAGCAGGATGACCCGGAACTGAAGGCGCACCACGTTCAAGGCCATGTTCTGGGCCTGGTCCTGAGCCTGCTTCTTTGCAGACTGATTTTCCTCCGCTGCACACGTTTACACCAACCAACGCTCGTAGCAGCTTAGATGCTAGCTTATAATACTTTTAACTTTCTTCTCTACACACACAAACACAATACCAACACTTCGTAGCTTAGCTAACAGCTTGTGCTACTGTTACCTTTCTCTTCTATACGCACAAACAAAAACACAAAAACTACCTTCCATGAAGAGAAACTTGCTGTGATTGAAAGCAGTATTTGATACTATCCTGTACATTGGTTCAACACATATAATTTGTTACTCAACATTGCTGTTCAGAGTGTTCTGATGACATGGACCACCATACTGATTTTAGGTCAGTTGTATTAAAGTCTCAGTGGAATTATCCAATTAACAGACTGCAACTCAAAAGCAATATCATTTCTAATGCCATACTGATAATTATTACAATCTTCTACAACTTTATCACAATTAACAAGCATGTCTCTAATCACAGTCTAAAAAAAAACCTCACAAGTAATAGGTATGTCTTTTAACCACAATCTAAAATTTTTTAAAATCCCACTCATTTACCCAAAACTATACAAATAGTGACACATCAGCGGAGTTTACCTGTTGTAGTCTGTGCGGTTATGCTGCCATTCCTCAGATTCTTCTGCAGCTTCACATCCTCCAGAATGCGGTTCATCAGCACTTCTGCAGCCTTCTTCCTCGTCACATGCAGAATGCACAAGTTGGGGAAACTGGGAAAGCACACAAGACACCCTTTTCAGTTTATTTTACATTATCAGACAATCAAATGCAGTATCAGCATATGCAGTGCAGTACCCCCCCCCCCCCCACACCCCCCAATTTTTTTTATCATTTTGAAAAAAAATAGAAAATAGCCATTCAGCATCATGGTAACATACATGTATGCAGAGTCAGAGCAAAACAAATTTGCACAAAATCCTTTTCTTTTTTTTCAGGAGGGGAGTTCTCGGCTAGAGCTACCAGGTTCATCAATGGCAGATTGTTACAAAGTATATAACAACCATTTTCCCCACCATTAAGGTAGCTGCATCCCGATTTAGGGGATGATGTCTAAACAGGACACAGACTGCATGTCTTTTAAAAAATATTTTTCATCATCCATTCTTACCAGCACACAATGGCCTACTCTTCCAAAAGGCAGAACAGGTTTTCAAATGTGTGCAAGATGTTCTGCATGCGTTTTCTCATGGGGACTCAATTTACAGTCTCAACTAACTGAAAGACTTTCGGAGGAGTGGAAACCACATTCCAGGGACAAATTCCCCTTGAACAGGTGTCTCAGTGGTTGCTCGAACCCGGGCCATCAAATCACGAGAGCAACAATCTAACCACTAGGCTACCTGCCCTCCTCCTTGCACAAACTCAATTAAGGTGCCTTTAAAACAGCTGTCTTCAAGTCTTGTGGCCATTCACCTCATGAGACGAATGACTCAGAGTGCATGTTCTGGATGACCCCCAGAGTGTTAAGCTGGGGAACACACACCAACATAGCAATAGGGAAAGCAAAGATCCCCACTTCAGTGCTCCTTAGCCTATGGATGCAACTCTTATCAATTTGAAGTTGCACAACAGAAAAACTGAAAATCTAATCTCACACAAACAACAATAACAACAAAAAACCACACACACACACCAACAGCAACAACAGCAACTGACCTAATTTCAGATGCTGTGGAATGGACTTCCATCTTGCAGATGCCATCATTGCAATTCTTCCCAACCAGCTTGTGGGCATGTATTCTGGATGGGTTTTCGTCTGTCACTAGAGACACTTCGATGATTGCCGGTCCATCGTAATTCTCAATCTGAAAGTGAAATCATAAAACTGTGGTCTAATTCTAAAAGTGTGTGTGTGTGCGCGTGCTAGAAGAGTGCACATAAACATGATACATCTGCGAAAAATAGACACATGAACAGAAGTCACACTAACCAATACATTATGTTTATTAAGCAATGTACAACCCACACAAGCATATGTGCATGCAAGCACCCTTACACTTACACACACACACTCACACACATACACACACACACACACTCAATACACATACTCACATATCCTCACACACACCCAAACATGTATACACACGCCCAAACACATCACACCCCTCCCTCCACATCCACCCCACCCCCCCCACTCACACACATACATACATACACACACTCACACATCCTTCACACACATACCCAAACACACACCCAAACACAAACACACCCCCCCCCACATCCACCCCTCCCCCCCCCCCCCTCACACACAACATACATACAATACATCACACACACTCACAACATCCTTCACACCCACATACCAAACACACACACCCAAACACACACCCCACCCCCCCCCCCCACTCCCCCCCACTCACACACATACATACATACACACACTCACACATCCTTCACACACATACCCAAAAACACACCCAAACAACCCCCCCCTCCCCCCACATCCACCCCATCTCCCCCCCCACCACCCACTCACACACATACATACACACACTCACACATCCTTCACACACATACCCCCAAACACACACACCCCTTCCCCCACATCCACCCCCCCCCCCCCCCCCTACACACACACACACATACCCTTTTCTAAATGACTACTTACAAGAACTTACCTTGATAGCAGGATAGGTCTTTCGGCCTCGTTCAGACCTGACCCCCTGCAGCCCTCCATGGGACGGACCCTCGCACTCATACCGGAACCTGAACCCCCTCTGTTGGGGTTGTTCCACTATCACCACCCGAGGCTGCTGAACGCAGTGGTCTAGTTTGCAGCAACAAAAGAAAAATGTGATGAGATTTTTTTTTTTTTTACATGCGTATATTGTGTATACATACATGGTTTTTTTTTGGGGGGGACGGGATAGCCTAGAGGTTAGAACATTGTGCTCGCAGTCTGACGACCCGGGTTCGATTCCCGTTCAAGGGATTTTTTTCTCCCTGGAGTAAACATCAGTGCAGACTCCACTCTCCCCAAAAGTCCTTTGGATGAGGCTATAAACCGAGGCCCCGGGTGCAAACGTATGCAGAACATCTTACGCACATGTTAAATCCTGTTCTGCTTTTCGTAAGAGTAGGCCATTGTGTGCCGGTGGGAACAGATGACAGAATTTACAAAATCGCATACACGCAGGGACTGGATGTAAAAAAGCACATAAGAGCTTATCCCATTATCCTCAATATAAAAGAATTTTAAAAAAAAAAATTTAAAAAAATAAATGCATAGTACAAACACATATTTTGTGTATACATACATGTATGTGATTTGTTATATGTTTATGCATGTAAGCCAGAGGATCTGGAAGGGAGGGGCTGGTATGATGGTGGATGATAATGTGGATGTGTGTGAGTGTGTGTGAGTTGTGTGTGTGTGATGTGTGTGAGGGGATGTGTATGTGTGAGGGGGATATGTGTGGGGGATGTGTGTGATGTGTGGTTGTGTGTGTGTGAGTCTGTGAGTGAGTGTGTGTGTGTGAGTGAGTGTGTGTGTGAGTGAGGGAGACAGACAGACAGACAGACAAACAGTCAGACAGAGTGTGTGTGTGTGCATGTGTGTGTGTGAGTGAGAGTAAGTGTGTGTGTATGAGAGTGAGAAAGAGACAGACAGACAGACAGGCAGAGTGTATGTGAGTGTGAGAGAGACAGAGAGAGACACTAGGACAGAGAGAGAGTGAGAAAAAGAGAGAGAGAAAGAGAGAGAGAGTGCAATTTGGTTAAATCATGCATGAGCACAAATGTTTTAAAAAATCATGACTTTGCATTTATGGAATACAAAATATATGTTTAACTTTAAATTGTTTCCCTATGTCATACATGCCTCTGAGCAACAGCTCAATTAAACTGCATTGAGCAATATCTTAACAACTACAACACTTTTTCAGGATAAAAAATCATAATTTACAAAATCAGACACCCCTACAGGCACCCGTTTTAGAGGATTTTTTCCTACAGAGTTAACACAGTACCGACTCTACTCCCCAAAAAGTTCTTCGAATGAGACTATAAACTGAGGCCTTGTGTGCAAACACACAGAGAACATCTTGCGCAAACCTTAAGTTTTGGAAGAGTAGGCCATTTCGTGCTGGTAGGAACGGATGACAAGATGAAAAAATAAATAAATGCATGCAAACAGGTGTCTTGTTTAGACACCATCCCTAAAGTCAGAGTGCAGCTACTTTAATGTTGGGTAAAAACAGTCGCACATATATAAAATCTCATCATTGGTGAACCTCGGAGCTCTAGCTGACGAACAAACAAACAAACAAAAACCAAAAGAAAAGAAGAAAAGACACCCCTACAAGCTACGATATGGGGACGGGATAGCTCAGAGATCAGAGTACTCCCTTTCCCCCAGCCAAGGTTAAGCAGCATCGAGCGTGGTTACCACTTGGATGGGTAACCGTTTGCTTCACCTTTGCTTCAGTACAGTCCCCCAGTTCACCCAGTTCTCTCTTCAGGGTCAGGGAAGGTAAAGCAGCGAGGGAGAGGAGATGGGCGCCGCCTACAATATGCTGGCCCCTAGAGAAGTGAGGTCTCTGACGCCTCGCTCCCCTATGACCTTATAGGCTATGGGACACCTTTACCTTTACAAGCTAGGAATACACAATCCCATCAATACGAGAAGAGACAATTATCCAACTCACTTTCTATGGGCAAGGCTGATAAATTTCCATTCAGGATACCGTTAGGGTCAGACACAGTGACCTCAGTGGGAATGCCTGAACCCAATGGGTTCACGTCTGCCAGAAACGCCACCTCGATAGAGTCAGAAGAATTTTCACTGGTTCCATCCATGCTGCAACACACACACAATAAAATCAAATCTGATGATGGGTGTGGCTTGTAAAGGGGGAGCAGGGGGGTGGGGGGTACATGGCAGTTCTATTTGATTTAATATTTATTTACTACTAGTTGATTTAGGAAAGCAAAGATTCATTACAAAAAATAATGAGAATCAAAGCAAAGAGAAGTAATAGTATGCAGTGCCCCAGGAAAGACTATAGTAACCTTCCTATTGTCGAATGATAATTATTACTTCAGCAATTGCTGTTAGTGTTACATACATCCATACATACATCCATACATTTATTTATATATATATTTTTTTTTATGTGTGTGTATATATATATATATATATATATATATATATATATATATCTCTCTCTGAGAACCACATAATACACTCTTATGGTTCCCATACTTTGAACTCGGACTTATTTTCCTGAGTGAGTGTGTGTGTGTCACTGTTTTATTTTTATTTTTTTATGTTATTCTTTTATATATCGAGGATAATGGAATAAGCACTTGTGTGCTTTTTTGCATCCAGTCCCTGTGTGTACTGTATGCAGTTCTGTAAATTTTGTCATCCGTTCCCACCGGCACACAATGACCTACTCTTCGAAAAGTGGAACGGGTTTTAACGTGTGCGCAAGATATTCTGTTGTGTGTGTGTGTGTGTGTGTGTGTGTTCAAGATTCAGTTTAACGTCCTTCAATAGACAGTGGTGTGTGAATGAATGTGTGTGTGTTGTGTGTGTGTGTGTGTGTGTGTGGTGTGGTGTGGTGGTGTGTGTGGTGTGGTGTGGTGTGGTGTGTGTGGTGTGTGGGGGTGTGGTGTGGTAGGTGTGGTGTGGAGTGGAGTGGTGTGGTGTGGTGTGGTGTGGTGTACATGTATGTATGTATATACTCATGTTCTTTCTGTAGTGTAAACCATGCATGTGTGCATAGTACGGATATTTATAACATAAACCATGTAGGTATGATACATCCATATATATGTAATGTACGCATTTGTGTGTGTCACTCTATATACTTGAGTGAGTCAATGACAAAGATGTAAGAGACAGAGACAGGGAGGAGACAGAGAAGGGCAAGGTGTGTGTGTGTGTGTGTGTCCACGTGTGTGCACGTGTGCATGTGTGTATGTATGTGTGTGTAGTGTAGTGTGTGTATGTGTGTGCGTGCGTGTAGTTAGTGTGTGTGTGTGTGTGCGTGCGAGTGTGATAGGGAGAAAAAGAAAAGCATGTGTCTGAGTTTCCCAAGTCTGCACAAAATGTTCAAACTTAGAATTCTTTTTTATTTGTCATCATTACTAGGCAACTAATTTCAAAATATCAGGAAGCATATAACATATGTACAGATGAAGCTACAGGTAGAAAGATATGATGGATTGATGCATAGATGGAATATTACTGGGGGGGTTGCCAGTTAACCTTTTTCTTACTTCAAGGTATGCGTTATTTTTTTCATCGTTCGTTAATCTAATTCGCTTGTTTCTAAAGGGAAAAAACTTTTACAATTAAAAAAAAAAGGATTTAGAAAAGAAAGCAGAAGAAAAGATTGTGCTATGTGATCCGCATGCAACTGAGATCCATTAAACATACACACACATATGCGCACAGGCGCATACATGCACACACACACACACACTTCTGCATTAATACCACATCAACAAACAAAACAACAAAAAATTAACCTTAACATTACAAACAAAAACAAACATGGTTCACAAAATCTTCCTTTGCACACGTGTTAATTTTACAAGTTTTCACCCAATAATCAGAACACTGATGATTAAAAGAAAAGGTAGTTCCCGTCCACTGCTTCACAAAAGCTCATGAGTCAGAGGCCATGAAAAAAAGAATTGACACTGTAGTGTAGGACAGTAAGGTCAAGCCCAAAGCAAGCACTTCCTCTATGAAAGGCCAAATGGAAGCATGTCACAGTACACAAAAAAGCTCACTAAAACCAGGAAGTTGTGAAACAACTGATGCAGTGTCGAGAGCCCTGCACTTTATTTGATCTACCCAGTAGTGGGCGTTAGATAATAATAGTGTACATTGTCTGGATAGCAAGAATATCCACAACAACAAAAGACGTTTGTACTCTTGGACAAGATATCCATGTCTTACACACTTTTTTTTCCACCTTAGGAATTTTCAACAACATGATGGTATTAGAAAAACCAAGACACAAAGACGTGTATGCTTTCCAGCTCTGTCAATGTCAATGACAGATAAAAATCTGATTTTGTCAATCTGCCAAACAATGTTTTCTAGAGCTCTACCAACCAATCATACTCATAGGGTCTTTATTAGCCAGACCGAAGTAGACATGAAAAGCAGAACGCTTACTGCCAAAAGAAAATACTAGTTACAAAACTGGATGTTCTGTGGTTCAGTAAATCAAATGAAGTTTCTGTTGGTTTTTTTTATTATTTTGTTTTGTTCACTTTTGTTTAGGGTTTTTTTAGGGGTTAACATATCCTAAAAAAGGTACCCTCCCTCTTACAAGACTTTCCAGAAAGGAGAGAACAGTACTTATAAGCATAAATAAGGCAAGTGATGGGGACTCAGCAGACATAACTCTACCTCAGTATCAATTACATCTTAGGGTGTTTTTGCACAAACTTCCAAGGCCACAGCAATATGTGATAACTGTTTAATATATGTTTCTACCGATCTGAGTTTAGTTCAACACTTCATAATGCAATGTAACAGGATAATATATTTTTACTGAATGGAAAAGAAGGACAGATTATGATAATATATTATAAAGGGAGGAAAGGTAAAGGAGTCCCATAACCTATAAGGTCGTAGGGGGGCGAGGCGTCAGAGACCTCACTTCTCTAGGGGCCAGCATATTGAGGGCGCGCCCATCTCCTCTCCCTCGCTGCTTTACCTTCCCTGACCCTAAAGAGGGCAGGTACCCATTTACAGCTGGGTGAACTGGGGGAATTGTACTGAAGCCAAGGCGCACAAACGGTCACCCATCCAACTGGTAACCACGCTCGACGCTGCTTAACTTGGCTGGGGGAAAGCGAGTGCTCCGACCACTGAGCTATCCCGTCCCCTTGAATTATATATATTATAAGGATCTGAAAATAATGTATCACAACTGATTAAGTATTGAAGATATTTGTTAGAAATAATTAATCCCTAAAATGTGATTTAGTAATGCATATGCCTCAGGGATAACATCTCAAAGTAAAAATACAATCAAATATTAAATATAATAAAAGAAACTGTAATTTTATCTTTTGGGCCCGGTATGTCATAACTGTTTTACTTTTTTCTTTCCTTTTCTTCAATAGATCCCTTATTAAGAAGGAAGATGGCAAGGTGGTTTAGATGTTCACCTGCCTGACAAGTAAACTGTGAGGTTCTAGGTTTGATTCCCAGTCTTGCCCTTTCCTCCCAGTTTGATGGCAAACTGAACTGAGTGACAAGTTTTTCACTTCAAAGAAGGTGCTAAACCTGTTCAACATGTGCTTAGGGACTTGCGCACATCAAATGAACCTACAACAGTTAAAAAAACAAAGAGACGGGAGGTACATCCCAAATGTCCTGGCAAAATTAGTTCAAGGTTAAATTCACAACTGTATCCCCGAAGTTACAATACAGCTACCTTGATAGTGGGGGAAAACACAGTTGCATAGTTACACAAAAATCTCACCATTGGTGAACCTCGGAACTCGAGCCGAGAAACTAAAAAGAAGATGATCCATTTTAAAAAATTATTTCTACAACAATGAACACTACAGTTTGATTTCTATCCAATGGGATCATCAAGTCATGAGTTAAAATCACTCTGGTGTATTAAAGTGGGGATTTTTACAATCTCCCAGGTGTACACCTGCCAGTGCCTTAATTCCTTTCATTTATACACATGCAGAAGATCAATATGCACATTAAAGATCCCACATCTCATGTCAGCATTCAGTGGGGTATAGAAATGAGAACACACTCAGCATGCAACCTGTATGTACAATCAAATGAGTTGTTGCACTGAAGTCGGATTTTGTCAGCTGAGGCTAGCAGGAAGACCTCATACAAAGCTACAAGCACAGGAAAAGACCAGACACTACACACCCCACCCATAAAGGGAATGCAGAGAGAGAGAGAGAGAGAGACAGACAGACAGACAGACAGACAGACAGACAGACAGACAGACAGACAGACAGACAGACAATCAAGTTAATGTAATGATCGATACGTGTAATTATTATAGTATAAAATATATAATACCTCTATTATGTTAAAACAGCTGTCACTGACATACACATGCCAAATCCCTCAGCTTTATGTCGATTTCCTGAAAGTAACTAGTGTGCAATCACTGTTACTGTTAGCTTTGGGGTAATTACAATTTCACATACATGTGTGTGTGTGTGCGTGTGTGCGTGCATGTGTGTGTATGTGGTTGCTTTGTATTGAGCTGTTGTTCTGTAATGCTACTTTTTGCTGCACTGTGTTGCACTGTGTGTACATGAATAACAATCATTAACACATGTATGTACTGTAAAATCAATGTTTACTATAATCTATTTATAGATCTATACAGAACAGCTCCACACCCACTGTCCTACGACTAAAGGAAAAACAGGTTACAGCATAAGGAAATCACAGGCCTTTGATACAACAGTACTAAACACGCCAACAATAACAGCTTCTTCTGTTACCTGGAGGAAAGAAAACATTAATTAAGAAAATTTCCTCATGGAGCATTACAAGGTCAGCTACTTGACTCTGCAGTGGTGTGTTTGGGAAAGATGATATTACTGAAGATGCAACCATAGAGAAAATACGATTCACTTTAAAAGTTTATTGTTTTTTAAAAGTCTGCTATTGCTTTAGGAGTGCTGTGCTGCTATTTCTGCAACTTCAAAGGCATGTTGAGATGGAAAGTTCTATTTGGTTATCAGTAACAGGTCACCAAAATTCTTTTATGTTACTGGTATCACACCATCTCTGTATACAGCCGAAACACAATATTGGAACCAGATCATCCTGTTATTGATTATGACTGGCCCAAGATTCAAGCATTACATACTGCTGGTCACTAATGTCTGATTCTGTGCCAACATGTGTTGGTTAAAAACATCTTAGGACTGTATATCTATCAAAATGATGAATTGCCAATCATTAAAATTCTACTTATAAATCCATTTTTTCAAAACCCTAATTTTCTTTCTTTTGACTTATTCAGAATGCAAACAAGTCATATATATCAGCTTTTTCTCTTTTATGTTTAAGTCAACTGGATTTAATCTTCTACACACACACACAGTGACACACACACACACACACACACACACACACACACACACACACACACACACACACACTATAACTACTACAACTGTATAAGTATAATATAAATGGGAGACAGAGGATCTGGCAGGCAACATAGGCAGGCTTATTCAAGAACTGACCCTGAAGATACTTAGATAGTCCACATTTCCACACCTATAGTAGAGTCCAAATTTCTACCCCTAAAATCTGAATTTCCACTCCGATTTTCTTATGTAGTGCACAGCACAAGCATTTTGTTCTTGTGCAGAAATGTCAGACGAGAATGGAATTAACATTTTCCCTGTGACTTCAGTCAGTTTTGCATAGCTCTTCATACATTCAGTGTGGTTGTTGATGACATACCGTCCTGTACAATGCTGGACTTTTTCTAGTATCTCACTGCATGTGCACCACCATCAACACTTCACAATGACTGCACCTGTTCCCATCAATTCTGACCACTACTCTGATATCTAAGCTTTTGCCTGGGTAAGCATAATGTGGATATTGCACAGCACTTTACATGGATCACCATCAAGGCTTACTTAATCAACTACACAACAAACCACTGAACTGCAGAGTGTCATTTTGACACAATGACTGGAAAAACCCCTCATGTGCACTCTCCTGGAGATGTTGCAACAATAATCATTGGTTCTTGTAACATATGTAACTGTATCCTGAAAAAAGGTTTTTGGCGATGGAAGGATTTCCATTTTACAAAAGTCACAGCCGATTTTACTAGCACCTACTTCTTCAGGTTTTTTTGTGGCTTTTGCAGTATACATACATACATGTATACATGTACATCTATACAATCAAAACACAGGCTGCAGACAGTTATAGATCAGGTTCACTTGCCGGTTGCTGACTGCTAAATACGATTCGAGATGTGAATGATAAGATGAAAATGCTTTGTTGGTCACTGAGACTGTCACTCTGTGAGTTATTGTGACTGACAAAGGGAGAAGTAGTCCTATCAAAAAATTACAGTGGTCACAGCATCAGGTCATGGCCTGATTGTTATCCTCGGCTGGACCAATAGTCCTGTCATCTCTGCAACTCGGTCTTACCTTAAAGAGCTGTAACAGAGATATTCACAAAAAGTAATGAGACCACGGCACTAAATATAACTGAAAATGGCGACGGTTCACAAACAATAGAGTTTTCCTGTTCACTTCATCAGCATTCCCACAACCCGGACGCCATCATAGCTGAAAGTTGGGGATTTCCAGACGGGAATTCCCCTTCTTTCACTGATTGGCGAAATGTAGTCACATGCTACAGCTTGAGACGATTCATTGGATGGGGTTATCTTGGGACATGAAACGAGATCTATTTTTAGAAAGAATGTTCCGATCTTGGTACTGCCGTGAGACTTGGTAAACGTGTGTCAGTCATGTATGTGGCATAGCTTGTACGAGATAGGCCTACTGCGCACGCACTGGCATATTCTTGCGAAACAAAAAGTATTTAGGTACACAAAACACTGTTCCAAGAAATACATCTATGCGAGTAGCATGTGTGTGTGTGTGTGTGTGTGCGTGTGTGTGTGTGTGCACGCACGCGATCAAGCATCTGTTTTGCGAGTGTCGCCTCCTTGAAAAAAAAAAGAGAAAGAATCAAAACTGTTATGTTCATATCAGTTTATTTTTCTCCCTTTTTTATTTTCGTTTCTTCTTCTTCTTCTTCTTCTTTTACTTTTTTAATTTTTTAATTTTATTTTGTTTGTTTTGGTTTTGTTGCGTTGCTGTTGGGATTTTTATTTTTTTTATTTTTTTTGGGGGGGTCACTATTCGGGTGCTAACGATCTTTTGGGCTCTCTCCTAATTGTATCACACTAGTACGGCACACATTTTGATTAAATAATAATAATAATAACACCCCCCCCCCCCTCCCCCAACAAACAAAAAAAACAAACACACGCACACAACAACTAAAACGCAATTTATTTAACAATAACAACAAAACTAATTCATATAGAGTTATTTTCGTTTTGGGGGAATAGAAGTAAGTGTCATGACTTGATACCTAACCGGTTCTTTTTCTCTATAACTCAATATATACACATCTAATTTCTCATTCTGCCTAGATGGGGGTCGAAGGTTTGCCAATGGTCAGAGTTTTGCATATGCAACCCCTTTTCTCCACCATGCAGGTAGCTACATTCCGACTTCGGGGATGGTGTCTAAACATGACACCTGTGTGCATGCATTTTTAACAATGTTGTTATCTGGTCCAACTGGCACAAAATGGCCTATCTTCCAACAGGTGAAATGGGTTTTTAATGTGTGTGCAAGATGTTCTGCAAGATGTTCTGCAAGATGTTCTGTGTGCATTCACACTCAGGACCTAAGTTTAAAGTCTCATCCAAAGGACTTTGACATTCACATAGATTTTCTCATCAAACAGGAAAGAAAGGACAAGGGTGGGAATTAAACCCAGAATCTCATGGTTTACTTGTTAGGATGTGAATGTCTTAACCATCCTGCCACCTTCCTTCTGATGTTGTTTATATTGCACAAAATACCATATTTTCTAAGACACAGAAATGGAAGAAAAGCGATCTTTCAGTCTCTCTCTTTCTTTCTCTCTGCCTCTCCCTGTCTGTCTCTGTTTGTCTCTCTCTCTCTCTGTTCCCATGTTGGGTGGGGTGTGTAGTGTTTGGTTTTCTCCTGAGTGTTTATATCCCAACAGGTTTGCCTGCCAGCCTCAGCTGACACATTCTAACTTCAGAGGAGTTCATTTTTGGGGGGTACATGATTCACACTAGCTAT
The DNA here is from genome assembly GCA_028751875.1 of Rapana venosa. NCBI lineage: Eukaryota > Metazoa > Mollusca > Gastropoda > Neogastropoda > Muricidae > Rapana > Rapana venosa. The sequence goes on from CM054135.1 coordinate 48,857,107, forward strand.
TTGTGTGCTTCCATAACCCACCAAATCTGACATGAATTACTGGGTTTTTAACATGCATATTTTGATCTTCTGCATGTGAATACACATGAAGGGCATTAAGGCACTGACAGGTGAGCACTTTTAAGTTGACCAAAGAGATCCTAAAAATCCTCACTCTCAATTCACTAGATGCTGCTGCTGAGATTCAAACCCATGACTTCATGGACCCATGGGATTGTAGTCAAACAGCCTTAACCACTCAGCTATAGCATCCATCATGACAAACAATAAGGTATACAATAACAAAGAAACGGTTAGGAGGTGACAATAAATTACATGGCCTCATGAAAGGTAAAAGGTAAAGGTGTCCCATAGTCCTAACCTATATGGTCGTAGGGGAGTGAGGCATCAGAGACCTCAGCTTTTCTAGGGGCCAGCATATTGAGGGCGGCACCCTTCTCCTCTCCCTCACTGCTTTACCTTCCCTGACCCCAAAGAGGAAGGTACCCATGTACAGCTGGGTGAACTGGAGGACTGTACTGAAGCTAGAGCACGTAAATGGTCTCCCATCCAATTGGTAACCACTCAAGGCTGCTTAATACTGGCTGGGGGGAAGCAAGTGCTCTGACCACTGAGTTATCCTGTCCCCCCTCACCTCTTAGAGAGCCATGAAATATGATTAGGTGTTTGACTGACACAAACAACACAAGAAGTGAGACACCCAGTAGTCTACAGGAGAGTGTTTGCATCAGTGGTAACCTAAGTGTGTGTGATATGCTATGTCAGTGTGCGCAAATGTGCAGTGGCCATGTGCATGCCAGTACCTGTCACACTATATGTCAGTGTTCTCTAATATTCCAAGCACATAGTACCTCCTGGTGTTGGTGCATTGACATTCTTTTGTGTGTGTGTGTGTGTGTGTGTGTGTGTGTGTGTGTGTGTAAGTGTTGTGTATGTGTGTGTTTATTCTTTTTTATTTTATTTATTGTTTTATTTTGAGGATAATGGAATAAGTACTCGTTACTTTTTTACATACAGTCCCTGTGTGTATGCAGTTTTGTAAATTTTTTCATCCATTCCCACCAGCATACAATGGCCTACTCTTACAAAAAGCAGAATGGGTTTTAACTTGTGCGCAAGATGTTCTGCAGGCGTTCACACACGGGATCTCAGTTTATAGTCTCATCCAAAGGACTTTTGGAGAGAGTGGAGTCTGCACTGATCTTAACTCCAAAGGAAAAATCCTCTTGAGCGAGATTCGAACCGCATGAGTGTGCCTGTGTGTGTGTGCGCATGCATGCGCGTGTGTGTTTCACCTGAGAAAACTACAAAACTGAAAATAAGCATGAATCACAGCTGATTAAACACATTTAGAAATGTGTTGATAAAACAGTTTGTAGAGATATACATAAGCAAAGATATAATAGGTAATTTTGTGCATGCACTTGTATGTGAGTACAACACACACACACACACACATACACACACTCACAAATCCTTCTTCATTACAGTCCTTTATAAAAGAAACAAAAAGATTTATTCACTTATGTTTTACATCTCCTGTTCATGACAAAAACAATATCTTCACTTACAAAAACCATCATTTAAATACACACAAAATTCTTATATAACGTACACATACATACACACAAACACGCACACACACACAAACAGATGCATATCAATGCATATCCCACATTAGGGGGGAAGGGGGTGGGTGGGTATAGCCCAGTGGTTTTAACGTTGTGTTCATGATCTGATGGACTGGGATTGAGCCACAACAGAGGCACTCATTTTACGGAATCTTACACTGGAGTTAACATTAGTACTGACTCCACTCCCCCAAAAGTCCTTTGGATGAGGCTATAAACCAAGGCACTGTGTGTGGACACATGCAGATCTCATGCAAATGTTAACCTGTTCCACCTTTCGAAAGAGTAGGCCATCATGTGCTGGTAGGAATGGATGATAAAATGTTTAAAATGCATGTGTATGGGCGTCCTGTTTAGACACTGTCCCCTAAGTCGGAATGCAGCTAACTAAATGGTTGGGTATGTGAAATCTCACCATTGGTGAATCTCAGATCTCCAGCCAAAGAACCACCACCACCAAACATCATCCTCCACCCCCCCACATTTAAAAAAAAATTGGCAAAATAAGTAGACACAGTGGAATTACACAAACACACACATGTACATCACCTGTGACCAGAAAAATGTGCACATCCAACTCAAATCTATACTGAGAAGGTGCAAGTTTTCCTGGTCGTCAGTGATACATTGGCTTAGATTCCAGCATATCCTATGTCAGCACAATGACAGGAAGAAATATGGCAGAAATATATACATTAAAAATTACATTGGGACAATCATCACCAAATATAACTATGTGTAACTTTAAAAAAAAAACAACTTTAAACAAAAACTCAGTTTTGTTTTTAGTGTTAAGAAACACAAGAATGTTGTATAATGAATCAAAACAAAAGCAGTTCTCAAGAGACAGAAAAAAAATCTTGGAAACTACTTATAAACTAAATCTATCTGCTCTTATGAACTTTCGTTTCAAAACTACTTACTGCCTCTCTCACAAACCTTTAGTAGTCATTGTTGTTTTGGTCCTCACTTTGGTCAAAATTTTCTGCGCTTGAAAAAGAGCAACAGAACAGTTTCAGTCTGACTGAATAAAAACAGGTAAACATTTTCCACCAACTGCCATGGTGCAGTGACAGGTGCATTACATATTCATGGCTGGAAGGTTGTAGGGTCAAATCCCGTAAGTAGCAAAAGGTTTGGGGGGCTGTGAGCAACTTCTTCTCCAGGGCATGTCTCTTCAAAGAGTCGTAACAAGCTTTTTCCCTCTGCGTTTCTGGATTGTTCAACCAACTTATTTTTTCTTGTTCTTCTTCTTTGTCGAACATTCAGACAGCAGTTATTGTTGTCTGTCATATGAGTGAAAATGCATTGCTCTGCTCTTAAGTGCCTGAGAAGTCAGGCCCAGTGCGTCTGACTTTGGAATGGGAGAGAACTGTTGTCTTTTAAGTCTTTTGGAAAAAAAGGCCAGAGAATGACCAAAAAGGCAGAAAATGGACAAGAAGGAGGTAACAGGAACAAGGCAGAGACAGAGAGAGGGATAGAAAAGAGGGAATTCCTACAACAAAATTTCAATAATGTGGGGATGCTATTTATACTGACAGGCCCCCAGCATCCCCACTGGGGAAGATATTTATAAAGGATTGCATTTTCACAACTAGGTCTCTTTCTATGCATGTTAATCATATTGAAAAGGGGGTAAGTCTATCATCTAATGTAAAAAGCAGCACTGAGACTATTTATCAGAAGAAAAAAAAAAGAGACTATTTATCAGGGTATAGGAAAATGAAGGAAACAAAACCCAGTTCATAAGTAATCTGAACTAAAAACTGGAATCTGTTTTCTTGCTAGACGTGTGTTATTTAATAAATATTTTTTGGTGTTCGAAATGAACTGTTTTGAGAGATTAGTTCTGCAGTATAGTTTTTAAGTATTTTTTCTTTTTCTCAAACAATCAAAATCACAACAAATGACACAAAGAAATGAAACCAGAGAGCGTATCACCCTTTTATATACAAAGCATGTAGCATTTCTCACAGCCTGCTAAAAGTAGCAATGAAAGTGCCAAACATTTAAATATTGTGTATAAATATTAAAACATCCTCACACTACTTCCTTTCAAAACATTTTGCAAAAAGGTAAACTATCATACCTGCCTTCTTTCATTTTCTGTTTCAAAAGTCAAACAGAAAAACAACATGAAAATAAAAAGATGATGAATCAGAGACAATACAATAATTACACAACAAAGCCCATGTCCTTTGTAAACAACAAAATGTCGTGCACACACCATGCTGCCTCATTTTCTAAAAGCAATAGAAGTCTTTCTTTTTTCTTTCTAAATTCTTTGAATTTTAAAAATCTGGGTGGTTTTATTTTTCTTTCTTTCCGTCATGAGATTATATGACACACAGGGGTGAATACACTTACGTCCATTCATCATCAACTGTTATCTTACATTAAAATTATGATCTTAAAATCTTTGAACCTGGAGCTAAACTCAATGTTCTATTCACAGAAAACAAAATATTTGCTAAAACCTATGTATATGCAGCAATGCAATTTCTATCCAACATCTGTTTTTTGAGTGTTCTACATTATGTACTAAGCATGGGGAAAACTGTTGGATTTCATCCACACATTCAATGATGCTTAGGACATATTGATTAGCAAAAACACTTACTTTGTTCATATCATAAAAATGATAATAGCATCACCAGTTGGTAGACTTGTCAATTGATGTTAAAGTTGTTACTTACAGATGCTTTCATTTTGATTTTTCGTTATCTTCCCCGTGTAATATTGTATGTGAAAAGACATTAAACATTCATTCATCCATTCAATGTTATAATACAGCTAAAAACACTTTCAAAATAATAAAGTGAAACTTTCTCAAAAAGTAAATCTGGTAAATAAGTGAACAAAAACCCAAAAAATGATAAGACTATATCAATGATTAATGTCGTAAGGAATTAGAGAAAGCCCCCTCCCCTTTCTTTTAAAGCCCCCCAAAACAAAACCAAAATTCAGATATAAGAATCTTTGTTGTTTTAGTTGTGCTGCTAGTTGCCGAGACCACATAAGGGCTGCGTAATGTGGCTTAGTTACCGTATGTGTATCACATCAAAGCAAACACAAACTTGATCACTGGATGACTTTCAATGCCGATTTGAGTACAATGTCATGGTTTGTCTAAAAAATTAAAAAAAAAGTGACAACAACAAAACCCAACTCTTGAAGAAAACTGAAAACAAGGATTTGTCTATTTGATAACTTCAAAAACATGAATTGGTTTCCTAATGACCTTTTGATAAGGAAATGTTTCAACAATGTCAACCCTGTGGGACATCAAACCTGTGATATCATCTAAACTTGGCAAGAAGGAAGGAAAACCAGACAAAATGAGGCAAAGTACGCACAACCAAATGTGGATGGATTTTGTAAAACAGATCCTGAGGACTTAAAACACCTACTGATTGCAAGCACCAGTCCACGCAAGTGCATATCTAGCAACATGGCCACCAATGCAGGCGAACAGATAATGTTACATGATCTTTAAAGCATGCATGCTGTCTTGTGCAAGGGTAAGCAAATGTGCAGATGAAAGTACCAGCAGATCTGCTCATTTAAATTAATAACCTTTAAAAAAAAAAAAAAAGTAAATATCATCATCTTCCACTCTACTAGGCCCACAGACAAACAGTGACAAATGAGTTCAATGCATTAACTTCTTGATAATTTAGGCTTCCTCCAGTCATCAAGATTCTTACAAGAATCCTTTGACTACTCTTGAAAAAGTATTCAGGCAAAATCTGGATTTTCTCTATAACATACTCATACATTTTTAAACCCAGTATTCTACTGAACACACACAAACTTTAGAGTATACTGAAGTTTTTGCATTAGAGCCTTTTAAAAAAAATGTTTTATGATGCCTCACTGACTTTGTCACATTATAGAGCTATCAACATTTGGAATCTGAGTAGACAAGTTATTTTCTTTTCTTGTGAACAAAGCACTGGTAAGCATTTTTTCTAAGGGGGACGGGAAAGCCTAGTGGTCAGAACATTGCGCTCGCAATCTGACGACCCAGGTTCAATTCCCATTCAAGGGGGATATTTTCCCCTGGAGTTTACATCAGTGCAGACTCCACTCTCCCCAAAAGTCCTTTGGATGAGACTGTATACCGAGGCCCCGTATGCAAACGCATGCAGAACATCTTGCGCACACGTTAAATCCTGTTCCGCTTTGTGTGCCGGTGGGAACAGATGACAGAATTTACAAAACCGCATACACACAGGGACTGGATGTAAAAAAGCACATAAGTGCGTATTCCATTATCCTCGATATAAAAGAATAAATAAATAAATAAATAAATAAATAAATAAACTGTTAGAACAGAAAGATAACAAAGCTAAATTCAAGCACCTGCAAAACTTTCTGCAGTCTGAAATCTTCTCTTTTTCTTGCATATGCAGGCTTTTAACTTTTGCATGCGCCCTTAACCTAAGCACTCAAATTTTCAATGAATCTATCAACATAACTCCATGAGCAGATTTCTCTCTATGCCTGGTTTTGGGTGCAGGGACTCTTCAGTCTGGTTACATTTTGATACTTACTAGCCTGATTAAAAAAATATATGATGCCCTGATTATTGCAGAGTACAGATCAGCCATTACTTTAATGTTCTTACGAGCAATACAGTTCTCCATGCCCTTGAATTTTTGTCCAATACTATGTTGCTCTAGCCATTTCCAAATAATTTCTGTTGTTCTTCCAACACAACATTCACAACATCACATCAAAAAGCTGAACCACTGATAGGCAAATGTGTACGATGTATTACAAAGGGGTGGTTTTGATTGTTTGTTCGTTTAATCATTTCAACAATCAGCAGACTTGACTTTTCAAATCCTCAGTGTTCAAAGCTTTTCCTACTTTCAACATTACAGGATTAAGTCTGAGCCATCCTCCTGGCACAGAGAGAATTAAGAGCATACATAAACATCTATATCTTTATGGAAATCTTATAACTCATACATACAAGCTGGCGTGTTGCAAACAAAAGAAATAAGTAATATGGGCTTTATCATTCAAGCTTTTAACAGATCTTGCTTTTGCAGGGTTTTAACAGTTTGTGCATGCTTGTGCGTGTGTGTGTTTCTTCATGTGTGCGTGTGTGTGGGCATGTGTATGTGTGTGACTGTGTGTGTATGATTGTGTGTGTGTGTGTGTGTGTGGTGTTGTGTGTGTGTGTGTGATGTGTGTGTGTGTGTGGTGTGTGTGTGTGTGTGTGTGTGTGTGTGTGTGTGTGTGTGTGTGTGTGTGTGTGATTGTGTGTGTGTGTGTATGATTGTGTGTATGTATGATTGTGTGTGTGGGCGTGCTTGCACGTGTACTATTTTAACAGTACATCTTTACTTCATATGACATCGGCAATACAGTTAAACATCTTTACTTCATACCACACCCTTTTAAAAAACAAAAACAAAACACCAACTCTATCTTCTTCTTTTTTTAAAAAAAACCTTTCTTCTCTTCTTCACAGCGCTTTCACTTTATGTCCAAAAGCCATAGATCACCAATCAACCACTGTCCTGTATGCGCACATTCAACATACATGCGCTCATGCCTAAAGGCATATTTCTGAACATGTTCTACGATATACGACTGTGGCACTCTTTACCACACGTGCATAAACATGCACAAACCGACACGCCTTTACACACACACATCGCCAGGCTGACATTCTTCTGTTCCCCCTTCATGGTGTGTCTGCCTTGTAGTCAGGAGACTTGTCACCCGCGGACGCCTTCCCTCCTCCAAAGACCTGCGCCTCATTGCTGTCATCGTCAAAATCGGGACCGAGGGAGGATGGCAGGCTGTTGTCCTGACTGTCCATCGTCCCTTCCAGCTTGGCCCGGATGTACATGAAGAGACTGACGCGGGGTCGTCGGAAGGCTCGCTCCACCACCTCTCTGTTGTAGTCATCCAGCAGCTTCATTATCTCACCTGAAGACAGTGATTCGGGGGGGTTTTTGAAAGGAAGTCTTCACTGAACTGTGGCGAGATATTTGTGAGCAAGGGTCTGTATGTGGAGAAAAACAGACTGGGTGTTTATGCATGGGGAAAAAATAAAGCAGCAGGGGGAAAAATCAATGTGTTTATGGGTGGAAAAATAGGAGCAGGAACAAAATCAATGTGTTTATGCGTGGAAAGGGAGGCACCGTGGTCGAGTGGTTTAGGCTGTCAACTCGTGATCCAGAGGTCGCGGGTTCGATCCCCGCTCGGCTCGGTGTTGTGTCCTTGGGAAAGACACTTTACTCCTATTTTCCTCACTCCACCCAGGTGTACAAGTGGGTACCAGCTCTGCTGGGGAAGTATCTGGCGACAGACTAGCGTCCTGTCACAGGGGTGGTGAAAAACCATCAGTTCGCTTAACGCTACAGAAACCTGGATAAGCTCCGGCTCTATGGGCCTTCTGGCTCGAAAGAACATACTTTTTTTACTATGCGTGGAAAAATAGGAGCAGGGAACAAAATCAATGTGTTTATGCATGGAAAAATAGGAGCAGGGAACAAAATCAATCAATGTGTCAATAATAATGTTTTGACTTGGCTTGACTGCCCCCTCAACGCTTTCAGGAATTACTGAAGTGCCACGCTGAAAACTTTCAGGCAGAATGAACCTGGCAGAGCCTGGCCATCTCTTTCCAAGCAGCATATGCTTAACCACTACGCCACTCTACACACCCCCCCCCCCACCTTCCCCAACTGGCATAATGCCATATCTGCCATATCCATATCTTTGTCCATTGCAAAAACTGAAGTTTTCCTTTGGGAATAATTATTAATCTTAAGGGCATCTGACACATCTAAATTCTCAATAGATCTACCGTAATTAACAAAAGCACAGACACACACAGAGATACACACACACACACAAATACACACACACACACACATATCTCCAAAATGTCTGGAGAAACTCACTAAGGGTCTTTTCCTCACTGCGAAGAATCGTATGCACTCGGTGCAGGTCTTCCGTCAGCTGTTCGTCTTCAAACGTGAAGTAGCACATGTCCCTTTGTGCTGCTGACGCCGCCATCATTTGAATCAGCGCTGCAGTACAAAAAAAATCAACTCTTTTAAATTCTTTTTCATTTAAGTTAATAAAAAAAATTATGACACAAATGTGAGACTAGTTACAATGAATATAGGGTCAATTTTGAGGCTTACATACACTGTGACCGAAAAAATCCCAGGAGAATTTCTTCTGCACTTACCCATCTGTCTCCTCTCCCTCCCTCTTCTAATCCCCTGTGCTGATCCAGCCAACTCTATTTTTCCCCGTTCCTTGGCTAAAGCTGTAAAGTTCACCAAAGGTGAAATTTTTGAGTACCACGGAAGTAATACCAGGGCTGTCACGTTGTCAACTCAAATTAAAACTGTGCAACTATATATACAAATTAAAACAAGATTAAAACCAACCATTCTGTTGTTCCTTATCCATCACAAGACTTTGCTTGGGCTTATAATGGAGCTTGTCAGTAATCCTACCACTGACTATAACAACAAGTAACACTTGCATCAAACAATTCGTGTGTTACTAACGCCTGACCAGCAGTACTACTGTCACATACAAAGCAGCGCTCTATTCCTTTGGCAAAACAAAAGAGTTATGAGACTACCTTTCTTTAAAAATCTTACAGGCGAAACAAATGAAAACCTGACAGCACAAGCAATAACAGAAATACAGACGTCTTGTTCTGACAGACATGCTAACACAGCTAACAAAAACGTTAGCCTGTTTACTAAATGCAAGCTGAAAATCTATCAGCCAAACTTTTTTTTAACCCACTGGGCCCTGTCGCCTATGTGAACAGGATGCTAATGAAAGTGGTTTGCTTTTCAGCTTGCAGGAGTCATAGCATCGCCAGTTGGAAAGCGTGTGTGAGTGAGAAACCCTACCGGCAATGGGTTTCTTTTCTCCAGCTAAGCATCATTAAGATGTCTCCAGGCCCACCCTCACCCCTCTGTTCTCAACTTGCCACACCATAAACAGAGAGAGCACTTTGTGTGTGGCTTTGTTTTTGAGCACAAAGTGTCGTCTGCTCCCTTTGAGGAACTGAGACAGGCAAAAGAATTCATCCTGCATAGCTTTTTTTTTCTCTCGCAACACACACACACACACACACACACTCACACATACATATATACATACACAAAAGGAGAAACCGTTTAAATTTCTGTGGCTTCAATAGGTGAGGTAGGGTGCACAACACACACACACATATGCAAATAAGGAGAAAAGTTCTTCTGTGGTTCCTGCATATAAGCCGGAGTGTACAGCTGCTTCAATGTTCATAAATTAACCCAGGCTACAAGGTTTTCATGGAAATGGTTAGCTAATTGGGGCAAGAAAAAAAGAAAAAATCCCTGTACTTTTCTCACTCACACTTGATCTGCTTGTCCCCGCCAAAGGCCCCACAGCCCCAGTTGCCTATGTAAACAGCAACTCTGTGGTTTTCTTCTACTGTGCCCATACACAATCAGTATGCTGTGAGCTGCTTGGCTCTTGGAAAAAAAAGGAGCTTTCGAGTTTTCTCACTCACATTTGATCTGCTTGTCCCCACCAAAGGCCCCACAGCCCCAGTTGCCTGTGCACACAGCAGCTCTGTGTTTTTCTTCTGCTGTGCTCATGAACCCACAGTATGCCTGCACAAATACACAGTTTTTAAAAATAAACTTTCATTGACAGTAAGCACAACAAAAAAACCCAAACCAACTTCATTAGAAAAATGCTGCTACATTAAAAAAAAATTACTAAGTTTTCTTGGGAATTAGTGTTCTTTTCCACTAATCTCTTGTATCAAACTTAGAATAATATGTAAATGTGTAAGTGTTTAATATTACAATTAGCATATTACAATTAGTGTGTGTGTGTGTGTGTGTGTGTGTGTGTGTGTGTGTGTGTGTGTGTGTGTGTGTGTGTGTGTGTGTGTGTGTGTGGTGTGTGAGTGTATATGTGCATGTACAAGTGTGTATACTCACATGAGTGTTCACAGGTGCATGTATGTGCCTATGCGTGGGTAGGTGCTGGCATAATAAGTTTATGTATTTGTGAAATAAATTTAGCTAGACAAGACATTCTCTGACCTTGTTCAACTCCCTGATGATGCTGGCTCTTGAGAACTGCCGATAGTAGTTGTTGCGAAACACCAAAGCATCGATCGCCACAACCTCACAACACAGCCGACCCATACTATCCCTGGACAACAACAAAAAACCCACAAACTAATAAAAACTACAGACATTACCCACCAGCAAGTATCAAAAGAGAAAATGAAAAGAGACAGCAAACAATAGAGATTGCAAACAATGTCCAAAAACATTTGCAAGCAGAGAAACGAGAAAGTCAGGAAATGGTCCTTACAAAGACAGTGGAACAGAAGACCAACAGAGTAACAGAAAGTAGCATCCAATTGTCTTACAATTTTCATAAGTAAACAGCTCATACACTTCAGATTTCTTGTTTGCTTTAAACTTATAACTGTTCTGCATTAACAATTCTCATAAGTAAACAGTTCATACGCTTTAGATTTTCTTGTTTGCTTAAAAATTCACACTTGTTCTGCATTCTTTAAGAAGAGATTTAATGACATATGGAACTCTGTACAAACAGCTTCAAGTTTCAATGCTTGCCAGCTCTGTAATTAATAACTGGGGTATTCTTTCTTGACAAGTTATGCTCTGTCCTTAAAAAACTGCATGAACTTTTTTTTTCAAAGTTGGATCAATGGTTTGGTGGTTCTATGAGTTTTCTTGTAAGAGAAATAAAACAAAATCGCTCTCACAAACCTTTGTGTTTGATCTTCAAAATCATCTTTCCATTTGAATGAATCAGCATACCCTTCATATTCACTGAACTGTTCACAACCTGCACAGACAAAGTTATGCATAAGTGAACAGATGCCCAACACATATGCACGCACGCACATACATACACACACACATGCGCACACACACACACACAATCATTGCACATAATCCTTATGTGTCTATAATATGTACACATAAAAACACATAACACAACACAATCTCTCTCTCTAACACACAAACACACAAATTATACATACCTACATACAGTTCGCTTTTCATCTACAGACACACAAATGCACAGTTATTGCACATACTTTCTATGCCCCATTTCACACATCACAATTTTCACACACACACACAATCATCACATACACTCCCTACATCTATACCACCATCCCCCTCCCCTCCTACATCCTCACCCCCACACACACCCACACATCAACAATGTAAAGTCTTCACAGCATACCTGTCATGACAAGACATTCCATTTCCCCCAGCACCTCAGTGATGAGCCGAGAGATGATCATCTCCGGGCAGATCATGAAGCGGATTTCCTCCTGCACACAGCCCGTGTTCAGCACCCCCCCTCCCAGGTACTTGTTGGCAAAGTCCACCTGAAAATACACACATACAGCGCAATGATTAATGGCAAAAACCTAAAGCAAACAGTTACTGACAAGTCTATTTCTTGTCATTCTTCGTCTTTGTTCCTCTACTGGAATTAATGGCAAAAGTCTAGAGCAGACAGTTACTGGATAAAGTCTATTACTGATTTATCTTCATCTTTGCTCCTTAAAAAGGTAAAGATAAAAGGTAATGGTGTTCCCATAACCTATGCGGTCATTAGGGTACAAGATGTCAGAGACCTCAGCTTCTCCAGGGGACCAGCATATTGAGGGCAGGGCCCAACCTTAATTAGAACTCTTTTAACTAGAACTCGAAAGTTCCTTCCCTCTTGGTGAGATTTTTTTAAACTTCTTCTTTGCTGAATGCTCAGACAGCAACTATTGTTGTCTGTCATATGAGCGAAAATGCGTTATGCTGCCGTTAAGCACCTGACAAGTCAGGCCCAGCACATCTGACTTTGGATCACTCTTCCCTAAATTGTTATGCTACTTCCACTTGGGGGATGATTTGTTACACATCACCAATGTACACGTGTTTTTATTTTCCTATCCATTCCTACCAAAATACACCTTTTCCTGAATAAATACACACAAGAACGACTAGAATGAAAACATCAGAATTCTGACAGTTCACACAATTTTAAGTTACATACACAGAAAACATAAATATATGCACAAACAAGGAAACACACACACATGCACACACACACACACCCTGACACTGGGTAAACTACCTGCAGCATGCCAATGCCATTGTCTTCAATAGTGCCGGCAGACGACACATGCAGATCCATCAGACCTCTATTACTGTTGCGCCACTCAAAGGACTTTGGCACAACTTGCCTGGAAAAGGTCACAACCCCCTTCGGCACTGAAACACACAATGTGGTAGGGTCATTTTTATCCCACTAAAAGAAATGAATATCATAAATATGTCCTATCAAAATTTCCGAATCACATTTATCTCTGCAAATATCAGTTATTTCAGCAATAACTGTCTCATTTGATGTAGATATTCTAAAGCTTATATTCCTCACTGGCATTTTTATATTGGTTTTAGCATAAACTCACCAACAGATTTATTGCATTCATATACGATAGAAAGAAAGAAGATGATGGAAAAAAATTTATGAAAATTCGAACAGGACCCATTGGAGAGGGGAAAAATTAAAGAAGAGAAGAAATGAATCGAACATGATGACCATATTAAATGACAAAATATATTCTCAGATACAAAATGGTGTTATACAAACAAACAAAAATGCATAAACTATACTACCCAACAATTCACCAACACAATGAAGCTAACTTTTTTTTAAAAAGAAAAAGATCTTTACTAAACTTTACTGATGAGGAAACAGATGAAACCATTTCAATGAATGTTTCTAACAAACAGCAGGCAAGCAGTGACAATATACTTACTGTTGTAGCACACTCTTTTGAAGTAGTGTATGATGCAGTTCAACTTCTCCATCTTCCTAGAAATGGGATAGCCTTGAAATAAACTGAAATTGGAAAAAAACAACCAACAACCACTTAACTTGTCATATGCCCTTGAAATATTACGAAAAATAATATAAATAAATGAATAAGTAAAACTATGAATAAAAAAGATTAACAACATTTCATTTCAGACAGAAAACACGTCAAATTTACACAAGTAAGTATGAATGACACTATATACACTCAAAAAAAGGATAAAAAAATAAATAATGACACTATACTTACTATAACGAAAAGGCCAGAAAAGTTTGATACACTAAACAAAAATATGAAACTGAGCTAACAAAGTGTCACATATTTCAAGATCTCACACAAAAATACCCATTTAAGTATGTACCTATTACACGCAATTATGCATGCCAAACATGCATAAACACAACACATAAGCACATACTATGTCTATCCTCTACTTCCATACTTTAGTTTCAACTTCTGACACCCCCCCCCCCACTCCCCTTATACACATACACACACACACACACACAAGGGTGTTCACACACATACATGTGTAACACATGCACACACAAACAAACCCACACACAGTCTCACACACACACACACACACTCTTCTTCTTCTTCTTCCTTTTTGGTCATGTTTCTCCCAGGGGAGGTTTGACATTGATGAGCCTTCTCCATCTCTCTCTGTGTTGAGCTTCCTCCTTATTTATGCCCCTTTCTCTAAGATCATCTGCAATACAGGCAGCCCAGGTTTTGCTAGGTCTTCCCTTCCACTACGAAGTTCATTGCTCTTTTTATGATGTGGTGGTCTGCTTTCCATTGAACGTGCACAAACCAGCGCAGTCTATTGGTACTAGACTTCAGATCATCAACTTTGCACATTCTCCATAGTTCTTCATTCGTGATCCTGTCTCCCATTTGATCTTTGTCATGTAGCGTAGCACTCATTCATTTACATTCTACCTCAGTTGCTCACCTGTTGAAGTTGATGTCCGGATAGGTGGAAAACTCGGCGTTGCGTGCCCTGGAGTTTCTGCGTGGAAAGGTGCAGAAGAAGGCGTTGGCCAAGAGACAGGCGATCTGCTGTTGACTGAGCGTCACTTTGTGTGCTTTGCCCTTCTTCAGCAGCGGGATTGGCTGAACAAAAAACACCAAAAAAAGAGAGAGAGAGATGGTTGATGGTGAAATAAGCATAATTAATTAATGACAGCCCAAACAGTCTTCATGACATGGATTCCATATCATTGTTCTATATACATATAATGTCATTCATCGGACCACCGTTTCTTCATGTTGTTAAGTCAGTCCGGAAGTGTACGACACATTAATCAAGAAACATCTTTGTAAATATTTCCCTTCAACACAGCAGTGGTCCTAGCAGTGCACTGTCTCATGTCACGTAGCATGAAGTGGACATCTTCAGCCTTCTCCGTCATTTGCTGCAACCTTTCCATTACATCTGCTAGTGTAACAGTCTCTTCCCTTTCGCAGCTTTCATCCCCATCTTCCATAAACCCACCACACTCTGCTCCTGTTACATTCTCTGCACACTCTTCCTCACTCTCATTCTCCCCACACCCTTCCCCACTCTCACCTTCTACACCCTCTCCCTCACTCTCCCTCTCTGCACGCACTTCTCTGTCATTTTCTGCATGCATCACATCCCTACCTTTCTTCACATGCTTTTCGTGATTTTCCACACCCTCCTTCCCCATTTCACAATCTCCCTCTTCATTCCTGTTATCATGGACACAATCTTTGATTCCATTTATGTAACTACAACCACACTCTTTTGCTACATTCACAATTTCACCACATGATTCATTTCTTACATTTTTGTCAAATGAAATTGTCACTGTCTGTCTGTCAGTGTCATCCATTATCATGTCAATACTTTGTTCCTTTTGACAGTGGCTTGAAGAGGGAGGGCAGTGGGTCTCATACACAAACATGTCCGTAGCAGTGTTGTTGTCAGAATGGCCTGTATTATAGCACAATCTAGGCGGGGTGGGTAGAAACAAACCCGAGGGGGATGAAACTTGTTCATTCACTTTCTTCTGGTTGTTATTTCTATACCTTTCTGCTCTTATTTTGTCTCTATTCACCTGAGACGGACACTTCTTGCGATACATTGCCTGTTGAACTGGAGTAACAGGGGAATGGCTGGCGGCGTTACTTGTCAATCGAATCACAACAACAGTTTGATGTTCTCGCCCATCCACTTTGAATGAAGACACCGTCTGTTCATGCAACACTGCGTTCAACATGCCCTCCAAGGTTACAGGGAGACCCACAACTGGCATTTTGAACAGGAATTGTTGAAGAAAAGGAAAAACTTACAGGAGCTGGAGAGAAAGCGTCTTGCTGGCAGCCAAGCAAGGGAAGCCACTCCGAGAGAGAGAGAGAGAGAGAGAGAGAGAGAGAGATGAAAACATCAATTTTTTTTCCTTTGCTCCTCAGTTTGTGTATTTGACTCCCCCCCCCTCCCAAATCATTAAGGTAGCCACATTCTGACTTCAGGGACATAGTTGGAACCTGAACCTACCAATTTTGCCAGGACAGTCAGGAAGTACTTCCCTGCTCTTTTTGATTTTCAATCGTCATGGATTCTTTTGATGTAAAACAAGTCTGTTAGCACATGGGTATGAATGGTTTAGAGTCTCCTCCAAAAGACTTGTCATACAGTTCGATTTTCCCGTCAAACTGGGAAGAAAGGGCAAGGCTTGGAATCGAACCCAGAACCTCACAATTTACTTGCTAGGCAGCTAAATGTCTAAACCATCCTGCCAAATGTAGAAGATTTCACAGACTATGCCACTATCAATTTCTTTTCTTTTTTTTTAAATGTTAACTGCTTTTTAGCCATCTTGTGCTCATCCTCATCAGCTTCATCTCAGCCTTTCCAGTGAGCTAAGATCATGAAGGAAATGGAGGAATTTCATGAACAGCTCTTCAGTGTGGCATTCCACTGAATCGCCATGGAGTTAAGGAAAAAAAAAGAAGGAAAAAACGTAGGAGAGAACCATGGAAGGTATGCTGAATCTGAAACAGGTTCTGTAGGAGGAATTTAAAAAGAAGTCAAAGATCATTAGTCAATAGCACAGATAAGTAGTATCAAGTTTCTCTCTCTCTCTCACGCACACACACACAAACACATGCACGCACAAACACAAACACATGCACACACTTACACACACACACTCTCACACACCCACACATGCACACACACTTACACACCCACATGCACACACCTATACACACACACACACACACTCACACACGCACAACCGCACTTACACACACACAAACACACCCACACAAACCATGAGCAAAACTCCACAATACTGTCACTTACATGAGTACACAAGTGTGGTAGTTTGAGAACCAGCCGTACCATCTGTGGCAAAACTTGGTCAAAGAAATGCTGTGAATCCGCTGGCTTCAGGTACTGGAAAGCATAAATCATATGAAATAACATACATACTGACAGAATGAACACATCACTGAACAATGCTTTGGAATGGGGGATGGGGGAAGAAACACCATGTCAACTCAATACCAAGACCAGTGAATTTTTTTCAGGATAAAGTACACAAGGAACAGTATTGCAGTAATTCTGAATTTATGTAAATATTTCCGAAAGTAAAGTGCACGAAAAGTTTCTGCCTTCATCCCAAAAATGAAACTATGAATGGAAACGAACAATTTTAAAATTCATGTATTCATTTTGGAAATGTTCTCAGTGTGTGTTCATTTACAGATGAAAACTCTCTACACTGTCAAAGAAATATCATGAAGATAATACAATTGACATATTTATATCTATGCAAGGGCATACAGGTCAAAGCATGAACATTTATACATCAGAAGCAACAATTCAGAACTGTATAAAATGTACTAGAAGCACTAGATCTCACCGACCAACAAGTTTGTAACAGAACTGTGTAAAGCTGATCCTTTGTTCATTCTTTGATTTAAAACGATGTGTCTTTTCTCTGTGTAATGATGCTTTTTTTTTCCATCTAAATATTCATGTATAATGCAGATGTGTGAAAAAGAAACACAAATCTAATGCAAAGTAATGCAATGTAATGTATCTAGTGTATTGTAATGCTGTAACCAATCTAAAAAGGGTTGAATTCTATGAAAACAAATCAAATAAGGCCTCCACAATTTAATTATGAGCAAACAGAACTGATGTATAAACATCACTAATGAATGAACACAGTCAACTCATGCAAAGTTTTAAAAAAATGCATTAATGGCGACATACACCCAGTGGCAAAATCACTGCATACAGTATATTATACTCACTTTTCTGAAGTAATGATGGAGACAAGTGAAATTCCATTTACTGACATAACGCTGATTGTAACTCAGAATGGCTTCCTGCACAAACAGAAAATAAGGGTCTTAATTTGTTATTTTTCCATGAATTAAATCTTTGTTCATTAAAAAAACCAAAAACACAACCCAAAAACTTGTAAAAAACCATAACAAATTCATAAAGTCTCAACTCAACTTTTTAAATGTGCTTTATGCACATAAATGTCTGTTTGATGTGTTACAGTAAACTGTTTCAATCATTTAGCAGAGGCAACTTCTGTTGTCATTGTTATTACTTAATTTATTGTGCTCATGCATTTCAATATGCCTAGTACATACTACAGACTGGACTTCAATCTTTCAATACAAAACAACTCAACTCATCTCAACTGAGGATGGGGTAGCCTGGTGGTTAGAGAGATGTGCATTGCGCTCATGATCTGCTGTTCAAGGTTCAAATCTTGTTCAAGAGGATTTTTCTTCTGGAGTTAACATCGGTGCCAACTCCACTCCCCCAAAATGTCCTTCAGATGAGACTATAATCCGAGGTCCTGTTTGCGAACACACGCAGAACATCTTGTGCACACATTAAAACCCATTCCCCTTTTCGGAAGTGTAGGCCATTGTACACTGATGGGGATGGATGACAAATTTTACAAAACCACATACACACAGGGACTGGATTTAAAAAAGCACATGGTGCTGATTCCATTATGCATGAAATAAAAGAACAAAATAAAATAAAATTAAAATAAATAAACTGTCTCCATCACTGCTGTAGTTCTACAATCTCATGTAGGCCTCCCAGACCACTTATCTCAGATATGTTGGCTCTGTAAGATGTTGGCAGTCTGCCTCTTTTCCTTCTCCACTGCATTCATCGATAATTACTCAAATATACCATAAATGTTCAGCAATGATTTAGATTGTACGACTACAAGCTTTTTTCTTGACAAGCACAAGAATCAGTGATGCGAATTGGGGTGGCATCTCCCTTAACTCATTGGGGAGTCAGCTTACCACTGATATTTTTCAGGCAGTGTGTCTTGGGGTATATTGAATGAGCCTGGTGGAGCACATCCATCTCCATGTCACAGACTATAAAAGCTGGATGTGTTCTTATCCTCCATGCCACAGGCTACTTAGCGGGCCTCGTCTTCCATGACAGGTGGATGGGATTTTAATGTGTAATCAAATGTATATGTATATATGTGTGTGTGTATAGAGAGATAGAGAGAGAGAGAGATAGAGATAGAGATGTATATATAGATATATGCATTCACACACAAGGCCTTAGTTCATAACCTCATCAGATGCACTTGCACAGGAATGAAATCAGAATCCCTGTAAGCTCAAAGGGGAAAAAAATCTCCTCTAAAAGATACCTCAATGGTGACACAAATTGGTGCCCACAGCAACTGTAAGGACACAAAATCTAATACTCGAACCAGTATACTATTCTTATCACCCCCCCCCTCCCCCCTTCCCACTTTCAAGACTTGCTCCAAACTGAACAGTGTCTCTCTTTCTAGTGTGCTAAACTGATCTTGCCAATCACAGAAATACCTCCAGATCAGCTGAGCATGTGATAGTTCCTTTCAAGGCTTTGGTGATCAGATCCCATCGTCTCTCCAGCCTCACGTTGTTGCCCTGAAAGAGATGAATGATAAATGATTTTTTTAAAATCCAAAACACATCCCTGAAGTCGGAATGCGGCTACCTTCATGGTGGAAAAAACGGTCGCATACACAAAAATCTCACCTTTGGTGAAGCTTGGAGCTCTAGCCGAGGAATGAAAAGAAGAAGAAGAAATCCAAAACATATGCTACACAACTGTTCCTGTATTCAGAGTATATAGGGAAACAGTGACCAAAGTGGATGGGGTGTTACTGATATAGTCATGGCAGTGATGTCCATGTAAGTTGAGTAGCCATAATAGCAGTATGTATAGCAGTAGCAATGCTAGCAGCAGAATTAAACGGTCGCATACACAAAATCTCATCATTGGTGAACCTCAGAGCTCTAGCTGATGGAACAGGAAAAAAAGGTAAAACTAAAAGAACTAGTAGTAGTAGTAATTGGACAAGGAGAATGAGGAAGAAGAGGAGGAGGAAGAGGTGGAGCAGTAGCAGCAGCAGCAACAACAGCACAACAGCAGCTGCAGCAGAAGTAGAAGCAGCTGTAGCACTATAAAAAAGTATGTTCTTTCGAGCCAGAAGGCCCATAGAGCCGGAGCTTATCCCGGTTTCTGTAGCGTTAAGCGAACTGATGGTTTTTCACCACCCCTGAGACAGGACGCTAGTCTGTCGCCAGATACTTCCCCAGCAGAGCTGGTACCCATTTGTACACCTGGGTGGAGTGAGGAAAATAGGAGTAAAGTGTCTTTCCCAAGGGCACAACACCGAGCCGAGCGGGGATCGAACCCGCGACCTCTGGATCACGAGTTCACCGCCTAAACCACTCGACCACGGTGCCTCCTCGTAGCACTATTATAAACAACAGTTTAAGTAGCAGCAGGAGGAGGATAAGGATGAAAATATGGAGGAATACAAGCTGAAGCAAAAAGAAGAACAGTAAAAGTAACAGAAAAACCAAAGGGAGGAAAAAACAAGGAAAAACAAACACTAGCAACAACAACAATAACTTCTGGAGGGACTGTAGCATTCACAGTAAGAACAGTGCCTGCAGTAACAATAGATGCAGAATCCACAGGAAAGGCATCAGAAGCAGTTGAAACAAGAGCAGATGTGTGAACACACGTAAAAGCAGAAAGAAGAGAAGCAGATAAAAGAGGAGCAGAGCAGACAAAACAAGCAACACAATCCACTCCCATCATGATGCTTATAACCTGGGAATAGCCTGGTGGTTAGAATGTTGCACTTGTGATCTGACAGCCCAAGTTCACGCCCAGGTTTGAGCCACCACTGAGACGCCTGTTCAAGGGGTTATTTTCCTCTGGAGATAACATCAGTGCCAACTCCACTTCCTCAAAAGTCCTTTGGATGATACTACAAACCAAAGCCCCGTCTGTGAACGCATGCTGAACATCTTGTGCACAGGTTAAAACCTGTTCAACCTTTTGGAAGAGAAGGCCATTGTGTGCCGGTAGGAATAAATAACAAAATTTACAAATTCAGATGCACACGGGGACTAGATGTAAAAAAAGCACCTGAGTGTTTATTCCATGATATTCAAAATAAAAGAATGATTAAATAGGTAGATAAATATAAATAAATAAAAGTCCCACAGATCACAAAAGCTATGACATAGCTGTCAAAACATGTGACACATATAAACCCCTTCAATATACCACGAATAAACATCCACTTTAAATGCATAAAGTATTTTTTTTAAAAGCAAATATTAAAAAAAGTAATCCCTTCAAACAGCAGATGCCATCACCTTGCAACTCCTTAAATACACCACAAAATAAACATCCATTTTAAATGCATTAGGTAAATAATATAAAAGTTATATCTTCAAACACCAATTACTGTCAACTTGCAAAAGATACACTACATGGTCTACCGTTTGATTAGGCAAACTAAACCATGCTGTGCTGGGATGCCAGTCCTTTCATTAAATTCATCATTCTCCAGTTACAAAAAAAAGCATTAAAAAGAAGAAAACACTACTTCAAAGAGAAAAAAAACCCTAAAAACAAGTAACACTGCATAGCGGATATCCTGTACCCATAACAATATCTTTTATCTCATTACCTGGTCACAAGCAAAAAATCAATTAGATAAAACACCACTGACAGTGTTAACAGAAAATAAAAATTTGTCAGACTTGCATGAAACTCAGGCAGGAGAATGGACTGGCATGCAGAAAATATACCAGAAAGAGAGAACACAAAGATACAGAAAAAGACAAAAGGAAAGAAAGTGACAGAAAAGAGGAAGTTTGCAGCGCAGAATTTCTATGCTAAGTAAAAGAGCCCCCAGCAGAGGAAAAGCAGCATGAACACAGCCAGTAGAAGCTGACAAAAACAGGAACAGAAAGAAAAGCAGTATTAGCAGGTAGATCTGGAAACTAAGGAATAGAGGAGAAGCACAAAGAACATCTTTTTTTTTTTTAAAGCATAGAAAGGAACCCCCACCCCCAACAACAAAAATAAAACAACAACAACCAAAGCGGCAGATATGTAAGAACAACAGTATTTGAGGTTATCAAATTACTTTTTTGTTTTTAAAGTGAGACTGCAAGAAGTCTGTGTGCTAGGGGGGAGAGAGAGAGAGAGAGAGAGAGAGAGAGAGAGAGAGAGAGAGAGAGAGAGAGAGAGAGAGAGAGAGAGAGAGAGAGAGAGAGAGAGAGTGGGTGGGTGGGTAGGTGGGCGTGCGGGCGAGTGTGCGTGCGTGCGTGTGTGTTAGTTCTTCAGTTTAACATCCTTCCACTAATTAGTGATATCAGATGGTGTGTGTGTGTATGTGTGTGTATATGTGTGCATGCATGCATGTGTGCATGTGTGTGATGCGTGTATGTGCTTATGCATGCATGATTATAGGTACACCTGCATCAGAACACATTTATCTACAACTTTAATTTTTAGATTGCATTCTTCATGAAAAATCAGGACACATGTCGTATCAATTTAATTTTAGAACCTTTCCTATTTGTCTACTTTTGAAACATTATTACTGCTTAATCATCAAGCTCAATTCAGCAGAAACTTGGGAGGAGAGGGGAGGGGGCCAGAGAGGGATGCTTTTTTCCTTTTCACCTTGTCACTTACTCGCTTTGACGAAAAGTAAGGCACGAAGTACCACAGAGCGGTGAGAGCCCACCAAATAATCCTTATGATTCGCCAACACACCTGGCACCAAAGGAGTGTTAGCACTGGCCAAATGTCCAACAGCAGCTACATCTTAGCTGTTAGCAAAATGAATGATGTATAACTGAGCACCTGGATTTTCACACACACACACACACAAAACCACCTACTTAAGAGACTGGAAAATGTTATCTGTACATGTCCTAGACCATGGTCTTTACCATACTGTGTGCCCGTCAGTATTGTCTTCTGTAATTGTCCTTTCCAGGGATGATTAATCAAAGTATGTGTGAATTGAAACTGAAGAGGAAAAGATGGGATAGGATGGAGTCAGGGGATCAATGGACAGGCATTACTGAAATAAACTGTGAAAGCATGCCTTAGAAAATCAAAGAGAGAAACAAACTATGAAACAGAAGTAAGCGAATCCCAAAGTGATCAGTATTATCTACTTTTCCCCCTTTACTTCTCTCTGTAAGCATGCAAAGCCCATGCTCAATATCTGGGAGGAGTTCAAACATTAGGTCAATTTAGGGCTTTTTCCCTCTTTGCTTTACTATTTTAATGTGTTCACTAAATGCTTTTACATACTTTCTGAATAACAGTCAAGGATCATTGGTGTGCTAATCAGGGGGCCTGGAACAAGCTCATTTTTCTATTGTCAGGAATACAAAGTGATAAATATTTCTGTGCCATTATATCTGTGGCATTGATTTTCAAGTTGCGATACTTTGCAGAGGCCCAGGAATTGGTACATAACTGCTACAAATGGATAGCTGGTGTTCTTGTCAAGGCAGTGCCTCCATCAACACTCTCTGTTCAGGAACTAGTAGAGAGTAGAGTTGTGTGTTGTGTGTGTGTGTGTGTGTTGTGTGTGTGTGTGTGTGTGTGTGTGTGTGTGTGTGTGTGTGTGTTGTTGTTGTTGTTGTTGTTGTTGTCTTCAATTTAACGTCTGTTCACTCTGATGATATTAGACGAGGGAAATAGAAAGTGTAAGGGAAGTTAAAGAAGGGAGAGGAAGGAGTGGAAGGAGAAAAGGTTAAGAAAAAGCATCAGTGTTGGTATTTTGTGAGAGAAAAAAAAAAGAAAAAAAAAAAAAGAAACCATAGAAGAGTAAGGATAATACTTTTAAACAGGAGTAAAATATAAACTCAACAATGTGGAAACATGAAATAACAATAATGTAACTACTATAAATGTTCAAGTGGACTATGCAATAAACATCTGGCAATGGCAAAGGCTAGCTTTGAATTTTCAAATACATATTCCAGAGACTGTTCAGAAAATGTAGGTAAAAAAGGTTTTACAATCTATCTATCTATCTATCTGTCCCGTAGTCTGACGACCGTGGGGGCACCCTCAAAGACTCAGCAACCAGTTCCCTCCATTCTTCTCTCTGTTCTGCCTTTCTCAGGGTTTTGTTGAGTTCTAGGCCTGTCCATTCACTGATGTTATCCTCCCAGCTCTTCCTTGGTCTGCCTCTTCTTCTTCCTCCTTGGACATGTGCCTTGCAAAACTGTCTTTGTAATTCCTGGGATCTTGTGACATGCCCATACCACTTAAGTTTACGCTTTTCAACGATCGTTAGAAGGTTCTCATAGGGTCCAATGGTTTGCTGGATTGTGTTATGCACGCTTTCGTTGCTTATGTGGTCTTTGTAGGAGATGCCAAGGAGTCTCCGAAAGCATCTCATCTCCACTGCCTGTACTCTCCTCTTCCAAATCTGCAGTCAGGGTCCATGATTCACAGGCATACAGAAATATGGATATGACAAGGGAGCGCATTAGTCCTGATCTTGGAGATAAGTGAGATATTCTTATCTCTCCAGATGGTGTTTAGTTTTGACAAAGCTGTTATTGTCTGTGCAGTCCTGCATACTACTTCTGGCTTGGATCCCGGGTCGGATACAATGGCTCCCAGGTACTTGAAGCTTTGAACTTTTTTCCAGCTTCTGGTCATTAACCCTGATATCAGTGCTAATGCCGTTGGTGTTATTAGTCATCAGTTTGGCCCTTCTCTGCACTGATTTCCATGCCGTATGTTTTGGAGGCCCTTACCCAAAGTGTTCTGTTAGGCTGGCAAGCTCTTTTTCTGATCCTGCTATTCCATCAATGTCATCTGCGAAGCGGAGGTTTGTGATCGGTCTGCCACCAATGCTGACTGATCCTTCATGATGTTCCAGTGCATCAGCCATGATTCTCTCAAGGAAGATGTTGAAAAGGGTGGGTGAGAGTAGACAGCCCTGCCTTACTCCAACTGTTGTTCGAAACCATTCTCCAATATATGATATGAGTATTGGAAATATGATCCCCACATAGACATCTGACATGTTTACAAAATTTTGTAAGGAATGCATTTAATTTCATTCTAAAATATAGTGAATTAACCCTTCTCACAAATATAAAACGCGAATCTATTTGAGAAGGAGCCATATAACAAGAAATATGGGCAGCAGTCAGACAACTTTTTAAATATCGTTCCTTGAATTGATCAGATTCTTTAAACTTAACCCATGAAGTTTGTTCTAATATTCGGTATCCCTCCTGTAGAGATAAGGGAACATCCAGTTCTATCGATTCCATGTCATGTCTTGCCCCCTTTTTTGCAGCTCTGTCAGCCCATTCATTTGAAAAAATTCCAACGTGAGAGGGCACCCAACAAAAAGAAACAGGAATACCTCTTCAACTTAGGAGGTGTATGACATATTTAATTTCAAAAATAATTCCGGAGACCTTGAAGTTTGGGGATTTTATAGCATACAATACTGACTTGGAGTCAACACAAAGCAAGATGTGAAAGAAGGAAAATGGAAAATCAAGAATATAGTTAAGAGCCATAAGAAAATGTGTGTGTGTGTGTATGTGTGTGTGTGTGTGTGTTGTGTGTGTGTGTGTGTGTGTGTGTGTGTGTGCGTGTGTGTCTGTGTCTGTCCCTGTGTGTGCATTTGTGTGAAAGTGTGTAAATGCAGAAGAGAAAAATGACTTGACTGACGGTGTCAAGCAGAAGAATCAGACATAACGGATTAAAATTGTTTTTCAAGCAAACAGAGAACTTTTACTTTCTAAAGTGCATAGTGCACATGACACTGCCATCACTGCATAGACAAAACAGGAGCTGCTCCTGACAAATTTAAACACCTAACAGTACCAATCCAAGTGATATATCTCCATAATTAATCCTTCAGAACTGACAGGGGAAGAGCATTTTAAAACTTTAGATTTATTAGTAGACTTGTTGATCATAAAAAAATTTAAAAAGTGACAGGATCAGCATTTAGAAGGCAAAAGAAGTTCCCACTCTACCCCACCCTCTGTATCACTCTCCACTCAGTATGCATGTTTTAATTAAATTTTGTCTGCACATAAACTTGTATCCACCTGTATACACACAACAAGAATGGAGCTGTACACACATTAACATCAACAAAAACAGAGCTGTACACACATTAACATCAACAGAAACAGAACCTAACTCAATACACTAACATACCCATATACTGATACACACACACACAATGATTAAGACATGGAACAAAGCAACACAGTCCATATCAATAGCAAACATATAATTCAACAATGACTGACCCCTTCATTAACTGGGTACTGGCTCTGGTTGGAGCAGGGCATGCGCACATGGTTTTCATCCCATGCGTCTTTGTATGAAGATGGGTGTGGCACTGGCAAAGCTGAGTTGCTGTACTGGAACTATAGATATGCATAGCACACGCACACATGCACGCACATGCAAACACACACACACAGAGGAAATTATTATGTGCATCACAAACCTAAAGATTTCCTTTTACTTTACCATATCAATATTCAAATGATACAACTTTATCATGCTGTCTTTTCTGATTATTGTCACTGACAACTTAGGCTGGAGTCTTTTCAGCCTACTTCACTCAGGAAATGTGATTGATACAATATTTTCCACTGAGACACGTGTGCATAAAGTTAGGAAAGTGAAGAAAGCTTTTCTTCTTTTGTGTAAAACACTTAGACAGCAACTAATGTTGCCTGTTGTATGAGTGAAAATATGTTGCACTACCGATAGGCGCTTGACAAGTCAGGCCCAACGCTCCTGATTTTAACGTGGGAGAGAATTGTAATATTTTGTCTTTCTGAAAAAAAGAAAGGCAAGAGAATTGACCAAGAAGGCACAAAATAAACAAGAAAGAGGTAACAGGAAGAAAAGCAACATGGCAGAGACCAAAGAGAAGGATAGAAAAAGATGGAATTCCTAGCACAGAACTTCCAGAGGGTGGGGATGCTATTTATAATGACAGGCACCTGGCATCCCCATGGGGGAGCTTTTCTGTTCAAAATCTGGGAGACACACACATAACAGCAACAACAAAGTATTTTTTTTAAAAACAAAAACAGCACAGGAGACAGAGCGTACTTACAGGCAGTTTGATGCAGATGTCGTGGTTGTCACTCTTCTTCAGCTTCTGTCCTGGAGGCAAGCAGGCAGGTGCTGCGTTCAGTTTGTCCAGAGGTTTGCCCTGTGCATACAGTACTGTGTTATGTCGCATGATGGTATGTGTATGTGTTCCACTGCATCGTGTTCACACTACTGCATTTCATGGTAATGTATTCTATCATACATCATACTGTCCTGCCACCACAACAAATTTCTCTGCATGAAATCTAGACTGTTTTTCTTGGGAGACATTCTGTCCATTTAAGTACAGCATTACCTATTTTTAAATCACATTCTGTACCCCAAAGTTTGAATGCAGCACCTTAATGGTGGGTAACCCCACCAGAGCTAAACCTCTGAGCTCTAGCCGAGGAACAAACAAAAAAAACAACTCGTGTAAACAACAGTGAGTCTATATTCTCATCTTGTGTGTGTGTATGTTTTGGGGGTATATTGCTGTTAGGTTTATTCTCCTGTTCAATTTGTTTGTAATCCTCCATACCCCAAAAGGGGTGAAAGGAATTAAATCTAGAATCTTGAATCATGTGTGTGTGTGTGCATATGCGTGCGCAATGGCTGAAAAACCTTCTCAACATAATATTTTACTACAAAACAACATTTCAATGTAGGCTTTGGCACTTAGCTTACATTGATCGATAACTGACACAGTTTTGAGTGTAGGCCAAGAGGCTCCAGCAGAGCTGAACTCACCCTCCAAGGTCGATTAGCGTCCCAAGGGCAGGGCTTCTTGTACAGGCTGGGGTCTTCTTCCTCCTCAGCCATGGAATTCTGAGAGTCCGTCATGTTGATGTCAGAACTGTTGACGAGTCAAACCACATATTATGACACTAGAAAATGATGGTTGTCTTTGTGTTCATCTTCTAATAAGTCAAACAAAGAACCACAAACAATCAATTTAACATACATTTTTATACAAATTCTTAATTTAAAAAATGCACAACCACATACAAAGCCTTATGCCAACATAGAAAGATCCAAACAAAGATGACTTCTTGATATGTATATGGGTCTATACATTAACACAATCATAACCATACACACTCAACCTCTGGTTCTCTTACACTTGTAAACAAAAAAAGCATGTTGCAGAACTTTCCATATTATAATGATATGAACGTAACTTTAAGAACATATATTAAAGTCAACACAAGAAAAATAATGGACATAACATTCTTTTCTGATATAATAGGATAACTACCTGCAGTCAACATCATCGTCTGGAAACTGGATAGATCACACAAGATACCACATGATGTTTTTTATTCCTTGGCTACAGCTCCCAGGTTTACCAATGGTGAGCTTTCGCATATCTATGTATGCAACTATTTCTCCACCTTCGGGGGAGAAGAGGTGGTACTGATGTTAACTCCGGAGGAAAAAATCCCCTCAAATGGGGGTCTTGGTGGTGCTGGAACCCATGTAGTAAGATTGCAAGCTCAAAGCTCTAACCACAAGACTACCCTACCTCCCCTTCCACTTGACTTGACACTTCCAAAATCTTGTCAATGAGTCACAGAAGCACTGTACTGAATTTTTCAGGCAGTGTGTCATGGACAAGTTGAACTTAGTGGACCTAATCCTTCACCAGGAAACATGGCACATGCTGGATATGTTCCAGTCATCATCCTTACTACTAGTACTACTACTAGGCCATAGCCCACCTACTCTTTTACCACTAGACTGCAAACAAAATGACTGACTTAATCTAATCTTGTTTATAACCCCACCAACCACAGAGGCCATATAGGGGCTCACTATTTCTATTTCATTTTTAGTTTATTTTATTCTTTTATATCGAGGATAATGGAATAAGCACTTACGTGCTTTTTTACATCCAGTCCCCGCGTGTATGCGGTTTTGTGAATTCTGTCATCTGTTCCCACGACACACAATGGCCTACTCTTACGAAAAGCGGAACAGGATTTAACGTGTTCGCAAGATGTTCTGCAAATGACTGACTTACTCGGAAGCTGCAAACAGGTCTTGGGAGCCAGACAAGTCAGCCATTTTGTATTCCTGAGTATCTCCGACTTTCTTGTCCTTACTGCTGGCAGAAGTGGATGCAACTGCTTCATCTGCTTTTTTCCCACTTGGACATGCTGTCAAACAAATAAACAAATGGTTGTGTATAAATATATAAACAAATGGTTGTTATATATATGTGTGTGTGTGTGTGTGTGTGTGTGTGTGTGTGTGTGTGTGTGTGTGTGTGTGTGTGTGTGTGTATGTGTGTGTGTGTGTATGAGTGTGGTGTTGTGTTGTGCATGTTGAACTCACATGTGCATGAGCGTGTATGTGCGTGCGTACATATGTGCATGTGTGCGTGTGTGTATGTTTGCATACATGACATGTGTGTATATATGCATTTGTATGCATTTGCAGGAGTACATTTGTGAATATTTATTGGTGTTAAAAGGAAGGGGCTGTAACTAAGTGTAAGTGTATGCACATGTGGATCGGTGGTCGGTGGATTGGTGGTCTAGAGGTAACGCGCCTGTCTAGAATGCGAAAAGTCCGGGTCAGGTGTGTGCATGGTTCGTATCCCGTTTGGGCCCGAAATTTTTCCCCCATCCATTAGACCATGAGTGGTGGTCTGGGCGCTGAGATGATAAACCAAGGTCCCGTGTGTTACACAAAATTTTCAGCGCACGTAAAAGAACCCACGGCAACAAGAGAGTTGTCCCTGGCAAAATTCTGTAGAAAAAAGCCACTCTGATAGGGAAACAAATACAGTTGCAGACCAAAAGAAAAAAAAGAAAAAAAAGGTGGCGCTGCTCTTGTGGCGACGCGCTCTCCCCGGGGTAAGCAGCCCAAATTTCACGCAGAGAAATCTCGTGACTTAAAGTGGTATAAAACAAAAAAATAAAAATAAAAATGTTATAATGAAGAATGAAAAGTTAAGTGCAGGGCTTTTTTCAAGCTACTTTATTTAATCATATCTTACAATCATAACTCTCTCTCTTCGTTCAGACCTGTCCTTGATTGCACAATGTTTATTACCTTTTTTTTAATAAAAAAAAACCCCTAATATTTGCATATTTTAAAGCTTTTAATAACATGTGCATAGCCTTTACTTTCATTGACCTGTTTTATTTCACAACAGTAAACATTTTCTTGTTATATTACAACATGCATATCACGACATAAGCAATATAACAGCAAAATAATTGTAACAACCTTATTATAAGAGAACACAAACTTGCACAAGACATTTTATATTCAATTGAATACAAACAGCGGAAGATATGACCTACCATTTTTTGAATTTCTGGTGTTGAAATATGGCGAATCTGTGGAGCTGCTGCAATGGAAAGTTAACAAATGAGGTTACCTTTTTCTTCTGCAAGAGGCAAAACAACCACCATCAATCATACAACGAACATGAAACGAAACTATTCTTCTCTTTGTGACTTTTTCTTAAAAAAAATTACTTCCTTTGGTATATTGTGTGTGTGTGTGTGTGTGCGTGCGTGCGTGCGTGCGTGCGTGCATGCGTGTGTGGGTGTGAGAGAGACAGAGACAGAGACAGACAGACAGAAAGACAGAGACAGACAGACAAAGACAGAGAGATCAACCGCGCATGCATGTTTTTCCATCCCAACTGGCACATAATGGCCTACTCTTCCAAAAGGTGGAATAGGTTTTAACATGTGCACAAAATGTTCAGCATGGTTTTGCACACAAGACCTTGGTTTAAAGTCTCATCTAAAGAACTTTTGGGGGAGTGGAGTCATAAATAAATAATGTTAACTCCAGGAGAAAAATTCCCTCAAACAGGTTGAGGCTTGAAGAACTCATGCCATTAGATCACAAGTTCAATGCTTTAACCACTAGGCTTTCCTGCCCTCGCATGTGACAAAGGATGACAACCTTTTAAAACAATATTGTATGCCCTTTTTTCAGGGCAAGAAATCTGTATATCACACGGTACACACGAAAAGCAATACTTCAAAACACAACACAATAAACCACAACGTAAAACAACAAAAAAGGAGATTATTTTAGGAAAAGAAAGTGAGATTAGAAACCAACACACCCATCACATTTCATGCTGTTTTCAACTTTCTGCCTCTTTTCAGCAGCCTCCAAGACTTTTTTCCTCATGTCTGGATCCATGTTGTCATCTGTGGCTTCTGAAATTGATACCCAGAAAGACATTTTACAGTACATACATGTACACACACAAAAAGAAAAGGGTACACGCGTAAGTTCTATGAACATCATTCTGCCGGAATGAATTTAATATGTAACAACACTAACATATTCTGCACAAGCATGGTTGGTGTGTGTGTGTGTGTGTGTGTGTGTGTGTGTGTGTGTGTGTGTGTGTGTGTGTCATTTGTGTGTCATTTGTGTGTGTGCATGGGAGAGAGAGAACATGCATTTTGGCTTTAACTAGTTGAAGTCTTAGAATTAGATTACAAAATAAACCAAACAGCCCCCAAAACAAACAAAACATACCATACAATGATACACAGAATCTTTTCCCTCTTGAAATATTCTTCAAAACAAGAATATTTCTTCTTTCAGAAAAGGAGCCAGTTCTTGACACATTACACACTGTAAAATCTAGCTAAAACTTTCTCAATATCACAATATGTCACTTTTATGAGGCATTGACATCTTACATTCTTAACAACAATAAATGTTGAACAAAATAGGATTATTTCATTTTAAAGATGAATTCATATTTAACAACAACACACATTTTTTTGTTTCAATTGACCACCAAAATGTATTTTTGAAACATATTTTACTTGTGTCTTTCGACATAATTATACGCATCAATCTGCCTGTCAGTAGTGTAATTGCCCTTCATGAGATGATTATAGTGTTGTTGACTTGACAAACAAAAATCTGTAACCTGTTAGTGTTAATGAGATAAAACTGATTTCAAGATACATCAATTTTTTCCTTTGCTTTGCCCTTATGAAAAGTCTACATAATACACACAGGAAAATGGCATTGATCAACACAATAGTACACAATATTACTGTTTTTTAATAATTCATACAAAATTATATACAATACATAATAATTATATAATGTAGTATTATAATAACTATATGTGTACTTTTCTATATAATATGATTTATATGATTGAGACAATAGCCAATATTCTATCATATTTACCAAATTCACAAATAAAATTACCAAGCTTTCTTTTCGAGCCTTTGTTACTGGCTTGATGGGTGTTGCTGCTGCCACTTGAAGGCACAGATGTAAACGACAGTTTTGCTTGGATCAGAGGCTTCCCTTTCTTTTCTGTCCCAGAACCTGACATCATATCATTGACGCCTACAGAAGACAAAAGAAATGGACCTGGTATTTAATGTAACTTTTGCACAAATCTTTAAAATGATAAATTATTATAACATGCAAAAAATATCATAACACAAAGTAGTATTTATAAGAGAAAAGAAGCTTTTTTTCAAAAAAATGGATATATAGGATGTAACAACATGATTCATACAACACACAGTAACAAGTAACTTAGTAACTAGTAAGACACTGAAAATCACACACATTATGCAAACACACACACACACACACACACACACACAGAGTGTCACACACACAGTCATACAGACACACATGGTGACACACACTTCGGATGAGACTATAAACCGAGGCCCTGTGTGCGAACGCATGCAGAACATCTTGCGCACATGTTCAATCCTGTTCCGCTTTTCGAAAGAGTAGGCCATTGTGTGCCGGTGGGAACAGATGACAACATTTACAAAACCGCATACACATGGGGACTGGATGTAAAAAAGCACATGGGTGCTTACTCCATTATCCTCGATATAAAAGAATAAAAGAATGAATAAAAAATAAACACACACACACACACATATCCAAATATGATACACTGTCCCTTCCACAATGAATAACACATGGGCTGTTCAATTGTAGACCAAGACACCTATAGACACATGCACACAGGCAGTTTTGAAACTGAAAGTTGCTGTGTACACTACAGACTCACCGAAAGTGACACATAAAAACATTATTCTTTCCTCAAAGATAAAAGAGTTTTTGTAGCCATTCTGATTCTCTGAAACAATATAAATATATGACTACCATTCATGAATAGTTTTGGCAAGTAATTAGAATCCATGCCTATAATGCACTAAAAGTATACTTTATAGTACACATTTAGATTATATATATATATATATATAATTGTCTTGATAAAAACCCACAATTCTGCTGGGCACCACTCCACTATATATATATAGATATATATATATATATATGTACACTTTTCTTGATCACATGCATTTCCTCCTGATCATGACTTGACTGATTAGTCTGATGCAGGCCAGATGGCCTGCAAAAACTGAATAAACCCTTATTGTATTAATTGTATTGTACACACACATAATTTCATAGGAAGTTTTGTTTTAAATTTGTATATTTTGAAGAATTTATGGATAAGCACCTGTGTGTGTCCCCCCCCCCCCCCCCCCCCCCCCCCCCCCAGCATCAGTGCATGCAGTTTATTAATTCTGTCATCCATTCTCACTGACACACAATTGCCTATTCTTCCAAATGGCAGTTCATAACAGCTTTAGCATGTGTGAAGATGTTCTGTGTTCGTTTGCAAATGGGGCCTCAGTGTGTGTGTGTGTGTGTGTGTGTGTGTGTGTCTCACTGTATGTGTTACTGTTGTGTTAGTGTTAGTGTGTGTGTGTGTGTGTGTGTGTGTGTGTGTGTGTGTGTGTGTGTGTGTGCGTGCGTGCGTGCGTGCGCATGCACAAGTGTTGACAGAATGAGAGAAAGAAGCACACACAGACAGACAGACAGAGCGAGAGAGAGAGAGAGAGAGAGAGAGAGAGAGAGAGAGTGTGTGTGTGTGTGTGTGTGTGTATGATGATAAGACAATAGTTTACAACCAACCAACGAGCACAAGCTGGTTACTGCTATGAATCACTCCAGATCCCAGGTATTTCTGGAAAAGTAGACCAAACTTGGGTCTAAATTCATACGGAACTGGAAGACGTGAAACGGAAAGAAAATACTCCAGAGATCTCCTTAGAGTGAAATGATATTGACCACAACTCAGCCTAAAACAGATTGTCTTGAACATATATTATTATGCAGTCAATACTATTCTGGGTAATCCAAATGTGAAAACTGTCTGCACATACTGACAGTAGAACTAGAAGCAGAACCCTGGGTACAACTAGCTTTTTTTTTAGATTGCTTGGTTTGGTGAAACATCACAGGCTATCGTCGAGTCTCGTGCAATTTCATTGAATTGTCTCCTCCTTTTTTTAAAAGAAAAATTACGTTATTTCCTTTGCAACAAAAATGAAAATATATATCATTCCAAGTAACCTAAAATTAATACAATTTGAATGATGTGGCGTCAAAAGACGAAACAATGAGATAGTATTGACCACAAATGTTGTAACTGATTTTTTTTTCATTCAGAAATTTATTTCGCAGTATTCCTTCTTTCAGTTTCATATCACTTCCGGTTGTAGAAACCCTGTCACTTCCTCTTTCATCGTTTGAGGCTACGGATCGAACATGGTGAGTGCCCGTTCTCACAAAATCATTGTTAATCTCAGTATATTTATGGCATTTTTGTGGGTACTGAACTTTAAAGCATAATTTATCTTTCATTTTAGCTTTATAGAGCATTTATTTCATACACCCAATTCTGCTACAGAAGTATTTTTTGTTGTGAATGAGTTGCCCTGTGTCACGCTTAGACCATGTTTACCACGATTCGTGTTCAATTAAACTTCTAAATAAAGTTGTTTTTTTAATTTTCTTTAATGTCCAGGCGGTCTTATTGTAGCGTCCGTAATTTATCAGTTCATACCATCAACTATGTTATGTGGAAGAATTATAAGCCTACAATTAGTACAAATATACAATGACTATATATTACAACTTCAGCTTTATAAAAATTGTGGGCCGGTGGGCAGATGACAAAATTTACAAACCGCAAACTCAGGCGACTGGATGTATATTAAAAAAATGATAATAATAATAATAATAAAGCACGAGTGCTTATTCCATTATCCTCCATAGAAAAGGTTTCAGAATAAATTATTGTCACTGCAGATTCGGCAGTTCAAAACGTAGGTTCCCCCCCCCCCCCCCCCCCCCCCCCCCCTGCAAATTAAGTGGACTCGCCTCCCTCTTTTCCTCTCTCCTGGCCGCTAATCTTTTTCAGCCTTGAATGTGTTCATGTAAATAAAAAGTACATGCTAGGGTGGATTTTTTGGTAAAGTTTTTTACATTGGTTATTCCCAGGAAACTGCCTACATTTTCATTTCTTTCCATTGGGTAGTATTTTAGTAATTAAATCAACACTGCAGCCATATTTGCCCACTAGGTAGCTGCATTCTGACACCAGTGTGCATACATTAAAATCTGTCATCCACTGCTTCTGGCACACATGCTTTCCTAAAGTGCAGAACATTTGCACATGGGAGCAAAGTTTATTCTAGTTAGTAAAACTTTTGTCTTATCCAATGATCTGAAGGACTTTATAAGGGAAATAAAGGCAACTGGTACTCCTGTTTACTTAAGAAGAAAAATCCCCATGAACAAGTGGCTCAAACACAGGCCATCAAACCATGGGCCCAGCACTAACCACTAGGATAGAAATAGATATGAAATTATTGTCAGACCTGTGTTGAGTTTGTTTGAGTTTGAAATTATTGTCAGATCTGTGTTGAGTTTGTTTGAGTTTGCTGCTACTTTGTTAGAGGAGCAGTTTAATTTTGGGTTGTGCTCTGTGCTGTATTTTAGGTCAAACTTGTTTCAGTATGAAGAGCTTTACAACAAAAAAAGTTTCATTTGATTTTAAAAGGAAAGAAAACTTCATTGATTTCACATGTCTCCATGGAACTTAAGTAGCAAAAGTAGACATATTGTTGAGATGGGTAATAAGTTAAACTAATAACATGGACTGCATGATTGTGAGAATTATCAACAAAACTTTGGTTGGTTTTCCTTTGAGAAATGGGAGTACTATTCAGATGAAGCCATTAGGGAAAATATGAAACTAAAATTCGAACAAGGGTAAAAGCAATTTCCTTGTTTCTTCACACGTATATAAAATTATAATGCACAAAAGGTGAGACAGGTGGAAAAGTGCTGCACTGTAAAAACCTTTTTGAGATTGGGATTGAAAAGGGTTGTTTGTTTTTTACAGACTAACGCTTCAGGCAAAGATAACACATAGTTCTCATTCATGCAGTAATATCAGAAATTGAGAAGTAGCTTTATCATTATTGTTTGGTTGTGTGTTTTTTTCCAGGCGGACACGGCGTCAACAATCCGAACTCGAAAATTCATGACCAACCGTCTGCTCAACAGAAAGCAGATGGTAAGTATTTTCTTTATCATAAGAAGTAAATAGCCTACATTTATCACCTCTTCTGTTTGCTTGCTTGTTTGTTTATCTAATTAAAAGAGTATTGCCCTTGCCAAGGCAGTCCCTTTAAAATCATTGTTACGCCTCCTAAAAAAGTAAAGGTGTCCCATAACCTATAAGGTCATAAGTGAGTGAGGCGTCAGAGACTTCACTTCTCTAGGGGCCAGCATACTTAGGGTGGTGCCCATCTCCTCTCCCTCACTGCTTTTCCTTCCTTGACCCTAAAGAGGCAGGTACCCATTTACAGCAGGGGGGACTGTACTGAAGCCAAGGCGCGCAAACGGTCGCCCATCCAAGTTGTAACCACGCTCAATGCTTCTTAACCTAGGCTGGGGGGAAGTGCTCCGGCCACTGAGTTATTCTGTCCCCTTTGTGGGTCTTCTGTTGTCTCTTATTGTTGGGGGGGGGGGGGGGGGGTTGCCATTAAAATGGTTGTGCTTTCTATCATTTGTTTCTCTTTGTTAACACAATTTAGGACCATCAAGGGAAGTAATTTTTAGAACTTTCAATAGTCACTACACAAAAAATGGATTAAATATATTTATACTATCTTTTACTGCAAGAAATATTATTCTCAATACTTCATCATTTTTTGCTATCAATATGGAAATCATGGTCTCTTCTCAAATTGTAAACTTGTAGGCCACTCTGCCCCATCCCTATGATCAGTCTTAACAATATTCCGATTTTAAAAGCCTTTAAATCTGCTCTATAGATACCTCTCAACACACATCCTAACCATTGCCCATAACAAATTTATTTAGCAAACATTGAAAATTCATAATTTGCTTACAACCTTGCTGATTTGGACTTGTTAACCCTAGTAGCGCTAAATAGACAGCAACAAGCCTCACTTCTATTGGCTGAATTAACATTGGCTAGCATTGTTTTGGAGCAGGGTGGGCTCAAACAACCCTTGATATTGATATATAAAACTGAATTAAATGTGTTAAGCTATAAATCACTGGAAAGAACAGATATGCTTTTAAATGAGTATAATTTTATAATAATGTGTAGTGTTTATGATTATGTAAAAAAAAAATCCAAAAAAAATAAATCGTGTGAGCACTACTGATCACTGTTCCACCGTCAGGGCCCCGGATCGATTTTAACACGATAAGCAAAGTTCTTGCGGTGCATAAATGTCATGATTAGGTAAACACTATTTCTTGACATTAGTTTTCAAAAAATGAGTTTGTATCGCTTTATCAGTCACCAAATACTCGGAAAAGTTCAGTGACAGGATCGACGCCATCGCGACCGTCATGGCGGAATGTGCGAAGTGGTGGCTTTTTATGACGAAAATACAAAGATCGCTTGATTTCATGTGATGCAAAGTACTCAGCAGCATAGCGATTTGACTCAACAACAGTTATTTCGAAGCCTCGTTGCGTCAAAATAAAGTAAAACAATCTGTGACATCGAAATTGCAGAGTAGCAAAGAAGTCCATCCAGCAAAACTAGCACCGGCTCGATTCGGTCCGATCGCGATCGATTTTTACCAAGTTTTTCAAAAATATTCCACAATCCTTACCTCATTGTCTCTCTCATTGTTTATTTCAACCAAATCCAGCCTCTAAAACTCCTCCTCGCTGTCAATTTTGTAAAAAAGCTCGAAAATTGCTTGAAGAAATTCTAGTGCAAACGCTGGCCGCCATTTTTGTTGAAGACGATCTCGGCTGGTCCGAAAAAATTTTTTAAAATACACTCTTAACCAATCAGATTCTTCGTTGCTTGTGTGTGTCAAACGACCTTCACCCCTTTCTGCGGGCCTACAACGGCCTTAACATTCATTGGCTGACCTTTGAAAGCGAAAGTAAGCTTTCAACTATGATCACCCACGTCATCCCGGAATATTCCGGGATCCGCCACACAGCTTAGACCCGCCTTTACCGGAATATTCCGGGAACCGCGCCACTAGGGTTAATATAAAGCAGCAACTCTCACTGGGTCTCGTTTATGTAAACAACAATGGCGGCGCCCATAGTGAGCAAGTGTTTGCAAGCATTAGTGGGTGTTGGCAGGAAAAGTTCTATTTTTCCGTGGTTTTTGCGGGCAGCCTCTGTGGGGTTAAGAGGCAGACAGAACTCCGTGTTGCCATCCCTCCCCTTTCTAGTAATTACTTATAGAGCTTAGTGTGTGTGTGTATTATAAATTAATAACCACATGAATTGCACCCTAGAATTTATCAGCTCCATGAATTTCATACTAAGAAGCCTGTATAAACCCTGTCCAGTGTTCAGCTGACATTTAAAACTGCAGAGGTTTTACAAAAATAATGGTAATGAATAAAGCTGATCAAAACTTTCATTAAGTTAACGTCTTTGTTGTCTATCTGTGTATTTATACTTCAGATATATAAGGCGAGACTTTTTGTGGTGTTTGTCTTTGTTTTTATGGTATCTATCCTTGATAGTAGATGTAAACAGAAAAAAATCTTTTGCAGGTTGTAGATGTTCTCCACCCAGGGAGAGCTACAGTGCCCAAGACAGAGATCCGAGAAAAACTGTCACGCATGTACAAGACCACTCCAGATGTTGTCTTCTGCTTTGGCTTCCGCACGCAGTTTGGTGGTGGCAAGACCACTGGCTTTGGACTTATCTACGACACCCTGGAAAATGCCAAGCGCTTCGAGCCCAAGTACAGACAGGCTAGGGTATGTAGACATTACAAGTTCAAAGTGTGGTATCTGTCCCTTCCCCTGTGATATTTTCATCAAGACCGTGTTAACTATGTATAACAATCCTATGAAGGAAAATATTTTCCCAGTGGGATAAGGTGATGACTGCAGCAAATAGTGAAATAGTAATAATTATACCTGCTTTGTCTTTAGGTAGGGGCATCCCCCACCCCCCCAAAAAAAAGTCAGCCATATGACACCTCACTAGGTAGAAGATTCCATATATTGTTTACAAATGCAATCATTTGCATAACCCACTAAACGAGAAGTAGGACATTAAATAAAATAACTGCACCTGTCATGTAATGTCCTTCAAACCTCTCCATACACACTTACACTGGTGGCTTTTGCATCCAGCCATCTAGCGTCTTTCTGGTTTCCATTTCTAAAGGTGTGATAGATTTTGGATTCAGATCATACCATTTTCTTTTGTTTAAACATTTTTTGTAATCATGTTTACAAAGAAGAAAAATAATAGAAGAAAAATAAAGCATGTGGTGGAAGGTATACATTTTCATGGATATACTTTAAAAGCTTTAAAATTCATCTAGGGTATAACAAGTTTCAAATTTTTCTTTTTTTTAAAAGGGTACTGCAAGCTTTAGAATTTGTGTTTTTGTATTCATTGCTTTTTGTGTATAGCATCTACTAAATATTTACAGAAGGACTTATCATTATCTTCATTGTTTCTGCAAGTATAGATAGGTATTGTTAAATGGTTATACCTTCTTATACATCCTTAATTTTTCACTAGATTTCATATCACACATGCATGCTTAAATGCACAATTTTGATTTGGGGGCACACACATTTAGAGTGAAGCAAAACCTGGGCTGCCTGTATTGCAGATGATCTTAGAGAAAGGGGCATAAATGAGGAAGCTCAAAACAAGAGATTGAGATGGCTCATCAATGTCAAACCTCCCCTGGGTGAAATATGACAAAAAAGGAAGAAGAATGATGATTTAGAGTGAAGCTTTGTCCTTTTTAAAGGAGCCACATTGTGATCATATGCAGTGATACATTATTTTCTTAGATTGAAAGCAGTAATTATGACATGATTTTGTTTCCTTCCAGCATGGTTTGGTAGAGGTCAAGAAATCTGGCCGCAAGCAGCGCAAGGAGAGGAAAAACAGGCAGAAGAAAGTCAGGGGCACTGCAAAGGCTAAAGTGGGATCTGGCAAAGACAAGAAGGTGAGATTTTTTTTTAATATATTACTGTATTTATTTTACTATTTATCATGATTGGATATGCAGGACTGGTTTCCCCTTGAAAGCCCATCTATCTGGTATTCCAGAGGATTTTGGGGTGGGGGAGGCATACTCTTTTTTTCCTTCTCATCCGCAAAAAGGCTCTTTTCACATAAGTGTGAAATATCCTTTAAAATAGTTCATAGTGTGTATGTTTGTCAAGGTATGCAGGTGTGGACTAGTCATTGCTTCAGAGATGACATTCTAAAGATAGATGCTGAAGTCCAGGCAAATTTCTACATATCATAAGATTAGTGTAACTGTTCAAAGGTACTTTTTTCATTATTAACCCTTTGCTGGGCACAGCAAAATCATTTGTTCACTTCCTGCTGGGCAAGCAAAATGGAGGTGGATGGCCTCTGAGTGGGTGGGTGTATTTAACATGCAATAACTCCACAATGGCTTAATGGATTGTAATGAAATAAAAACAGCAAAATGCAGAAATGAATAAAGAAACTGCTATTTGCTATTGTGTGTTGTTGTTATTTTTTTTTAAAAGAATTATAATGCATAAACACACAAGGTCATTGATCGGTTTGTATGTGTCACAGTTAGTGTTGCAATAGCTTTGGAATGCATGCATGGATTTTGATAAAATAAAAAGTAAAACATTCAGAAACAATTACAGAAGAAAAGTTTTCAACCTACTGTTGTGTTTTTAGTTTTTTTTTATGAATGATGCACGAAAACATGAAACATTCCGACTGTCGCCATTTTGTTTGCCAACGATCGCGGACGA
The DNA here is from genome assembly GCA_028751875.1 of Rapana venosa. Classification (NCBI taxonomy): domain Eukaryota; kingdom Metazoa; phylum Mollusca; class Gastropoda; order Neogastropoda; family Muricidae; genus Rapana; species Rapana venosa. Next base: position 48,898,261 of record CM054135.1, read on the forward strand.
TCGCGATGCATGTTAACTTTACAGTTCGAGCCGCTACCATAACAAAAGTCCCAAATAGCAATCAATTCACAAAATATATCAAGTTGTGAACCATTGCCAAACTCGAAATCCGCGATAATTTCCCCAATTCTATGAGCAGAATTCAAAACGCGCATCGGCCGAGTTAGATTTGACGATCGATTTACGTCTCGAACTTCGTTGTTGTCAAAGCTGGTCTTTCTCGCTTCAATCAACAAAGTCAGAAGCGCACACACTACTCAGATCGCTTACATCGATATTTGAGCCTGGATACACATCTCACAGCGTCATATTTTCGGCATGAAAGCCATAAAAACGATCATACATGTCGGATTCGAAGATAGCGTCCATCTTGGGAAAAATTGCGATTTTTTTTCTTCCAAAACTTGCCACAAACACATTCCAACCGCCGCCATTTGCAATGTACATGCGGAAGTCACGTGGGCAGTCTCGTTGCTTTTATTTTGACGAGATTTGAAGCGAGATTGGCGGGAATTTCGAATGTATGAACGCACTGAAGTGACGGTCACGACGCCGGCCGTTTTTGGCCGTTGTGCCCAAGGATAGGTTCGGACGTTTTGGGACGCTATGCCCAGCAAAGGGTTAATAGAGTACACGTTGGATGAGATTGACCAAAATTCATTTTCCTGTTAGGTGCCAGTGAAGGTTTGTGTTGGTAGGTAGGATTTGAGCTGAAGCTTCAGGCACTGTACTTGTCTGTAGACTGGCCATAATGGGAACTTTTTGTAAGAAAACTGGATGTGGGTGTCCTTTGTTCAAAGAAGTAATTTTTTCTTGGAACTTTTAAAAATTCTTGCTTTTAATATGCTTCACTGACCTTTTGTATATGTGTGTATTACTTTGTTGTATCTTTTAGCTGTCCTTGTGTGTGTTTTGAGTTGTTTGTATCTGTTTCATTTTGCTCTCAATAACTAAATGTTTTCTTTCTGTTTCAGTAAACCATGGATCCTCCTGTTGTTCAATAAAAGCCTGACTGTAAATGTGCGTTTAGTTGTGATGTGAAAAAGTGCATGATGGGACTGCATTAAAATCCCTCTGATATGAAGGATGCTCTTGTGTTATGTGGTCGACAGCAGGTATGGCATTAGTTGATGGAAATTAACCCAGAAACTTCACAAAGGCGTATAATTCTCAAGGGAGTTAGTTGTGTTTGAACATGTGCATGTGTTTTCCCCCCAAGTATGATCATTGCAAAGAAAATTTATCACATTAGCCCCTTGTTTAACAAAGAGTAGGCATGGATGCTTTGGATTAAAGTGGCTCATCAGAATAGTATGTGTAAAATGATGAGCAGTTATCTGTGTTCTCTGTTTAGGAAATTGCATTGGTAGTTCCCGAGGATATTCTCCTCTTGATAATTTGAACTTGGGCAATGCAGTACAGGCAAGCACTCTGCTTCCTACATGCACCATTTGTTTCCATGTAAAAGTAGTTTGTGGGGAGTGGGGTGGTGTGTTTTTTTTAATCTCCAAAGATAATAGATTTCATAATACAGCCATTCTCCAAAGCACAATAATTCAAGTAATGGTTGATATGGTGCAGCTGATGGGGCACGCTGCTCAAAATTGTATATTTTATTTCGAGGATAATGGAATCATAATTCATGTGCTTTTTTACATCATGCGGCTCTGTAAATTTTGTCGTTAGTTCCCAACTGCACACAGTGGCCTGCTCTTCCGAAAAGCAGAATGGGTTTTAACATGTACGCAAGATGTTCTGAGTGTGTTCACACAAGGGACCTCAATTTATAGTCTCATCCGAAGGACTTTAGGGAGTAGTTGAGTCTGCACTGATCCAGAGGAAAAATCTGCTTGAACGAGAATCGAACCCGGGTCAGCAGATCACAAGCACATCATGCTAACCACCAGGATCCCAATGTGTAAATGCTGCACTGTCGCAGCCTAGATTAAACTTTGTTCAGAAGACTTGTGCTTCATTTCACAGGCCAACAACAAACAAACCACAAACGAGCAGGCTAGTGTACAATTTTAATATTTCTGGAAATGCTTAAAACATCTAATCCTACGCTCTGTTTATTCACATCAATACTGTAGGAAGGAATGGTGACAGGGTATATTAAACCCTGCAATAACAACTAATAAGTCCGTCATAATGATCCAAATGGTTTGACAAACTTGAATGGTTAGGTTAAAAAAAAAACCGATATACAATGCATTGCTGCTCATGTACATAATTTCTGAGGCACATAGACTATGATCTCTAAAATGAAAGGAATACGCACATGCCAATGATGAGTTAGATTATTTTCTCACACTGTAGCTGCACTCCTTGACAGCAGAGCTATAATTTCAACAGCAATATATTACTGTACCATTATATAAACAATTGCACAAATCACCACATTTACAAAAATTCAACAATTTGTACAAAATCATTTTCACAATACCTATGTTCACAATTGACAACAACCAAAACTCCATATATCACTACAAGTCAACGCTCTACAGTTGCACCAAAACAAGCTCCACTTTAAAAACTTGATTGAACAGGAGCAAAGCACTCACCATTTCATCCAAACGATATAATCACAGCAACCTAATATTGCAGACAACTAGATCCTGCCATTACAACTTAAGTGCTTAAATACTTTCATGTGTCTTGTCATAAGATACCTGAGAAAACGGTACAGAGATTTTCTTACTTTAAGCCCCGCCCCATTTTGGTAGCACTGAAATGTACAAAAACTTTCCTCAACTCTTGAGACTGCAAATCCTAACAATACTGAAGAACATTGTGATCTGGACAGAAACATGGTAGGCACATTACTACACAATCCTTCACCTTGTAGCTCTATCTGGAACCATAAAATGTCGGACATGAGAAAACTATGGAAAACCCAACGCATGCCTTCTTAGCACTGACTGAAGCAGCACACCAGTACCGGTACAGTGCGTTTGCATTAGGGTGCTAAAGGTCCCCCCCCACACCCCCCTCCCGATTCCACTTTTGGATTTTCAATGGTTGACAGCGTTCCAGTAACTTTGTAAATTGTGGCCTAAAAAAGTGATATTTGAGGGGGACTTGGTAGGCTACACCAATCTGAACCTCCTTAAATCTGAATCAACTATGTTCAAAGTTGAGATGCCATACTTTAGTCTATCCAAAGGAAGTAGATTAGGTAAACATCTATCCATCCATCCATTGTAACACACTGAAATCTTTAAATCGTGACACAGTCTGTTGGGGATTTTGATTCAATCAAAATTTGAGAAGCTTTGATCCATGAACACAAATTCAATCAACATTATAACATGTACACCACACCTGTTCACTTCTGTATGGGGGGGGGGGGGGGGTCTTCCAACCAGTGGATTTAGAGCTTTCTGGATGGGATCCAAGTTCTATATCGTGCAATGGTTAACATATTGGAATTCTTGCTGGAGAGTCAAGTTTTTGAATCTCAAAAGCAAACTAGTCAATACTGATCATCATCACCACCTCAAAGCAACACTACAACAAAAACGTTTGATTCTTGAAGTCATGTCTGAACTACTCCATGTTGTTTATCACCACTTCAAAAGAAAGAAAAAGATTTCTCTTGTTGTCCAAGTTGTGAATACAACCATTTACTTGAGACTACGAATTATTGGCCCTGCTCTTGGAAAAACGAACATCCACACTTATTTCATATGCAAGCTGAAAATCCATCCTATTGCTATGCTGTTTAATCTTTTTGACACGGCACAGTTTGCTAGCAGAGGAAGTGTTCATTAAACAAAGGCAGTCGAGGTCATGATAAAAACGAACAGAAAAGTAAAGAAATAAGTCTTATCAAAAGGATGATGTGCCTGTTATTTTCCGGACTTCTTCATAAGACAACCAGAACACCAATGACCAAGGGGCCTGCAAAAAAAAAAGAAAGGAACACAAATTCACATTTCATGTTCAAACTTTTTTACGGTGACTGATAAAACGGAACAACACAGAAGAGATTCCAGGCGACAACAGCAGAGATTCAGAAGACGAGATGTCAGTAGTGGAGTTAGCTGTTAAAGATGAGAAGAGCCAGTGCAGGAGTGCAAAGTGAGAAAAAAGCCTGATTGTCAAAATCCGGATGTGCCCGTTTGCTTGCGAGCTTGCTCGTAGCACAACCAGAATGTCATTGACCAACTAGCCTGAAAACAGAAAGAAGCTGAAGCAATGAGAACACAAAAGTTGATGAATAAGGGAAGAATATGTGCATTACGTGATGACAGCCTTCAGAAAATATCTCGACTTTAAAAAAAAATTCTTTGGGTCAATGCAACAAGAATATACCAGTGCAAGGATCATGGAAATAGCTGAGAGGTCAAACATCTTGGCATCAATGCAACAAAATTAAACCAATGCAGTAATCGGTTTGGCACTTTAGGCTACATTATAAGAACCAACTCTGGAATATTAGAACTAGAATGCTAATGGGTACTTCTGAAATACAGTGCAAAAAAAAAGCATAACAATAATACTTTGACATTTTTTTTTTAAGTTCTTTGGCATTTTGAATTACAAACTTCTGGAAATACAGATTCCTTGAAAACTAAAGTTTAAAGTCCTTTGGGTGAGACTATAAACCAAGGCCCTGTGTGTGAACACACGCAGAACATCTCCAGCACACATTAACTCACTCCCTACAACCCACTGCGATTGGAGTGGTCTTGTGCACAACACTAATTGACCTTCAGATTCTTTTTTTTTTTTTTTTTAGCTCAACGATGTCAACTTTTGTACAAAACTCTAGCAGCTGGCTTTCTTTCTTCTTAGTTATGAATTTTTTTAATAATCGACATAAGCAGCCCATAATTATACAGAAATACACACAGTAAAAATCAGCCAGAAGGAAGTGATTTAATAAAAACCTGTACTGCCTCACGGAAGAACAAAACTACAGTTTAAAAAAAGAAAAATCATATGCCCCAATATAACATGTACAATTCTTAGGGAGAAGTCGGCCATATGTCATACTAATTTCTTACAGGTTCACACTTGCTGATGAAAGAAAAAATGTCAGCATGCTTGATAGCACCGACCCTCAGACCCATTCCACCATGCACTCACTCATGCACTCATACATAGTTGCACCAAAGTATGTTCAAATGAGGGAGGGGTAGGTGAAACTTGACGTCAAACAAATGCTGTTATGCTGATCTGGAGCAATTGACACAATGGATCTAATGGCCCTTGGACACATCACGGGACAAATTGATGCACTTTGAGCAGATTTTGTAGACATGTCCACAACATGAACATTCATTATTATTATATGAGTATCAATTATCATTACTGATAATAAGAACAAAGGTGAACATAAAAGTAGAAGATTGTAAATTCACCCACATGCATTGTCCAGTGACCTGCCAATTATTTTCTATACTGATAGCTCATGTGTACATATGTGAGCATGCAACTCAAGTACTTTTGTAGGAAAAGCACTGTCCCTTCTTACAAACACATACAGGCAGACTCCTCTCTAAGCAGCATAGTTACTCACATACGTGATGCAAAGTAGAGTGTTCAACTCTACATGTGCTAGGCAACCATGACATACAGAAAGAACTTGGTGATTCACATAATTATGAATGGCTGTACACCCATGATCCAAGGCAAGAGCTTTGGCTCCTTTACAGACACCAGGAGTGGCTATACACCCACAATGTACAATAGCATGTTATGCCTTCCCTAAAACTATGGATGCCTGTACACCCACAGCATACTGTGAAAGGTTTGGTTCCTTTACAGACACCATGGGTGGCTGCACACCCACAATGTACAGTTGCGTGTTGTCCCTTTCCTAAAACCATGGGTGGCTCTATACCCACAACTTATGGGACCCAAATTTTAGGCAACTTACAGAAAAAGCTCGCTCCAAAGGAAAAGTCACCTTGAATAGACACCTACGGGAGACTCAAATCCACTCCACCCTCTGATCTTAGGGTTAGGGAGCATAAAATGCTTTCTGAAAATAAGTTACATCCTATCCCCCACACCATTATCACTACCCAAAAAAAAAACCAACAACAAAAACCTTTGAAAATAACAAAACAGAGGCATCTAGTAGCTACATCTGTATTTTCTTACTCAAAACAGAACAGAATTAGGCCACAATAATTATCAGTGCTGAACATGAGAAATAATTGATGAGAAACTTCTTTTTTTTTTTAAAGCTGAAACCCAAAGTGGATCTAATAAGCCCAGTAAAGTATTGTGAAGGTAAATGTGATTATGCTTATGATCATGATTAACTATCGGTGAGATACAGCTGTGAGGACTGAAAAAGCTTACCATTCTGGCCCAAATGGGCAGAAGTCCTTTGTAGAGAGCAAAGAAACCCTCTTTCCTCACTGTTTTCAACAGACAGTCTATGGACCCTGAGTACAGCAAGCCCCTGTAACGTGGAACACATTTTTGAATGGTGCATTGCTAACCTTCGCCATAAGCACTATAGATTCATGCATGCCATACTTTCTGGGTAAAACTTCCCCATCCTTTTGAAATAGGTATGAAAACAATACTTGGGGAACTATCTACATTTCAACATGATATAGTATAATGATTTTCTTCAAAATGGAAGTGAAGACACCATGAGCGACAATACATATAAAAATATTGTAAACACATTAACTTCACTTATCATACCATTAAAACACATACAACATAATCAAGAATTCCGAAATTAATTCTATTTGATACAACGAAAAAAGCTTAAAGTGTCATGGCTGTCTTCTAAAAGTAGTGCACTGGTCTTACTTTCCATCCTTGGTGGGCTGGTTCATGATGCGAGTTTTCACAACATCTGCAGGAGTGCCCATCAGTGCTGCCACCAGACCTGAGCAAATGCTGAAACAGGCATAGTCACAGAGTTCACTACAGCGCATGTGTCTTCCTGAACAACACTGTACACATTCTGAGAGCAGTTAACAATATTTTTGTCTTGTTGTAGTCAAAAGACAATATTTCTAGACATGAATTTCTGGCAAAATATGTCATGAACACTTACTCATCACCAGTTCCACCCCAAAGTCTTTTAAGCCAACTTGAAAAATTGTTGAGATGGATTGAGTTGGTGGATAGTCCATACCAGACTGCTGGAGACTTACATAGCTACTGAGTTAGCTACCAGAGTCATAAATTCAAACCATTCTTTGCAGAATTTAAGTACTGTACAGAAAATGTCATACACATTATAAAAATTATCTGTAAGTGAGGGATGGAATAGCCTTGTGGTTAGAACATTGCACTCACAATCTGATGGCTCTGGATTGATCCAAGGTTTGAGCCACCAATAAAAGTGCACCAGACCATACAAAGCGATTTTACTTACAGCAAAACCAGTCTCCAGCGAAGTCATAGGGGGACCTTCAAGACTCTCCTAAAGTTGTTTTCAATTTACGCTGGTATGGTGAGATAACCTTTGCCTTAGTTTTCTTATTTTCCTGTCAATTTCATATAGTTCCATCGTTTACATACATGTAATGTCTGATTTCCACTGCCCATCTAACTGATAAAAACAAAATCTAATACATAAAACGTACATAAATACATGATTATGCAAATGAACATATATGCCCTATCTAGCAAACCACAGTACCTACCTTGCCAAGGTGTGTGTGACATAGTTGTCTTGAAGATTTGTGTTCTTCAGAATCATGTGTTTTGTTGTGTCATATGTAGCCAGATCTAAAACAAACATTTTTTTTTAAAATTAACCTTTCAAAGCATTATAGCCTTTTTCTTCTTCCTTTCTATATTTCTTTTTGGTTTTTAATTCATATCTTGAAACACTGTAGTTAATAAAGTTAACAGAAGCTTCAACAACCAAGAACAACGATTCAACTGTTAGGTTTAAATTACAATTCTATCATGTCCCAATTAACCATGCATAATTTCCAAGATTCACTTCCTTTTCAATAAGACATTTAAATTTTCCACGTATTATACAAACAATTCTTAATCATAATCTCTCAGATGACAGCAGCAAACCAAATTCTTAAAATATGATAAAACTTTGAAGATACATTATGAAAATATCTTCTGTGCCTCTCAAGGTCTTTCATAAATGATAAACCTCTCACAACCTTTCAACAGTATCAATTCCATATAATGCACTAATTAAGTGATATATAAAACAATTACTTGCTGTCAAGACTAAATACCCAAACGTAACTACAAAAGAAAACCTACATGCAAATGAGAAACAATGAAACTGTATACTAACTTTTCAAAAAAAAAGTCAACTATGAGATTATATACTAAAAAACTATAAAAGCTAATGACATAATTAAGGTCAAGCATACACAGATCAGAATTTACTTCTTTGTAGCACACCATCCCAACCACCTTCATTCTGATAAGTTGCTACATGGAACAAACATCAAAATTGCAACAAAAAAAGATGAAATAGCCAGAAAAATATTATACAGTTTATTGACAAAAAAGGCAAATGACACTGCCAACATCACTTTTTTTATGTATATCAAATGGAGTTATGTCCTTTTTTTCTGCCAAGCAAAGAACTATCTATGCTACCTCAATGTAAAGGGACTTTGTGGACTGAAATCAATCCTACAATATTCTTACTCTTCTAACACACATTTTATTCTTTATTAAATTTTTTAAAGTATCTGAGGGTCATTCTTAATAAATCCCTGCAAATCAGTAGAAGACGGGGAACTTACACATTTGACGCTTTACTGTTATTCTTTCTGAGACACCTTCACAGCTAGGTGAAAGGGAAAAAAAAGTCTTTTTATTTTTAATTTACTTCTCTGATAAACAATCTACTATCAATTCTGATAGAGCAACTTCACTTCTGGCAAAGAAGTAGAAATGAAAGAATTCAGAAGATCATAACCAATCTTTTACTTTATCGTCTGTTGTCATCTGTATTCACTTTCAACATTTTCATCTACTAAGTTAGCCATAGAAAAAAAATCTCCTGTGTCCATTGTAAAGCATCAGAAGGCATGCGCTGACCTCCAAGGTTGACCAAAGCAGCCCGCTGCACATTGGGGACCCAACCACTCCACAGGCCTCGAACCCCTGCCTCACTGACAATCTGCCGGAAAGCATGGGCCGTGTTCTGTACCCTGGTGATCCCCGCCAGGTTGAGTCAGGGGTGAAAAAAAGGTTAGAGTGTGTGTGTGTGTGTGTGTGGTGTGTGTGTGTGCATGTGTGTGTGTGTGTGTGTATATATATATATATATACATACACATCCATATATATATATATATATATATATTATTTATTTATTTATATATATATATATTTATATACGTGCAAACCAGTCAAATTGACATCTTACCCTGACAACACATATTAATTAATAAGCCACTATTTATTAAGTATAGGATGTCTAAACAAAAAACAAAAAAAGACACACATACACATTAACATCTTGCCCTAACAGCAAACATTAATAAGCCGTTATTGATCACATATAAGACAAGTTTGAAGAAAAAAGCACACACACGCACACACATTAACATTTTGCCCCAAAAGCATACATTTATAAGCCGCTTTTGATCACATATAAGACAAGTCTGAACCCCCAAAAAAGTGCACACACACACACACACACACACACACACAGAAAGAGACCAAAAAGTGTGGTTGATATAAGTGAAACCTTTCATTACAAAACAAGTTATCTGAAAAAGTGTGTTGATATAAGTGAAACCTTTCAATACAAAACAAGTTATCTGTCACAACATATACATTAATTTTTGTCTTTGGAGGGGTTGGGTTTTTTGTGTTCTGGGTGTTTTTTTCTCCCTACCTTTAAAGTATAAATTATACTCCTCCAAATCCTAAACGAAAAAACTTTCAAATCAAGCATAGCCAGCTGGAGAAGATATAAATATTCATCAAGGGCAAAGTCAAAAAATTATTTTAAAAAGCAAGCAAACTGCCTTTCTATGCCATTTTCTTACCCCCCCAAAAAAAGAAAGAAAGAAGAAATCAAAAACAAACCAAAAAAACCACACAGCATTAATTGTCATGTTAATGTTGTGAAATGTTACCAATCATTAATTAGTACTTCAGAAAACAAATTTTTTAAACAGAAACATAGCATAAAATGTATCAACCTGAAGCAGACCTACCTTGGTGGTTTGCCTTCCAGTCGTCGTCTGCCTTCCATCTGCATTCGCACCTTGACCAGGTCAGTGGGACTGGCCACAAACTGACCCATGGCCCCGGCACATAACCCTGATAGGGACGCTTTCCTGTAGGTCAATCAATCAATCAATCAATCAATCTTTACATCAATCATATCACTCAGTCTAGTCTAGTGACTAAAACATTGTCATCAATCGTTATGTGATTTCCAGTGTATGTTGGCTCAGAAAAGGCACTACTGAACACCCTCAGAGTGACCCATCAGTAGTGCAGGGCCATTCTGTTTGGTGGCCTCATGGCAGCCATACACTGATAGCTCCCTATGAACTTCTGGATCTGAGGCTAAAACATGAGAAAAGCTCCTGCTGAGGTAAGAATGAGTAGTGGGCAGAACAAAAGACAGGCATATAAAAGAAGATAAAGCAGTAAAAAAAGAAAACTGTTTTAAATCAAGATATCAAATCACAAATTCTCCCATGGAGATGCTGGGGTTCTATCAGTATAAATAGCATCCCCACCTTCTGAAGATTCTGTGCAAGGAATTCCATAATTTCTATTCCTCTCTTTGTTTCTTCTGCCTTGTTCCGTTTCTTCCTGTCACCTCCTTCATGTCCATTTTCTACCTACTTGGTCCATTCTCCTGCCTTTTTTCCACAAAGTCTTAAAAGATAACCATTCTTTCCCATGCTGAATTCAGGTGCACTGGGCCTGATTTGTCAGGCACTTAATGGCAATGCAACACATTTTCACTCAGATGACAGACAACAATATTTGTAGTATGAGCGTCTGATGAAGAAGAAGAAATCACAAGTGATTATAGACTAGGCAGCGCTGAAGAGGTGTCCAATATTTTCATTCTCACTCATACCTTAACAATAAGGAAAGATTAACGTTAAGAAAAGACTCAAATAAAAATTCATCACAATATAAACATACACCCCCCACCCCCGCCTCTCAAAACAACAACAAAAAAGTCTCACCACACAGGAAAAGTGCCATCAGTATTTTTCTTGAAAACTTTCTCTCTCAGGACTTCATAGAAACTCATCCTGCATCCAGAGTAAACTGAAAACAAAAGTCAAAATCTAATCTTTTTTCACAACACACACACACACACACATACATACACACACACACAAGATGGCTTGATGAAAAAAAAGCAAATGCATTGCTTATTCAATGTACCATCTGGAAATAAAATTTTGACTTGACTTGACTTCACACACAAACACACAAGGAATTATATCAACAGTAATATATATTTTACTCTGAAAATGCCAATATGTATTCTTCGACCAGGGAGGGAGACCTGTGCTTATAACAATCTTTTTCAAATCTTCTTCATGACACAGACTGTTTAAGAGTTGGGAATAGTATACGAGTGTCAAACATTTTGTTTCCATGCTTAAATATCACAGATGATATCACTTCACGGTGAATGGCCGAGTTATAATTTTAACATATAACAAACACAAGCACACAAACGTGTGCACATGCACACAGGACACTCACACACACACACACACACACACACACACACACACACACACACACACACACAGAGGCACACACACACACACACAGGCACACACACACACACACACAGGAAACACACACACACAGAGGCACACACACAGGGGCACACACACACACAAACACACACACACACACAGGGGCACACACACACACACAAACACACACACACACACACACACACACACACTCACCAACATGTCTGTAAAGAGCTGGGGGAACACCTTGCCATAGTTTTCTCAGACCTTCCTCCCTCACTGAAACAAATCAAACAGTCCTTTCATCATGAAATAATACTGTGGTTCAAATAATACCTGACTACCCTGTTAATGAGAGTAACTGGAAAATACTCTTCAGTACACATGTTCTGGACAATCTCACAAACCATCATCTCCATCATTTTAAAAAATTTTTATGGCCAGCAGATATTTTCCACTCTGCCAAAATTCTATTAGTCACGCAGCTGAATCTGTTAGTGTTTCTCATTAATGAGTGTTTTCAAAGATGATAAAAAATAAAGTGGGTTTTCTTTTCATGCCTGTGATAGAGCTCTGTGGTTCATCAATGATGAGATTTTGTGGTTGCAACCATTTTTACCCACTGGTAAAGTAGTTGCATTCCAACTTCGGGGATGGTGTCTAAATGCAACACCTGTGTGCATGTGGTTTTTTCTTCTTCTCTTTAAAAAACAAACAACAACTAAATTATCATCCATTCCTACCCGCACAAAATGACCTCCTCTGCCAAAAGGCAAAACATTTTTTAAACATGTGCATAAGATGTTCAGCGTACATTCACACATGAGGCCTCAGTTTATAGTCTCTGTTGGGGTTTTTTGGGTTTAAAGACTCATCCAAAGGACTTTTAGGGGAGTGGAGTCAGTACTAATGTTAACTCCAGGGTAAAATTCCCTAAAACAGGCAACTCTGTGGTGGCTCAATCCCAGGCCATCAGATCACAAGCACAATGCTCTAACTGCTAGGCTATCCTGCCCCCTAAAAGCAGATCTAAAACTAACCAGCAATGCTGCACACACACACACACACACACACACATCTAATATCACTAATAGTGAAAAGACATTAAATCAAATGAACAAACACATACACACACACCACACATCTCGTCCTTCGGATGAGACTATAAACCAAGGCCCCGGTTTCAAACACATGCAGAACATCTTGCGCACACGTTAAATCCTGTTCCGCTTTTCGGAAGAGTAGGCCATTGTGTGCCGGTGGAAACAAATGACAAAATTTACAAAACCGCATACACACAGGGGCTGGATGTAAAAAAGCACATGAGTGCTTATTCCACTATCCTCAATATAAAAGAATAAATAAATAAACATATACACATGTTTAATATCTCTTTAAGTGAAAAGACATTAAATCAGAAGAACTAACGAACACACACCCCCCCCCCCCCCCCCCCCAAGAAATCCAAAGAGACATTACCAATGCCCAGAGCTGTAGCCAGCATTCCACGGTGAGGAGTGGAAGACGCCTTAGCCCCTGCCATGCCATGTTCTGCCGCCACTTTCTGCATGTGCTCCCCCTGGATCTGCAGTCGTGTCTTGGTCAGATCCAGAGGGTACGTCACTGAAACAACAATTTGCACGTTAAACAAGTGGTTTATCCCCAAAGTCATGCCAAAGTTGGATGTGCTGGGCCTGTTCTGTCAGGTGCTTAATGGCAGTGCAACACATTTTCACTCATGAATATGACAGATAACAATAGTTCCTATCTGAGTGTTCAACGAAGAAGATCCTCAACGTTGGACTGGAGCTACTTTAATCAATGACTAAGAAAGCTCTCGGCCCGTGCAAGCAAAAGTTCTAAACCTATGACAATTTTAAAGAAGAACTAAAACCCACTATCATAAGTAATAAGCAGACTGGCAGGGGGAGGAGGGGGGAGGGGGGGAGATTATGCAGCACTATGTCAATGTACTCGAGAGACAGAAGTCAATATTTCATGATGTGAAAGCCATGATCACGTGCAATAGATTACAATTAATATGACTATTGATGCAGTACACAACAATAAAATACAATGCAAACAACCCTTTTCTAAAATTAAAATTAAAAGTTTAATCTAAAACTAGCCTCAACTATTTGACATCAATATCTCTCACATGTGTATACTTGTACAACAAAATTTTAAAATGATAAAATGATAATCTATATGATTTATCCAAAGGGACACTAGGTTCACAAGTAAAGAAATACGCATGCTCACAGAATGCCTGTGGTTAAGCTATGAAAACTACACTCCCATCAAAATACTTTAAAATTTAATGGAACCACTAAGAATAACAAAACAAAATGTACAAAAAAGATGACTAGATCTCTCTGTTTCTAACCATTTTTTGGGTCAGTTTTTTTTCTTTTCTGTCCCTCAATTAGGGGACGGGATAGCTCAGTGGTCGGAGCACTTGCTTTCCCCCAGCCAAGTTAAGCAGCGTCGAGCGAGGTTTCCAGTTGGATGGGTGACCGTTTGCGCGCCTTGGCTTCAGTACAGTTTCCCAAGTTCACCAAGCTGTAAATGGGTACCTGCCCTCTTTAGGGTCAGGGAAGGTAAAGCAGCGAGGGAGAGGAGATGGGCGCCGCCCTCAATTTGCTGGCCCTAGAGAAGTGAGGTCTCTGACGCCTCGCTCCCCTACGACCTTACCAATTAGAGCTCCGAGATTCACCAAGGTAAAATCCTGCATATGTGACAATTTTTGCCCACCATGAAGGTAGCCGCATTCCAACCTCAAGGATGATGTCAAAACACGACACCAGCATGCTTTTTTTTTTTTAAATCTTATCATCCATTCCTACCAACTTGCAATGGCCTACTCTTCCAAAAGCCAAAACTGGTTTTACCATGTGCGCCAGATGTTCTGCTTTCGTACAAGGGACCTTGGTTTATAGTCTCATGCAAAGGACTTCCAAGTTTCAGGGGAGTGAAGTCAGTACTGATGTTAACTGGAGTTAACATCAGTGCAGACTCCACTCTCCCCAAAAGTCCTTCGGATGAGACTATAAACTGAGGCCCCGTGTGCAAACGCACGCAGAACATCTTTTGCACACGTTAAATCCTATTCCGCTTTTCGGACGAGTAGGCCATTGTGTGCCGGTGGGAACTGATGACAGAATTTACAAACCCGCATACACACGGGGAATGGATCTAAAAAAGCATATAATTGCTTATTCCATTAAAAAAAATTTAAACTCCATGGCAAAAATCTCCTCAAACAGATGCCTTAATGGTGGCTTGATCCCAGACCATCAAATTAATCATGAGCACAATGCTCTACACTAGACCATCTCACCCCCCCCCCCCCCCCCCCCCCACCCTTTGTCAGTTTGAATTATATATCATATGATTGTTTGCAGAGGGGGGATGGATGGGTGAGGGAAACAAAGGATAGGGTTAATGTGAATGACTGTGTGTGTGTGTACATGTGTGTGAGTGTGTGTTGGTTTGTTTGCTCGTTTGTGTGTGTGTGTGTGTTTGTGTGTGTGCACATGTATACATGTGTGTGTATTTATTTATTCTTTTATTTCAAGGACAATGTAATAATAATAATAATAATGATAATGGAATAAGCACTCATGTGCTTTTTTTTCATCCAGTCCCCGTATGTATGCAGTTTTGTTAATTTTGTCATCAGTTCCAACGGCACACAATGGCCTACTCTTTCAAAAAGTGGAACGGGTTTCTGCGTGCATTCGCACACAGGACCTCAGTTTATAGTCTCATCCAAAGGACTTTTGGGGAGAGTGGAATCGGCACTCTGTGTGTGTGTGTGTGTTTGTGTGTGTGTGTGTGTGTATTAGTGTATTGTGTGTGTGTGTGTGTGTGTGTGTGTGTATGTTTGATATTACTATTAATTCCTAGCTAATGACAGGGATCACAATTAGGTTTGTCTGGTGCTTGAATTCAAGAGTTTAGACACTTCCTCAATGCCCATTTACAAACTGTACGTGTAACTTCTCATTTCATTTTTCATTCCTCAGCTGGATCTCTGAGGTTCACCAATGGTAAGAAATTGGAATATATGCGACTATCGTTCCACCATTAAGGTATTTCAACTATGGCGAACATGTCAGAAACACAACACCAGTGAGCATCAGGGTTTTCTTAGTATTTTTACAAAATTTGTCATTTGTTCTTACTGACACTTTCTGGCTTACTCTTCCGAAAGGCAGAACAGATTCTTTTTTACATGTATGCAAGATGTTCTACATGTGTTCACACACAGGTTCTCAGTTTATAAACTTATCCAAAGGACTTTCTGGGGAGTGGAGTCGGTAATTATCATGTTAACTCCAGGAGGAAAATCCTTGGGATGGGTGTCTCTGTGGTGGCTCAATGCTCTAACTACTGGACTATTTTTAAAAAATAGGCTTCAATCTATTGATGCACAACCTACACAAAGTGTTTAGCAAATGTAAGAATTTAGAGGAAAACTGAACCAAAAAAACATCATAAATCAATACTATGAATTATAATATCTCCCTGTATTATTATACAAACATACACATTTATCATAAAAACAAAACTTAAGTGACTCCTTCCACTAATGCTGATCTGTTTGCTATCATAATTCTAGTGCAGTACTTCTGTAGGTGGCACGTTGTGGGTGTGTACTACAGACCAATCACTGAATCAGGCCAGGGCTTATAAAAATGACAAGCTTCTTTGAATTTGTGAACCATGCACAAATCAAATTACCAACAAGGCCTATAAACAGACTGTTTTGCAGTCATTACAGAAAGACGACTTCTCCTAACACTATGCAAAAACCGAAACTGTAAGCAGGTGCGGTATGACCCAGAAAACGATAACTGCTGACAGGGCTTGTATGATCTAGTGGTTCAGTAGTTGTATCTCACTCTCGGTCCAACCTACGGTCCAACCTACGTGAGCTGACAATTCATTTTGCTTGAGGCTAAACATCAATTTACCTGTTTCTGCCACACATGCAGCGCTGACTGATAGGCCATACTTGAACACGAATGATTCTTGCCGAGGACTGGCCTTTGCAGTCATCGTTACAATGTTGCTGTGGACGAAAATTCGTCCCCAATAATGTGCAATCAAAGTGCTGAGGTCACACGTGTCCCCATGTTGTTTTTCAAGGCAACCGGAAAATGAAGTGTCTCCAAATTTGTTTTCTTCCCCATTGGCGCTGCAGTCCCCCCGGACAATAAGCTTAATGATGAGATTATAATTATTTTCATTGTCGTGATAATTTTAATAGATTTTCCTTCCTTGAATCTGTTATGGTAGAAAACACACATTGTTTTAAAGCTGTTGGCTGTTGTTAGGATTATCTGGCCGTGTGTGTGTGTGTGTGTTTAGCAGGTTTTTTTCCCCATCTAGGCCTATTGGTGTTGTCTGTGACAACTTGTCAAATAATTATGCATGTTAAAGACCCTAAAGTGTAGACCTGTAATAGCCACATTTTGAAGATACACTAAGCAAGAAAGTAGGCGTAAAGAGTGTTATTGCACGACTATAACAGAGATTTGAATATTTCCAACAGTGATAACATTAATGTTTTTGTGTGTTATTGTTGTTGTTGGTGGTGGTGGTGGTGATGATGATGATGATGATGCGAAGGCGTTGTTGGTGTTCTTCGTCTCCCACACGCAGAGTGTCACCCAGAACATGTACTCTGTCTCACTTATCCCACGTGGCAGTCACTGTGACACCCCAAGTACACGGGGATCCGTCATTTAGGCGAAAGATCGAGTTGCTTACTTTTGACCTCTCTGGATGAATAGTTTGCATTCCTGTAAGGGAGGACCCCATTTAGGTTTCCCTCCTACTCTTTTCTCATGAATGTGCTACTTAGGACGATGAAATAACCATGGCTGAGTTTCCATGTTGTATTGAACATGATGGTCTTTAACATAAAACAAAGCAACAACAACATTCCTCGACTGAACAAAAAACAAACAAGCAAACTGACTTTACTGGACAAAACAAGATTTTAAAAAATGCTCTAAGCCAAACAGAAAACTGACCTGGAAACAAACAAGCAAACAAACACAAAAGGAACAATTACACTGCCAACAACAAAAACTAACAAAATAAAACCAAACAAATAATACTGAAACAAAGCAAGAAAAAAAGACTCAACGTAGTATAAAACTGGGCTTGATAATATAAAAAAGAGGAGGGAAGGGGAAGGGAGAAGGGGATTGTTTTCATGTCTCAGACTGCCATAAGCAAAGCTCTATACCAAAGAAACCGAGTCACGGTAATTTTATCTCCCTTAATTGCCCAATCTTCTGTTAACATAGTTTTAAGAGCAAGCTGTTCACCATATGGCTTCCCACACTGAATTAAGCTGTTTATAAAGAAAATCGATTGCTTCTAGTGCAAGTGTAATAGACTGAGGTGGGCATATTACAGTGAGTAACATGCAGCTCCGACCAGCACTGAGCAGGGCATAAGCTTGATAAACACTCAGTTATTGACAATGCCGTAACTGTCAAGGAATGTGCGCTGTGCATCTCCCCAGCACACGCGTATTCACTGCCAGACTAACACACGGACTAACACACACTCGGACACTCATACATACTGAGACACACTGGAGACAAACAGATTCTGCTGCATGATCTGCGCGCGCGCGCGCACGCGCACACACACACACACACACACACACACACCACACACACACATTCCATGGCAAACTCAGCAGCTGAAGTGAAGAGCATTTGCATGTAGGTGACATTGACACACAAACATTGTCAGACCGACAGGCACATACGCGCACACGAACACACGCGCACCACAACAACACACACACACACACAGCCTACATACACGCACACACGCACTTGCGCGCGCGCGCGCGCGCGCACACAACACACACACACACACACACACACACAACACACAGAGGATACAATACTGACTTGGAGTCAACACAAAGCAAGATATGAAAGAAGGAAAATGGAAAATCAAGAATATAGTTAAGAGCCATAAGAACTGCAATAAGTATTGTATGCTATAAAATCCCCACACTTCAAGAAGGTCTCTAGAATTATTTTTGAAATTAAATATGTCATACACATCCTAAGCTTAAGAGGTATTCCTGTATCTTTTTGTTGGATGCCTTCTCATGTTGGAATTTTTTCAAATGAGTGGGCTGACAGAGCTGCAAAAAGGGGGCAAGACATAATATGGAATCGATAGAACTGGATGTTTCCTTATCTCTACAGGAAGGATACCGTATATTAGAACAAACTTCATGGGGTAAGTTTAAAGAATCTGATCAATTCAAGGAACGATATTTAAAAAGTTGTCTGACCACTGCCCATATTTCTTGTTATATGGCTTCTTCTCAAATAGATTCGCGTTTTATGACCGTGAGAAGGGTTAATTCACTATATTTTAGAATGAAGTTAAATGCATTCCTTACAAAATTTTGTAAACATGTTAGATGTCTATGTGGGGATCATATTTCCAATACTCATATCATATTTGATTGCCCTATTGTAAAACCTTTTTTACCTACATTTTTTTAACAGTCTCTGGAAAATGTATTTGAAAATTCAAAGCTAGCCTTTGCCATTGCCAGATGTTTATTGCATAGTCCACTTCAATATTTATTGTAGTTACATTATTGTTATTTCATGTTTCCACATTGTTGAGTTTATATTTTGCTCCTGTTTAAAGGTATTATCATTACTTTTCTAGGGTTATTTCTTTGGGGGAGGGGGGGGTGCTTTTTCCTTTTTTTATTATTATTGGGGGGTTTTCAACCAACACTGATGCTATTTCTTAACCTTTTCTCCTTCCACTCTTTCTTCTCCCTTCTTTAACTTCCACTACACTTTCTATTTCCCTCGTCTAATATCACTTAGAGTGAACAGACGTTAAATTGAAGACAATAACAACAACAACACACACAGGACACCCTGACAGCCAGTCACAGGTTGGCTTCTTCCACTGACATCACACAGCCCAATATCACATCACTTACTGACATCACATTACTTTGTATATATATTATATATATATATATATATATATATATATATATATATATATTATATATATATATATATATATATATATATAAGAAGAGAGAGAGAGAGAGAGAGAGAGAGAGAGAGAGAGAGAGAGAGAGAGAGCAGCAGCATGTATCCTCTTGTCTGGATCTGCTGTCAAAGTCCAAGATTTTCAGGCACACATTTTAACTAAGAGTGCTTCAATCTGATCTTTGAGCTGAGCGTGATGTTCCTGTCATTCCATGTCGTCTTCAACTTTGTCAGTGTTCAGTTTGTGCAATCCTTGGTCTGTTACTATTGCTTTCTATTATTTTAACAAATGGACTGCTCCCAATTTCTCACCATTAGTGATGTCATTGCCGGTTTCGTCTAAAGTTGCGGATGTTTTAACATTTTATTTCCATGCCGCATAAACCAGGTCAACATCTTTCACGCACATTACAACCGTTTTTCCTTTCGGAAAAGTAGGTCATTTGTGCAGGTGGGAATAGACAATAAAATTTACAAAAAATACATGCACACTTGTGTCGTGTTTTAATAATAATAATAATAATAATAATAACAAATGGAATTCATATAGCGCTGTATCTTGCACACAAATCAAACGCTTGCACTCAACTCATTCTTGCAGTCATGAAACCAATAGCAAGTAATAGTTTTAACAAGTCCAAATGTACCACACACACACACACACACACACACAGGTTATACACTGGCAGGGTGATGGGATTTTGGCTGTTGAAAAGCAGGGACAGCTATGAAATGAAGCAAGAGAAGAAAATCTTAGGTTTGAAACAAATATGTCTTGAGGCCGGATTTAAAAGTGTCACAAGAAGACCTTTGCCGAAGAGAGATAGGAAGGCCATTCCAGATCGATGGACCAGAAACAGAGAAAGATCGAGGGAGTTTAGACATCAACCCCGAAGTGGAAATGCAGCGACCTTCATAGTTGGTAAACGGTTGCATGTATGCAAAATCTCACCATTTGGTGAACCTCAGAGTTCTAGCCGAGTGACGTATATAAGGTATATACAATGTTAAGGTTTTGTGTATGCGACCATTTGCCCATCGTTGAGGTAGCCACATTCGTAGTTCAGGGATGGTGTCTAAACACACCCGTGTGCATGCGTTTTTGCTTTTGAAACTGTTGTCACCTGTTCCTGCTACCATGTAATGGTGTACTCTTCCAAAAAGGTGGAACGGGTTTTAACATTATGTGCAAGATGTTCTGAGTGCATATGTACATAGGACCTCGGTTTATAGTCTCATTCAAAGGACTTTTGGGGAGTTGAGCTGGTACCAGTGTTACTTCCAATCTAGGGGGAAGAGTTCCCTCGAAAAGCTAAATGCTCTAACCTCTAGGCTATCCTGCTTCTTGCTACATCTGATTACAGACAGGACACTTATGGTGGTCCCCCCCCCCCCCCCCCCCTTCCCTGGTTACACCAGTTGTACTGGGATGTTATCTGTTCCAGCTGACTTGCCCTTCTTCAATGATCACACTGCTGCTTCCATTTCTTCTCATAGGATGGGGTGGTTTTCAGTATTCGTTGTTAAGCTAAAGGTTGTCCCACAGTTTTAAAATACGTCTGGATCTAGGATCTTCTGTGGTTGTAAAGTTGCACATTCTGAGCCGTATTCTGTCCATCTTTGGATTATATCCTGATCGTTTGTGAGAATGTAATTTAAAGATGGACACAGTGCTGCTCAAAATTGTAGAAACTGTAAAACGCAAATAAACAAAAGAAGACACGGGTACAAACTGACCGACAGGTCGCATGGGTGACTCAGAAGACAGACATACAGACTCACACGCTATGTCACCAAATCGTGATGGGTTGGGGGTTTGTTTTGTTTGGCTCACAGGCTTATTTGCGTTTGTGGTGTGATGTGATTTGATGTGACATGTTGTGATGTGACGTGTGTGTGTGTGGGATATCTTCAGTTTAAGGTCTGTTCACATTTAGTGATTTTAGACGGTGTGTGTGTGTGTGTGTGTGTGCGTGCGCGCACATTCTTGGCATTTAGGAATGTGAAAACTAATGAAAGTCTCGTTCAAAGTATAGGTGATTTACTGAAAACTGAATGGTGGTGATCACACTATGTTTTTTGTTTTTTAATTGTTGTGTAAATTTTTTTGAAATTTTGTTCCAGAAGTTGGGCAGAATCTGTAATCTTAACATTATTATTGAAAAGGGATTATGTTGGTTGATAAACCTAGTAATCATAAGAAATTTATGTAACTGACGTAAATAGCAAGCAGCACAGTACACTTATGAACAGGACAAGGAATGGGGTCTTCCTCTTCCTCATCCCTTGGTCGGGACAACCGTTGGGGTACCCGCATGGACGCTGCAAGTGGACCGCCAAATGGTTCTGTCCTGGGCTGTTTTCAGGAGGCTTGGTACAGTGAGGCCGGTCCACTCCTTGATGTTGGATATCCAGCTTTTGCGTGGTCGTCCCTGCCTCCTTGCTCCTTCCACCATTCCCTGCAGGACTGTCTTTGACAGGCTGTTATGCCTTGTTGTGTGGCCAAACCAGGAATGGGGTAGGTTAAATAATATAACTGTTGAGGATCAAGCAGGTTTCAAGAGAGCCTCCACTTTAGGCCAAATGTTAACTCTTCCTGCACTTGTTCAGAAACACCATTTACTCATAATGTTTGGGTTGTGTTTGTGTGTATGTGTGTGCTTGGGTTTTTTTTTGGTTTTGGTTGTTGTTGTTTTTTTTGTTGTTTTTTTTTTTGGGGGGGGGGGGGGTAGATCAGATTTTAATTTTTTTCCATTGTGCAGCTACCAATTGATAGAATCACATCTGTAGGCTAAGGAGTATTGAAGTGGGAATCTTTGCTTTCCTAATGCTGTTGTGATGGACATGAATTGAGCATGCATTAGTCTCTCTCTGTTGTTTGGCAGTCTTCTGTACTCATAATGGTAATCTCCTCCATGGGGATGCCGGGTGCCTGTCCATACAAATAGCTTCCCCACCTTATGTGCTAGGAATTCCCTCTTTTCTATCCCTCTCTTTCTTTCTGCCTTCTTCCTTTTCTTTCTGTTACCCCCTTCTTGGTCCATTTCCTGCATTTTCCCCCATAAAGACTGAAAAGATAACAATTCTCTCCCACGTTGAAGTTGGATTGCTGGGGCTGACCTGTCAGGCGATTAACGGCAGAGCAACGAATTTTTGCTCATACGACAGACAAAGTGGTTGCTGTCTGAGTGATCGACGATAAAGAAGAAGAAATAATGGAAGGTCATGTTGATTTTGAAAAGGCTTTTGACTCTATTAGTAAGAACTTATCATGACCCATTTTCATGACAAATTGTGTTAAAGGTAAACTATTATGTTGGTCAGATGGCATGTATTAGTATGTGAAATAGAGCATTCAGCATGACGAAGTTTTAGAAAATGTCATTAATTGTCCTACTGGTGTTAAACAGGGTAAACACGTAGTTCTTTATTGTTTTCCATCTTTATGAATGATTGAACTGTAAAAGTCATTCATAACTGTAGTCATGGTTCAACTTTTTTCATGACCCTATGGTACTGTATATTTCTCTATTTGCTGTTGATGTTATCCTCTTATTTGAAATTGTGATAGGTTTACAAAGACTGCATCACTGCGCGAATAACCTCCATGATGCAGGTTACCGGCCATGGCAGATGAAGTTCTCTAAGGAACTCAACAGCTACAAGCCACCTAGAGGGAGGACACCAGCTGTGGTCCTGGCATGGAGAGGGATGGGCTCCACAACGCAATATAGCCCTAGACACACCATACAAGGAGGCACCGTGGTCGAGTGGTTTAGGCGGTCAACTCGTGATCCAGAGGTTGCGGGTTCGAATCCTGCTCGGCTCGGTGTTGTGCCCTTTGGAAAGACACTTTACTCCTATTTTCCTCACTCCACCCAGGTGTACAAGTGGGTACCAGCTCTGCTGGGGAAGTATCTGGCGACAGACTAGCGTCCTGTCACAGGGGTGGTGAAAAACCATCAGTTCGCTTAACGCTACAGAAACCGGGATAAGCTCCGGCTCTATGGGCCTTCTGGCTCGAAAGAACATACATACACCATACAAGGATAAAGCCGAGAGGAGTGGAGGCAGCTGGTTGCAAAGTCTTCTCTCTCAACACAATGTGAATAGGCTTAGAAGAGCCTGCCAAAATAAAACATTAATTTTCATATTCGTTTTTATAAGATCTTGCAAGCTCAGGTAAGAATAGCTTTTTATATGTATTGAAAAAAACCCCCAGTTACTCTTGGTTAATAAATTAAACCACTAGATGTTTTTATACTTGCAATCTATAATTATGATTATAAGTCATACAATGTAAACAGTCATGAGTCATTGCAATCTGAAGACAAAGAGGATCAGAAGACATGAATGTATATTACCATCCTTTGTCTTGTACTTACACACACAGAAACAATCATGCTTTCTTGCATACAAAAACTTACACAAATCAACACAAGACACACACACAAAAATTGGTCAAATCATTTTCTTTGCTATTTAAAATATATATACGATACAATAGTCATTAAAACATCAAAGAATGCCAAAAACAGGATTTAAAAAAATCCAAAACTACTCACAATGGATAACATATAACAAAGATACACAATAATTTCACTAATCATATGTAATTAGTATAGGGTATGATTTAAAACTGACCTGATTTCAATGTGTCTCATGACACTAAGTGGAATGTACATGGAATGAATAATATTTGGTACTTATAAATCACCCTGTATTCCAATGGAGAATTACCCAATCAAAACCATCATATAAGCTGTATTATTTGGGAAACAAACATGACATACTTAATCACCTGAGGTATCTTAAAACATAATTCTTCAATCCTGATTTGCAATGTCTGATAAGTACAAATTACACTGTAACACTCTATGCTTAAACTCACACCATTTAGTATTCAAAATATTATAGTCTTGTATGCATATTAGTAGTATGTGTGTATGTGTGAGTGTGTGTGATGTATGCATGTGTGTGCAAAAGTACAGGATGGTATGTCACATAACACATAAACAATTGTCATATTGCCAGTTCTGTATTATGTATCTGTCACACAGTGTATTTGAATATATGGTGAAATCAATCATAAAACTTGACAAAAGGTTAACTTTTTAAAATCAAGGCATGGGACAGGAGAGATGGGGGAAGCTAGAAATCTTTCTTACAAACATACCTCAGTACAGTCTTTCCAGTCGACAATTTTGTTCTGGTCTATGACCCACTGATGACAAAGGTGACAGCGTGTTTGATTATCTATGTCCAGACATGTTCTGGTATGAGATCTACAAATAAAGTATTGAATTCTGTGACCTTTTATGCCTTGCTCTTATAATGATGTCTGTACAAGATGGGCATAGGGATAAACAGTGTGGGGTCAGAAAGCATTATGAAAACTCAAAAAACGAGGCAGCACATAACCCCCCTCTCACCCTCCCCCCCAAAAAAGAACCAACCAACCAAACAAAAAAACACCATCAAAAACAAACAACAAAAAACCAACAACAATACCCCCCTTCCAAAAAAAACCACAACCCCAACAACAACAAAACCCACCACCACCACAACAAACAAAACCCCCAAGAAAACAAACCAAAAAACCCCTTACCAACCAACTAACCTTCGTGTTCCCCCAATCCGACAATAATCCCCCCCCCCAAAACCCCCCCCCACCAAAACCCAACCAACAACCCCCCTCCCACCCCACCCCCAAATAACAAACAAACAACAACCCTCCCTAAAAAAAACCAACAAAAACCGGTCAACATGTCTGTCTTACGAACACGCAAGATTACATAAAAATCGAGCTATGTTGGATCAAACAGAACAAAACTGAACCCACAAAAAAGCAATCAACAAAATCCAAGCTTAAATATAATTTTTGGTCCCACTCCCTCCCTCTAGCTGTCTGAAAGCTGTTGCCTACATAATTGCTGGTAAGGGCAAAGGAAAAATGTGTTTTGCTGGTTCAAAAAAGAAAACAACAAAACCACCAAATATCAAAGCAAAACTGACATTCTGCTAAAAATGCAACTTATCGACACTGTTTGATTAGTACAAGTACAATAGACATACGGTAAATTTGGCAGTTTCTGCATGTTTTGTAAGCCTGTATCAAAGTAGCCCACAGGGTGGCAGTATGTGTGATTTTTGAATTTTTGTTTGTTTATGTCTATGTAAATGATTTGGTATCAATGTGTTTTCACTTGTATAATACATTTGATATCCTTTAGTAAACATTCTATGCTGAATAGAAAAGACAGAGGGAGAAATTCAATGAGAAGGAGACGGACAGGGAAGATGATAATGCAACTGAACAACATAAAGAAATGGAAATTCATGACGCATAGTTATTCAATATTCTCTGCCCCCCCCCACCACTTCATCTCATGCCACTTTAAAACAGACAATTACATCCATCACTACCCCTATCTTTTGATTTCTGTTATCTCCCCCCAAAAAAAACCCAACAAACAACCAACAACAACAAGACAACCAACAACCAAAAAGCACAAAGAATAAGTTAACATCTGCCCATCTAATGATGATCTTAAATGTTACAAACACACTGGGACCTTAATACTTTCTTCCCCCCCCCCCCCCCCCAATAACACAAAATGGAGCTTGGAAAGAATTTAGAACTCAAAACAATAATTCTCTGTGCTTCTATAGGTTTTAAAGAAACTCAGCCTTTGGTATACACAATGAGGATTACTTTGTTTCCATGTTTTATCACAGGTATAAAATAAGGATAATTACCTGATACGGCTTTGGTTGGGAGGGTACTGGAGACTTGGCAACTGGCATGGATAAATAATTTGCACAAACCTCATTCATGATGAAACAAGTTAGTAATGAAATTGTGGAAAACTCATCAAATAAAGGGGTTTATAAAACAAAATAAAGCATCTACACCTAACTAAAGCAAACAACAGCAATAAAATGACACAAAAAACCTCCCAAGGTTTACAACAACAAAAAACCCTAATATTAATGAGGAAATGTATAACTTATGTTACTACACTCTAGCCAGTGCAAAGTGAACACAAGCAAGTAGATATATTGAAATGACAGCAAATAATACCAACTATAGTAAAAATTTAAGTGTGTTTGCCTTTTGAACAACAAGAAGAGTCCAAGCAGAAACCTTTTCCCTACAGGTAACCCACTATAGGGTAACCAACCATCTATTAACCCTTCCCTCTGTATCACACACTATTGGGTTACAGAAGCATATAAATGTGCACAGTGCATGTGTACTGGGAAAGAGGGGTTCTTTCCTTCAACGTAGGGATAGTGTTATTGAAAACAGATGGACAAGACCCCAAGCAAATCAGAGTACAAGTCAAATTAGATTTCATCACTCTGTTTTCTCCTCTCTTTCCATATGTCATCATTACTGCCACATGTAGACTGCAAAACTGGATGGATACACTTAACTGGAGACAAAAAGCACCTGTCTAAATTTTCAGAACAACATGAAGTGGATAACTGCTTTCTGGGACCAAGAAAAATCCACCATACGAAAAAACAACAACCCCAAAACAAAAGAAAATGTCAACCAGATAGTGAAAGGCAAAAATAAAAAAAAGATAATGAGTGTAACAAATCATTCATTTTCATGCTAGTTGTGAAAGGAAGCTTCCCTACTGATTAGACGTGAGCTTGGAATCTGAAAGAAAGAATGGCTACTTTATTCTACTTGTCTTATCAAGGAATATATAAAATTAAGATAGCCTTTTTGTAAGAGAGCCTTTTTGTTATTCTTACCAACTATTCTGTATTCACATAAAAAAAGTTTCAAAAACCCAAAACAAAAACCTGATTTTTAGAGGACTGGAAACTTTGATAAACTGTTGTGGATATGTAACCAATGATGCTGACATAATCTATAACCAAACTTTAGCAATCAACTTTTTAATGGCTGTACTGTAGTCTTTTGATTATATGTAACTATACATGCAATTTTACTCAAACATGAAAATATAACACCACATTTCACAATCATCACAAAAACTAAGAAGTACTGGCAATCTGGCAGTATAAACACAATCTGGCCTATTCAATACAATCATTCACCACTTTGATCTGATTTTTTAAAAACAGCTCAACACTCTGAAATATAAATCTAGTCACCAACATATCTGTTCACTTCAATCTAAAGCAGCTTTCTTTGCATGGGAAGACACCAAAAGACAGTGTTGTCTTAATCACCACAATAAACATTTGAAAAAGAGTATGCACAGCTCTGTTCTATCTTCAACTAAAAAACAGTTACGAACAGTTCACAGTATCAAACACTACATACATTAATGCATTATCATTATGCATCAGTTATAAAAGTAGGCTCCAGAAATCAGCATTTTACACAAACGCTTGGTCATGACAAGAAAGACCTCAAAAAGCACAACATGTAATACTTTATATATATACACACACATTTATACACCTAAGTCGGTGCTCTGTGTCTTTAGTTTCTTGGATTTTGATTTGTTTCAAATAACATTTTCTCTCATTACTTCACACCTCATAAAAACCCACTGTCCTATGAAGGAAATTATCATTTTCCACTCAGATAAAACAAGAAAAGCCCCTGAAGAGTCAATCAGTAAGTCAATTCAAGCTTGCTACACATTTTACGATCATAAACCACACCTTGCCAGAAAAATTCATCATAACTAATATCTTGCATAAAGGAAAAAAAAGGTGAATAAACCCAAAAAATTCAGCAACAACAAAGCATTTAAATCTTCTTTACTACCTAGACATAAACACTACAACATTACAGACTCAAATGGAGCAACAGGCAAGCAAGACAGAAATACAGACTCAAATTGATAAGGGACAAAAATCTTGTTTTGGATTTCAGCTCTTTTTCTCAAACCTTACTTTTGAGTCTTTATGCAAATTAGCACCACAGCAGTTGGTATAAGCATACAATTTCACATGCAGACTGCAGCTTTTCAAATAAATTGCTTTGCTATCAAACCAAATATTCAACATCATCTGTAAACCACAGCCTTTTTGAACTTAAAAGTAAAGACATTTCCTTGGATCCATTAAACCTGACACCATCAAATAAACAAGACACTTTCTTGATGAACCATGCCTTTTGCTGAATCAGTTAACTTGACATAAAGCACACATCAACTTCTCAGAACTGCAACATTTTACCAAATCAACTCTGAAATTTCTAAAGAGCCACAGTTTCCAATGACATCCACACCTAGTGTCACTCTCACTCCTGATATGTTGTCTGCATACTGGAATGATCAGAAGTGAAATTCAGTATTTTTCCAGTTTGTGAAAAATAATTTCCAATCTTTTCTGATCTTAAATAACATAACCACCCCCCCCCCCCCCCCCCCCCCAAAAAAAAAAGAAAAAAAAAAAAAGAAAAAAAAAGAAGAGAAAGCAAGTCTCTGTCACTGAATGCAGTGGAACGAGTAGGTAAGCATATTCATGTTAAATACACGGGATGTGAAGAATATATGTTGTGTCCATGATAAAGGACACTGAATATTACCCGCCCCCCCAATTTTTTTTTTAGTCTGCATATGTGTGTGCGTGTGTTTGCCTCTGGATGTTTTGTTAAAACTTCATCATAAATATTTTTGTTAAAACAGTGTAAGTGCATGTTGCATGCCTGAGCTCAATTTATCATCTCACTCAGAAGACTAGAACTCAGATCACTACTTGATTAAGGTGTAATGAAATGGAGAGGTGGGAGAGGTTGTATTATTAGTATTTGACATTTTAAAAAAATAATGATCATGAATATTTGTAAGCAAGTTTCAGTAACAATCCACCACTCTTATATGTGTCTATCAAACACAAACATATCGATCACAAAATAAAGGTGAAATGGTACACGTGAAAGTGTGTCATATATATATATATATATATATATAATATATATATATATATATATATCTTTCTTCCCAATAGTTAAATCAATATTTTCAAAATAAACCATCATACCATAACACCATACATTTATAATTTTCTCCCATTACTAAATACACTCATTTATCTCGTCAATTTTTTCACCAGGTAGTGACAAAAGCAGCAACACATAAAGACCCGACAAATATATATTCATTATTCTTCACCACAGATGCATCCTCTAACAACACACATGACATGTGTAAGCAGATACTGCTGTAAAACAATACGTCCACACACGCTAAAACCCTTCAATGATACCCACCCCACCCCCTTTTTAAAATACCATCCTGTGCTTTCACATCAGAAAAGTAAAAACTACAGCTTACTCAAGTCCATCACAATGATCAATCCTACTTTATTATCAACTGTGCTCCCCATTTTCCTCCAGGAAAAGCAAAGCCATCAAATATAATATGTACTGAAAGAAAAGCGCTTCCTACAGTCTTGAGGTGATCTAACGTTATCTGGGGGAAAAAAAAAGGTATGTTCTTCTTATTCTGCCACCCTCTCAAAACAAAGGTTATAACTGAATTGGGTATTCTTCCAGCAGACTTGTATCTACTATAAATTCAACAACTTTTCTCTTGCCAGTCCTCTTTCAAGTAGAGCAGAAGCTGAACCCAAGCAAGACTTTCCCATAAATTTAAGCTAATACCCACTATCAAACCAACAGCCGTTCTTTTGCCAGTCTATATCTTTTAAGCATCCCCGAGGCTTGAATGCAGCTACCTTAAAGGTGAGCAAACACAGTTGCATACTCCAAAATCTCACCATGGATGAACCTCGGAGCTACAGCTGCGAAACAGACACCCCCATCCCCCAAATCTTTCAAGCATGGAAGAAGCTGAACCCTAGTTAGATTTCCTCATAACATAAATACCCGAGATGTCTCAAGTTGTCACATTTCTCATTTATATCTATTCTCACTAAAGTTCATTATACATGAATCAGAACACAAATCTATAAAACATATATCCACGCATACAGGCACAACATACAAAGCTCTTCAAAATAATGCATTTTCACACACAACATACTATCAATATCAGCAATATCAGTTTAAAAGAAAAAGAAATGAAAGGGTGATCAGCGGATTTAATATAATCTACGTGATTAAAACACAATGTCATATAAATAAGCACTCTTTGGCACCCATGAAGTGAGCTTTTCAACAATCAGTTGTACCTCCACAACACAAGAGGTCACAGCAGAAACAAATAATATCCAACACAATAGAACATAAAAGTAAAGAAGTACAGGAGATAGAAACAGTAAGCACAAGAAGAAATCAGATTTTTTGTTTGTTTGTTGCACACTTCAAACACACACAGCTGATAAAACATAAACCACAGAACAGAGAAATATTCAAAGCAGTTACATATAGAAACCAAAATAACAACACATATAGCATACAAAACAAATTCAGATACCACAAATGATGATGAGTGCCATTATTTCATGAGATGAAGTAACAGTTTTTATATGTATTTCTTGTTTTGATGAAATACAATAAATGAAAAACGCCTCACCAATTTTAAAACTGAATACCTTTTACAATCTTCAAAACCAAACATTTAGTCTATAATATTCTGACATATTTCAATGCATTAAAAATCACAGAAACTTAATATCAGATAATTACTGTAGTTATAAATGTAAATTATATCAGAAGATCAACATTTCTGGTGGTTACAATAATAAAAATCTATGCATTCTCCATAACTTATTTCTTTTTTCATCAGGCATACGAATACTTGCCTTGCATTTCATTTCAAAGAAAAAATATAAATGTGGGAGAAACAAGAGTGACAAACACTTTGCCTCATATTTCTGTTCAAACAGAACTGTACAGGGTGGGGTGGGGTTGGGGGAGGGGGAAGAGTAAGTACTGGATTCTTAAGATGAGGAAGACTTCACAAAGTTACAGAATAATGAGAGGAAAATTTTAATCTTATTTCACATACAAAATTGTCACCCTGTTTCATGCAAAATCAAAATAAAAACAAATCTATGGTTCTGCTGGAGAAAGCAGACTTACCTTCTTTTAACAAGTCTCCCCTGAAGAAAAACAATAGTTTTGGGCGGATATAGGATTTAGAATTTCAGTTCCATTCTTAGCTGTGGCCTGGCAATGGAAGAAAGGGGAAAAAAAAGATGTTACCTGCTGAACTACATCTTCAGCAAGCTTAACACTAACCCACCTCCTCTACCACCCCCTACCTCCCAAAAAAGAAGAAGAAAAAGAAGATAACGTGATCTAAAGACTTCCATCATAAGCCTAGCAATAACCTTACATCCTGAAAGTGTTTCAACTTATCACTTACTTTAATCTATAATGTGACATGTGTTGCCATGTCCTAGGAAACAAAACATCACATTATAGCAGAAGCACTGAATAACGTTCCCATGACAAGTTGATAACAGTATAAGACGGATTCCAGAAAAAAAGTACCACCCTTGCACAGAGATATTTAAAATAGGTAATTGCAACACATCATTGTTATTTTTCTCTTTTGAAAAAAAATGGATGGCAGAAAAAAAAAATCACAAACACACAAACATGTACCACATGCCCAAGAACAACACACAACAAAACATATTTTGCCATGGATTTGACGACACTGACAACAACAAGAATGTCCAGACATTACTTTCACATAAATTTTTTTTTTTAAACCCACAAAAGACCAGTAAGCAAGGAAGGTACTAAATATCAATAGAAGTAAGCTTACTTTTTAAAAAAAAGGGAATAAATTAATAATATAAAAAAAAAGTCAAAAAATGGGAAAGGGAAATACTGAGAAACGGAGCAGAGAGGTGTCCAGGATGGGAGGTTTGACGAGATATCAGTCCAGCTCTTTGACATAATTATGTGGAAACAGTCCCTTCTGGTTGCTGCTTAAAACAATGCCTGTCCACCAGTTTTGATCTGTCTTTGCTATCAGCCGTATGCGGTCACCTCTGCAAAAACTGACCTCCTCACTGGACTCTTTGGTGAAATCATACAAAGCTTCGTACATTTTTCCTGCTGGCTTTGCCTGTGAGAAAAATGACAGAAGTACATATTATCAGTGAGTACGTAATGTAAATTTGATAGTTCATATATATTCAGAAATTGGTGGACAATTATGCTGTAGTTGACATAACTGGAGGTGGGGAGAAAAAAAGGAGAAACTTTCATGATCTATCACCTAGTTTTACAAATGTTAAAATCAATATGGATCTATAATGACTTGACTTTTCTCTCGATTCCCCGAGGAGTCATGGGGCACTGCAGTGACATTTTGGGGCAGTATGTTTTGGGCAAGTTGGACCTTGCAGAGCTCATTCCTCACAAGGTTAAAGATTGTATGCTGGGTATTTTTGTGTCATCCATGCCACTGGCCATTGCTGTCCTTATCTTATACAAAATGTGGGTCGGCTTTTAATCTGAGTGCAAGATGTTATGTGTATTTACACAGGAAACCTTGATTTATAGCCTCATCTGAACGAGGGGGGAAATTATTCTGAAACAGAGACTTTAGTCACCCATGCCCTCACACCCATGCCCTCAAACAGTTGTCAGTTCACAAATCCCATACTGTAACAACTTTGACTATTCTGCCCACTGAATGAATGAATGTACTGGAATAACGTTACTTTCTCCTGGCTTTCTGATACTGACATATTTTTTACAGACCTGTGCTTCCTCATACAACTGATTTCAATATTTTTATGAATTTTTTTCAGTATTTTCCAGTGTTTCGGTACTTTTATGCCCAGTATGCGATCAGCTTTTTCCAAGTGAAAAATACATAGCATTTTTCTATTTTTTGTTTGTTTGATTTCTTCATTTGTTTTTGATTCTTTGAACTCCCAAGTTAATAAGTTTAACTCTAAAGTTCACAAGTTCAAAAGCTTACCATGTGTTCTTTCTCACCAATTAAGCTTAACTCTGAAGTTCACAGATTCATAACAGTTTTGTTCTTTTTCACTGAGAAACAAATCTGAAGAGGTCTAATGATGGGATAGGGCTCAGAACTTTTTTTATGCTTTCAAAAAGGAAGATATGAAAATCGATGCGTGTGTGTGTGTGTGTGTGAGAGAGTGAGAGTGCATGTATGTGTGCGTGTGTGTGCGCGCATGTGTGTGTTGAGAGAGGGAGGGAGAGGGAGAGAGACAGAGGGAGGGAGAGGGACAGAGAGAGAGACAGACAGACAGACAGACAGAGACAGTGTGTGTGTGTGTGTGTCGGTGTGTGTGTGTGTGTGTGTGTGTGTGTGAGTGTGTGTGTGAGTGTGTGTGTGAGTGTGTGTGTGTGCATGAGCACATGCGTGTATGCATACATGTTCAATATTGTTGATGTCTAGTGTGATTAAGCCTTTTCCCTCATGACAAAAACAATGCATGACATATCAACATACAAGGCATAAAAATATAAATAAAATGCACTCTCTGGTGAAGAAAAGCCTATGCTTTCTCAGTTTAGTTATCATGTTATAGCCCCATTCAAAAGCAGATCGCATATTGAAATAATCATGTCAGTTCAAAGTGGACTCCGCATCAAATCAGAGACCATGCTCAATACCAATGTTGTTTCAGAACCTGTCAATCCAAAAGACTTTGGGAGAGGGGAGCCAATACTGATGTTAACTCCAGGGGAAAAAATCCTCTTGAACAGGTGCCTTGGTGGTGGCTCTAACCTGGGCTGTCAGATCACATACTCAATGCTCTGACCACTAAGCTATTCTGCACCCATGTATGATCATGTAAAAGATTTCCCAATTTACTTTAAGAAGGGTGCTAATTAATCAAAAGTATGCCTATCAAAGAAGGCAACAAAACAACCACTTGATATCACACACACACACTCACACAGTTCTCCACACAAAAACACCCCCTGAACACAGATACATATACTACTCACTTCTTCAAGGTCTTTCAGAAGGATAGTGACTCTTGGTTCACGAGCAACAGACACAGTGCGATGATGTTCAATAAGCTTGTTGACAGATGGAAATGTTTTATTGGGCCACAGATAGTAATTACCCTCTGCATTTGACAGGATCTTAAAATGCTGTGTACATGTCCCATGTCTGAAAACGAAAAAATAACACAACAGTAGTAACAGCATCTTCAGCAAAGTCTGCCTGTTATCACTCACTTCTTACATTCCATCTCAAAAATGTCTTCTTTTCAGCAAATTTGAAATAGGAAGTAATACAGCCCCAAAATGGGTTTTTGTTCTTCTTCTCTCTCTCTCTCTTTTTTTTTTTTTTTTTTTTGGGTGGGGGGGGGGGGGTCAATTCATTCTCCTTCTGCATATATTTCACTAGGGTTGGGGTTTTTTTGCTTTTGTTTCTTGGCTGGAACTTTGAAGTTCAGCATTGGTGAGATTTTTGGAGAATGTGACTGTTTTGCAGTCATTCATGTCTTCATTTTCCAGCTTTAGGGATAGTGTCTAAATATGACATCAACCCAACATCCAATTTTGTCTGCAACAACTGTTGCAGAGACTATACCGCCTCCAGGCATGGCTCCCAACCGCACTGAAGTGACTGAGATAAATAGAAGAAGCCTTCTATTACTATACAACACGTGTGTATTTTTGTATTTTGTCATCTACTATAACCAGCACACAAAGGTCTATTACTCTACACTGGCCTCAGCCAACACATTCTAACTTCAAAGCAGCATTTTTTTTTTTTTTTTATAGGACACACACTGGGTATGTTCATATTTCTATATCTCACTGAATGCTGATATGAATTCTGGGATCTTTAAAGTGCACATAAATCTGATCTGTGGCATGTGTGCATATACACAAAGAGAAATAAGGTACTGGCAAGTCTGCACTTGAAGTTGACCGGCAGATTGTAACCCCACCCCCCACATTCACCAGATGCATAAGTCATGATTCAAACCAGACTTCATGGAGACATGTCTTTAAATATACATATCTAATATTCTCAATCCCTTTGGTGTTGCCTTTCAGAAACATTTTCAGTTTAAAAAGTGGATGTATGCATGATTTAAAGATACATGTGTACGAAAAAAAGAAGAACAAGAAGAAGAAGACCTGAGGCAAACTTCTCTTATCTTCTCACCACTTTGCTTTGTTCGAGACAATTTTATCACATTATCTTTACCATTAGTATCTCCCTCCATTAAAATGGATGTGTATATTACTGATTTATTTCCTTTTTTTCCATAAAATGTGAGCATATGCATACTGCATGTCCACAGTCACTAAATTTTTTTTTGTTGAAAACACACCCTCAATCTTTTTTTGCTTTGTGAGTTTCAAATCTATAGGTGAAAAGGCTCTGAAACAGAATTTCAGCAAGTGAAAGTGACCATACTACTACTAGACTGTAATGATCGAAAGATCTGATTTAAACAAAACACACACACACACACACAAACACACACACAAAGAGAATGCATTCATGCATGCGCGCACACCCACACACACACATTGTGCCCATACACATTGCCTTACTTTACAGATAAGGAGAACTGATTTTTATCAGATTCACAATCTCGGACGACAAATGCGCCATCTGGGTACAAACATCGCCCCGAGTCATCTTTCCGCATCAAGAGAGCTTCTGCTTCTGTGCGTGACATCTTTCCTCTGTACCAACTGGAAAAAATATACACTGTCTCAGTTTTAAAACAAAAAGCTAGCTATTCATTTAAATGCAATTTAAGCACAAAATAAGCAATGAATGAAACTAAAATGCTTCATAATTGTTGTTGATTATTTGCAACAGTTGTGATTGTCACAGAAAGTACTACAGTACTAGTCTTAAATGTATATACTATAATATAGTTTTGCATTATTTTTTTCACAAAGACTCAATGATATGCATAACAACCAGAGTAAAACTAGTGCACAGAAGTCAGTAGTAGTAATGCAACAGATTTTGAAAGAGTTTTTTTTTTTAAAAAGGGAAAAAACTACAAAGTTCAACTCTGATATATGCTTGACGATCCCCAATTTCTAAAGCTCAACTCAACTTATACATTTTATTTAAGTTATGCCGGGGTGATATATAAAATGTAACCCTCCTCTAGGCTGATAGTTTGACAGTCTTTCATAAAACATGCTCTAACAGAATTATCAACATTCATTTGTAAGACATGACTGAATCAAATCAGCACTCATTAAATGATTGATTTTTTGACATGATTAAACTAAGTAAGCACACAAAACATATTCATTCCTGTGAAAATATAACTTATAGAGCTTTATAACTACACAAGACTGACTGTTTAAAGGTCTACAAAAAGTAAACTTTCACTGGTAAGCACAGGACATAAGCACAGACAGGTGTAAACACTAACAGAGAAACAGACAGAAACACACAGACAGAAACACACAGACACAGACACACACTTACTCATGCTTTTCCATCTGTATATATGTTGAGGGAATAAACCCTTTTCTCCCACTCATCTCTGCGTAGAACCAGTTTTTGTCTTCCATATTTTTGACCTGCAATACAGACAAACTAAGTCAATTTGCATGAGAGAGACAGAGAGAGAGACGGAGAGAGAGAAAGACGGAGAGAGAGAAAGACAGAGAGAGAGAGAGAGAGAGAGAGAGAGAGAGAGAGAGAGAGAGAGAGAGAGAGAGAGAGAGAGAGAGAGAGAGCACAGTTTGATTTTCCTAAGTTTCATCTTTTTAAAACTTTTTTTAGTTTAAAATTTAGCTGGTCAGAAGCAAAAGGTTAAGCTCTATTAAAAAGAAAAAAAAAAAGGGGGGGGGGGGGGGGGAGAAAGAAGTCAGTCTTGCTGTAATTTGTTCTGATCTTCCATTCATGCTAAAGGAGTATTTTTTCTTCTGAAATATGAAACTGAAATACATTTTCATGATGCTGAATTTTATTTTATCATCTAACTGCTTTTATCTCAGCAAATCTGAAAATTTTTATAAAGATTTCAAACCACAACAAACTAGTTAAAACAATGAGGTTCTGGGTTCAATTTCCAGCTTTGCACTTTCTTCCCAATTTGATGGGAAAATTGAACTGAAGGGCAACTTTGTCAAGTCTTTACTTTAGGAGGAGACTCTAAACCAATTGGACCCATGTGCTTCCTGATTTGTGCTCGTCAAAAGACCCCCACAACAGGTGAAAATCAAAAAGAAGGAAAGAACCTCTCAACTGTACTGTCAAAATTGTGTGTAATGCCTAATGGTAGGTTCAATTCCCAGCTGTATCCCCCCAAACGGAATACAGAGCTACCTTAATGGTGGGGAAAATGCTGATCATTGCATGTAATGTATGCAAAAATTTAACACTTGGTGAACCTCACATCCTCAGCGCTCTAGTCCAGGAACAACACATAAAAACCTATTTTGCGAGAGAAAACACAACAGGTTTTAACAGTCCTTCTTGCCAATGAAATGAAAAAACATTAAGAAAATATTTTAGCTGCTTCAGGATCAAAATATGCCTATGGGTGGGAACAGAAAAAAAAATGTACAAAAAAGTTCTGCATACAAAAGGGGATTGGATGTAAAAAGCACACAAGTGCTTATTCCATTATTCTTGAAATAAAAGGGAAAAAAATAAACACTTCATTTTCATGGTTCTCTTCATTATAACAAATTATACTTGGCTCTGAGTCTGATGGGCCCTCTGATCCAGTCACTAAAATGCTCAAAATATTAGTCTACCTGTACAATGGTCATTTCCAAATTATTAGATCATGTTGCACAGGTCTGCAAATCTGATCAATCTATAATTTAAAACGTGTGTGTACTTAGCCACAATATGGTGGTAGGGGTGGAGATTTTCAATTTCATAAACCATGAGAAGTGTTGTGAAACAGATCTATGGATTTTGTAAAACTATCTTGGCATTGGGATGTCACTGTAGCAAAGCCGATCTATACTATAGTGATACTGTGATCGA
This sequence comes from Rapana venosa, assembly GCA_028751875.1. NCBI lineage: Eukaryota > Metazoa > Mollusca > Gastropoda > Neogastropoda > Muricidae > Rapana > Rapana venosa. Next base: position 48,936,848 of record CM054135.1, read on the forward strand.
AATTCGCTGAACAGTGTATAATTTCCACTATTTTGTCAACAGCACCAAAAACTTGAACAGTTCAAAATATGATTGCTACTGTGAGAAAAACCAAACTCCTGGTGGGTTTGGTGAAGCAGAATTCCAGTCTTAATTAATGGGCCACTAAGGTTGCAAAACACCAAGAATGTTCTGTTATTCTTTTCTAGTATTACTATTATTACTATTAATCATTATTAATATCATCAATCACAACCCTTCACAATCAGTAACTTCCTTGAGGCTACTGCTTATCCTGATCTAATTACCATCAACACAGTGACATCTCATGTACCTTTATGGACTAGCTACTTTAAGTGACGAAATGCTCTCCGTGTAAACTCTTTGACTTAAAGCTTTACTCTTATCTTTTTAAATTTAAGAAACATTACTTGTGTCTGGAACAATTATGTAATATTTATTTGGCATTTGTTGAACCACTGAATTACGCTAAGTAGACTACTTTAAGTTTTACAGCCAGTAACAAACACTGGGGCACAGGTTTTACGATCCAAATAGCACCATGATATGAATTCTTCCATTCGCTTCTAGGTCTGGAAGGAGTATCGGATTCTGCTCTCGATTGGAAGGCCTTGGTCATGTCTTAGCTAAAACAAAACCAAGATCATCAATGTAAAGAAGTTGGTCTAGAAAACTAGGAAGTGAACTCGACACCTAACGGTCTTTTTTCATCTGCTTCACTTAACAAATTCGTAAACACACAAAAAGATAACAGAAAATTAAGTCCTATTTCATTTACCTTAACGGTGTCATCACGTCTGAATGAAAGTTCATCTTCTTCCGTTGCATCGAAAGGGTACATTGCCTTCGCCTCCATCTTGTTTCTTAGCCGTTTGTTCCAGACCACAACAAAATCCTTACGCACTATAGGTTTCAGTGAATGAACTTGATTCTTTGAATTAACAGCAACAACAACAAATAAATAATTTTTCAAATATTTCCTAATTAGTTTGGGGTGTGATTTGGGATAGATAACCAGAAAAAGTCCTGAATAAATTCAAATAGCTTTCAAAGTTTTAAAACTATTTCCAATGCGGAAGCACATTCAAGAAAAGTCCATTTTGATCAGATGTCGCAGGCAGTGTCGTAAGATATATGATAAGTTGGGCATTAGTATACCCAACTGTCGATAAGACACAAGGATATAGACAAAGCGCTTAATGTGGAATAAGAAAATATCTATATTATCCACGAAAAGACCACCAAATCAAATGACATTAAAATAAATGTCTTCTGTAAAGATGCGGGATGGTCAAGCCGCATGATACTTTTTCTTCTCTTGTGTAGGAGTGTTCATGCTGATGACGTCGCACCGCCTACTGATATCGTGATGGTTGGTTGATGGTAGGCTACGGTCCCTAAATCGGATAGCACCGCTGGGACTCTAATGTAACCAAACCAGCCATGTCATACAAAAACTACACATACACACACACACACTGTTTTTTGTTGTTGTTTTACACATACACACACACACTGTTTTTTTGTTGTTAAAAAAAAAAATTCAGCTTGGAGAATGGAAATATTCTCTCTATGTTTTGTCAATCACAAATGGATGCTATTGTAAAACTGCTAGTGCACATGATGTAAAAGCACGCACACGCAATATTTACACAGGCATAATTACAAACACATTCATGTGAGCTGAAAATGCATAACATGGATAATGTGCACACTTTCTGTGCAAAAGCTACACACAAATGCATACAGTTAAGACACATGCACACTCACACCCATAGGTTCCACAGAAGTACACATGCTTGTGCACACACAATACATGCATGCCCATGTATATGCAAACACATATGACAAAGACAAAGACCCCACTTTGATGCTGCAGAACTAGAAGTGCTGCTCATTGTTTAGGGGTAGTCTGAAATGATACACATCTAGAAGCCAGTTTGATAGGTTTAGAGCTACAGAAAGAGTAGTAAACTTGCTATAAATGCCCCAAAATGCTGGAGTCTGTGAACTCATTTTGGTCAGACTAGTAATTAGAGGAATCAAGTTGACACAAGTTGCTTCCCCTTGTTTCTGTGTGGCAATGTGTGGTATTTTGAGGCATATTAAATTGTGAACAGTGCGAGATAAAGTTTGTTTGGACAGTGGCTTTGAGTTGGGTTTTTTGTATGTTCCCAAATTTATATTTTAAAAAAGTTTTTATAAAAGTTATAAATCTAAAACTTCAACTTCTGTAACCATGTAGTTGTGTGGCAGCAGTAATAGCAGCAAAGTAAGAGTGGTTGCAGCCTATGCCTTGTTGCTTATCAAAGGTTCCACCCATGATAATCATTTCATTTGTTTAGATGCATAGCATTTCTTTACAATTATTATCAAATCTAAAAAAGAAAGTACAGTTTAAAGTCCTCTTTACTATCCAGATGATTTTTGTATCTATTAACAGATGTTGCAGATTCTACAGCTTAAGGCTGTAAGTCCCATGAAGAGTAGAGATTACTTCATGAAACCCCACCCACTATCAGTAACATTAGATAACACTACCCTGCTGATCTTCATGATAGAGTTATGAGCCAAAGCATCCTTTTTCTCAACTAACATGATCTACACACAAAAAAGGTTTTGTAAGCATTTCTTATAATTTTAGACATTCCATAACTTGATGGTTATTTTTGCGTCATGTAATCTGTTCTTGAAAACTACATGAGGGAAGAAAAATGGAGCAGTCAGAGTATCTGTCTCATGCTCTGAAGTAGTCTGAGGGAATGGGTTTGAGTCTCCACAGACATCTTTTTCCTTGTGCTAGGGGTTGTATAGACCTACACTGTGCAATGTGCTATATCAATGCTCATTACAGGTCAAGCATTTTCATTTTCCTATCATCAGCAAAATACAAGCAGGTAGAACCAGCCTGTTGACAGTCATATTGGTTTGTTTTCAGCTGACAGTACAACTTTCATTAAATGTTTGCATGCTAAACCCTTCTCAACTCAGATCTCAAAAAGAACACCCCCCCCCAAAAAAAAAGAAGCCTAGCATAGGAATAGATGGGTAAATAACTTATGGTGAAGGTTAAAATAACTCTTTGGTATTACTTCCTTTGTCAATATGGTTGAAAAGGCCAGACTGGTGAGAATAATCACAGCATACACTGTGGGAGGCTTTTTTATTTTATTTACATGGGTGGTTATTTTCTCTTATCTAAACTGATGGTCAAACAACTCTTTTACTTAGCTTTTGATAGTTGTTATTGACCAACAGAAACTAGTTATAAGTGACTTGGCTAAAACCCAACAGCTAGTCTCTTATTTTACTTGTATAACAGCATATCTGGGCCCTTTCACCATGTGTTCATGTGCATGAGTAACATAAATGATACAGATATACAGAAACAGAGAGATGCATGCAAAATCAAAGAGGAGAAGAGTCAAACTGTTGAAAATCAAATATAAGTGAGGATGTTAGAGACCTGAGACTATCCTAGGCTAGCATCATAATGGTGGTGCCCATCTTCTCTTGCACTGCTTTACTTTTCCTGTCTCTAATAGGCAGGTGGATTTGCAGTCTAACAATAACCTATCTTAGAAAACAAGAGAATGAAGTCTCAATCCAGTCTTTTTAAGTTGGAATTTCCCCCTACCCACTATGCTGTGAACGGTGTCCTGGGTACTAGTCTTTTGGATGAGACAAAAAATCCAGATCCTATGTAGGCCTACAACATACACAAATTTTAAAGAATGCACAACAACAAGAGTTATCCCCCCCCCCCCCAAAAAAAAAGTTATCCCCAGCAATATTTCTAAGCAGAAAGCCTTTCACATAGGGAAACATCTACAAAAGCAGTCTTTTGTGTGGATTCATTTTTCCATGAAAGGCACTGGTCTATAGCAAGGTATTCTCCCCAGGCAGTGGTATGCAGCTTAATCAAGAAGAGGGCAGGGACACACCTGTAGCTGGGACACTGTTCAAATGAAAAACCAGCCAAAAGAAAATGGACTCCTATACACTTATCCAGCCCCCCCCCCCCCCCCCCCCCCTATTTCCTTCCTTGGCGAGAGCTCTGAAGTTCCCCAACGGTGAGATTTTGAGTATGAGACTGTTTTTGCCCACCATGAAGGTAGCCACATTCTAAATTCTGGGATGTACACTGGGTATATTCATGTTTTCATAACCCACTGAATGCTGGCATAAATTACGGGATCTTTGATGTGCATATTTTTTATCTTCTGCATGAGTATGTACATGAAGAGAGTTAAGGCACTCACAGGTCTGCACAAGTTGACCTGGGAGATTGTAAAATTCCCCACCTTAATTCACCAGACATTATTGTACTGAAGCAGAATCTTGATTGTTTCCTTTCTTTCTTTTTATTTGCTGCATCACTTTGAAAGATGCTTATGTCCTGCTTTTTAATTGTTTTATTTGGTTTTGTTTCTTGCCTGGGCCTCCAGAAATCACCAACAGTGAGACCTTTGTGTAAGAAATTGTTTTTGCCAAATGTTAAGGTAGTCGCATCATGACTTCCTGGGTGATGTCTAAAGACACAAGTGTGCAGGTGTTTGTTTGTTTGTTGTTTTTTTTAAACAGTGTTCTCCATTCCTACCTGTACAGAATGGCTTACTCTTCTGTAAGGCAGAATGGGTTTTAACATGTGCGCAAGATGCTTTGTAAGCATTTGCAAACGGAACCTCAGTTTGTAGCCTCATCTGAAGGACTTTCTGAAGAGTGGAGCCAGTGCTCATGTTAACTCCAGGGGGAAAATACCCCTTAAGGTGCCCAGCCTCGGTGGTGGCTCAAACCTGGGTTATTAGTAAACAAGCACAATGCTCTAACCACTAGGCTATTTCACCACCTACTTCATTGATTTAAACAGCTCTTTCTGATTTTGCCACATGTGGGCACATTCTCTCACATCCCCTGAGCCAGCAGCCCTTAGGTTGGTTACTTTGACTTTGAGCCACTGATGTGAAGAGGCCCTGCAATGCTGCTGGTATGATTAAAAATACCTAGATTCAACCAATCTACCGTTGGCCGCCGCTCTTTATTTCAGGTCCATCGACCTGGAATGAGCTCCCTCTCTCTCTTCGTCAGAAGCCTAGCTATGACACTTTTAAATCCTGCCTCAAGACATATTTATTTCAAACCTAAGATTTCCTCCTCCTGTTTCATATCAGAACTATCCCACCCTTCACTAACCCATGTCCTATCACCCTGCTAAAGTATATGACCTGTGTGTGTGTGTGTGTGTGTGCTTTTGAAAGACATTTGACTATTGCAATTTTATTTCATAGATTTGGTCTGCAGCGCACCATGTTTGTCATATCTGTTTGAACCATTGATTATTTGTCATTGGTCGTATGACTGTGTAAGATTAGGTTGAATGCATGCGCTTTGATTTGTCTTTGCAAGATATAGCGCTATATAAGTTCCATTTATTATTATTATTAATATTTCAAATGCAGTTTTCTCAAAACTATCTGCACAAGCGGTAGTATCTTCTGGCAAGCACCCCTCGAAATAAAATAAAATAAAATAAGTTGTCCCAGTCTTCCAAAGTCATGTCCCTGTTAAATTTTGGAGTCTGGGAAGTCCCACAACAATGTCTCTGATGGGGCTTAAGACCAACACCTCTCAGTTTGAAAGTTTTGTCATCAGTCAAAAAACAAATGGAACCTGCATACAAGAAGGAACACTAACTACATGGTATCTTTGATGATATACCATTGTAAACTGAGACTACAGTACAGTTGTATTTTTCATAGAATGCAGAATACTGAATTAAAACCTAGGGCAATAATATGAGAAAAGAAACTCAAGAGGTGCTGCTTTTTATTGCATTGTATGGCATTCTTACAGAATTTTTTTTTTCTAAATGTAATTTTGACTGCAACCCTAAGAAAGCACACTGCTTAAGATTTGCAACAGGATGTTCAATGCATCATGCGCTCAAATATATATTTTCACACACCCACATACAAAAAAACACAATCACGCACACACACACACATGCACGCTCGCATACACACATGCACGCACACACACATACGTGCACACACATCTCTGCCATGTTTAATAAATCAACTTTCATTTATCTGATATAAAATAATCAATGCAAAAAATACAGAACAGGCCAGTATGGAGCACCTATACGCTACATCTGAACATCGAGCAGGGAGACAAATTGAACAATTACTGACCTTCTCACAGAACAGAAATAAATAAACTGAACAAAATTCAGCGCATAAATGATAATACACTGACAGACTAATACACACCACACCAGAGATGTTTCCATATTTTTTATTCATCTCAAGACACATTCACAGTGTTGCTGTGTGCTTGAATGAAAAGATGGTCTTAACAAATAACATACACACCTTTATGATTTATATCTAAATCATAACATGCCTTAGATGTTCAGATATAAAAATTAAAAGCACAGGTGTTTCAAATAGTAATTTAAAAAAGTTACTTGTATGACCTTGGCAGATGTTGATGCCTTTTAACCAGTTGATTTTCACTTGAAGAGAATATGTTAGTTTTGACAAATACAAGACAGGTCACAGCTTTAAATTTGTTGCTATATTTTTTCTGATAAACTAACAATGTCATCAAGACATTACTTTCAAGCATACTTCATACATCATCAAACAGCAGGTTAAATTCATATTTTAAACAAGAGAGTGACAAGAGATAGAAACAGATACACAGATAGACTCTGGTGTGTGTGTGTGTGTGTGTGTGCGTGTGTGCACATGTGAGGCACATGAAAGCACGCACCAGCATCACACTTACGACTGTTGTTTTTTAAAAAATGTTTTAATGATCATATCATTTCACTTTGTTTATAGCCCCACTGACAAACAAAGCCATATCAGTGATGTCATCTCATTCTGTTTCAGTGGCTCCAATAACACTCACCTCAAGTTCAAAATCAAGTTTTGATCTCCTAATCCCTTTCAATAACCAACACCTTCATCCTGAGGAGAAAAAAAAGCACATTAAATGACAAGTTTTTTTGTTTGTTTTTTGTTTTGCATTAAATGACAAAAGTAATCACTTCCATCCTAAAGGCTTGCCAGCCATTCTGCTTAATTTGTCATTCCCAGGTTACAAACTCTAAAAAGTAATCGAAAACATCTTGTGCACACATTAAGTCCTGTTCTGCTTTTTTAAAGAGTAGGTCATTGTGTGCCAGTGGGAACAGATGACAAAATTTACAAAATTGCATACACACAGGGACTGAATGTATAAAAGCACACGAGTGCTTATTCCATTATCCTCGATATAAAAGAATAAATAAATAAAATACAGCCCCCCCCCCCTTCCCAACCATATGGGCAAATAACACTGCAGAATGGACATCTTATGTCCATTCCAGAGTTTGCAATGACACTACCTGGTTGCTAGAATTTGATTTCATGGCATGTTGTTTGCAGCCCCATTGACCACGAAGGTAATCATCAGGGCCGTCACCTTTTTATCATTTTCAGCAACTCTTACAACAGTCGCCTCAAGTTCAAAACCAACACTATCTAATCCCTTCAAATATCGAACACGGTCAATATGAAAAAAAACAACAACCCAAAAAACATTAAATGACAAAGTACCTTGATTATTTCATTCCTTAACTCATTCCATCCTGAGCCCTAGCACTGTTTGGCTCAGGTGAGACTGAATAGTCTTGCTCACCTGAGCCCAAGCAGCTCTCAGGCTAGATTACCCATTGTGTTGATGTTGTTGTTGTTGCTATTCACACTGTAAAAGCCCATGGCACCCCCAAGGGTGATTTTAATGATCATAAAGTTCTCTAGTTCCATCACATATCAAATAGCTGCCACCCAGCACTTGGTTCGTAGCCTTTATCCATTTTACTAGCATTTTCTGACTTATGACTTTTTAACCACACAATCAGAGTTATTAACACCATTTTTTTTATACACTTCCATGCCATTTCCAAGAAAGTTTGAAAACACAGATTGAGTAGTTTCAATGCTGCCATAGCAGGGGCAGACAGGCATCTCAAAGACCTTTTCAGTCATGCTATAGAGATCCTCAAAAGGTAGATACATCTCAGCCAGTAATGACTAACAACTTCAGTGCTGGTGGTGTTCCCATTAACCTATGTGGTCATTGGGGAGCGAGGTGTCAGAGACCTCAGCTTCTCTAGGGGCCAGCATATTGAGAGTAGCGCCCATCCCTTCTCCTTCAGTGATTTACCTTTCCTGACCCTAAAGAGAGCAGGTACCTATTTACAGCTGGGAGAACAGTCAGTGGGACTGTACTGAGGCCAAGGGGTAACCACGTTCAATGCTGCTTAACCTCAGCTTGGGCAAAGCGAGTGCTCTGACCACTGAGCTATCCCATCCAGTAGAAAAAGAATTTCTTGGTTGTTTTCTTTCTCTCTTTTCTCTCCGTGTTTTTTCTTTTCTTTTTCCCCGTTTTTAAAAACTTATTCAAGAGACAATTAAAGACAGCCACAGAGAAAGACTTGAGACACACACTCACGTACTTTACAGAAATCTTACACGCTTCAAATCCACTGTCCTTTACTGAGTGGAACTGTTCTCTACGTGCACCAACAGTGTTTATTATTTTTCAAATAACATTCCTTGTACTCCCGAGTTGATAATGATGGCGTATGTAAAAATACTGACAGATAATGGATTAATTATTCTACATAATAAATGACACAACAGTGTTGGTATCTCTTGATTCTTAGGCTTTTTTTTTTTTTTTTTAAATCAGAGCCATCATTCAGTATTCAACATTAGCAGTAAACTTCTGCACATTCATTTTAATTTATTTTGTTCCTCAGCTAGAGCTCCAAGGTTCACCAATGGTGAGATGTCTGTGTATACCACCATTTTTGCCCACCATTAAAGGAAAGGTTGTAATTATTTTCCTCAAGAGTGATTAGATTGTTGTTTAAAAAATACAAAATTTGGAGGCAGAATTGAAATGGGATAAATAATTTTCTACAGTTGTTTACATTGACTGCTTGTTTACCTGCAAATAGTGCTTTGATGGAAATTTACAATGTTTCTTCTTTGATGTAGAACATGTCGCATACACTTTTTCATCACCAACACAGCCACAAAGGCTTCATCATAACACATTTTCACATTACCAAGCCAGTCAACTGACAAGGGCATTGAAGACGATGAACACATATACAGTTCATACAGATTAACCTACATCCCGTTTTCCAACATGCTTACACCAACAGACAACAAAAGAGTTTCACCGACTTAATATGTCTCTAAATTAAATATCATTGAAAGTTTCACAATGTGTTGAATATAATCATTACTATTGAAAAAAAAAAAAATCACATATACTTAGAATCAAAATTTTTTCATGACAATTCTCTTTGAATATGCACAAAGTTTTGAGTCCAGAACCAAACTGAATACATAGCATGGAAAAGAATACAGAAAGAGATGAATCTAATGAATAACTATGAAGGACAAAGACCTCAACCCAGAATAAAAGGTGGTGGAGTATATGTACACAATCTATACAGGTGACTCATTCACAACACATACCAACAACTTCAATTTTTACACATGTATATCACTGTAACAAAAACAATAAACTAAAATGATATACATACACACATGCATACACATATACATATATGTGTCAAAATCAGACACACCTTCCCAAAATTGACAGCTGAATGCAAAAATGGGGAAGAAACTATTATTGTTTTTTTTGTTTTTTAATCTTACAACACTGTAGACAAACTATATATATATTCTTTAATCTTCTTAAAAACTAATTTGATGATGACAATCATCATGGCCAATGTATCAAACTTTTTATTTACTGCAAAGCTCAATTCATTTTCCTCCATGGCTGGTTATGGACTTGTACCCAAACATGTTAAACAGGTAACAACTTTCTTTCTGCTGTGGGATCTGACCAGCTGTGAGAAGAAAGCCTCCATCTGTTTTATTCCATCTAAAAGGGGGTCTGGATAGCCTAGTGGTCAGAGTGTTAAGGTCTTGATCTGACAGCCACAGTTTGAGCCACCACTGAGACACCCATTTGAAAGGAATTTTCCTCTCAAGTTAACATCGGTATTGACTCTCTACTCTCACAAAAGTCCTTCAAATCAGACTATAAAACAAGGTCCAGAGAGCAAACTTGTGTATAACATCTTACACACGTTAAAAACCCATTCCATCTTTTGGGAGAGTAGGCCATTGTTTGCGATCATTAGCTTTTAACTTTTTTCAAAATAAATAAATATCTAGTTTTGACTAGTAGGCATGTCTGTCAAATGATATATTTAGACATACAGTGTGCGATAAGCTTGACAGACTATCAACATGTCCTTATGGATTGTTGAAAGTTTTATCTGAATCTCTACAGAAAGCCTGAAAATCCACTCATACTCTGGTAAACTTATTCGTTTGATTTACGTCACCAATCCCTGCCTGTTTCCACAATCACACATGTCAAAAATGGTATTCTTTGCACAAACTTTTTTGTTAACAAGAAAATCAAACATACACTGCTTAACAGTCAACACATATTGCATGGAAACAATACACAGAAGAATGGACTGAGAAATAGACAAATGAAAAAATCTAGAAACAGTTTATGCACATTTGAGAGGGAAAGAAAAATAACCAGACTCAGATATAGGCACTATACTCTAGTGGCCAGAACACTGGTCTTTCAGTCCAAAGAGTTCAGGTTTGAAACTCAGCAGCACCTCAAAGGAAGGTGACATGTCAAGAATACATGAGAAAGATCCACAAATCCATACCAAATTTTGGTAGACAATGAAAACACACAAAAAATATTCAACATGTATCACATGCTACCATGTCATCAACAAATAGATATTTGTTGCGGTAGCACTGAAACCTTCTGAAAAAGCGTAGTGAATGAATGACAGGTGATGATGAGAAAAAAAAGAAAAGAAAACCCTCAACACCAAATGGCCTATTTCTTGTCGCTTCCTCCCCATAGCCAGCCTTTGACAAATCCAGTCAGGCCCCCGCCAGCTGCCTTCTTCTGAGTCTGCTCCATCTTGTCTTCCAGGGATGGAAACTCCACGTGGTTGAGGGCCAGGTCAAAAAACAGAGGCCGGCACGGAATGGGCTGGAAGTCGGGTGGGAACGTCACAACGTGTGGCTTCTTTCCCACCAGTGACTTATCTTCCACATACTCGTCCAGATGTTCCTCCAGTGACTGCACAGCAAAGGGATATTGAGATAAAATTAACTATGCACACCTGCACCACATGTATTATGAGCTTTAAACATGGATAAAGTATAGAAATTCCTACAGAAACCAGGATAAATTTAAAGGCTGCACACCTATACCATACAGACTGGGGCTTAACATAGCCACTGTGATTTAAAAAAGGAAAACAAAGAAATACTTCTCATGAATCCCCCCCTCCGAATCCCCAAAGTAAACAAACACAACAAAGTATGGTACTGAAACATAGTTCACAGGCAAAACAAAACAAAAAGGGGGGAAAAAAAGGGCTCCTTCCTATCATGCTTGAAAACACATTCAGTCATGCTTTCTTTTCAGGTTCCTCATAATGAAACATGCTTTTTTTTTTTTAAAGCGCCTAATATGACTTTCCTGCCCCATTCAACATAACATGCAACAGCATCGCAATGTTCCCTTATACTGTATCATTTACCTAAAAAAAACACCACCACCAAAATGAGTACACATTTCCTTGGAAAGATTGCATCTTTCCAAGGTCACATCTATCTTCTTTGTGATATCCATTCACATATGCATGCATACAAGTATGCAGGCAATGATGCATGCATGTGCTACACACACACATGTACACAACTCCAGAATTGTTACGACTGTCATACAGTAACATGTACCTGAGAAAAAAACACTTTTGCTAAAAGGTCACAACCATCTTGTTTCGTCAGCAACAAAGAAAGGGTTTACCTTGCGACCTGCAGCAATGTTGGTGACAGTTGGTTCCTTGTCAGCATTGTTGGCGTCCAGTATACTGTTGGCATGACAAGAATACATCATGCCCTTCACTTCTCCCTGCAGCTCTGCCAGGCGAGTGGCCTCCATCTGCAATGATACACAGAAGTCATTTCTTCACAAAAAGTTCGTTTCCTGTCTGATAACCTTCATTTTAAAACCTAAGCTCAGCTGGTGAAGCCCGATTTGTTATAAACATACTGTACACATGAAGAAAACGGAAAAGTATGTCAATACTACTGAAACATTTTTATGTTAATATTTTAAATTTCATTTTGGTCTGCACAATTATGTGCTTTCTTTTTTAAAATGTGTTCTGTCTGTAGTAATTTGTAACGAGGTCAAAATCTGTTCTTATAGCAATGACCCCCACCCCAAACACCCTACAAAGTTCCTCAATGTTTCCACACATAAAAACCTTTTCCCATTTGTTGGGGTTTTTGTTTTTGTTTGGTGATTCATCTACATCTTACAGATTACATTTATCACTCAGAACACCACCAAAACTAACCAAAAAAATCTACAATACTATAATGTCACAGTAAACAATCTTGCCAACCTTAACACAGACCAACGAGACAACAGACAGCAAGCAGACCTGATACTGTGGGTCCTTAGTCTTGAGGCCTTTGTAGCCTCCCACAGCCACCTTGCCATATTCTAGTGTCCTCTCATACAGTGCTATGGCTTCCGTCCACTTCTTGGCTCCAGCATAGGCACGTGCTATGAAGAACAGCCTGGAAAATTGAAGCAAACAACACTCACTTACATATTCTTTTTTTTTTAAAAAGATTTTTAAAAAGGCAAACGTTCAATGTATATGCAGTAATCTCGAACACAGCGAATTTGCTTGTCTAAATCCAGCTGTACTTTCATGAATAAGTCCTGATGTGAAGTTAACATCCAATTAACAGTAATATTTATGAGTTTTTACCTGAAAAAAGAAGGTATTGATTATGATTTCTGTCCTTAACTTTAAATGGATCCACAAAAAGCCCCCAGAAACAACCCCCCCCAATCCCTCTGTGATGAAGCTAATGATGTGATTGAGTATATGCTAGGGGTGTGGGATAGCCTAGTGGTTAGAGCATTGCACTCTTGATCTGACAGCCTGGGATTGAGCCACTAAGGAGGCACCCCTTTTAGGGAATTTTACCCAGGAGCTAACATTAGTACTGACTCCACTACCCCAAAAGTTCCTCAAATGAGACTATAAACCGAGGCCCCCTGTGTGAACACATGCAGAACATCCTTCACATACATTAAAAACCCTTTCCACCATTTAGAAGAGTAGGCCACTGCATGCCGGTTGGAATGGATAACAATTTAAAAAAACAAAACGCATGCACACAGGTGGTAAAAACGGTCGCATATACAAAATCTCACCACTGGTAAACCTCAGAGCTCTAGCCAAGGAGCGAGAAAACAGTACCAGCTACATTCAAGAAGCAGGCAGGTAAGCCTGCAGGTAGGATGAGAGGCATACAAGTGTGTGACCATACACACACTCACACACACAGTCACCCAAACAGGATCAAACACAAGGTTCTCTCTCTCTCTCTCTGATACACACACACACACACACCGTCTTTAGCTCTATGCCGTACACAGAATGAACTGACCTGAAAGCCTTGTACCCACTGACGCGGACACTGATTTCCTCACTGAGGGTGGAATCCTCTTCCACACCGGCCAGGTTGGGGATCTCTCCTAAGTTCTGCATCATTTCCACACAATGAATTTTTTATGTGTTCTGTCTACAAAGTTTGGTTTGAGAACCTACATTTGAACACAATGAATCATTTTTATTCTTGCAGTCAGTTAAAAAGACTGGGCTGAAAACATTATTCAAACAATGAATCCTTTTTTCTGGCAATATCAAAAGACAGATTTGAAAACCATAATATTGTAAAATCAAACCTATTTCAAACCAATAACATCGTAAAATTGAACCAAATTCACCTAGTACTATTACTGTTTTAATTTCTAAACATTTCTGCCCGTATTCTATCAAAGTAAACTTGGTTCCTTTTCCGATACTAAAATATCAAGTTTTTCTACTTCAGAGTGAAACTTATCAATGGGTAGCCTTTCACCTGCTTGTTTTCTATTCTACAGTCTGTGTCAATATTCAGAAACAGCTCTCAAAATGTACACATTCAAACAATTTCCATAACAATTCTTGAGCTATAATGTATAGTGCTTTTCTAACAAGTATATAAAACTGTTAGGGCTTCACAAAATACTGTCCTGGAACATAGCAGAGAACATAGCAGAGAAATAAATCATGAATCAGAATTACAAACACTCACATGTACAAACATTCCCGATAAGTACAAATGAAGATAAGCATGGATACACATGTGTGCATGCACATGTAAAACTGACAAATACTGGGCCATGGGAACAACTGGAAAAATGTGTTTTTCATTTACAGTACTACACTGTGTTAGCAGCACACATAATCTCACCTGTATAATAATGTCATACAGCCTGACCAGGTCTTGAGGCTTGGTAATCTTGCGCCCTTCCTCCACCTGTCGATCAGGCAGGTACTGACGTAGATTCTCTATCAGATGCAGGTTGCGTTCAATGGCGATCTTTAGTCGCAGGTAGGTCAGGTAGGAGTACAGGTAATGCTGGTTGCTGATTTTCCCTTCAATAGGTTGCCCACGAATGGCTGCCTTAAACACCTGCCCACAGATATCTTACATCTGTTAAAGAAAGAATAACCTAAGTTAAACAGTTGCCTGTGATAATCATAAAAACTATGCCTTGAAAAGTGGTGAAGTTGGTTTTTGCTTGGTGAATTTATGATATAAACTAAATTGCTGTATCTTTACAAATATGAATACTTGATAATCTCAAAACATCAAAAAGCTAACAGGAGCCTTTCTACAATTTTCTTAACACATCATACTTTTCCACTATCTTCAATGAGTTGAGAAACTTCTCTATCAAGTAATACAAGCTTTCTTACACAGTGAATTTTTCCCTCAGGTAAGGCTGTCACAACTGTACACTATCAAAAATAGCACTTGAAAAAGACATGAAAACTAAACCTGCATATTTTCCATTATTGATTCTAAAAGCCTGCATATTTTACATTTTGTACCGATTCGGAAAACAAAAGTATCTAAAAAACCACCCATACATATTTACTACTTACTCCATAATTATAATGCAAAACGGGGGGATGGGGATAGCCTGGTGGTTAGGGCATTAAGTTCACTATCTGACGGTTCAGGTTCAAGCCACCACTAACGCACCTGTTTGAAGGGATTTTCCTCCTGGAGTTAACATCAGTACTGACTCCACTCCCTCCAAAGTCCTTCAGATGAGACTATAAACTGAGGTCCCGTGTGCAAACACACACAGAACATCTTGTGCACACATCAAAACCAGTTTTGCTTTTTGGAAGAGTAGGCCATTGCATGCTTGTAAGAACCGATGATTACATTTTTTTTTTTTAAATCGCATGCACACTAGTGTCATATTTAAACACCATCCCCGAAGTTGGGAAAAACTGGTTGCATATGCAAAAACCTCACTATCTGTGAACCTTAGAGCTAGCCAAGGGACGAAAAAAAAAAAGTAATGCATGACAACAAAAACTCTCTGCACATTTTCCACAATTCCTTGATTCATTTTTCAAAACATCATCCTAAAACATTCCCAGACATCACACATTTCAACAACCATAACAGAAACCACCACTGAAACATCTCCGGCTCTCACCGTGTCCTCCTGTAGGGAATCCCTGAGCGCCTGCTGGGCGTCGATGCACTGTTTGAGCAGCGTTTCGTAGATGGACACCTTGCTGTCAGAGGTGTCCGCAGTCTCCAGCTCTTTCTCAGCATCAGCCATGCTAAGCAGGAAGAGTCGAACCGTCTCCACCTTGACCTGCATCGTGCGGCCACGCCACATCACCTCCGACAGAGTAGTTGCCTGCTTCTCTCGTGTTTGAGACAGCAAATCCTGCAAGTTTAGAAAACTGTACTGCATTGTGTTGTACCAAGACTGTACTGTCTTGTATTCCATTTACAGTCAAGAAACATTCTTTTGTGTGAAATTCAGGCTTCTGGAAAAATACATTAACAAAAGTACAGCACCATCCATCTTCTCACCCCCCTCCCTTCTGTGGATGGATAAGTTTGTTTCCAAACAAGAGTGACTTTTTTTTTCTACATGGACATGTCATCTCATCTGAAACACTTGCATCCAGATGACAACTCATGACCTAGTCCACGGCAGAACAGTCTGACTTCAGACAGAAATCAAACTTGCTACCCTTTGCTTTTCAGACAGGCACATTACCACAAATATACCCCACCAATGACTGAAAACAAAGACTTTATTACAAGAGAGATCCGTGTTTTCAAACAAGCTTGAGACACTAACAGCACACAGGTGCTTTCTTTGCATTAAATGTGCGTGAGGCACAGACGCAACAACTGACTACGAATGAGCGGCTCTGAAAACCAGAGATATGCAGAGGCACACTGTGACTTATCTATTGACTTTTAGTCGTTACAGTGGCCTAGAGACTGAAGCACCTTCTTGGAAGCAAATGTTCATGGTTTGAATTCTGTAAGATGAGAGAGAGAGAGAATCCTGTCAAAGCCATTCTTGTTCCTTTGTCCACTAGACTATGACTGGTGCAGTGGGGACTTGGTGCTACATTTCATTTTTAGCAAACAACCATAGTAACAAAGCAGCCTTTTTTAGAAAAATTATGTACGCAAATCTACTCTCAAAGATAAAACGTATTCAAGCACAATGAGAAATAAAAAGAGAACAAAAAATTCTTTCTGAGAGAAACACCTCAATATTCATTTTTTAAAAATCTGCTCTAATAATAAACTGTATGTACATTAACGTATAATTTACAAATAAAATGCTTTTGGTGTGCAAGGCCTTAACAATTACAAGTCAAAACAGATCATCTTAACATTTTGTTTCATCAACATAAAAAAAATGGTTGATACCATGATCTTGATAAGGGAATTTTTTTTTTTTAAAGGTGAAGAAAAAGGAACATTTGTGTTTTTTTTACAACACTTAACATCCACCACTTTCATTCTACAAACACTTGTTACTGTAATGGAAGCCATTCAGTTCATGACTTGCATTCTTCCTGTTACTGTGAACAGACTCAACTCAGGCTGTTATGGAAGTGAACTGGCACTCACATCCAACTTGGAAGAGAGCTGGTCTCCTCCAGCAGCCACCCTCATTTTCTGCAGGTCCTGAAGGGCTGACTCATCTCCTATGTTGTAGGCACAGTAACGCAGGTTGGGGGCTATTTCGTCCACACGTTGTTGATACACTGCCTGCTGTTCCTCTGTGAAAGCTCCTGCTAATTTCTCATATATAGTTCTGTAAAAAGACAATAGTTTTATTTAGTGAAAGCTTGTGCCATTCAGTTTTATGTGGTAAAGTCAAACTTTTTTTTTACAAGGCAAAAACTCTCATCAACTACTTTTAAACAAGTGTAATGAAGACTGGACACGTTACTACTAAAATACTAGATATTTATATATCAGACTATAAGAGAATACCTCAGTTCTGCAGATCCTCTAACTAGCTGTAAAGTAACATTGCAAAGACCACTCAAAATCTCTTTAGAAAATATATGCATAAGAAATCTGTAGTGAACAAATGAGTAACAAAGGACATGCATGAGTTTTTTATGTATGTATCAGGCAATGCTTGTAATCATGTAAGGCAGGAAGCAGGCCTATAAACTATCAGATGTAAACATTTCCATTATAGTGCTTAACAATATCTTTAGGCTAAGATCAAAATTTTGCATGTGAGCTCAAATATAGACATTCATGATTTTTTGTTTTTCTTCTGTATGCCAAAGACAGTTGTGCAAGGCAACAATAACTTTGATGTGACGAGAGCTTCTGATGACTTCTCATACCCAGGTCTGTGAGCCAACAGTACCTTCTGACTTTTCAGATTTGAAAAAAAGATCAACAAATAAACAGCTTCAGATGATTATTAACAATTTGCTAGATCAGTCACAAATGAGAACAGAAAGCTTACTTTGCTTTTGTGAAATACTCCACGCCTTTTCCCAGTTGGACAATTCAAACTGTAGACTGCCATGAATCCATGCACAGTAGGCCTGCAGCATACCATACACGTATGACATTAACAAATGTAGGTAACAGCAGATGCAAATTTGTGTCACATCTGAACATGTATGTGATCATCCAACCACATAATAAGTCACACTGTATCAGAGGTCAATTTCCTATTTTAAAAATCAGATGAATTTTACATTGTTAACAGGAGGTCAGACTCATTTTGTGGTGGAGGGTCACATATTCACCTACCTGATATCAACCAGCCACATAATATCCCAAGCTTCAGAACACTGTATAAATACTAAATACAAATTAGGCCGTAAATGTTATTATTCTGCCATTATACTGTTTAACTTTGACCAGCAGTCGGCCACCCAAACAAAACCTTTCAATGTCAAATCATATTTAAAGATACAATAACCATGTTGCTTCAGAGTACAAAGAACCCCAAACTTTACCCCAAGTCATTGATTTCAGCATATAACCTTAAAAAATACAAATACTGTGTCTCACCTGACACTCTAACTTGGTTCTGGCATCACATCTGGGGCTCTCACACAGCGCAGCCAATTCATCAGCATTCTGCACAGCTTTCTTCAGGCGCGAGGCCATGTGGAAACGTTTCCGTGGCTCTGTGTTGGCCTCTGCATTGAGCTGCATAGCATAGGCCCAGCAGCGCTCAGCACAGAACAATGGCAGCTGGATGTACCTGAGGAAGTGGTCAAAGATATGAAATTAGTTGTGAATTTGCATTAAGTTCACTCAGATGATGTGGGTGAGTGTAGCATTCTATCCAAAGCATTCTCCAATAGATTATGAAATGAAACACTAAATTCCACAAACCATTAAAGCTTTTGATACAGACAATCAAGTAAACAGAATTTTGGCTGTGTCATTACTAGTCAGCTTTCAGTAGTCATAAGAGGGTGGAATAGCCCAGTGGCTAGAGTGCTGAGCTTGTGATGCCTGTTTGAGAGCAGTTTTCTCCTGGAGTTAACATCAGTACTGATGCCACTTCCTCAAAAGTCCTTTGGATAAGACTTTAAACTGAGGTCCCGTGTTTGAATGTATGCACACAATATCTTGCTACTGTGCGCCGGTGGAATGGATGACAAAATTGCAAAAAACGCATACACGCTAATGATGTGTTTCTATATCATCACCGAAGTCAGAATGTGAATACCTTGATGGTGGGTAAATGGTTGCATATGCAAAAATCTCGCTACTGGTGAACCCCAGAGCTCTTGCGAACGAAAAAAGAAAAAGAAAAAAGAAGATACATTACACCTCAAAATGTGTGTGTGTGTGACTCTGTGTGCGTGCGCATATGATATGGGTGTGTATGTATATGTGCATGTGTGTGTTTCTAGTGAAAAAAAAGTTGAAAGCAGTTAAATTGAAAAGAAGCAATGTGCTGAATATGGTGATGAAAAAGAAAGATTTCCAAACCTGGAGTCTGTTAGCAAGTCTGCTGTGACTTTCTTTGGTGTCACCCTGTTCCTCCCACCCTGAGGGAAATGAAGACTCTTGCGTATCCTCCGAATACGACGAGAACAGTAACTCCTGTGCAAAGTGACATGCCCAAATTACACATAAATCATTTTACACTTTAATTCATGAGATCAATCTTAGGAAAAAAATTTTTTTTAGTAACTTATCTTAGATAATAGACTGCCATGAATTTTTAACAGCTTAAGAGTGGCAAATCACATGCAAGTCAAAACTACAGGTCAAAAGTGGAGGCGGGGGTGGGGTGAGGGGTGGTGGTATTTTTACCAAACCCCCTTTTAACAATTTAAACATATTTACCATGTTCCACAAGTGCATCTTGGCTTGGCTGCACCACGCTATGAAAACTATGTTGTTTGGGAGAAAACATCAGCAAAAATTGGTGATGATATTGCCAACAGACGACAACTCATAATAAGCAAAGAGTAACTTTCTTCTTATTGCACAGTGGATAAGGGGTCACCTAATAGAAGGACAATGACCAGGATGTGGAAAGGAACATTGTTAAAATAAAAAAAATTTAGATAAATTTTTTTTCACACACATGTGCATAGGCACGTGCATGCACACACAAACACACAAAGGTAGACATATTTATATACAAACATGCATACATGTGTGCATGCACGCACACACACACAAACATACATATAGTTCACACTTTTTTTCTGACAATAGATACAAGGAAACCACACATAATTGTTGAAAATTGACAAACTGCATTTTAAAATGCAATACACCAAAATGGCAAATGTTCATCCATCTTGAAGGAACACAATTCAAGCCACCATAACTGTTGAAATCATAGGAAGCAAATAGAAGGCTTCCTTAGAGATACTAAATTTCCACCGTTTAAAATCTTAATACTAAATTTCCACCCTTTATCCATCATTCTCATCTGTTGAATCTGAACAGTTGAGTTCTGGATGACAGATGACAGATGTTTCATGCAATGACCATGGCTGAACAGGCTTTGCTGTCCGGTTCTCCCCATTTTCTTTCCACTAGACTGACTAGTTGACAGGCTTCCCTCACCAGTTAGCTCTGGGGGGGTTAGCAAAAACTGGCTTGAAGACGTGTGCTTTTATCCAATAAGTAGGACCTCCTGTTATTATTAATATTGGCTATTATTTAATTATTTTATCTGAAAACTACAAACCTGTATCTTTGGTAGTCACCATGCCGGAGACCATGCTGCTGCTGAGCTTCCTTGATTAGCAGAAGAGCTGCACACAATCCACAGATTGACATAATGTGATTTTTCTTTCCTGTTTACAAAAAAGTGATCCCTTAACCCTTTCCAGAGTTTTCTTAATACTGAGCAATTAAAAAAAAAATCAGTTTTCAATTTCATATCAAACAATTAACTGTAAAAGTGTAAGTGTAATATATATATATATATATATATATATATATATATGACATTAACATAATTTTCATAAATTAAAGTTAATTCATTCTTCTATGTCACTTATGTGGTACTACAATGAGCATCAATTTTCAAGGACATAAATTATAAGTCCCCAAAAGTATACTATAAGTATAACATTGTTTTCTTCTCTCTACTCTTCTATACATTCCTTACCGAGTAGGGTGCATAGTGCTTGGTCTTTTCCTGTATTTGTTTGTAATTTTGTAAGAGGTCTGCCTGCTGGCCTTAAGTGACATATTTCGACTTCAGAGCAGCTCTTTTCATTGTACAGGCTGTATGCTGGGTATGTTTGTATACATTTCCATAATCCACATAATCTATCTATCTGTCCCGTAGTCTGACGACCGTGGGGGCACCCTCAAAGACTCAGCAACCAGTTCCCTCCATTCTTCTCTCTGTTCTGCCTTTCTCAGGGTTTTGTTGAGTTCTAGGCCTGTCCATTCACTGATGTTATCCTCCCAGCTCTTCCTTGGTCTGCCTCTTCTTCTTCCTCCTTGAACAGTGCCTTGCAAAACTGTCTTTGTAATTCCTTGGGATCTTGTGACATGCCCATACCACTTAAGTTTACGCTTTTTCACGATCGTTAGAAGGTTCTCATAGGGTCCAATGGTTTGCTGGATTCTGTTATGCACGCTTTCGTTGCTTATGTGGTCTTTGTAGGAGATGCCAAGGAGTCTCCGAAAGCATCTCATCTCCACTGCCTGTACTCTCCTCTCCAAATCTGCAGTCAGGGTCCATGATTCACAGGCATACAGAAATATGGATATGACAAGGGAGCGCATTAGTCTGATCTTGGAGATAAGTGAGATATTCTTATCTCTCCAGATGGTGTTTAGTTTTGACAAAGCTGTTATTGTCTGTGCAGTCCTGCATACTACTTCTGGCTTGGATCCCTGGTCGGATACAATGGCTCCCAGGTACTTGAAGCTTTGAACTGTTTCTAGCTTCTGGTCATTAACCCTGATATCAGTGCTAATGCCGTTGGTGTTATTAGTCATCAGTTTGGTCTTCTCTGCACTGATTTCCATGCCGTATGTTTTGGAGGCCTTATCCAAGTGTTCTGTTAGGCTGGCAAGCTCTTTTTCTGATCCTGCTATTCCATCAATGTCATCTGCGAAGCGGAGGTTTGTGATCGTTCTGCCACCAATGCTGACTGATCCTTCATGATGTTCCAGTGCATCAGCCATGATTCTCTCAAGGAAGATGTTGAAAAGGGTGGGTGAGAGTAGACAGCCCTGCCTTACTCCAACTGTTGTTCGAAACCATTCTCCAATGTTGTTGTTGTAGTACACTGCACTGGTGGCCTCGCTGTACAGCTGTTTGATGACTCTGATCAGGTTTGCATTGATGCTGTACAAGTTCATGGTTGCCCACAAAGCTGCATGCCACACCCTGTCAAATGCCTTCTTAAAATCGATAAATACGTGGTATAGGTCTTGTTGATGTTGAAGGTACCGCTCACATAGTATTCTGAGGTTGAATATCTGTTCTGTTGTGCTGCGCCCTGCTCTGAAACCTGCTTGTTCCTCAGCAATGATGGTCTCTGCTTGTGGCTTCAGTCTATTCAATATTATCTGCAGCATGACCTTGCTTGGGTGACATATGAGGCTGATTGTGCGGTAATTATGGCATTGTTGTAGATTTCCTTTCTTGGGGACGGTGATGATGAGCGACTGCGTCCATGGTGTTGGCCATTTTCCTGTCTGCCAGATCTTGTTGCAGATTCTTAGTAGGGCGCTGATCATGGCTTCCCCTCCAGCTTGGACCAACTCAGCTGGAATGTTGTCAGCCCCTGCTGACTTCCCCTTTTTCAGCGATCTGACTGCTGTTTCCACTTCTTCTCGGAGGATAGGGTGACTGTCTGTGTCTTTGCTTTCGGGTACATTAAGGACTTCTGGATCTCCTGCGGTTCTATAGTTATACAGGTCGGAGCAGTATTCTGTCCATCTGTTCAGAATATCCTGGTCGTCAGTGAGACACTTCCCATTTTTGTCTTGGATTGTTAAACCTTTTCTCTGTTTCGTGCTAGTCAGGTCTTTCACCAGCTGATATGCTTTCTTGCTATTGCTTTTCTTGATGTTCTCTTCAATGTCTTGGCACTGTTCACCGATCCATTTCTCTTTTGCCTCCGTCATGGACTTCCTGATTCTTTTGTTGACTGCCCTATATTGTTCTGCTCTTTCTTTTGTTTCATTTTTCTTTTTCTTCAACTCTCTACGCTTGTCGCATAGTTGTAGGATGTTAGGTGTGACCCATGGTTTTTTGACTGGTCGGCGTTTGCCAAGAAGCTCGTTTGCTGTTTCAGTCACTGCTGTATTGAAACTATTCGTCAGTGTATCTATGTCTGAGTCTATCACAGTGAGTGCTGCAAACTTTCCACCTATCCTTGCTTGAAAAATTTCTAATACCTCTGGGTCCTTCAGCTTCTCGAGTTCAAATTTGATCCTGATGTTGTTCCGCTTGTGGATTTTCTTTAGACGTAGTCGGAAAGTCATCATAATACTGACAGGAATAATGGCATTTTTTATAAGCACATTTGATCTTCTGTATGTGTACATGCATGTATACAAGATGGGAATTAAGATCTATACTAGCACTGTAGCAGATCACACACGAGAGCACACACACACACACACACAGAGTACACTCACAGTCTACACACACATGCATCTTTTCAAAAACATTGTCATCTGTTCCTACTGACACAAAGTGGCCTGCTCTAAGGAAAGGACGAATGGGTTTTTTAATTTAAAGTGTGTACAAGATGTTCTGTGTGTGCACATTTACACAGTATGTGGCCTTCGTTTATTATATATATATTTAGTACTCATCTGATAGTGTTAACTCCAGTGGAAACCCTCCTAAAATGGACACCTCTGTGGTGGCTCCATCCCAGGCCATCAGATCATGAGAGCCCCTTTTTTAATACTAGAAATTTAAAAAAAAAAAATCAGTTTCAATTTCATATCAAACAATTAACTGTAAAAGTGTAAGTGTAATATATATATATATTATATATATATATATATATGACATTAACATAATTTTCATAAATTAAAGTTAATTCATTCTTCTATGTCACTTATGTGGTACTACAATGAGCATCAATTTTCAAGGACATAAATTATAAGTCCCCAAAAGTATACTATAAGTATAACATTGTTTCTTCTCTCTACTCTTCTATACATTCCTTACCGAGTAGGGTGCATAGTGCTTGGTCTTTCCTGTATTTGTTTGTAATTTTGTAAGAGGTCTGCCTGCTGGCCTTAAGTGACATATTTCGACTTCAGAGCAGCTCTTTTCATTGTACAGGCTGTATGCTGGGTATGTTTGTATACATTTCCATAATCCACATAATCTATCTATCTGTCCCGTAGTCTGACGACCGGGGGGCACCCTCAAGACTCAGCAACCAGTTCCCTCCATTCTTCTCTCTGTTCTGCCTTTCTCAGGGTTTTGTTGAGTTCTAGGCCGTCCCATTCACTGATGTTATCCTCCCTCTCTTCCTTGGTCTGCCTCTTCTTCTTCCTCCTTGAACAGTGCCTTGCAAAACTGTCTTTGTAATTCCTTGGATCTTGTGACATGCCCATACCACTAAGTTTACGCTTTTCACGATCGTTAGAAGGTTCTCATAGGGTCCAATGGTTTGCTGATTCTGTTATGCACGCTTTCGTTGCTTATGTGGTCTTTGTAGAGATGCCAAGGAGTCTCCGAAAGCATCTCATCTCCACTGCCTGTACTCTCCTCTCCAAATCTGCAGTCAGGTCCATGATTCACAGGCATACAGAAATATGGATATGACAAGGGAGCGCATTAGTCTGATCTTGGAGATAAGTGAGATATTCTTATCTCTCCAGATGGTGTTTATTTGACAAAGCTGTTATTGTCGTGCAGTCCTGCATACTACTTCTGGCTTGGATCCCTGGTCGGATACAATGGCTCCCAGGTACTTGAAGCTTTGAACTGTTTCTAGCTTCTGGTCATTAACCCTGATATCAGTGCTAATGCCGTTGGTGTTATTAGTCATCAGTTTGGTCTTCTCTGCACTGATTTCCATGCCGTATGTTTTGGAGGCCTTATCCAAGTGTTCTGTTAGGCTGGCAAGCTCTTTTTCTGATCCTGCATTCCTCAATGTCATCTGCGAAGCGGAGGTTTGTGATCGTTCTGCCACCAATGCTGACTGATCCTTCATGATGTTCCAGTGCATCAGCCATGATTCTCTCAAGAAGATGTTGAAAAGGTGGGTGAGAGTAGACAGCCCTGCCTTACTCCAACTGTTGTTCGAAACCATTCTCCAATGTTGTTGTTGTAGTACACTGCACTGGTGGCCTCGCTGTACAGCTGTTTGATGACTCTGATCAGGTTTGCATTGATGCTGTACAAGTTCATGGTTGCCCACAAAGCTGCATGCCACACCCTGTCAAATGCCTTCTTAAAATCGATAAATACGTGGTATAGGTCTTGTTGATGTTGAAGGTACCGCTCACATAGTATTCTGAGGTTGAATATCTGTTCTGTTGTGCTGCGCCCTGCTACTGAAACCTGCTTGTTCCTCAGCAATGATGGTCTCTGCTTGTGGCTTCAGTCTATTCAATATTATCTGCAGCATGACCTTGCTTGGGTGACATATGAGGCTGATTGTGCGGTAATTATGCATTGTTGTAAGATTTCCTTTCTTGGGGACGGTGATGATGAGCGACTGCGTCCATGGTGTTGGCCATTTTCCTGTCTGCCAGATCTTGTTGCAGATTCTTAGTAGGGCGCTGATCATGGCTTCCCCTCCAGCTTGGACCAACATCAGCTGGAATGTTGTCAGCCCCTGCTGACTTCCCCTTTTTCAGCGATCTGACTGCTTTTCCACTTCTTCTCGGAGGATAGGGTGACTGTCTGTGTCTTTGCTTTCGGGTACATTTAAGGACTTCTGGATCTCCTGCGTTTCTATAGTTATACAGGTCGGAGCAGTATTCTGTTCCATCTGTTTCAGAATATCCTGGTCGTCAGTGAGACACTTCCCATTTTTGTCTTGGATGTTAAACCTTTTCTCTGTTTCGTGCTAGTCAGGTCTTTCACCACTGATATGCTTTCTTGCTATTGCTTTTCTTGATGTTCTCTTCAATGTCTTGGCACTGTTCACCGATCCCATTTCTCTTTGCTCCGTCATGGACTTCCTGATTCTTTTGTTGACTGCCCTATATGTTCTGCTCTTTCTTTTGTTTCATTTTCTTTTTCTTCAACTCTCTACGCTTGTCGCATAGTTGTAGGATGTTAGGTGTGACCCATGGTTTTTTGACTGGTCGGCGTTTGCCAAGAAGCTCGTTTGCTGTTTCAGTCACTGCTGTATTGAAACTATTCGTCAGTGTATCTATGTCTGAGTCTATCACAGTGAGTGCTGCAAACTTTCCACCTATCCTTGCTTGAAAAATTTCTAATACCTCTGGGTCCTTCAGCTTCTCGAGTTCAAATTTGATCCTGATGTTGTTCCGCTTGTGGATTTTCTTTAGACGTAGTCGGAAAGTCATCATAATACTGACAGGAATAATGGCATTTTTTATAAGCACATTTGATCTTCTGTATGTGTACATGCATGTATACAAGATGGGAATTAAGATCTATACTAGCACTGTAGCAGATCACACACGAGAGCACACACACACACACACACAGAGTACACTCACAGTCTACACACACATGCATCTTTTCAAAAACATTGTCATCTGTTCCTACTGACACAAAGTGGCCTGCTCTAAGGAAAGGACGAATGGGTTTTTTAATTTAAAGTGTGTACAAGATGTTCTGTGTGTGCACATTTACACAGTATGTGGCCTTCGTTTATTATTATATATTTAGTACTCATCTGATAGTGTTAACTCCAGTGGAAACCCTCCTAAAATGGACACCTCTGTGGTGGCTCCATCCCAGGCCATCAGATCATGAGAGCAATACTCTAACCACTAGGCTATCCTGTTCCCGAACGGCCCATCTAAACTGCAAAGTTGAAATGGATCTGGACTCAATAGGATGATTGTGTTGTGGACAGATCAGACATCATTGCAACTGACGCGCGAGATATGGCACGGAGTCTCACATAAGCCGGTATAATACCTCACTTTGTGATTGATTTGTCAGATAAAGCTGTCGTAGATGGAGATATATATTTAACTCAATGGTTTTTAAATAGGATGCTCCTGGACTTAAGGGCTGCCGACATATGGATCCATACTGTACATCATTGACAGATGAATTGACAGACGGTGTAGGGCTAACTTAATATTAAGATCTGCCAAGTGAAACAAACATGGGCATACATTATTGATGAATATAAATGATAATTAACAAATAAATTACCTTCTACAGTAAACGATTCGATAACTGCACCATCTGACTGCTGGTCGTCAGATTTTTGCTTTTCCCCTGTCACGTTTTCTCCTTCGGCGGCCATTTTGGACACGATTTTGCGGCAAGGGAATTTACTCTGAAAACTAAAGCTGTCATAAAAAGGCTGTAAGCTACCTTTAGATTTTGGCACTTTCCTTTTTATTTTGCTATACAAATCATATCGCTCTTGCTCCTCCGTGGGAATGCCGGGGACCTGTCAGTATGAATAGTATCTCCACATTCTGAAAATTCTGTGTTACGAATTCCCTCTTTTCTATCTCTCTCTTTGTCTCTGCTCTTCTTGTCGCCTCCTTCTTGTCTACTTTCTGCCTTTTTGGTCCATTCTCCTGCCTTTTTTTCTTCTTCTCCAGAAAGACTTGCAAAATAATAGGTCTCTTCCACCCCGAAGTCGGATGCGCTGGGCCTGATTTGTCAGCCACTTAACGGTAGCCCAACGCATTTTCGCTCATGTGACAGACAACAGTAATTGCTGTCTGAGCGTTCGACGACGACGACGAAGAAGAAGAAAAAGAAGAAGAAGATATCACTCTTGCATACTCTTGCATGCACCCATACTAAGACATCTGCAGAAATAAAAACAACTTTCTGAGGCAGAATAGTCTATGACTCAAAACTCATGTGGTTTTACAACTTTATTTAGTTCATTTCCCCCTAATATTTTCAGCAAACATTGTTCCCCCAAAAGACCTTCCTAACCACCACGTGGGGTGTTCGGTGTGAAAGTGATAAGTGATGAAACATGTGTTGCTCAATAAATCTTCTGAAACTCTACTGATTTTGTTCCTAGATAATTCGGTAGACCCTTGTACATAAATCTGATGAAACCTCAGTATTATTAAGGATTGTACATGAGCCCTCTTATTTGTCAAACGCACAGACAGCAACTATTGTTGTTTGTCATATGAGTGAAAATATGTTGTGTTACTGTTCAGCACCTGACAAGTCAGGCCAAGCACGTCCAACTCGAAGACTGGCATTGTCAGGAAAGATCAAAGCAACAAAGGGAGCCTGAACCCTTGAAGCAGCCTATAAAACCTAGGTAGGATTAATGACCGTGAAGGAAATCACGACATGGGGAAAAAACAATGTAGTATAAGTATGACCAAATAAAAAGAGACTCTATGATATGTACAAAGGCATTCTTGAAGAATTGAAAACACCCTACACACAATTACAGCCTCCCAAGTCTTAATGTGACCATATTATTTTGTTGTGACCACGTGTCGTCGTGATCACCTGTCATTGTGACCATGTGCCATTGTGACAAAATACTGCTGTGGCCAAGAATAATTGTAACCAAGAACTATTGTGATGATTTCTTTTTGACCAGATGATCTAACGACTAAGTGTCATAACAAAAATGTCCTCCTGACAAAATGTCCCTGTGACTGTGTTGTCATGACCAAGAATAGTTGAAACCCAGTGTTGTTGTGATAGTTGTGTTGTGGCTTGGTATAGTAATTATCAGATATCATTGTGACATGTGTAGTTGTGACCAGGTGTAGTTGTAACCGAATTTCGTAGTGACCAAGTGATAATGTGACCGTGTGGAGCTGTGGCAAAGTGTCATTGTGACCAAGTGTGGTTGTGACCATTATCAATGTGATCACATGTCATTGTAACCCTGTATTATTGTGACAATGTTGTTGTAGCCACATGTTGTTGTGACCAAGTAATGTAGTGACGGAAGTGCAGTTGTGAAAAGTGTTGTGTAACCAAAGGTCATTTTGACCAAGCATCATTATGACCACATGTGTTGGACAACATTATTGTTGTGCCTGTGCTAACACAACAACAGGTTTTCCAACTGTTGTTGTGACCAGTTATCATTAAGACCAAGAATAGGTGTGATAAGTGTTGTTGTAACCACATGTCATTTTGACCTACTGTTGCTGTGACCCAGTGTCATTGTGTTGGTGTGACCAAGTGTCATTATCAAGTATTAAAAGTATACCGAAAACAAATGGTAACGTTTCATCCACGGAAAATGCATTGGCTGAATCAGGTGAAGTTTTGAGAGTCTACAAAAATATGAGTGAAAAAGATAAGTAGAGGTGTAGAACAATCATGTAGCAGTACATGATTAATTAAGAAAATAAGACTTTTTATATGGCTTGACCATTTTTTAATTGCAGCAGGGGACACAACTCTTAATGTTCATTCAAGGAAAAATGGCGGCTGCTAACACAACATTTTCTAACCCATCTCAACTTTTGCCACTTGGTAAGTTTAAATTTAGGTTGTATGTCTAATTTTGTATTTTTACAATTTCAGAGCTTTAGTTGAAATATGACTGAAGAAAAAGTGAACTTTACTCACCTGTCCTACCGCTGGCAGGGAATCATACTGATACTGTTAGTGTTAGTTTTGCTTTTACTAAAATGCGATTTGATATATTACTTTAATTAATTATATTAGCTAGAGTGGTCGTTCTCCAAGACTAGTTGCTTTCACTGTGCTGCAGAGTCCAGACTACCCTCAGGGCCATCCTCCTCTGCCTTCAAAGCCGTTGGGAGACAGGTTCTCCACAACTGCCTGTTCCACCATTTGAATGCCCTCTTGGTATTTAACCCATACTTTGACTAGTTTGAGGCTGGTGTTGTAACACCACATCAGGGTGTATCAATTTGCTAGTGGGAATGCATGCCACACATTAACCTTTTCCCTACGGTTAACATGCTATAGGGTAACCAATCATCTAACCCTTCCCTCGTATTACCCACTACTGGGTGACAAAAGTATACAAATGCACACAGTGCACGTGTACTGGGAAAGAAGGGGTTATTTCCCTTAATGTAGGGATAGCATTAAGTGGGATAAGTGCCTTCCCTTGAAGAATTGTTTATTCTAAGACTTTCAGGAAAAAAAGACAGGGGAATGGATCAAGAATGAGGTGACAGGAAGAAAAGGAACAAGGCAGAAATAGAGGAATAGAAAACAGGGAATTCTTAGCTCACAGATTTCCAGAGGGTTGGAATGCTATTTAAACTGATAGGCCCCTGGCATCCCCACTGAGGAGGGGGGGGGGGGGGAGGGCAGATAAATTCTGCATTGGATTCTTTGTTCTCTGACCCAAAGTGGGTTACTAAATTAAACAAAAAGTTACTACATGATTATCATGAGTATGATGAGTGTATATATATCTATATCTATATATATATATATATATATATATTGTCAGAGGAGGAGTGTGTGTGTATCCAGAGCTGTGTCAGTGCGTCTGCTTGTGTGTAAACAAATTGTGTGTGTGTGTGTGAGTTTCTTTTAAATTGATTGAAAATGAAATGCTGCAGATTGTGTTACTTTACTCAATTCTTTAATAGTATTCCTGAAGTGCTTGTTGCATCATTTTTCTGTTAAGATATGAATGAAGTGCCATTGTCTGAATTCATTTAAATGTGGTGCTGAAAAAAAGGTTTGGAAGTGGAGGAGTCCTCCCTTTCCCCAATGTTTTCTCCACACAACAACCTACACACACACACACTCTGACACTGACACTGACACAAATACATGGACACACAGATCAACATACATATACACACACACACACACACACACACGCATGTGCACACACGCACACAAAACCAGACTTACTGACAGAGTTGTAATTATAGCTTTATGTTTTGGTGATTGGCTTTGTTTCAGAATTGGTGGACAAGTGCATAGGCTCCAAGCTGCACATCATCATGAAGAATGACAAGGAAATTGTTGGCACACTCCTCGGGTTTGATGACTATGTCAGTATCCTTTCAGTCATACTATGAAATTAACACAAGAGAAGGACACTATTGTGGCTAGTAGGGGCTTGCAAAGCACTTATCTGTAAAGCCAAACTGTTAAGATTACTTGAGACTGTTGTGTTGGGAGTAATTATATAATACTAATAGTAAACTGTTCGATTGGACTAAACCCACCACACCCATCTTTCACCTCCACCACCTCCAAATTCTCTCACTCAGATATAAATTGAACACTAATCCTCTTTAGGAGCAAGGAGAGGTAATTTACAGTGTACAGAAAGAGAGAGAGGATATAATGATGGGCACCACCTCCATGGAAGCTGAGTTGTGTAACATCTCGTTTCTCAGTGACCATATATAGTATTACACTTCTTTACATTAGCAGTTGAGCATAATGAATGAGATGTAAATCTTAACAGAACACTGTTTGTATTTATTACCAAGTGTGTTGGCGACTTTAATATTTGAAATCCAGTCAAAGATACATGTAATATGTATTTAGTCTGTGTGTGTGTGTGTGTGTGTGTGTGTGTGTGTGTGTGTGTGTGTGTGTCTTTGCAAGCTTATGTTTTGTATGCATACATGTATATATCATATATATCATTATACGTCGCTTGATAGTGAGTGTGTAAACAGTAAATGTGCATGTATGTGTAAATGACAGAGAATTATAAACAGGTAAAAAAATTGTGTTAGGGTATGCTGGTTTTTGTGCACACTGTAAGTGCATGTATGCACTCGTGTGTGGTGTGTGTGTGTGTGTGTGTGTGTGTGTGTGTAGTCAAAGACAAAAATACTTTAATCATCCCATGAAGGGCAATTATAATACTGACAGGCACATTGATACATATAATTATTTCAAAGGACACAAGAAAAATACATTTCAAATTGTTAAGAACATTCCAAGATAGCTTAAAAAAAAAATATATATATATATATATATATATCACCCATACACAAACCCAGGCGCGCGCGCGTACACACACGCATGGCGTATGCATGCGCCCACACACATACCCACACACACCAATGTAGGAATACAATGTTGTAAAAAAAACAACAACAAAACCACACAAAAAAACCCATTGATTAGAAAAGACATATGAAATTATTTACGTGTGCACGCACGCGCACACTCATGCACACATGCACACCCATACACACGCACCAATATATGAACATATTTTTTATAAAGACAATTGACTAGTAAACACACACATACACGTGCGCCTACGCATCATAATGACCATTGACTAATAAAGACATAAACTTGAATTTTTTTTAGAAAAGAAAAAGTTTGAAAGTCTTCAAACTGAACACTTGCAATAGAGTCATGAGTGTGTGTGTGTGTGTGTGTGTGTGTGTGTGTGTGTGTAAGTGTGTGTGTGTGTGTGCATGTGTGTGTATCCCTTTCAATGTCTTATAGTGGCATCATATTGATCTTATAGTAGCAATGTGATGTTGAATGTCTCTGCAAATAGTAATGATCAATGTTAATTATCACTGCACTTGTAATACTTGTTGATATCACTTTGTTTTCTATAGTGCATTTCATTTTCATAATATTTTATATAATTTTCTGTTCCAAGTCATTTTTCCTTCAATCTTTTCAAAGATATGGTACTTGAGGATGTGACAGAATAGTAAGTATGATTTTTCTTCTCCAATATTTTGAAGTCTATGTCATATTTTAATCCCATTTGGTAAAGTCATGGTTGTGTGATTGTCTTATTTTAAGAGAAATTTGCATTGTTGTTGTAGTAGACTAGAAGAGAAGCTGAAATTTATTCTTAACAAAAATAACCCATTACAGCATTAGAAGCTGAAAGACCCGAGAAGAAATTGAGTGGTTTAGAGTATAAAGACCTTTCCTATTCTCAGTGTCTTCATCTTCAAATGTTGAGAAGTCGGAAGATGCCAGGTTGACTGAAGCTTCCGCAGCGGGATGATTTTCAATCACAGGTTTTGTGTGGGTTTTTTTTTGTTTTGTTTTATCTATGAGCAAATGATATAAGATAAAACAGCTTTGTTCTGTCTTTAAAGTTGATTTAAGTTTTACTCATTATTATGATGATCTTGCATGAACAAGGGCATCTTTTGTAAATAAAACTGTGTGGTTCACATACAAATCTTGTTGCTCTGCCTGTAAAGTTGGTTATCAGGTTATGGTACACTTCATTTTGGCAATTTTCCTGAATGAAAGGCACTTCCATTGATAAAAATCAAACCAGAAACTTTGACTTTCAGTCTTTAAAGCTTATAATAGTACACTAGTACAGTTGTCACTGTGGTGATCTTAATTGAAGAAAGACAGTTTTATAAGTTAAAAGAGTACAAAGAGAAACTTTCTCAAAACACCAAATGTGCTCGCAGACTGAAGCAAAGACCAAATATGTATTCAGAAACAATCAAATATGTTGATTTTTAGAAAAAGTGACTTGATCCTATGATTTATCAATGGGTAAAAACAAAACAGTCCAGAAAGGATCAGTCTGGAAATTAGCTGAAGTGGTCTAGTATCTAGTGAAATGCAGTAATCAGCATTGAAAAATAAGCTAGAATATTACAAAGAAATAGTGAAGTATGTTGTCATGCTCAATTTTCATTCACCTTGTTCAGTTCAGACTTTTTGTTGTTGTTAAAGTGTGTTCATTACTATCAATTTAAATTGTAGATTTCAGTTTTATTGTTGTTTTGTTTACTTCTTTAGCATTAGTCTTAATTGATTTTAACAAAATGAAAAGAAAAAAAATGCCTTGGTGCTACTATGCTGTTAGTGTCATAGGATTGTTAATAATGGTATTGTTATCAAATTGTTTTTACTCTTGTTTTACCTATTATACGTCTTTGAATACAAATGTGAATAGCATGTTTTCTTTGTTTGATCTAGTGAGAGTACATCAGAAGGGAGGAGAGTGACCAAACTGGACAAGCTGTTGTTAAATGGAAACAACATCACAATGGTATGTGTAGATCATACTGTTATATCAAGGAGGTCGTATAGCCTTGTGGTTAGCATTGAATCCATGATTTGATGGCCCGGTATCAAGCCTGGGTTTGAGCCACCACCGAGATGCCTGTTCAAGGGGATTTTCCGTTGGTTTTTTAAAATATTAAATTAAAAAAATATTCTTTTATATTGAGGATAATGGAATAAGCACTTATGTGCTTTTTTACAACCAATCCCCTTGTGTATGCAGTTTTGTAAATTTTTTCATCTGTTCCCACCGGCACACAATGGCCTA
Source organism: Rapana venosa (assembly GCA_028751875.1). Taxonomy (NCBI): domain Eukaryota; kingdom Metazoa; phylum Mollusca; class Gastropoda; order Neogastropoda; family Muricidae; genus Rapana; species Rapana venosa. The sequence continues at coordinate 48,971,253 of CM054135.1, forward strand.
CTCTTACAAAAAGTGGAACAGGAATGTGTGCACAAAATGTTCTGCATGCGTTCACACACGGGGCCTTGGTTTATAGTCTCATCCGAAGGACTTTTGGGGAGAGTGGAGTCTGCACTGATGTTAACTCCAGAGGAAAATATTCCCTTGCATGGGAATCGAACTTGTTAACATCAGTACTGGCTCCACTCCCCCAGAAGTTCTCAGATGAGACCATAAATTGAGGTCCCATGTGCAAACTCGCGCAGAACATCTAGTGCACATGTTAAAACCTATTTTGCCTTCAGAAGAGTAGGTCATACATGCTGGTATAATGAATGACAAAAAAATATATCTAAAAAAAACCTGCGTGCGCACTGGTTTCATGTTCAGCTAACTCCAAAGCCAGAATACAGCTACCCTAATGGTGGCCAGAAACGGTTGCATTTCCAAAAATCTTACCAGTGGTGAACCTCTGAGTTATAGCTGAGGAATGAAAAAAAATGTTTATGCTGCCTTGCCTTTAGTAATTTTCCTGGCCTGCTGTTCCCACGCTGCTCATTTCAGTCTCCGCCCCAGCCATACCCAGATTTTTTATGTCACATCCTCAGGGCCTGGAGTCCACAGGGAGCCTATCAATGTTAGTCACCATGGGGCTACCAGTCAGAGGGGTCCTGTACTGTTGCTGGGTTACTTGGGTGGTGTTCAGTGGTGCCTGTTCTGAGCTGACATAAGAACTACTAAGCTCCTTACTTATGACAGCAATAGTAGTCATGGATCCAAACTGAGCGAGATCACCAGGGGTGGTGACTGCCACAATATCCCTCTGGTGACTTCTTTCCGTGAACCCTTACCCTGAAGGCTTTGACACAAACTCACTTCAAGTAGAGAAGTGTATGAGGAAACCGAACTTAGGTCCCCATGAGACCAGAGCAACCAGACCCATTAAATTAGAGACTCTTTACTTTTTTTTTATTGCACAAATGATCAACAACAATGAAGTGATGTAATGATTCCGCTGTGGAATTGCATTGAGATTACATGACAGGGCTCTATTCTATGCTTCTTATCATATATTCCGGCGTCAACCGGGCATTGAGAGATACAGACACCTGCAGTTGTTTCATGCAACACTCTCTAAATCACATCTGTAACTCTAGTGGATGAACCTCGACTGTGTGGTCCCAGTAATCCAGTAGCAAATTCACACTGGGTAGGAGCTTGCCAGAGTCTGAAAAATCGCGATGACTCTTATGCGATTTGAACCCGCAATCTTTCAGTCTGTAATCTAAGGCGCTAACCTCAGTGCCAAGGTGTCTGGCTAATATGTTTTTATTATGTTTGCTGCATTTTTCATTTTTACTCTTATCTTTCTATATTACATAATTGTTCTGATTTCACACTTTTTTTCCCCTTCAGGCATTTCTTTATTTACAGTCTTATCATCAGTACTGAAAACTGTATCCAGATTAGACACAGAATACTTGAGCCATATTGAGTCAAAAGAAAAAAATCAAATTTGATTTTCTTTCATTCCTAGGCTCAAGCTCAGATGTTTACCAATGGTGAGATTTTGTGAACGCGACTGTTCTTTCCCACCATTAAAAGGTAGCTGCTTTCTGACTTGGGGGATGATTTCTAAACACCACACAAGTATCCAAGCAGTTTTTAAAAAACAAATTATCTAATCCTACCAGTACACAATGGCCTGGTCTTCTGAAAGGAGGAATGGATTTTAACGTGTGCACAAGATGTTCTGCATGCAAGTGTGCATGGGACCTCAGTTTATAGTCTCATCCAAAGGACTTTCAGGGAAGTGGAGTGGATTGTGATGTTAATTCCAGGGGAAAAAATCCCTTGAATAAGTGCCTTGGTGGTAGCTTAAACCCAGGCTGTCAGATCACAGGTACAATGCTGTTACCACTAGGCTATCTTAAATGTTTGATCTGCTGTCTAACATGGTCCTCAAAGAATTTTAACTAAATGGTGTGTGTGTGTGCGCGCGCGCATGCTTTGCGTTGTTCTTGTTCAATTTATTTCAAAGGAATGTAAACAGATGCACATTGTGTCCAGCTTGTGTACAAATTCTAGATTTTCTGCTGTGCAAAATGTTTTGCCATATTTTGAACACAATCATACAGAACTCCTCTCTCTTATGTCCCCATCGTCTGTCAGTCTGTCTCTTCTGTTCCAGCCCTTTTTCTCTGTTGCTTAGTCTTTGTGTGCCTCATACTTGCAAAGTCATTTCTGGTTTATCTTTTCAGCTTGTACCGGAGGAGAAGGTCCAGAGCTCTCCTGATGTGCAGTAGCTGACTGGACTGTCACCTGTTTTTCTGTGTTCATCATTGGCAGACTCGTTTCATGTCTCTTTATCATGGCTGTATTGTCAAAGGAGTCATCTGGCATTTTTTGAGCTTTGTAAAATAAATCATGTGACATTTCGTTTCTGTTTCTTGCTGCTGGTTCTGATGTGGTGAGAGGATGGGATATATTGTTTTCTATATTTTTTTTATGTGTGTGTGTCTCTCTCTGTGTTTTACACACACACACAATTGTTTTATTCAGATGAGTGGAAGTAAGGCAATGGCAACTCTGTACATAACTTGACCTGGGAGATAGAGAAATTCTCATCCTTGGTTCACCACATGCCATAGCAAATCAAACTGGCAACTTCAAGACAAGAGGGATTAGAAGTCCATCACATTAACCACTGAGCTATGGTACCCATACAAGTCCAAACAATACACTTGTTTTACACTTCTGGTTTTCCCCACTTTCAGTGTGGTTTGTATACTCAATTCATATAAAAAATTGTGCCAAGTTACAGTGAAAAAAAAAGGATATCGTCATGGTCAGCAAACTCATGTGGATTGTGGTTGTTTTCCCTCTTAATTTGTGGTATTTTTTGTGAAAGAACCTGTACAAGCAACTATTGTTAAATGATCAAACACCACTATAGTTAACCAGTAGAAGTACAGGGTCTTCTCTTTCTGGTAACCTTATGGTGGTCTGTTGCTAATGGAACTTTGTGTGCTTCAGAAGAAGGAGAACAAGGAAAAGAAACTACCAAAGACAGGTGGGGGGGTGGGGGGGGGGATGTAATGCATGCTCCATTAAGCAAAACCCCACTTCAGTACTCCTTAGCTTACAGATGTGATTTTATCACTATGTAGTTGCACAATGTAAAAGTGAAAATAAAATAAACAACAAAAAACAAGCAAACAAACAAAAACAACAAAAACACCCAAACCCAAACTTGCGTGCTTCTGGCTCTGGATAATGGGGGAGTCAGGAGGAAGATAAAATTGCTGACAGAAAAACAATGGGGATTTGTTGTTTCCAACAACACTGATATTGATAATGTTAAAATAAATGTGTTTAGTTTGTACAAAGACTTCAAATCACTGTATTTGAAGGTAAAATCTTAAACTTGTGGTACAACATTGTTATGAAGTTGTATACATGGCGATCTATGAAGATATTTTCTTTGAATTTGGAGTTTTCAAGCTTTTCCAAGGAGTGTCAAAGTTGTACAGAATAACCAAAATACCTTTTACTGTTTTAGTTACATAACATTACATATCCTGTTGTTTTCTTGACCATAAGGGTACCATGGATGACTCAACAGTTAGCCCTCTCTGTCCTTCTGCCTCTCAAAGTGCTTTACTCAGCTTTTTGCCCATCATTTCTGAGATGATGTTCTCTCATCCCTTTCTCTGTCGCAATATACACTGCATCACAACTGCCAAGAACCCATGGAAAGTAGCTTGACTAACTGCATTATGGGATCACTGCGCTGGCAAAGTCTCTTTTTGTTTGTTTATGTGTGGTTCATTTTTTTGTTTGGTTTGGGGAGGGAGGGCAGTTACAGTTTTACCATACATACTTGAGTCGTCTTTCACATGTAAACTTATGTGTACACACAAAAGAAAATAGGTTACTAACAGGTCTAGCTATAAGGTGATCTGAGAAATCATAAAAATCCTCACTTGTTGATTCACTAAGTGCTGCTGAGATTTGAACCAGTGATGCATGACTTAAGGTCTGTTTTCATAAACATCTAGAACCCTCTTCCCCAATCAGCTTTTGCACCAGATAAATCATTAATTAAACATGAAATAAAAGTCATATGCTGGTCTCACAAGAACTATTATTATGTTGAGTAGGCATGTGGGGAAAATAAAGACGTGCACAATAGGGATCTTGGCACTGCAAATTTGCCCATGAAGTAACCTGTAGGATTGCAAAGTCCATATTGTTTTTTAATCCACTCAAATAACGGTAATGGCTAATGTAGCTGTCATCTAGAAATTGTGGCCCAGTCATACATACTTCATTGGTCTCCCAGTCTATAGATCTTGAATAGCAATGACTGTGTTGGATCATACTACTTCAAGAAACAGAAGGCCCAGGTGCTACATTAAGGGCAGACATGGGTCTAAAAGTGGCCCAAATCATGCTTTTTCAGTATAAAATCATAGCTAAATGCAAATATGGAGATTTTCTGGAGTAAATTTAAAGAATGTAGATTGTAGAACACATTTGTAAAAACTTTTAACTTGTTATAGTAAAGATATTGAAGTTTGAAACAGTTTTGGTGGCCATATTGGATTATTTCCTTTACATGTAATGTCCTTTCAATATCTGGTTTGACTTATAACATGAGCTTGTCAACAAAATTTATCAGTTTTGACCCCATGTCCCACTGTAAGGCACATAAAAGAACCCATAGCAGCAACAGCATTGTCACCGACACAATTATGCAAATACATAAAGTTTCAGAAATAAATATAATATATGAAATCACTGAACTGTATGCAGATTGAAAAGTAAAGATTAAAAACGAATTAGCAAGATTCTGATGAGGCAAGACCCTGCTCAACTTCCTTGTGACTGCTTCCCATAACAAATTATCTTTTCAGAAAGGATAGTGGCTATTTCTATCACTGAATTTCTGGAGTAAAATCTCGTGTTTGAAAGCAATGTTTAGGCATAGTTGTTATATAATGCTCAGTACCTTGATGGTTGTCATAGGAATGTAAAGAGGTTACTAGTCATTTCAAGTTGCTAACATGAATTTTTTTTTAAAAAGCCAAATCTATCAACTTTTCTTATCTCACACACACACACTGTATAGTGTATGTGGGGGTATGATCAATGAAAATTAATTAACTGAATTAAGACATGAAATCTGCCTGCTTTGATGCATAATCTTCTTGTAATGTGGTTGAACCTATACTGTCAGTAATCCCATGTTTTTGGTAACACACACACCATCTGGGGACGGGATAGCTCAGTGGTCGGAGCACTCGCTTTCCCCCAGCCAAGTAAAGCAGCGTCGAGCGTGGTTACCAGTTGGATGGGTGACCGTTTGCACGCCTTGGCTTCAGTACAGTTCCCCCAGCTGTAAATGGGTACCTATCCTCTTTAGGGTCTGGGAAGGTAAAGCAGCGAGGGAGAGGAGATGGGCGCCGCCCTCAATATGCTGGCCCTAGAGAAGTGAGATCTCTGACGCCTCGCTCCCCTATGACCTTATAGGTTATAGGTGACCTTTACCTTACACCATCTGGAAATAAAAATTTGACTTCAGTTCACACAAACACACATATATTATTGTTTGATTTGTATGGCTTATCACTGATTAGGTTTTTATTCTATGTCTGCATATATATATTATCTTTTTATTTATTTATTTTAAGTCAGATGGCTTGATGAAAAAAAGCATTATTCTATGTACAATCTGAAAATAAAAGTTTGACTTTGGCAAACACACATTCCCCTGCTCCAAAAGGTGAGTCCCCCCATAGAGTAAATTTGTCAAGTTCTAGTTCCCACGAATTTTGTTGTCATATCAAAATGAGTTGCACACAGAGATCGATTGACAATCTCTTGTCAAAGCGAAAGCAAGCCCAAAGCCAGCCAGAGCTTTGCCCGACGAAAACGGCATGGCACACTGGAATCTGCATGTATTCATTGGAGTTGGCCTAGTTGACACAGTAAAAGGATGATGATGACGACAATTCTTATTTTATCTTGTCCTTGCCCCCAGTCTTGCAGCCTGATGGGATGGGGTGGGGTGGGTAACCAGAGGTTCCAGATGGCTGAAACCTGGGGAGAGGAAGGGGCAGTACATACATTTAATAAGTGAGCTCCTTATGATATACGTGAAAATTAATTTGTCACCTCAAATTGCTTAGTTATGCTCAGATACCTTTCCTCGTATAACAAAAATCGCTGGAAAAGTCTACATTAAAATAACTACAGTGGCAGAATTATGACGTGTACATGATTATCTTTCTTGACGGGGAAACGCTATTCTATTCTTTGAAAGATCATCTGTGATTGGGTATCATCGGATTCAGTTTGTCATTTCAAGACAGACGAGTTTTCTGTTTATAGTTTGTTTCCGTAATGATTTAGAACATTGAAAAGAACAAAACCTGAATAGGAGTTGGGATGAACAGCCTTAAAATGATGGAAACTTATTACAAAAATTGTTTTTAAAAGTGAAAACATTGTACATCATGACAGAGTGATTCCCCTTTGAAATGCAAAACCCAATGAAAAATCGCGTTTTGTTTTGGGGTTGGAAGCAGTATACACTTCCAAAATGGACGGCAACAAGGATGAAAGTGAACGTTGTATCGCAATTGCACAACGTTGTATTGCCGCCGGAGAAGTCGAAAAAGCCTTGAAATTTCTGAAAAAGGCAAATCGACTTTATCCTTCTCAAAAGGCACAAGGTAAGTCGCTGAGATAAGACTATTTGATTTTGTGAAGTCTGCCTGTAGTGACGTTTAATCGTATTCCCGTAGGCCTAATGTGGTCGAGCCTAAACTGTCGGTGATCACATGTAAACAGTACCGGACTTGTGCCCTATCGTCATTCAACTGAAAACAGACTTTGCTCGAATAAATTTATCATAAATGATTAGTTTGTTTACTCATTTATTCAGGTTCTTAAATAACTACCTTTGAAAATATAACTCATAATAACTGACATCCTTGTCAAACTGAGGGTAGCGTCAAGGGTAGCGTCATTACAAATTATATACAATTAAACAAAAAATCAAGTAACCCCATTCTTGAATCTTTACAGATACAAGTTTTATCACAAGTAATCTCTATTATGATATCACGTTTAAGAAGGAAGGTGCAAGAAAGTTAAGAAGTTAACCTGCCAATCAAGTAAACCCTGAGGTTCTGGGTTGATTCCAGCTTTGCCCTTTCTTCCCAGTTTGACCCAAAAAATCAAACTGAATTAGTGAATACATAGAGATGTCAAAGTCAGTGTTCAGTGTGGAAGTCATACAAAACCTGTGAGTGTGGGACAGTTTTTTTTTCTTCTAAGAAACACAACACAATGTCACAAAGCTTTCCTGTTCCCACCAAAATACTTTGCAGCCAGCTTATTTTATGTATGGCACACTGCATGCTTTTTTCATTTAATCATTGTCATGTACTGAAAGTGGATGTGTCATTCAGCATCTGTACAAGCTGATACTGTTTATTATTAAGATACTTATAAGTTATAACTTTTTGTTTTTGTAAAGCAGACAGCCGTGTCTGATCTTCAGGATTGAAAATGCTATCTAGTTTCTTTCTAAGTTTCTTTCACTCACGAACTCTCATGAGTCATGGCTAAGAACATTGTCTGATCCACAAAACCACACCTTAGTATTTGGTTGTAAATATTTTTAAAACATAATCATGATAATGACCAAAGAAGAAAAAAGGAAACGTGACATACTGTACTGGTTTTGTAAGCTTGTTGCAAGTTGTTGCTCTCTTGCTTTTTAAATAAAAAAACCTATATTCTATATTAAAAGTAAAACTATATATAATATTCTGAGTTATTCTGCCCTCTTGTTTCATCTCATTTTTGTCCCTGCCCTCAACAGCCAAAACTCCATCACTCTGCTGGAGTGTACAACCTTTATTATGTGTACATGCATGTGTGTGCATGCGTGCATGCATGTGTGTGTGTACATGTGTGTTTGTGTGTGCGTGTGTACATAGATTTGAATTTGTAAAAACTATTAATTGTGATTGGCCGCATGTGAAAGAGTAGTATTAATGAAACTGAAAGCGCTTTGTTTAATTACACATACTGTACTGTGGCTCACTGATGCAATAGCGACAGCGGTTGTCCATTTCTGCCTTTTAAACAAGTCCGAAAGGACCATAAGCATAACTCTGAGAGTACTTACTTCTAGTGCCTTGTTTATTGCAAGATATACTTAATAACCTATACAAGTTATAGCGCTATGTAAATTCTATGTATTATTATTATTATTTTTTTTTATTATTATCATTTATTATTATTATTATTATCATCGTCATCATTATCATTATTATTATTATGGTATTGTATTTCATCATCATCATTATTATTATCATTATTATTATGATATTGCCTTTTTGGTGGGGATGTGTGCTTTTGTATTCATGGCTTTTGTGTTTGTTGTGTTTTGCGAAAAATATGTAGCTGTCGAAAGGCTTGAGGAAATGTTATCCCTATCTCACTTTGCCAGTTTTGTAAAGCAAATTCTGCGGAATATATTAACTGTATCAAACCCAGTCTCAGCCAATTCCAAGAATGTTTTCTGAATTTCTCAATTTCAAATTTATACATGAGGGTCTTTTTTGTTGTTGTCACAGAGCTTCTGAAAAAACTGACTGAGAGGAATGGAGAAGCACAGTCACCCAAGAGTGAGGAGACTGACAATGGAGACAATGAAGGTGTGCGGAAACGAAAGGGTAGCATTCACAGGGAACCCTCTTCAGAGAATAAAGAGAATGCAGCAGGTGACTACACCCAAGAGCAATTGTCGGCAGTCAGAAGGTATGGAAATTGGCTTTGACATGAATGTGATGATCTTGTTTCAGTTTCAGAAAATACTCTCCTTCATGGCAGCAGTCTGTTGATCAGTCCCACCAGCTTTTGTCTCCATATGAAGTCTTTTGAGCTTCTCCGTGGGGATGCCAGAGCCTGTCAGTATAAATGGCATCCCCACCTTCTGGAAATTCTGTACTTGGAATTCTTCTTTTTCTATCACTCTCTTTGTTTCTGCCCTGTTCCTTTTCTTCTTGTCACCTCCTTGTCTATTTTCTGCCTTCTTGGTCCATTCTTCAGCCTTTTTTCCAGAAAGACTTCAAAGATTTTCTCTCCTATGCCGAAGTCAGATGTGCTGGGCCTGCCTTGTTAGGCGCTTAATGGCAGCGCAATGCATTTTCGCTCATATGACAACAACAATAGTTGCTGTCTGAGCATTTGATGAAGAAGTCATTTACGTCAGCCTATGTTAAGGATGATGTCAATAATACAATTTTGGCTTGTAAATGTGTGTGTGTGAAAAAAAATTTAATGGTTTAATGATTTTTAAGTGGTATTTAATTTAGTTTCATTTTAGGTCTTTAATAGGTGAAGTTTGTAGCAGGGCTATAGCTTGTGATACTGATAGTACTGTTTTGGGCACATCTGATGTCTGCCTACAGTAGTTGAGATTATATAATATAGCATTCGGGTTTACTTCTTGGATTCAGCTGGTTTATAACAGACATTCACTTTGATGATAGTTTTGTAGCTTGTGAAAAACACCTCATTGGCTCAGGACTGCTGGAAAGTATTTTTAACATTGCCAGAATCAAGTAGTCTTACATTTGAATTTGTTTGCTTGCCCAGTTTGTTTGAGTTGGGATAACTTTTGTCATATATTTTGTTTTTGCTGTTGTTTTAAAAACTGCATGTTGCAAGCATAGATCAGTTTATCAATAAGCATGCTAAACAGACACATTATCATCAGTACAGTATGACAGATGCAGTACTCTGTGAGCTTATTGGGTTTGTTTGTTTGTTTTGTTTTTGTTGTTGTTGGGTGTTGTTTTTTGGGGGAAGGGGATGGTGTTTGTTGTTGTTTTTTTGTTTGTTTGTTGGTTTTCTTTTATGTAATAAAAAGTTGTGCAAAATTTGATCAATGGACTTAAAAAGATGGTTAGATAGTTCATTGATTTTTATTTATTTTTTGTTCATCTATTTCTTTATTTTGTAGACTAGTAGACTTAAACTCAGTACATTAAGTTTAACATATCAAGATAAGTGGTTAAAATGATATGGAGAGTAATTTCAGGAAGTAGTGATAACTTACAGTGCGCACGTATTGATGCAGATTTTGATGGAATTGTGTCTGACAAAACACAGGATAAAGAAGTGCAAGGACTATTACGAAGTGCTGGATGTGAAGAAAGATTGCAAAGACAGCGACCTGAAGAAAGCTTACAGAAAACTGGCTCTCCAGATGCATCCAGACAAAAACAAAGCTCCTGGTGCCACAGAAGCTTTCAAAGGTTAGTCGAAATAATTTGTTTGGTGTCGTATATTGTATCATATAAGACAGATGCTTATAACCATCCTGTCGTTATCTCTGTCTGTTCATCTCTTAGCTCTAAAGTAGTTGTGTCCATATTTGGCTTTTTCAGGTAACAGTACAGCAGGACAATTTCTGGACTGCAGTGTCTCAGACAGAAGTCATTGTTGTGCTGGCATGGAGGACATAGTCTACTTGTTTATGCAGTAATTTGTGTTGTTTGATGAGTTTTATACACTTGTCAAAAGTCTTGTTGTCTGAGTGCATACTCTTCATGCTTGCTTGCTTGTGGCAGTAAAGGTTTGCTGCAAACCAGAACTAGAGTACAGTGAACTATCTTTAGCAACTGTCATGACAGCCACATGTGTTATCTTCATGAAAGGATGAATTGTTTGAGAGCCCTTGTGATTATAGTCTTTATCTTTCCTGTGAGAAAATTGTGCTGCCTCAGTCGTTGCATTCTTCTTTGGCTTGGGATTGCACATTCAAGGCCTTTACCATCAAGCTGTCCACTACCAGCGTAGTTTGTATGTGAAAATGAGAAAGAAGGGGTTTGGAAGTGAACTTTGATGTTTTTGACAGCATTGCTTTTCCTGTTGTCAAAATAGATCTGTAATTAAGAATTATTTTAGCCAGACTTTTTAAGTGGAGAAGGTAGAAAACTGGAAGAAACATGAAAAGTAGCAGCAGTGATAGCCTAGAGTGTAGGCTTATGAAGGATGAAACAGACCTGTATATGTTTTTACACTGACTCTGGAGATGGAAATTGTTAAAACCATTTTAAAGTCTTGCCAGTGTGTGTGTCAGTTTTGCAATGGTATCTCTCAATGATTGACTATGTTTTTATGTTTGATAAATGAAGCGCAATCAGTTTTATAAATGCACTGATCTTTTAGGTAAAAATTACAGAAGATCAAGGCATATGTGGTATTTTGGTATCTTGAAATGCACCAATGAGTTTAGCTTTAACTTGTGTTGTGAATTTTTGTTAAGTTTTTCCCTGTCTGTTTCAGCTATTGGTAATGCCTATGCCGTTCTGAGTGATACCGACAAGAGAAAGAAGTATGATGTCTATGGTCCAGAGTTGCAACAGCAGACCTCACACCACCATTCAGATTATACACATGGTGGTTTTGAAGGTATGTTTGTGGGTTTTTTGTTGTTTTTTGTTTGTTTTGGATTTGCACTTGTGTTCTGTTTTGATAAAAAAAAACAACATTTCTGGTTTTCTTTTAGCTGTGATTTTTACACTGCATGGTGGCGGTGGTGGTTTTTGTGTTTTTTTCTCAGAAATCTGATTGTTGTAAAACTTGTGTTGAGGATTTTTCTGTAGCTGTTGCATTTTGGTATTAGTTACATATTCAAGACATTTCATTTTAAGAAAAACTATTTGTACTATTGAATACTCACATGCATGGAGACACATACACCCATATTCTTGCATGCATGTGCATACATACACACACACACACGTGCACGCGCCCAGAAAGATCACGGACATTGAGCCCCTTTATCTACTTTTATGGCATCATGACACCAGAGGACTGATGATAATGGGCAATGAATGTCATTCCTTATTTCTACATTGTGTGCTGGTTATATTACACCAAAGCAGTGGTTATGGACAGTTATTGATATATGTTATTATACTTACTGGTGTGCTGTATAAATCAGATATTTTCATTTGTGAAACTTTAAAAAAATTATTATGTGCAGGTGATATCACACCAGAAGAGCTCTTCAATATGTTCTTTGGTGGAGGTTTTCCTTCAGGTGAGTGATTTTGTATAGAATTGTGATTGATTGTTATTTGGGGTTGTCTGTTTTGGTTTGGAAAGTAGTTTTATTGTATAGAATTGCGTTGTTAAAACTTTGTTTTGGGATGTCGGGGGGGGGGGATTGGTTTGGAGTTATTTTCATTTATTTGGTTTTTCTCTTGATGGGATTCCTTCACCACCAGTTGTATAGCCTAGTAGGGATAGATTGTTTCAGGGTATAAAACATTTTTGTGGTTATTGTTGACAAATGTGTGATTTCTTTTCCAAGCTTCTGCAGGAATGTTTGGGAGCAGTGGTTTGAGAGAAAGTCTTATACAATGTAGACTTCACATACATGTTATTCTGATGTGTTTTGTTATGAGACTTTGTTCAGTTGCAGTACGGTTCTGGGCAATTTGTAGCAATCTGAACATAAAGAATAATGTCATTGTCACTTTGCCAAACTGCTTTTTGTTTTTCTCCAAAGTCTTTTTACAAACATCTGCCTTCCTATAGAGAGGCATTGAAAGCTGTGGGTGTATGTGCAAACTGTGCACTGGCATACATACATGTCTTTCTGTCCGCTGAAAGCAAAATTGGCAATTCTTACTCACCAAAAATAGAGTAAAGAATCTCCATTCATGTCCACAGAAAAGAAGACAGATGATTTTTGCCCATGAAAAGAAAAGGTGGGGGGTTTTTTGCTCATAAAAAGCAAGGTACCACTCATACTCAGCAACCACTCATACTCAGTGATATTTTGTATTCTTTGTGAAAATACAGTCACTGTCTAAGGTTGGAAAAAAGAATTGATCTCAGATGAAACAACTTTAATGTTCAGAATGGTGTTCATGATGATATGTTTTACTGTTACAGGCAATGTGAACAGACGATCGCACCATCATCATCGTTCCCACTTCTACTCATTCCAGTCTGGCAGCGACCGGCAGTCAGAGGTATAATACTGCAAATATCGTGTATGAGCATTGGATGGATTATATATGCTCTATTATTACACACACACACACATGCACATGCATGCAAGTGCGAACGGTTATCAAATATGCAGGAGAGGAGGGGTAGTACTAGTTCTGTATTGACTCATGGCAACATGCTGTCCTTGTAGAGAGCAGCCCAAATTTGACATAGCAAAGTTAATTGAAACTGTACAACTGTAGAATCCTTGGGAAACAGAAGGCATTTGTCAATTTGGACACTTGTTCAAAGAGTTTAGCTGACTATAACCAGTGGACTGTGAAAGGGATTCATTAAAAATTGATACAATGTGCATTGAGTGCTGGGGAGTTTGAAGGGTTGAGAATGGGGAAAAAAGTCTTATTTCTGGGTTTTGTAATTGTTGGGGATTGGAGTGGGGGATCAGAAAGTCTTGCGCTTATTGTAATGAGAGTCTGTGATGAGCATTATACTGTGAAAAACTATGTCAGTAAGTACACTGAGTGATTATTTTTATGTGAATGTTATTTTACAGAGTAGCACGACGTTGCTTCTGCAGTTGACACCCATTCTGCTTTTGATTCTCCTGTCACTCATGTCCAGCTTCTTTATCAGCGACCCAGTCTTCAGTTTGCAGCGTACAAAGTGAGAGTCACTTTAGGCTTTGGTTTAAACATGATTTACTCAATATTCATACAACATAAACAAACAACAATACAGGAGGGGAAAGGCGTCAAGCCACAGCTTATTTTAAGCCCCACCCCATGATGAATTAACATTTGATGCTTATGCAGACAAGTGACATACATATAAACAAAATCACTTTCCATATATATATATAATATATATATATATATATATATACATACATATATATATATATATAGATATATATCTATCTATCTGTCCCGTAGTCTGACGACCGTGGGGGCACCCTCAAAGACTCAACAACCAGTTCCCTCCATTCCTCTCTCTGTTCTGCCTTTCTCAGGGTTTTGTTGAGTTCTAGGCCTGTCCATTCGCTGATGTTATCCTCCCAGCTCTTCCTTGGTCTGCCTCTTCTTCTTCCTCCTTGGACAGTGCCTTGCAGAACTGTCTTTGTAATTCCTTGGGATCTTGTGACATGCCCATACCATTTAAGTTTACGCTTTTTCATGATCGTTAGAAGGTTCTCATAGGGTCCAATGGTTTGCTGGATTCTGTTATGCACGCTTTCGTTGCTTATGTGGTCTTTGTAGGAGATGCCAAGGAGTCTCCGAAAGCATCTCATCTCCACTGCCTGTACTCTTCTCTCCAAATCTGCAGTCAGGGTCCATGATTCACAGGCATACAGAAATATGGATATGACAAGGGAGCGCATTAGTCTGATCTTGGGGATAAGTGAGATATTCTTATCTCTCCAGATGGTGTTTAGTTTTGACAAAGCTGTTATTGTCTGTGCAGTCCTGCATACTACTTCTGGCTTGGATCCCCGGTCTGATACAATGGCTCCCAGGTACTTGAAGCTTTGAACTGTTTCCAGCTTCTGGTCATTAACCCTGATATCAGTGCTAATGCCGTTGGTGTTATTAGTCATCAGTTTGGTCTTCTCTGCACTGATTTCCATGCCGTATGTTTTGGAGGCCTTATCCAAGTGTTCTGTTAGGCTGGCAAGCTCTTTTTCTGATCCTGCTATTCCATCAATGTCATCTGCGAAGCGGAGGTTTGTGAACGTTCTGCCACCAATGCTGACTGATCCTTCATGATGTTCCAGTGCATCAGCCATGATTCTCTCAAGGAAGATGTTGAAAAGAGTGGGTGAGAGTAGACAGCCCTGCCTTACTCCAACTGTTGTTCGAAACCATTCTCCAATGTTGTTGTTGTAGTACACTGCACTGGTGGCCTCGCTGTACAGCTGTTTGATGACTCTGATCAGGTTTGCATTGATGCTGTACAAATTCATGGTTGCCCACAAAGCTGCATGCCACACCCTGTCAAATGCCTTCTTAAAATCGATAAATACGTGGTAAAGGTCTTGTTGGTGTTGAAGGTACCGCTCACATAGTATTCTGAGGTTGAATATCTGTTCTGTTGTGCTGCGCCCTGCTCTGAAACCTGCTTGTTCCTCAGCAATGATGGTCTCTGCTTGTGGCTTCAGTCTATTCAATATTATCTGCAGCATGACCTTGCTTGGGTGACATATGAGGCTGATTGTGCGGTAATTATGGCATTGTTGTAGATTTCCTTTCTTGGGGAGGGTGATGATGAGTGACTGTGTCCATGGTGTTGGCCATTTTCCTGTCTGCCAGATCTTGTTGCAGATTCTTAGTAGGGCGCTGATCATGGCTTCCCTCCAGCTTGGACCAACTCAGCTGGAATGTTGTCAGCCCCTGCTGACTTCCCCTTTTTCAGCGATCTGACTGCTGTTTCCACTTCTTCTTGGAGGATAGGGTGACTGTCTGTGTCTTTGCTTTCGGGTACATTAAGGACTTCTGGATCTCCTGCGGTTCTATAGTTATACAGGTCGGAGCAGTATTCTGTCCATCTGTTCAGAATATCCTGGTCGTCAGTGAGACACTTCCCATTTTTGTCTTGGATTGTTAAACCTTTTCTCTGTTTCGTGCTAGTCAGGTCTTTCACCAGCTGATATGCTTTCTTGCTATTGTTTTTCTTGATGTTCTCTTCAATGTCTTGGCACTGTTCACCGATCCATTTCTCTTTTGCCTCCGTCATGGACTTCCTGATTCTTTTGTTGACTGCCCTATATTGTTCTGCTCTTTCTTTTGTTTCATTTTTCTTTTTCTTCAACTCTCTACGCTTGTCGCATAGTTGTAGGATGTTAGGTGTGACCCATGGTTTTTTGACTGGTCGGTGTTTGCCAAGAAGCTCCCTTGCTGTTTCAGTCACTGCTGTATTGAAACTATTCGTCAGTGTATCTATGTCTGAGTCTATCACAGTGAGTGCTGCAAACTTTCCACCTATCCTTGCTTGAAAAATTTCTAATACCTCTGGGTCCTTCAGCTTCTCGAGGTCAAATTTGATCCTGATGTTGTTCCGCTTGTGGATTTTCTTTAGACGTAGTCGGAAAGTCATCATCACAAGATCATGATCACTCCCTATGTCTGCTCCTGGAAAACTTCGTGTCTGTGCGATGTTAACGCTAGACTGAAACCGTCTTTTCACCATGATGTAATCTATTTGGTTGTGGTGTTCTCCATTTGGGCTATGCCATGTCCATTTTCTATATTTTTCTATATATATTATATTATATATACATATATGTAAATTATATACATATGCATACATACATACACACACACGTCACTTGTCTGCATAAGCATCAAATGTTGAACAAACACACACACACACACACACACATACCCCACACACACACACACACACACACACACACACACACACACACACACACACACACACACACACCATTACATGAAAATTGAAGAAAAATAAATAACACTACCAAACTTAAGTAAACAAAGTGTAATGAAAAATACATGAACATACTAGGAAGCAGTGAGACTTGAGTGAAGAAACTTTGCATGTTACTCAGCCCAATGATAATTTCTTACCTTTACGTCTCAACACTAAAGGAAGGAAGAGCGCTTCATTGCAGAACTGTTTACATTATTTGTTGTTTATACTCTAAAATTGTTTGGATTTATCAAATACATTCATACACTGTTTTGACAATGTTAAATTTATTTCACTATGCTTAGTTATCAGCCACAGGGCTTTGGTGAGCTGGGAGTGATCTTCCCATAGTCATTGTGTGGTTTGAAGCTGATTTTATTTCTATCTCCCACTTGATCCAGAATGTTGCTGGATCAACAGAAGCTGGTCTTTTGGATGGGTCAGGAAACTGAAATTCCATACACAGCACATATTTAGTGGACATAGAGGAATCTATCATGACAAGAGAACTGTCTCAGCAAAATTCAGGAATAAAAGCACATCCTCACTGTCAGCAAATGTCTTCAGACATGAAAAAGAATGGACTCTGGGTTGTGGCAGTTTATCACAGTTTTTACAACTGTAAGTGTGAAGAATCTTGTGCTGTTTTAAACTAGCAGTGCCATTATTTAAGTGCTCTTTTTGATTTATTTATTCATTCATACCTTATTACGGCTAGGGTTGATGCTATTGACTTGACAGTGATTGTATACATTTGGTTATTGTTATAATTATAAACATATCCCCACCCTTTTAAAACCAGAGATTTTTGGTGTGGGGGATTTAGGGTTTTTTGTGGATGTGTTTTTGTTGTTGTTTTGGAGTGTTTTTTTGTCTTTACAATATTACATGAACCTGTTTTGTTTGTTTTCAGCAAATATACTGTCAAAAGGGAAACCTACAACCTGAAAGCGCCATACTATGTGAAGGGTGACTTTAAAATAGAATACAGAGGAGAGCTACGAAGGATAGAACGTATGGTGGAAGAGGAGTATATTTCACAACTCCGCAGTAACTGTTGGAGAGAACGAACATACAGTAAGTACTCATTTCTGTCATCAGTTTGTTATTTTGATGTTGTGGTTGTTTTTTTTTTAATTTACCATTTTATAATTTACCAGTATGTTAAAATTTTTCCCTAGAAGTCGGAATGTGGTCATCTCACCATTAGTGAACCGCAGAACTCTAGCCAAGGACTGAAAAAAAATTGTTTACTTAGAGTTAAGAAATAGTGTCTTGACTACATGGATATGTCCTAAGAATTTGAATACAGATTTCTCAAACCTTAAGTCTTTGGGTTATTGGAATACCACTGAAGCAGACCTGTACCCCTCTGTATTTTCTGTATTTGTTTCAAAACAGATTAGAAAATACAGAAATATGACTTCATATGTCAAATCCAATTTTTGTCACACACACACACACAAAAGCCCGAACAAACAATCAAAATCTGAAAATCAAAAATGCTGTCTGTTTTTGTTCAGAGACTAGTCTCCCCTTAAAACACTGGCAAGAGTCAATGAGCATGTGCTGTGACCTTTGACAGCTCCACTTTCTTTCTTAACAGTATGTTGGAATGTGACAGTGATTTTCGCAGAGAAACTGATCAGACTGTTATGCATCAAGTAAAGAAAGCTGTGGAGCAAAAGCTAAATGATGTTTAAGGGCCAGCATGGAGTGAGAAGAGGTATATTCATGAATATAGCACGCACAAACAGTAAAATTTGTTGTTCATTTTGTTAAATGAGACACAGAACTTGAGCTATGTCTCCCACAATAGTAAAACTTGCACTTGATTGAGAAAATGTGTGGGAAATAACAATGTACAGCACTTATAAATCATGGAAGAGCAATCCTTTGGCCTCTTTTCCACATCTTTGCGTGAAAATTCAGTTGAAGAATACGATTGTTAAAATTGCAGAGTAACTTGTTCTGATGTGATATAGGTATAAAACACGGCCTCGGGTCTGCTTGTTTTCTGACCATACAATGTGTTCTGGTGAGTCCATGTAGAACTTACATGTTTAATCTGCTGTTGAACCAAGGATATAACTTCATATTAAACTGTGAAAGGCATAGGTTCTTCTTCACCAGAGAGTACATTTTATCAGTATTTTGATGCTTGTTATGTTTGTATGTCTCAAACTAGTTAATTCATGGGTGAACAAGCTTATTCACGCTGGGGATCAGAAACACCAAGCATGTGCATGCACACACACACACACATCACACACACACACACTTTTTAAAATTTAATTAAAAATTTTTTTTTTAAAAAGATATCTTCCTTTTTAAAATGTTTTTGGTGAGAAAGAAAAAAAATAATTGTGTACACTGGAAAAAGTGATAAAAGAAGCAAATGAAGAAATTAAAAAAAAAGTTTAAACAATGGAATACAAAAAAGTCAAGTATTTTTCTCTACGAAAAAGCATATTACATGTGAAAATGCTGAAAATTGTCAGAAAAATACTGAAAAAGGTAGTATGAGGGTGTCATAGGTCTGCAAAAGGTTTGTTTGACTTGACTGTCAGGTTACTTTGCTTGGTTTCTGATTGATTTGTTTGGGTAAGATGGCTTATCTCCCTGGTGGGGATGCTGGAGGCTTGTCAGTATAAATAGCTTCCCCACCTTTTCGAAAATTTGTGCTAGGAATTGCCTCATTTCTATCCCTCTCTTTCTTTCTGCCTTGTCCCTTTCTTCCTGTTACCTCCTTCTCATCTATTTTCTGCCTTTTGGGTCCATTCTCTTGCCTTTTTTCCAGAAAGAAGATAATTCTTTCCCATGCCGAAGTTGGATGTGCCGTGTCTGACTTGTCAGGCGCTTAATGGCAGCACAACACATTTTCACTCATATGACAGACATCAATAGTTGCTTTCTGGGCATTCGATAAAGAAGACGTCCTGTCACCTTCACCTATCCCGCAGTTTGGTTGACCATTGGGGAACAACTGAAGATTTTACAACAGGCTTCCTTCTCTCATTCTCGGCTTTCTGTGGTATATTCCACTCAAGGCCAGTCCATTTTCTGGTGTCATCTTCTTAACATTTGCTCTGTCTGCCTTTTCATCTCCCTGTCTGCCTTGTTATCTCTCATCAGTCTTGGCCTGTCCAGCTTTATGTGTGATGTTCCCACTCCGCTTTGCATCTCTTCACTTCATATGGCCTGATGACATTTTCATTTCTTGTTTTCATTTCCTCATTGATTATGTGACCTTTGTATGAGATAGATACAAAGAAGTTTGCAGCAAGCATCTGTTCTCCATTGCCTGTATTCTTCTTTCTCTTCCAGTGTCTGCTGTTATGGTCCATGTTTCTCATGCATGCTAAAGTATGGACTTGACTAGGGAATGCATCAGCCTGATCTTTGATTGGATGGTAATGTTCTTATTGATCAAGATGCCTTTTAGTTTGGTCATTGCAACTGTGGTGTGGGCTGTCCTGGTGAGTGCTCTTGGGCTTTGATCCTTTATACCCCCCCCCCCCCACCCCCCCAAAAAAAAAAAAGTTTTAAAGTATGGCAAACCTTTACAAGTTGTCTGCCTATTTTCAGACTGGAGACATATTGACAGCTTGTTGGAACAATTACAAGACTGCGGTCATTTTCCATTTTCTTCTTTTATCTGTTTTTATCTTTGTGTCTGAATGTTCTTAATGCAGTGTGTTGTTTTCAAAAAAGCTTTAAAATATTTGTTTTTGGTTGCAGAGTTATTGATCATCTGTAATTTGAGGATCGAACAACATAAAGTATATATATTTATGTGTTGCAGAGGAGAATATGATGTGGCGAGCCAGAAACTATGGAGATGCCAAGTTATACCAGCAAGCAGTGGACACAAGAACGCCTGCGTGTGATAAAATTCAGCAAATATATTCCTGATCTCTTTTGTGTGAGATGGTGTGTGATGTTCATATTGTTCCATGTCCCATGTAACCTGAAGTCTTTTGAATTGTTTTAGCACAGTTGTGAGTCCAAGCAGATGTGTCTGTGCTGACCTGTTCTAATCTCCAGGGGGGGAAAGGCTTCATTTCCTGATTTCCCTGTCTGTGATTTCAGTGCTCTTGTGCCCAGTTTGTGAAATTTAAATCCAAACTCCAGATCTTAGCAGCAAGACTGTTTCTGCATGGTTAATCCATTACTGATGGATCGTTCATTATTGCCTTGCATGTAATAATGTTCCAAAAAGAGCTGGCCACATCTAGCTTAATTTTTTTTTTAATCCAGCAATTTCATTTTAAGTGAAAGCTCTTGATGAAAGAAGAAACTTTCCATTTTCTTAGAAATTGTAGAGGTATTTGGCTTTGTTTATGGTTCAGGTGTGGTTGACATTGACATAGAAAGATCTTGAATCAATGAATAGAATCCAGTGAGCAATACACAGTCTGAAAATAAATTTAGAGCAGGGTGAGCAAGCCATCATGTATTAAGCAGAAAACAAGATATAGACATTGTGATTTCTTCTTTGTAAGCTCTGGCACACTGGAGGGGCTAGGGATGGGTTATTTGTAAGGCATAATATCTTTTTTTTCAAACATGCAGGTAAGATGTGATTGTTAACAGCCTTGTAAATTGTACTTTGTTATATTCTAGAGTCGTTTTTGAATGAGTATGTGTATGGGTGAATTATGTTTGTATTTTTCAGTGTCTGGAAGAAAAGTTGTACTCAGTATAAATTATACAGTTGAGAGTGGTGGTATCTTTCCAGTCCCTACCTCAGTGGTCCTGCCAGTAGTTCAGCAGTAACTTTGCTTTTGAAATAATTTCTCAGACATGTTTTAAAAAATACAAACAAACAAAAAGCCCATGTTTTACAGTATTGTAGTGTGAACTATGTAAAAGATTTGCCCTTCAAGAATAAACCTGCAATCTTTTTTTTTTTTCTTCAGCTAGAACTCCACGCTGACCATTGATGAGACTTTTCGTGAGGATATAAGGTTTTGATCCCGTCATTAAGGTAGCTGCATTCCATATTGAGGATTGAAAACTGTGTGGAACGAGTTTCCACATCCATGCACGGTTGTTATTGCATGTACTCACGCCTAGGACTGTCATCTGGAGGACTGGAAGAGAGTTGGAGTTTGCCCATGTTGGCTCTACAGCTTCTCTTTTTCTTTTTTCTCGTCATGGCTGCAGTAAATGGTGTTTGAATCTGTGGCCCTTTCGTCAACCTGATAACAGCTCAGCTGACTAAGCCCCAATCATTTTACAGGGTGATCAGCAGATTCAGTTGTCTGTTTACACTGTCTTCTGTCAATTAAGGTATCCCCACTCTCACACTCAAAAAACAAAATGTAAAGGTTTGTGGAGCAGCTATTTGACTGAAGACATTTATTCAGGAACTTTTGTAGTAGGAGTTTGTTTCAACTTTTCCCCAAACATTGTAATGTATGCCTCGTTTTCTTACTGAACTATTTCTGAACTTCCCTTTCTTCAAGTCTTGTGCCTGACTGGTCATTGTTCTGGATGAAATTTTGCTGTTGGTGGTGGTTTCTTTTTTTAACAGAGCCATGAAAAGCAGAAGAGATGATTTTTAAACAACCCAACTTTTTTCATGGAAATAACATGGTAGGATAGTTATTTAATTTTTTATATATAAAATTGTTTTAGGTTTTGACTGTCGTAAAATGAAAAGCAGATAAAATAACTATATTCATAGCTCAGTTCAGAACTTTTTGTTTGATTTGCACCATCAGCCTGTCAGATGTTATCAGGATAACGGAGGGAAGATTGTTTCTCTGATGTAAATAGATTATTCATCTCTTGAATTGGTGTCATGCTGTGATTATCATTTAAGTCTTTATCTTTTTTCTTGCTGCCCTGTCCTCTGATTTATTTGCCAGTTTGGTGGTTTTGGTCTGGTTTTCAGGGGGTGGGTACCCCTGTGGGGTATCCCAAAATGTTTAAGAGTGCAATGCTTGAGACCTTTATGAAATTCAATTACTTTGATCTTAGGTCAGAAGACAGCGGTGAAATGCTGGCACGTAAATTATGTAACTTTTTTCTTGTGATGTAAGAAAGTGACTTGCATGTTTTGTAGTGTCTGTTGGTGCATATATTTTGTGTAGTTTTTAATTATATTGTTTCCGTGTTGAGTTCTTTTCTTTTTTTATACTTGCGGTGATAAAAGGTAGCGTGAATAGCTCAAATCAAGAACTGTTTTTTCCCCCCTCTTTGTCAGTAAGGTATACCAATGGTTATTCTGTGGGATGGGTTTCATGGATTGTCATCACTGTTTGGCTGTCAATACAAGAAGAGTTGGGAGATGGCATGCATTAGCAATTATTAGTATTATCACCATTATTATTATTATCTTCTACATATAAATTTGAATGTCTTTGTGTTCATACCAGGCTTTCTTTACAAAGAGCTGCATTTTACATTTTTTGCCTTTTCATGTCCAAATTGTTTCAAGTCCTGATTGCCTTTCAGTTGGCTGGGTTGTAAACAAACCTAAATGAAGGCACAAGATTCCAGTAGTTAATATGGGGGTGTGGGTTTGGTTATTGACAAGGTACTGGATCTTTTACTCAAAGAAATGAGGTTTAAAAAAAAGATCAGCCTTTAATATGCCTATTTTCTATTCAGCTAGAATTTAATCATGATCTAGCTGAGCACTTGCCTTTGACAGTATGTGTGTGTGTGTGTATTCTGTGTAATGTTTAGATGGTTGAATATTAAGTGTGATTGTGCTCATTAGTAAGTTTTACCTGTGATTTTTGTCCCGTTTTGATGGTCTCTGTTGTATCTCATGCCCTGCTCTTAAAACATTCACTAAAAGGAGGTTAGCACTGTCAGTGTGGAAGAATGCTTGGAGTAAAGATGTGGTTTGTCTTTATATATATTTATTCATTGATACATGGATTTTAAAACTGCATGTGATATTCCATTTGAAATAAAAATAGAAAAAAAATGTTCCTGTACTTTTGAGTTTTCAGTTCTTTTCAGGCATGTGTGTGTGTGTGTCTTGTTTATTTAGAATCATATTTCAGCTACTCATTTTTCAAACAGAAAATGGACCAGATCAGTTAATTAAAGTGCTGCATCACATGGTTTTGTTTTTTGAAGATACCTTTGCTTTCTGCACATGTATGACACACATGTGGGAAATAACCCTGAAGTTGAGTGGTCTTTTTCTTTCTTTCTCTCACAATATGGAAAAGACCGGTTCTGTGTCATCACACAACACTCATCCTAGTATGAGACAGAAGGTCTTCTCATTACTTACTTGTAGCTGCATAATTGGTATCTGTTGTTTTCAGTCTTGTCAAAGACAGCCAGAGGTCAAGGGCATTGTGTACAGTTGTGGTAGGTCACACCTGATATTTTGATTTAGAGGATCTGAAGGTACATCTAGCAAAAATGTTCACAGCATGTAATATTTTTTATCATGAAAGTTGGTTTAGAATATGGGCAACATTTTCAATAATATATACACAAGTATCAAGAAAATCTTGTAAAATCATTTTCAGTTGTTATTGGAAATAAACTTTGGCATCATTGATTTCTCAACACCGTCTTTACCAGCCAATTTCATGCTTATTGGAAAATAATGAGATTGCTCTCTTCACTTTTGTCCATCACAAGCTGGTTCTGTCCTCATGCCACAGTGTCAGTTCCAATGGACATCATCCCTCTGATATGGAAATTCTTGCTTTGCTGACCTGTGTAGTTACTGCCAGTGTCGAAGGGATAGCATTTTCAGCTGAGTTTCTGCTTAGAAAAAAGATAATTGTAGACCAGTACAAATATGGTGGTGATGGTCTTTGTGTTATATTTCAACCTCATTTCACCCTTTTTTTTGGTTTGCTTTTGAATTTTTTTTGCTTAAATAGTTAAGAATAAACATGATTTCTTAAAAATTCCATAAGTTTTCCACACCCTATAGACCAAAATTTATTTTTCCATGAATTTCCAGGTCAGTCAGTTTTTCCTACATTTTCCCAGAACTTTCCTTTTAACAGAATTCTGTATGAATTGAATTCTGGACCTCAACACAAAAGTTTTGTTTTTTTAAAAAGAAAACAAGACTCTGTTGATATTTGGTTTTTCTTGTGATAGTGTGACAGTGTGGAATTGATTATGGTGAGTGAGTTTTCTTCAGGAGCAAGTCCATATTTATAGAAGGAACTTAATCACTGGAGAAATTGCAAGGATGTGTGTCAGGGTAGGGGGTGGGGGATGATGATGCCTGAACTTTTCTTTCCTTATTGCCTATGGATTGTTTGGCTTTTTTTTCCATGTCTGTTCTAATGAATATAACATCAATAAAATCTTCTCCACATCATGCTCTTGTGATTTGTGTCTCAGTTTTGAGTGGGCTGTGTGTACAAAGAGGACTACATTGTCAGTATGATTGAGCATGATTTAAGTTCTAAAGTAAGTTTTACTATATTCAGCAACATTCCCTCATCTATGTTACAAATGCAGTCGACTCTCAGCATATAAACATCTGTTTACTGAAAGCATGAAAGCACAAAAGTGATCAGCATAAATACTGAACCAATGGCAGTGTTCTGTTGAGATAAAACCGCCACTGAAAGCTGAAAATCTTTGGGACAAAATCAGGCAGAGGTATGGAAGCAAAACCAGGTCTGCAATGTGGTACATTTTTTTGTGCATGTTAGAATACAGCATGATTGGGTATCCCATAGTTATAATGAACAATATTCACTTCTGGTCGTCTTGAGACCTGCTAAGCAGTACAAGGAAGACATTATTTTGCTGTTTTCAGACTATAGAGAAACCTTAATCGTATTCAAAAACAACCAATGTACACAGTAAAGCTTACAAAGAGAGTAAAGGGTTAAGCCTGTGAAGTTGTCTGTACTAAGTTGGTTATCAACTAAGTTGGTTATCAACCTGACTGCAGTTTCTCGCACCACTTTCTGGGATCAACATTTCTAAGTTTGAAGCAAAGCTCTTGCAAATGCCAGCCAGCCAGGGTAGTTTTTGGTTTTGGTTCCCATTGTGGTGTTGCGATTATATTCATTCTGCAACAACAGCAACACCACAACAGGTACCTAGCCCAAGAGCTGCTCAGGCCAGCAAAACTACTCAGTCTCTCCTGAGCAGTGCTGGGGCTCAGGGTTGAATAAATTAGTTGGGAATGGGAAAATCTATAACAGATTTGCTCTACAGCACAAGATGTCTTTTTTGAATCCCCTATCCATGGCTCCTATCTTTGTTACTTTTCAAGGGATGATGCATTCTTTTTCACGATTTTAAGAAAAAACTTTAACCCTTCTGAAAATACATATTCAGACTTCACCATACACAGCCATGGTTTGGCTTTTTTCTGTCAGCACTGCTCATTCTGATTTCACAATACACAGCCAGAGTTTGGGGGGGGGTGGGGGGGTGGAAGGTTGGTTGGTTTTTTTGGTCAATGCATTCTGACTTCACCATACACAGCCACAGTTTGGCTTTTGTCTGTCATCTGTTCTTTCTGACTTCACCAAACACAGTTGTTTTTTTTTGTCATCAATACTGTTCATTCTGACTTCATACACAGTTTGGCTTTTTCCTGTCATCAACACTGTTCATTCCGACTTCACCATACACAGTTAGGCTTTTTCCTGTCATCAACACTGTTCATTCCGACATCACCATACACAGTTTGGCTTTTTGCTGTCATCAACACTGCTCGTTCTGACTTCACCATACACAGTGTGGCGTTTTTCCTGTCATTAATGCTGCTCGTTCTGACTTCACCATACATAGCCACAGTTTGGCTTTTTTCTATCGTCTGTTCATTCTGACTTCACCATACACAGTTTGGCTTTTTTCTATCATTAACGCTGCTCGTTCTGACTTCACCAAACACAGTTTGGCTTTTTTCTGTCATCAACACTGCTCGTTCTGACTTCACCATACACAGCCACAGTTTGGCTTTTTTCTATCGTCTGTTCATTCAGACTTCACCAAACACGGTTTGGCTTTTTTCTGTCATCAACACTGTTCGTTCTGACTTCACCATACACAGTTTGGCTTTTTTCTGTCATCAGCACTGTTCATTCCGACTTCACCATACACAGCCACAGTTTGGCTTTTTTGTCATTAACGCTGCTCATTCTGACTTCACCATACACAGCCACAGTTTGGCTTTTTCCTGTCAATACTGCTCGTTCTGACTTCATCATACACAGCCACAGTTTGGCTTTTTTCTGTCATCAACACTGCTCGTTCTGACTTCATCATACACAGCCACAGTTTGGCTTTTTTCTGTCATCAACACTGTTCATTCCAACTTCGTGATACACAGTTTGGCTTTTTTCTGTCATCAACACTGCTCGTTCTGACTTCATCATACACAGCCAACTTCACCATGTAAAACTATTATCAACTGTCCTCTGTGTTTTCTTTCTTTTGTGTTTGTCTCATGGACAGCTCAGTCTCTACCATTAAATTGATTTTATGCTGATTATATTTTAATGTAGTGTATTTGAACAATGCAGTTTACACATGGGTTTTTGGCTGCTGGTTGTGTGTGTGTCAGTGTGAGAGAGAGAGAGACAGAGAGAGAGAGAGAGAGGTGTGGGTGCTGCTTTCAATACAAAGCAGCTCAGCCTGACAATTACAGTATCTCACATCAATTCTTCTTCTCCGGGCACATCCTAGTGTTCACCACAAACCTGTGGAAATTTTGATACACTGTATAAATCATACCTTCATCCATTATTGATAATATACTTGCACAGTCATCCTCAAAACATACCACGCACATCAAAACTGAACAGTCTGTGACATTTACTTGTTAGTTTGACTGCGCATGATTCTGGAACATACAACGGAAGCACAACACCAAGACAACAAGGAAAAAGAAAAAAAGAAAAAATACAATGAAGAATGACATGATTGATCGATCACGGACAATATTCCACCAGTTTACCACACCAAAAAACCACCAAACAAAAAACCCCAGTAAAGGACCGTTTTCCACCACTTTACAAAAAAACTGTAAAGGACAGTATTCCACCACTTACAAGAATAACTGTAAACATGACCTCATCACTGTTCTGTTACGACCATAATTTTCATTGTAAGCGGAACTAAATCAGCATATCATGATGCATCCCATACACACGATACTACCTTTGTGCTTGCTTGTTGCATTGTTTTCTTGAGATGCTGTTCACTGCTATTCATGTCTTAAAAAAACAATAACACCTGAACACAAAGTGGTCTTTCCATCTTGTGTAAATTCCACTCTTGAGGCCTCATTTAAAAAAATAAAAGCTTAGGAACTTCTCTGGCTATTGAGAAAGACTGACTTGCAATGGAAATATGAGAGTTCTTTATGTCGATTGTCAGTCATCTTTTCCCTTTGTCCGAGGTGTACACGAATGCTTCTCTGAGACCCTATGTGCCTCTGGATGGGTCTCGGAACTTGAAAGCTTGTGCCCGAACCCTGCGTTCATATTCTTGTCTGTCTTGGCTGAAACAAAAAAGGTATTTATTATGTATCAATAGCTAAAATCACATAGTCACCTATTTCCCCCCCCACCCCCTCCTCAATAAATCTGAACACATTTTAATTAGATATGTTTGTAACTGATACCAGCCTCCTCCTCCAGTATACAAATTAACCTTTACCTTATCTAGTGTCAGTTTTGTTCTTAAATCAGACCACTATACTGTATCATATGTTTTGTCCCCTACCCCTGAAAGAAAACCTCAACATAAACGAGAGCAAAAGCCTGGTCCTCATTGCAGAAACTTGCCAACACGATGAAAAGTGAGAGTCCTTAACTCTTCTACTACCGCGTTCCGTTTCTCTTACTTACCACTGTATACCAAGTATTTTCTGCAGTGTCTTTCAGTTTCACACCTACTGACTTTAAAAAATAATAAAAAATCGAAATAAAGACAGATCTACATGAAACTTTCTGTACTTGTTAAGTTGTGAATAAAAATTCAATATTTCTTAGTTTGACTCTTGTGTGACTTGTTGTTGTGGAATGCTGATGGCGATGATGTTGCGGTTGTTGTTGGCTACGGTGGTTATGCAATAATTTTTAAAATATGACTATTTCAAGAGGTAAAGAATTGTAAAGATGAAGTGAAATAAAATCAAACATGCAAAATAAGTAATAATGTTCAGATAATATTAGAATAACATGCAATCACACTTACAAACAAGCATACAGGCTGACGAACAAACAGCCATTGAAATCAGGTCACGGTTTGTTCCAATTTTATTTTGCACTTCGTCAGTGAAAAACAGAAGAAAAAACCCATCATACTACCCACGAGTCACTAGCATCATTTTGCAAGTTTCTGGAGCCACAATTTTCACGAAATTCTTTCATTTTAAGCCAGTCACAGTCATATGCCCCCCTCGGCAGGATCGTTGTTTACACCACTGTCGTAGTCATCTTCATCACTCGAATCACCAATAAACACAGCACATCGATTCCACTCTGCAACTCTTGAATCCTCTGTTCAGCTTCTAAGTCCATTTCAGTCCACATAAGTTCAGATTCTGCCATTATTTTCACAGAAAATCCTCCAAAAAGTTCGTTGAAGCAGTCGCCATATTGATGCAGCTCCCTCCAAAAATTGTTACTCGATGACATCGCCGTAAAATCGAAAAAATCGGCACCAAAATCTATCAACTGAAGCCAAAATTGCAAATGGCGGCAGCTACACTATCTGGGAGCTCACTGCGCATGTCTAAAGCGATAAGGGGTGTGAGACCATGGTATATAAATAGCGCAAAGGGAGACACAGGGTGTCCCCAGGTATTCGGCGGGCACACCCGCCCGCGGCTTCGCGGACCAAGTAGTAAGAGGGCGGGTCAACCCGCCGACGGTAGTAGGAGAGTTAATAAACACACAGGATGGATTTTTCTGATGAAAAGTGAGAGTCCTTAAAAAACACACAGGATGGATTTTCCATGCAGAAACTGAGAAACTGATAAGCAGGCAGAAAAGAAGACTGAAACAATGAAAAACGTAATCTAAATCTACAGCATTTTATACTGAATACACCTCCAGCAGATATCTGCAGGGGATGTCGCGAAGAAAAACAAACCCAACTCACCAGTAAATGGTGTAGGCTTCAGCCTGGGCTGGGTCTTTGACGTTGCACTCGTTCAGCAACTCTTGAATTCCAAGCAGAATCTGTAAACCGCACATCACTTTAAAAAAGCAATACAAAAATGTGTATAGAACTTCGATCTTTATAGACAATTTATCTTTGTAAAACATTCATCTATCAACAGGGGTGATTAAAAAGAAAAAGGTCCAATACCAACTTCTTTTTTTTTAACACCATAGCCAGCACTCTTCTGTTTGCCAAATAATCATAGCAAACGCAGATGTCTTCGGCTATAAGTGTATGCTGCATGAATAACAGAGCACAGCAATCAACCTTTTGTTTTAAGAGTCAAAATTAAGAATATCACAGTAGATGAGTTTAAAGAGGAAGTGGATAAGTTTTAAGCAGGGTTCAGGGGACACAGCCCCCTGAAGCTGAGGCACTTTAAAAAACTCTAGACAAATTATCTCCTGAAACGAAAACCAATATAAATCATGTATGAAAACAGTATCTAAAGATTTCTTTACTATCTAAAAACAACCACAGTCAAGAAAAAAAAGTGTTGGCAGCACTGTGTGGCCTAAGCGAAAATTCTTGAGTGGGATCATTAGCATATACCTGAAGACGTTTTGCCCATTACATATGCATGGGTTCATACAAACCTTTCAGTATAAAATTCAAATAATTTTTCAGAAGTCTTGAAGGAACTTTCCTTACAAAATTCAAAGGTGTACTTCCTGCATGATTATGTTTGCTGCCTACCCATCTAAGCTCATCACTGACTGCCATTAAAAAACAGAACTGGCAATACATATGCATATTTCTGTGCATGTGTGTATGTGTAATACACTTGCAGATGAATATAACAGAATACAAGTCTTGTCTTTTTAGTTCAGGATCAAACTATTGTCCACCACTGCTTGCAGGCTAATGCATTTCATCACATGTGTTTACCACCAAAACATTTGTTTTGTTTGTT
The DNA here is from genome assembly GCA_028751875.1 of Rapana venosa. Classification (NCBI taxonomy): domain Eukaryota; kingdom Metazoa; phylum Mollusca; class Gastropoda; order Neogastropoda; family Muricidae; genus Rapana; species Rapana venosa. The sequence continues at coordinate 49,001,770 of CM054135.1, forward strand.
GCTACCTCATTAATTTAGCCTCCAGATTCTGCTTTTGTCAGTAACACGGGATTCAATACACAGTTTTTGCTTTTCTTAGCCATTTTTAACTCTTAACAGACAAAACCACAACAGGACTGGTTTACCTGTTTGATTGTGACAGCTGGCCTCCAGTCCTTCTCCTCATCCAGCAACGACAAACAAACCGTTCCTGATGGGTACACATTGGGGTGGAACAGGGGAGGCTCAAATTTACCTGCAACAATGATCACATCTTGTCACCACTGCCTGGTAATATTAAAATCTTTTTCTTCCTTTACAAGCTTGAACAGGGAAAACAAAAACAAATACAACACACACCAAAAAATAAAATACAATAAAATAAACAGTGAGTTGAACACTAATGATGAAATATGCATTTAGAACAAAGATGATGATCACATGGCAATAAGAGAATATTGCAGGTGTAAAAAATGAACAGAAATGAAAATGTGTACTAAAAACACATGAAACATGCTGAATAAACAAATAAACAATAAGAGGTTATTTAAAACAAGTGGGTGGGAGAGGAAGGAAAGAGGGTGAGGTTAATATGCTTTCCTGAATTTCATGTTACCTGAACTTCAAACAAAGAAATGTATTTCAATAAAAATAATGAGGATAATATGCAAAACACAGACTCCAATGTTTTCATATAAAAAACAACATCATTGAAAGATCAGCATTTCATTACTAATCAATGAGTATTTTGCTACAGTCTAAACGATCGATGAGTATTTTGCTACAGTCTAAACAATCTACCACACACAATCATACACTTTCATGCACATGATCATACATCTGCTTGCATGTGCGCACTTACACACCCACATCGGCACATGTGAACACGCGCACATATACATGATGGACACACGCACACACACAAAAATGTAAGAGCTTACATTTGGGTGGGGTACTGGGGTAATCTTCTTTGAACAACATCCTCAGACTGAACAGACCATCCTCCCACATGGTCTGTCAACAACAACAAAAAATCATTAAATATATGTATACTTTTTCATCACATTTTAACTTCACATTAGGAGGTACAGGTGGGGGAAAAGAGAGAGACAGAGATGCAGAGACAATGAGTGAGAGACCAAAAGAAGAGGAAGAGAGGGGAGAGAATTGAGAGAGAGAGAGAACTCGAACTCGAAAGATTTATTCACAAAAAGGCCATTGGCCCATACATGAAGGGGGGTTGCCAAGCTGCTTAGTATTTTAGTGAGAAAAATAAGGAAGCACAAAAAAACCCAAAATGTTATTGTATAACCACAACAATAAAAATCAGTTACAAAAAATATGACTTAAGAAACCAAAATATCTCATTCTAAAGGCTTTACACAAATATTATAAAGCAAGGCTGCGCACAATCTCTTGGTGACTAGATGCCATGAGTAGACAGAATCTAAATAAATGAGGCTGCCTACTATACCAGAATGTAATTCTGTCTTACATCTTCTAATACTGGACAGCACAGCACAAAATGAACTTCATCTTCCACTGTTTGCTTTCATAATGGGCATAGCAACCTGAGGTCATCATCATCATGTTCTACATATCTAAACTTATGAACATTTACGTCTGATACACCAAGTCTAAACTCAGACATAATTCTTTTCAAATGTATGTCCATATCAAGCTTTATATAAGGTTTGACATTGTGTGAACCTATAAATTGTCTGTACATTTGAAACCTTTCACGGTTTTGTATATGACCACTCCACTGCTGCCAACGGCAGTCAATCAATCTTTGCCTGAAAATGTTGATAAACTCTACAATTTCCAACACCTTGATTGAGCCAAACAAACCCAAAGCCAAGTTCACATAAACAGGTACGTATTTGTGAAGCCCAGGTGCTTTTCCCCTTGACATCTAGATCATAATGCATCTTGTAAGACTTAAACGGTAACCTGCACTCATCCATATGCAGTATCTTAATCAAATATCTAATGCACCTTACAGCAGCATTAACAGAGAGAGGATATCTATTGGTTTCACTATAAAAAAGATCATTAGGTGTACGTCTATCTAAGCCTAAAAATTGCTTTAAAGCAAAGAGGTGCACTGATTCACAATGTGTTACAGCTGCATCCAGTCCCCAAATTTCCGTGCCATATAACAGAAAGAGAGAGAGAGAGAGAGAGGAGAGAGAGAGAGAGAGAGAGAGAGAGAGAAAAGGAGAGAGAGAGAGAGAGAGAGAGAGAGAGAGAGAATCATAGCTGTATCATCCAACTCAGGTATAGATATAACTTTTATAAGTGTGCGAAAAGCCCGGGTCGGAAGTGTGCGGTGGTTCAAATCCCATTTGGACCCGAAACTTTTCCCCCATCCATTAGATCATGAGTGGTGGTCTGGGCGCTAGTCTTCCAGATGAGATGATAAACCAAGGTCCAATGTGTTACACACACTTATTTAGTGCACGTAAAAGAATCCATGGCAAAATTCTGTACAAAAAAGCCACTCTGATACGGAAACAAATACAGTTGCAGACAGGAAAAAGAAAAAAAAAAGGTGGCGCTGCTCTTGTGGTGACACCCTCTCCCCAGGGAGAGTAGCCTGAATTTCACACAGAGAAATCTGCTGACTTAAAGAGGTATAAATAACTAACTAAATAAATGAATTTAATTACTGGCATTTCAAATGTATCGCGAAAGCTTTGAATAAAATGTAAATTTCTTAAAATCATACATTCAAAACTATACTATTTGATTGACTATAAGAATTTGCACTGACTTAAATAAAATATGAAATATATATACACATTAACCCTTTCCCATTTTTACCCGCCGTAGCCCGCCGCTGCCCGCTCGCCCGCATCTATTTATACCTGCCGCAGCCCGCCGGACGTCATTTCAGCCTAGTGGGGAATTTCCCTCACGCACTAAGCTCTACCTAGTACACGCACACTATGAATGAACATTCCACTGAGGTCAGCATAAACTAAGGAAGGAATAGGCACCAAATTCAGTGCTACACAGCCTCCCATTCACAAGAAATTGGCCAGTGACTGGCTTTGTCTTTCCCACGCTTTCTTGTAGCTAAAATGGCAGCAAAGATTGAGCATACGATTTGGGAGGAATCTACTGATGTGGAAATTGAAGCTATTTTGGCTCAAGTGGAACAGTTCGAAAGAGAATAAAATGTTGAATCCGATGTTGAAGTAGATGTAGAAGAAAGAGATGAAATAGGAGAAGGTAGTGAGTCGGAAAGTGATGCTGAGGATAACATTCCGTTGGCTTCATAGCAGACGACATGGCGCAGCGCACAAGTGCCTTGCACAGTGCAAGACTTCACGCTGCCGACTGGGCCGGCACAAACTAACATTTTTTTCAAATTGTAGCAGATGAAACTAACAATGCCAGGCAAAAGATCGCCGTGAAAGGCTTAGTCATAGATCCATTATGGACAGAAACAACACCTGAGGAAATTAGGGCTTACCTGTCAGTTTTGATCATGATGGGGATCAAGCGTTTGCCAAGGCTTCATCTCTACTGGTCTACTGATTTGAGATTTTCTGAGTCAGGATCAGTGATATTATGACGAAAACCAGATTTCTCAAAATTAATCAGTATTTTCACCTCCAAAACACGCCAACACACCTGGACGCGACACTGGGCTGTGACACCTGCATTATGACAGCCATGTAACTGGCTATTGGTAAAGGACACACTAGTGTCTTTGTAAATAGTAGGCGTGAGCATATATTTGTAAATAATGTATATATGCGCATTAGTCAACGTCATTTTCAATATGTTTGAATACTTTTCACTCAGAAAATGTAGACTTGGTGACAGTAATTTTGTGACTAGTGTGAATGTTCGATTCGATTACCATGACGGTGGATGCAATGGAGGACACATTCAGGCAGGACCGCACTTTTTTTTTTTTAATCACATAGGTATATTGTGCATGTTAGAGGGTAGTTGTACACTAACAGCATGATGTCACTGCAATGTTACCTGTATTTGGTGACAAAGAGGGGACAGCAGCACGACACATGTAGGTAGGACACACATCTTGGGTGCAGAACAAAGTATGGCCTAATATGACTGCTCTGGGAACAATGGTAACTGTACAGCACTATGTGTACTTGAGGTACTTTATTCTCTTAAAAAACGGAGTAAATTTTCGAATACTACAGAGAGTTTCTCTGTAAGAAATGTGAATGGTAAAGGGTTAAAAAAAGATTAACTTTCATTACACACACACACCCACACACACACACACACACACACAGAGTGACACACACACACACTCTCCCTCTCTCTTTTTCGCACTCACCCCTTTCTTCCCAGGAATCTTGCATTCCCAGTTGAACAAATTTAAAGAGCCATCAGGATTTTTTGTAGGTTTTGCAACAAATCCCTGCACAAATGAATAAGGTAAAAAAGCAATATATAATTATGTAAGGTGAAATGTCACAGTTACAAAACAAACTATAGTTTGAAGACAAGATAAAATGCTAACAAAAAACTCCCCGTTGTGTCAACAATCAGTAGATTGATAAAAACAATGATATGTATCAAAATAAGGAAAATTACTCTTATAATATTGCTATCTGTAACAGTAAACACTAATTTTTTCTGCTTTGTGGAAAACTTCATCCGTTTTGTTTGGTCCTGGAAGTGTTAGGGGGTCAGCATAACTGGGGCTGTCCTTGCATGGTGACATCCTTGGTAGAGGCAAGAACCCATGAGTCTCCATATGGTCTGGCCACCCACTGACTAGCGTATTGGGCATACGCATAGCCTGAGCCGAAATCCTTGGTAGAGGCGGGTACACTCCACATACATAAGAATAAAATAAATAAATACCAAAGCCAATCATTGAGGAGTGTATGGGGAACAGAGGGGTGTATACTAGTGAGTCAGGACTGAGATGTCACTGGCCACCATGGCTGAGGGAGGGTCTACGGAGTGCCTGCATCGAGGCTGGTGGGTTTTCAGCAGGGTCTCCAGCTTATGGAACTGTCAGTTGGCCACAACCAACAGCAGAGAAAAAAAACTTCTATGGCTGGGTGAAGAGTCCCAATCTGTAGGCTGAAAGGCTGACATAATGCCTGTCTCTGTGGATCTATTCACCACTTGACTCATGTTATTGTGCTCTTCATCAGGTATGTGGGGCTTTGCCGAAAAGTCCTTTGTTGAGAATTTAGCAATGGGAGTTACAGGGGAGTGAAGGGTCTGGCAGTACAAGAGCGCAATCCACTGATTGCGAAATGGTGGGCCCAAATTTTCCCTCCTCAGGGTGTGCCAGACACCACATCCTTCTGGGATGACAACAGACCTGAGTTGGAAAGCGACAGTTGCAGACTGATGCCAACTGTGGCCTAAACATGTAACCATCTGTAAGTACCTGTGAAGAAGAAATTGATTTCTTATCCCCCCACCCCCTCCCTCCCTGATTTAACTGGGAATCTAATCATGAGGTCACACTATGCTTGTCAGTTTTCTTGAACAGCAGCCAGCATGAAATTTGTCTGCTGACAGGCAAGAATCAGAAGCAGAATGTTTCAATCCTCCTTTTGCAATCGGCCCGTTCTCTACTTGAATCCATGTGCTTACGTTAAACAAAGTATAGCAGACCACAGAACAAAAAGGACAACGAAAAACACAAGGACACACGTAACCCAGTCGCAACATGATGTCATACAAAAAGAGAAAAACAAAGGTACCGTGGAGAAAATGAAAAACCAAAACCAAAAATTTGAACACAATACAAACAAGAACAGCCTCACCAGATTAGCAGAAGGTGATGGCAAGCATAGGCAGCCATCACTATCAAGCTGGGGCAAAAGATGAAAAAACCAGTAGAATGCTGAAGGTCAGCAAGAGCATTCACAGCACGTCCAATTGCTGTGGTGGTATCCGAAAAAAATAGAAATCAGCACTTACTAACTTCTGGGGTGTATGCATGAGCAGGGCAGAGACCTATATCGTGGGTGGAGATGTCTTTATAAGTTTATACTGAGAACATCTTAACAGGGTAATAATTTTCCACTATTGGGGGCAGCTGTGAGCTGATCTATTAGTCAGATACATGGTAAGCATGGTGTGGCTAAAACTGATTTTAAACTCAATTGGAACGCATCAGCATACAAAAATTCTCTTGATCCTAGATAGAGAATACCGACAGCAAAATCTTGCATTCTCACACACAGAGTAAATTAAATCAAATTTGATGCTTACAAGTTACAAATATTTTGTGTGTGTGTTTAGAATTACTAAGTAGTCCACCTTAAAACACACACACACACACATACACCCCCCACCCCCCCCCGGCAATACTTACGAATGGATGATCCTTTCTCCAACTTTTTCTTTCCTCTGATAGTCTTGCTAAAGCAATTCCTGACATCTGTATAAAAAGAGGGGGGGAAAGTACTACAGTAAATACTGGCAACTTTTTAAAAAAAAGAAGTATTTTAATGTTAAGGTGGTTTTGTAGTTTTTTTAAGAGGCGGGGGACAGGGGGGAGGGAGGAAGTCGTTTTAACACTCAAATTCAATCACTTAAAGTCTATTTCATAGTTACGATAATCATAATGGTAAGCAGTCAGTCACTCCATTTCAATTTTCATTCATCATTCCCTATGTTTTTTTATGAATAAAAATTATAAAGTGATAAATAATGTGTGTGTGTATATATTTTTCTTGTTCCTCTGCTACTCTGAGGCTGACCGGTGGTGAGATTTTGCATATTTATTGCAATTGTTTCTGCACAGGTGTTTAATTGCTTTCAACACCATCCTAGCAGTTGGAATGCAGATACCTTAGGTGAGTAAAAATGGTCGCATATATATATATATATATATATATATATATATATATATATATATATATATATATATATAACATATAATGATACATGTATGGTATACACAAAACTGTATGCCTCACAAATGGTAAACCTTGAAGCTCTAGCTAAGGAATGGGGGAAAAAATATTTGTTAAACCTGACAGGATCCGCTTCATACAAGAGTAACACCATCACGTGAAAAATCAATAAAAACTAGTTTTATAAGGCTTTTTGAGCTCTTCAGTCCTTTTAGTTTTTGATCTTCAAAACTGTTCAGTTTTCTAAACTTAAAAAAAAAAAAAAGAAGTTTCTCTCCTATCTTCTCTGCTACATACTACTTACTAGCATCGTCAACATTTACTCATTTAGACCTTTAGACTTTTACAGTTTTAGTTTACTAGCACACCATAAGATAATCAATTTGTGTATTTCCAGGCATCTCATTATCATGGCAATGGCTGATCTACTCTTCTGACTTTTAAATTTACACTACAGGACCTCAGTTTTGTTGGTGAAATGTTAAATTATACATTTACTGATTTAGTTTCTTTGATTTCATTTTCAACTATCTTGACCAAAATCAAATGACATGATACATCACTACATCATGTACATGGAATGGTATTTTGCTGATGATGTACTGAAAAACTTATCCATCTGGGAAAAATATAATTTGCCTGCTCATCAAATCCCATGAAGTTTATAATTATACACTACAACACAATGTGAAGCAATGAAACTTTCTTATATCTCAATTCTAATGAATAGGCTTGTCACCGTCACCGATCCCTCAGATTCCGAATCCTTTGGGGCGCCTTCGAAGCTTTGTCAACCACCTTTCTCCAGTCCTCTTGTCTCTCAGCCACCCTCAGGGTGTCTCTCGGCTCCATGTCTGTCCACTCTCGAATGTTGTCCTCCCATCTCTTCCTTTGTCTGCCTCTTCTTCTTCCTCCCCTCACTGTGTCTTGTAGGATTGTTTTAGCAAGACCAGGGGAGCGTGTGACTTGACCAAACCACTTCAGTTTTAGCTGTCTGATGAGTTTGAAGGTCAGTATAGGGCCCGATTTCACTGCTGATGCGTCTCTTGACTTCTTCGGTCATGATGTGGTCTTTGTATGAGATGCCTAAGAGTCTTTGGAAGTATCTCATTTCTACAGCTCTTATTCTTCTCTCAAGTCCGCTGTGAGGGTCCATGATTCGCATGCATATAAGATTGACATGACTTGAGAGCGCATCAGTCTGATTTTGGAACTGATGGCGATTTTTCTGTTGCTCCAGATGGGTTTGAGCTTGGTCATTGTGGCTGTGGTCTGGGTAAGTCTTGACAGTATTTCTGGTTTTGATCCCTCGTCTGTCATGATAGATCCCAAATATTTGAATCTGTGAACATTTTCAAGTTTGTGGTCTTTGATTTTTATTTCTGATGTGAAGTTGCTGTTTGTCATCACTTTTGTCTTCCCCCCGCTGATTTCCATACCAAATTTTGTTAATTTTTCTTTTATACAGTTCACTAAGTCTGTTACTTCTTGCTCGTGACCAGCTAATCCGTCAATATCATCAGCGAAGCGCAAGTTTGTGATTGTTTGCCCTCACTGTTCCTTCATGTTCTTTTTCCATGATTCTCTCAAGAAATAGATTGAAGAGAGTAGGGGAGAGCAGGCAGCCCTGGCGCACACTGACCATCGTCCAAAACCAATCACCTATGTTGTTGTGAAACACTGCACTTGTTGCATTCTCATAGAGGCTCTGTACGACTTTGATTAGGTTGGCATTGATATTGCAGACTGTCTCGATGGTGTGTCACCTTGTCGTGGTGGGATGGCTTGCATGCTTCAATGACCCCCAGAGCTATGTGGGCGGGGGCTTCGGCCTCTGGCAGGTTCAACCATGCTCAACAGGTCTGTGGGGGAGGAGCCAGACTAAACGATACACCCTGGTCCTCCAGGTTGGGGGTTATGCATTGGGCTAACGACCCATTCACTTAAAAACTCTTCTGTTACGGAAACTGCAACATTACCTCTTACAAGCAACATGGTTGGGGAAGAGTCCTCTCTGGTAGAGCCTATGACGCATGCTGGTGAAAGCCTTCGGGACGCAAGTGCGCCGACAACTACGAAGAAACAAAGGCAGCCGGAATGACATGGGCCGAGCTGAAGAGGATCTCCAAAAACGAGTTCGTTGGAGGGGTGTTGTTGCAGCCCTATGTTCCCCAAGGAACCAAGAGGCATAAGTCAAGTCAAGATGTTGCAGAAGTTCATAGTTGCCCACAGTGCAGCGTGCCAAACTCTGTCGAATGCTTTCTTAAAATCGATAAAGACATGGTAGAGGTCCTGTTGATGCTGGAGATATTTTTCCATTATGAGTCTTATGTTGAAGATCTGCTCTGTTGTACTGCGTCCAGGTCTGAAATCAGCTTGTTCTTCTGCGATGATTCTTTCAGCCTGTGGTTTGAGCCTGTTCAATAAGATCTTCAGCATCACTTTGCTTGGGTGACTGATGAGGCTAATGGTGCGGTAGTTCCGGCATTGTTGGAAGTTGCCTTTTTTTAGGAAGTGTTATTATAAGGGATTGTGTCCATGCTTTTGGCCATACTCCAGTCTGCCAGATCTTGTTGCAGATTCTTTTATTTTATTCTTTTTTAAAATTATGTTACATCAAAGATAATGGAATAAGCACTTATGTGCTTTTTTACATCCAGTCCCCGTGTGTATGCGGTTTTGTAAATTTTGTCATCTGTTTCCACCGGCACACAATGGCCTGCTCTTCCAAAAAGCGGAACAGGATTTAACGTGTGCACAAGATGTTCTGCATGCGTTTGAACATGGGGCCTCGGTTTATAGTCTCATCTGAAGGACTTTGACATTCAGTTCGATTTTTTGGGTCAAACTGGGAAGGGCGAGGCTAGGAATCGAACCCACAACCTCATGGTTTACTTGTTGGCAGGCAAACATCTTAACCATCCTGCCACCTTCCTTCCCTCGATGGAGTATGTCCTTACATAGATCATCTCCTGCTTGCACCATTTCAGCTGGGACATTATCAACACCTGCAGATTTTCTGGTTTTAGAGATGAGACTGCTTTTACAACTTCCTCTCTCAGTAAACTACATGAGGCTGTTTCAGATGACAGTGGGACATGTACTATGATTCAGCACTTCAGAATCTCCAGTTGCTTGTATTGTTTTTAAAACAAGAATATCTTTCATATCAATATTGTTTTCAGTCTAACAAACAATACTAACATACCACTTGGCGTGAATTATATATATATACTTTAAAAAAAAATAAACATATCAAATCAAATAGTGAAATACTAAAAATGAAATAGGCCAGATCTGTGAGTCAGTCAGTCACTTCAAGTGCAACTTAGAACCAAGTTGGTAGAGTTGTCTTTTCTTACCGCAAAATCCCTGGTGTCACTACATGTGTGCAACGTTTATAAGTTAAAATGCCAATTCTAACCTTGAAACTAAGAAATGTTCATAAATGAAAATTGAATTTGAAAGATGCTATGCCTAACCAATGGGAGCGTCCACGGGAACGATTGCTTTAGGAGACATATATGTGGACAAGTCAAATGGCCTTAAAACAAACAAACAAAAAATCTATGGCTCCACTTGTATTTCAAAGTTTGATTATCTGCATCATGTTGTGGTTGATCTTTTATTCTTTGTGGCAAGCACTATTTTTAGTAGTCAACTCTTGGCTGCCATGTTATTAATATAAAAGCTGACTTAAAAAACAACAAATGCTTCAAAACTGCCATATACACGGATTCACAATATAATGAGCAATTAAACTGACCAAACTGCTGTAAACAAATTCACTATTTTGACGCCAAACAAAAGAGAATTTACCGTGTGTATTGTTGATTAGTTGGGTGTTTGCTCATCCACAGTCACGCCGCCAAAAAGGAAGTTTCGAAGGGAAGTAACTTGCTGGTCACAGTCCGCAGATTCTTCTTTTTCGATCCCCCTCAGAACTATAGCAACTAGGCCTAGGCCTAGTCCTACTGTTTCTCTGTCACATGAGCGAAAAGGCATTGCACTGCCAAGTCAGGCCCAGCGCATCCAACTTCGGCATGGGAAAGAACTGTTATGGTTTTAGTCTTTCCGGAAAAAAGGCAGAGAATGGACCAAGAAAGTAGAAAATAGACAAGAGGAGGGTAATTTGAAGAAAAGGAACAACTAGAGGGATATAAGCAGGGAATTCCTAGCACAGAATTTCCAGAGGGTGGGGATGGTATTTATACTGACAGGCCCCCAGCATTCCCAGGGGGAATCTGCAGATGAATTTTGGATCCAAAATTTGGTTGATCACTTCTGTTTTGCACTTCTTTTTCTTCTTGTTCTTCCTTTTTAGCCACTTGTATATATATATATATATATGAAGTCAGGTCAGTCAGAGAAGTTCTCTGCTACTGCTACTGGTATCCATGTAACCCAGTACAACCTGTCACATGTGGGGGAGGAAACCCCAATAGAAAAAACCCAAAACATATGGAGACTTGGAGAGGAGATTGGGGCCACCAAGGAATATCCTAAGCCCACAGAAAAAACATGAAAGACAAATGCAAAGCCGAAATGATACCGGATCGGTCGAGGCCCGGGTTACCAACGACCGCGCTTTCCATTGATCAACACCAGGGTGGAAGTGACAAGTCAGCTACTGGAGTTAAAACATCACTTAAGCTCCCTAGAGAACAAATCACCATTGGTACATGGAACGTCCGTACACTCTACCAGTGCGGAAAAATCAAAGAACTAGAGTATGAGCTTAGCCGCTATAAATGGGACATTATTGGACTAGAAGTGAGATGGACAGGATTTGGTGAGACATTGACTGAAGAAGGCAACAAGATCTGGTACAATGGCCAAGAGAAACATCACCAACATGGAGTGGCATTTATTGTCAGAAAGGAAGTAGTGGGTACATTATCAGCTGTACACCGGCTTCCAGCAGGATTATCAGCATCCGGGTGTCAGCCAAGCCCAAGAACATCACCATCATACAAATCTATGCACCATCATCTGACCATGCAGATGAAGAAGTAGAAGAATTTTTACGAAGATCTTGAAGTGACCATTAAAAAATACCAAGAAGGACATCATCATCATCCAAGGGATTTTAACGCCAAAGTAGGTCCTGACTCTTACAACCAATGGGCCGGAACAGTTGGTCAGTTTTGGAACTGGGGAGACCAACGACAGGGGACTACGTCTGCTGGAGTTTGCCTGCACCCACAGACTTACCATTGCCAATACCCTCTATCCCCACAAGCAGTCAAGAGGACAACCTGGCATGCGCCAAACGGCAAGATCCATAACCAAATAGATTTTATCTTAACACCACGGCGCTTCAAATCCAGCATCAACAGAGCCAGAACAAGAACCTACCCTGGAGCTGACATAGGCAGCGACCACGACCTTGTGCTGCTGGTATTCAAAATGAAGCTGAAGAAAAACAAACAGCCTGCAAACCCACTATCAAATTTGACGTGGACAAACTGAAAGATCCAGATGTCGAGGAGTTCTTCCAAGCTAAGCTTGGCGGACGTTTTGCGGCATTAACCCTCCTGGACAATGACATCAATGACCTCACCAACAACTTCAATGAGGCAGTCCGAGAAACAGCAGAGGAGGTACTCGGTCGTCAGAGGAATAAACACCAGCCATGGACTACCAATGACATCTTGGACCTCTGCGATACAAGAAAGCACTGAAACCAACCAGGTCTTCCAACCCTAAAGAATACCGGGAGGCCAACAATCTCGTGAAGAAGTCAATGTTAAAGGCCAGAGAGAAGTGGATCAGTGATCAATTGTGATGAGATCGAAAAAAACATGAAAGTGGGCAACGGTAAAAAGGCATACGACACCCTGAAGAAACCCACAAAACCACTTCAAACCAAATCATCAGTCATTGAAGACAGCTCCGGAAACCTCCTCACAGAAAGCTCAGCTGCATTGAACAGTGGTCTGAATATTGTCAAGAACTGTACAACTACCCAATACAACCTGACAAGAGCATAATAGAAGAGAAAGCAGCAACATTAAGAGCACCCTCGCCATTACCTATACTGAGGAAGAAGTGGAAGAAGCCATCCGCAGCTTACCAGTAGGAAAGTCCCCAGAGCAGACAATATACCAGCAGAGCTGCTCAAGCATGTGGCGAAACAGTCATCACATATGTTACAGCTATCTGTCAGAAGATTTGGGAGACAAAACAGTGGCCAACAGAATGGACACAATCACTCATCATACCCCTGCCCAAGAAGGGGAATTTACGCCCAATGCCAAAACTATAGAACAATCAGCCTCATCAGCCACGCCAGCAAGATCATGCTCAAAGTTATTTTGAATCGACTCAAGAAGGAGGCAGAAGAACACCTTGCAGAGGAACAAGCTGGGTTCAGGGCAGGCAGGAGCACAATCGAACAGATTTTTAACTGCCACATCATGATTGGAAAAACATCTTCAACATCAGAGAGACCTGTTCCACAACTTCATCGACTTCAAGAAGGCTTTGACAGAGTATGGCACGAAGGCCTGTGGCAGGTCCTCAGAATGTTTGGCATTGAAGAAGGACTAGTGCAAACCATTCAAGCACTATACAACACTGCAAGCAGTGCAGTCCTCCTGAACAATCAGGTCGGAGACTACTTCAAAACCACAGTTGGGTCCGACAAGGATGCCTGTTATCTCCAGTCCTGTTCAATCTGTTTCTTGAAAACATCATGAGAGAGACCCTCCATGACTTCCACCTACCATCTCCATTGGCGGCAGACCCCTCAACAACTACGGTTTGCCGATGACATGACCTCATGGGCGGAAGTAACACAGAGCTGCAAGATCTTACGACCAGACTTGAGACAAGAGCTGAGCATATGGATGGAGGTGAGCTCGGAGAAAAGTAAAGTACTTGTGAACAGCACGAGCAATGCCACCGCATAAAATTTAACATGAACGGCCAACAACTGGAGGAGGTAGACGCTTTTAAATACCTCGGCGCTACACTCACAAAGGACGGGCGATCGACGACAGAAATCAAAGTCAGAATAGCCATGGCAACATCTTCCATGACAAAACTCACCACCATATGGAAAAGTAAAGAGATCAGTTTCCCAATCAAACTAAAGCTCTACAAAGCCCTAATTCAGCGATCCTGCTGTACGGAAGTGAAACCTGGACATTGACTGCTGAAACAGCAAAGCGAATCCAGTCATTCGAAACAAAATGCCATAGAAAACTACTGGGCATATCCTGGAGAGAACGAAAGACCAATGAATTTGTCAAGAGTCAAATAACACGGCTGGCAGTCCACAGGAACCCCTTCTCACCATCGTCAAGAAGAAAAAGCTGACATGGTTCGGCCACGTCCCCCGCCACAACACTCTGCCCAAAACAGTACTGCAGGGAACACTCGAAGGTGGCAGAAAGAGGGAAGACAGAACAAGTCATGGATGACAACATCAGAGAATGGACCAGGATGAATGACTCGGCACTACTGCGCAGAGCCGAGGACCGAGATGGATGGAGGAGGCTTACCACGGCATCGTCTTTCGTGTCTCCCCCACGACCGCCAAGGTCACGGGTCTGATGATGATATATATATATATATATATATATATATATATATATATATATATATATAATAATATATATAATAATATATATATACTTGATCCACGGTTGAGACCGGTGGTCTATTCGTGGTTCCCGAATTTGAAAACTTCTTAATTGGTGAACGTCATACGTGACCAGAAGAAATTTGATTTTAATTTTGGCACTTTGGTTTATGCAGTCTAGGCAGGTAGCCTATTTCCAATGATCGTCCAGTCAACTCTTGAAGGCACTGGATGTTGGTGGTGTCACAACCTTCCCAGGGAGACTGTCCTATGTCCCAACTATTCTGTGTGTTAAATAGTTCCCTCCGAGATCCAGTCTTTCAACCAACCTTCCAACCTGTCTTTCTGTAGCTTGAGGGAGTGTAACCATGCAGGTATTTGTAGACCTGGATCATGTCACCCCTGAGTCTTCGGTGTTCCAGTGTGGGCAGTCTTAGAGCTCTTAGCTTTTCTAGGTATGGCTTGTCCTTCAGAGATCCCAGCAGTTTTGTGGCTGCCGTTGCACATCTTCAACATCGCTGCAGAGTGTTTTCTGACACGGCTGCCGGACGCTGTGTCCATACTCCAGGACAAGTCGAACAAGACTCTTGAAAAGCTGGATGAATGAAGCCTTCCTTAGGTAGTCAAAAGAACTCCAGCTGATAAGTCCAACTATCCTAGTTGCCTTCCCAGTTGCATGAGCGACGTGATCGCTTAAATTCAGTTTGCTGTTCACCCATACTCCTAGATCTTTGTCGGCCACTGTTTCTCCCAAAGTAAGTCTTGGGGTACTTCCATCCTCTGCTTTCACTGTCGTTGAATATGTTGCCTTTCATTTTGTTGTTCCGAGCTTCATAACAGCACCTTTCTGTGGTGGAATTTCAACTGCTACTGATCCGAGAGTTGGTCCAAGTCGTCTTGCACGTCCTGGTGACCTTGGAACATATTGCTTCTCCGAAACAGCTTTGTGTCGTCTGCAAACATCTTCACTGCAAATTGTAGGGCAGGTTGTTAATGAAGACGACAAAATTAATGGCGAAGGGCCTAGGACACTGCCCTGGGGAATACCACTAGTTACATCTGTTTCGTGGAGTGGATGTCGTTGATGACTACTTTCTGTCTCCTTTCGGTCAGGAAATCCTGAATCCATCCCAGTACTTTCCCTCAGACTCTTATGCCTTAACCTTCTCGATCAGCTTGCGGTGTGGTACGGAATCAAAGGCCTTCTGGTAGTCCATGTAGACAACGTCAAAGCTGCCCCCTTCGTCGATAATGCTTGTCCATATGTCTATGACCTCCAAGAGCAGCGTGATGGTTGAGCGGCCCAGAACTAATCCATGTTGATCTTCACTGATGAGGTTGTTTCTCTGTAAGTGGTCCATGACTTTCTCTCTCACTATCTTCTCCATTGCCTTGCATGGATGCAGGTTAGACTGAGTTTGACGGCGTCGTTTTGCTCCCTTTTTTTGAAGATAGGTGTTACATTTGCGGTTTTCTTGTCTTTATGAATCTTCCCGCTTTTCAAGCTCTTTCTGAAGAGAGGGTAAAGGCTTTGCCAACTCTTCTGCAGTTTTTACTAGAATGCCGGGTGGTATTCCGTCCGGGCCTGATGCCTTGTCTGATTTTAGGTTTGATAGATGTTCCTTCACCCTTTCCTTTGTGAGCTCAAAATCAGCCAACACTTCATATGTTGGTGCCTCCGGAGGGGCCCCCGCATCCTTTTGTATGATTACGCTCTGGAAGAACTGATTAAGTAGATCAACCTTCTCTCAATATGATAGATGATTATAACATGATACATAATAAGTACAAGACAGGTACTTCTTACTGCATTCTCAATTACTGATTATTCTCCCCCCCCCCCCCCCCCCACCAAAAACCAAACAAAACAACAAAAAACCCAACCGTAGAGAACAGCCTTACGATTTACAAGTAAAGCACCCTTTTTTCAAGAAATATCAGGCTTCAATTTTATTCTTGCACTTAAGCAAGCAGTGTACTATTTTATTTGTTATTAATTTTCTTCTTCTTCGTTTTATCGTTCTGTAGCTAGAGCTTCAAGGTTCACCAGTGGTGAGATTTTGGGTATATGACCGTTTTTGCCCACCATTAACGCAGCTGCAAACCGACTTCAGGGATAGTGTCTAAATAAGACACCTGTGTGCATATGGCTTTGAAAAAAAAAGTCATCCACTCCTACTGGTTCGAAATGGTCTACTCTTCCGAAAGAGGGAAAAGGTGTTTAACATATGCGCAAGATGTTCTGCTTGCATCCACACATAAGACCTCAGTTTATGTGTCATCTGAAGGAGTTTTAGGGGGGTGAAGTCAGTGCTGATATCAATCCATCCCCCCCCCCCCCCCTCCTTCCCGAAACACGAGCGCCTCTGTGGTGGCTTTATCCTGGGGCGTCTGATCACACCCACAATGCCAACTAGGCAGCCCCCCACCCCCTTTTATTTATTCAAAATCTTTTGTTTCGAGGATAATGAATAAGCAATTGTGTGTTGTTGTTTTTTACACCCAGTCCCTATGTGCATACAATTTTGTAAAGTTTGTCATCTGTTCCCCCTGGCACACAATGGCTTTCTCTAACGAAAGGTGGAGCAGGTTTTTAATGTGTGAACAAGATGTTCTGCGTATATTTATACACGTAACCTTGGTTTATAGTCTCATCCAAAGGATTATGTGGAGCCATCAGTGTATAAACAAAAGTGATCCTCATAGTATGATAATTTCCATGCTTCTCACTCTTAAATACTGTCATTTCATTTCCTTATTCCCTAAAAATAAGTATCACCTCACATGTCAGCATCACCCCTCACTTGTCTCACCTGTCAGCATCACCAGGTACTGTGTTCTTTTCAGCATTCAATGACACCAAAAGTATGTACAGGCTATATTATTTCTTTCTTAATTTTGAAATGTTGAAAACTAAACAATATTCTAATTATCGTATTTGCAAATAAGCAAAAAATGCCCTTTGTGCTCCTGAAGGTCACGTTCTACTGAGGACCTTTTAGCCCCAAATAATTGAATTTAATCTTGCAAACTTTTTTGACGACAGTATTTAACTGCCCATCCCTGACTTTTATATCTGGCCTATGTAGGCTTAAAGATCCCCCATCAATGAGAATTTGGATGCTTCGAAAATCAAGGGGGGGTTCTCAGCATAATGTTCAATTTCTACTTGTGAGTAGATCAGTCAGATTATTAAGTCAACCTTCTTCCAAAAGTAACATAAACTGATAAAGACATCTGATATTCCTCCAAATGATCAGAAAGAGTGTCTTTTGATCCAGGCTAAGTTTTCAAGAAAGAGTGAGTAGCTTTGCTGCAATCAATTATCACCAAGAGTAATTAGCATTGGTCTCTTGAAGGAATCCTTTGCCAACGTCACCGTCACCGATCCCTCAGATTTCGATTCCTTTGGGGCGCCTTCGAAGCGTTGTCAACCACCTTTCTCCAGTCCTCGTGTCTTTCGGCCCCTCTCAGGGTGTCTCTCAGCTCCATGTCTGTCCACTCTCCCCTCACTGTGCCTTGCAGGATTGTAGTACTAAAGGTTAATTCAGTTAACTCACACTGAGTGGTTGATAATAATAATTATTAACGAAATTGTGCTGCAAGAAATAAAATTGTTAACGTTCATTGTATGGACTGAAGGTGTACGCCAGAAGCACCATCGCAAAACATTAAGGTTCAAACTTGAGAACGTCCTTTAATTAACATTTTTTAACAAGTTAACAGGAGTGCAGATAAGACTTACGGGGAAAAAGTGACTACACAATTCTAGATGGTAACTGTGTGTTATAACCAAAGCCTTCAGCCTAAAAGGGGAGTGTAATGCAGAGGAAGCAATGCTGCCAACATGGCAGCCTCCCTTGGGTGTGGAGATGATCTGAACCAGTCACCTACTGAATTCATGATTTCTTTCATGAATTTGAATTTCGATGACAGTGTCCGATCATTGACAAAGCTTCCAGATATCAGTAAAACGGTTAACGGCCACAGAACGTCCATCGAATCGAGGGTAAAGAAGCCAGCTGGGGTGCATGTAGATTAGGCCTAAGTCTCGTTTTATTTTGTTTCAATCTTCATTTGTAGTACTTACTCTCTAGATACTATTGTCTTACAGTATAAACTGAACGATACCTAATTTTACGTTCAATTATACTTTGAATTTATCGAAGTACGAATCTAATCTGGTCCCCTAACAGTAACATTCACACACACACACACACACACACTACATGACATTCAGTATATGTATGACCCCCCCTCCCCCCCTCTTCTTTTTCTGTGTGTGTGAAATGTGAATTGGTCACTATTCCCTGTCATACAAAGCAATGAAGACAATAAAAACAGAACATCATCAGAACATGGTTATAATTATGCATACCACTTTTACACAGCTGTTTGCTTTGGTGTTCATGTCAAGCATTCCTACCAATTTCTAAGGGTGGTACATAAAAGAATAATTTTTTTCAAACTAATTTGGCCTTTTACTTTTGCAAGTTTTGGATACTTTTCCCCAGACTCAAACTGCCATAATAGAATGACAAAGCCAAGACTACCATTTTGCCTTTGACACATATACAGTGTATCATGCGCTTAGTAGTTCTATGAAGGGGTCATTCACTGTAAATCTGAAAGTTTGTGTGTTTGTGTTTTAAGGTTTCTAATTGCAGGAATGGGAAATATAGAAAAGAAAGGAAATATTCTGGAGTGGTGTTTAATTTTTGTTTATGAAAGGAATTGATTTGGTGTGCATGAGTGGGCAAACTTCAGGGTCATGGTTGTTACAAAACTTACAGGTTGTGTGCTTTGATTTTAAACTATTCTGTGGATTGATTTTGAACTTATTCTTGAATTTTAAAAAGTCAATTGGGTGATATGGTCTGTCTCAATTGTTTCTGATACTCCTCTGTGGTGAAAACTTTGGTTCATGTTCATGGAGTATTAATTAGGTTTTTTGAATTAAGTTCTTGACTGTAAATGTTGAGCACTGTTAGTGTTCATGTCAGAGTGTCTCTGCATATACATTATAGTTATTCACTGAGTGACTTATCAACTGACTAACGCAGTGGCTGTCTGACCAGACTGATCCACTGGTTGGCAGGCTGGCTTGCTGGCTGGCTCAGTGGCTGGCTAGCTGGCTGGCTGTTGACTCACTCACTCTCTCACTGAGTCACTTGCTCACTCACTGCCTCACTTGCTCATTCAACCACTCGTTCACTCTTACTCCAAATGTCATCAAGTGATGAAGAACTGATCAATAAACTGATGAATAAAGGAGACTGATCTACTATTCTCTGTTGTCTCAGCTGAGCACTGTGAGTGAAGAGGTTCCCTCAGAGATCCAGAAAGCCATTGCCAGTGCCCAGTCTGTGACGAAGCAGATCCATCGACTTGGAGAGGAGCGTGAGAGTCTGCGACATGCAGTGCTGGACCATGTGCGAGACCTGAAGCCCATGACAGAGCAGCTGGAGAAGCTGACTGGGCAGCTGCAGCAGTTGGAGAAGCATTCCAAATACATGGCCTTTGTTGCAAGGGTGGAGGAACTCAGGTAATGCCACGGGAAAAAAAAAGTCTTCTATGGATTTATCTTATGGTGCTGCAAATGTCATAAATATGAATTTTTGTCCAGAAATTCTAGTTCATGCCTATTACTGGTATTAATAGTAGTCATTGTAATATATTTTTGTGATGAAGTTGAGTTTGATTTTTATCATTTTTTTCATTTGTCTCTTTTTCATTTTTGAAATATATATATTTCTAAAATAGGAAATAACGGGAAAATCCCCTGATCAGACCAAGATGGCGAGTGGAGCGCCTTGGTTACGGATGAAAGGCGCGGTTGAAATCTAAGATCATTTTTTCGGACTCCGTCTCCCAGATATGCTTGTGGTCATGGAAATACAACAGTAGACTATATACCATATAATAGAGATATGATATATAATTATGATAAATTACTGATAATACTCAGTTTTATCTTCGGTTTAGCCGAGATATAAAAGAGATATACGTGTAAACCCATAAATCAAAAATGACCCACGCAGCATTACCCCTCTAAAAATTTTTTGATTCTATTCATCTATATGAAAAAAAATAGGATTCGGAATGGTCCACAAATGTCTGTCTCATGGTGGCCTCAGTCGTATGCCCAACACTTCTGCTGTGAGTTTTGTCAAAGCCTTGGAAATGCGAGTGTTCGCTGACGGACGGTCTTGGACAGCGGACTTTTGTGGTTGCCACCCTGAGGTGGCAACTATTCACTCAGACTCCATGCGACTCCTCATGTCCGCACTGACTAATAAATCCTCTTCGTAGGGGTAGAGTTGTCTGCTAGTAGCTCAGAGGCCACTGCCCGTGAAGCGAGTGGGGTCCCCTTGGTTGGTGGTTCGCGTGTTGATTGTTTGGGCTCGTGGACTTCGTAGCTTCCTGAGATGTTTGTAGTTAAAATGGTGCGTAAGTTAGTCGGAATTGAATGAACGTGGGACAGTAGCGGGTGTCTTAGAGATGAGGTCAGAAAAAAAAAGAAAAAAAAGTCCCGTGAGTTCCAGATCTGATTGCTTTAAATTGTTTTTTTCAGTATTCATATGTGATTTATGTAAGGTTTATTGATATATAAACACATTAATATCTGATAATTATATATAAGTTGTTTTGGGAATAAAGGTTTTGTCTGTACAATGCATCCTATTTTTGTTTGTTGTAGTGTTTATAGTGAAAAAAAAGTAGTGAGATTGAGCAACAAAAGTCTTTGTTTGAATCAAAACTCTTTTGGTGTTACTAGCTGAAATGAAGAATCTATGACAGGATATTTGTGTCAGAACTGTGTTTTCTGCTCTGATCTTGCACTTTCTATGCTCACTGCAGGACTCCCAGTGCAGAGATACCATCATGTCTTCATGACAGAAGAAACCAGCCTCTCTGGAACAGATTCTGAGAGACCGAGTGGCTGAGTATGTTGGTTTTTTTGTTTTGTTTGATTTTTATTCATTGTTTGTGATGTTTTCTGTTTACTATGTGTGTAGATTGTATTTAATATATGGTAGTACAGTAATTAATGTCATTTGTAATGGGAGTCATTGTCTTTAGAATGAGGTTTTGAGATAATCAGTAGGTAGAGTTTGTCTGTCGTTTGATGTTATTTAACAGTTATCATTTGGTGGTATGGTTTGAAGGTTGATTGTTATAAAAACCACAGTTAAATTCTGAGAGATTGAAGTCTTTGCAAGTGTGTGTGTCAGTTGTGTTGTGTGTCTGTGTTGGGTGTGTGTGTGTTTGTGAGGTGGTTTTGTTGTGTGTGTGTTGTGGTGTGTGTTGTGTTGTGTATTTTGGCGTAACAAATAAGCACTGATGTATTTTTGTGTTTGCGAGAGTGAAGAATTCTATGATCAGGATATTTGTGTCAGAATGTTGTTTTCTTCTTCTTCTTCCTTTTTTGTCATGTTTCTCCCAGGGGAGGTTTGACATTGATGAGTTTTGCAGATAGTAATACAGTAACATTAAAAAATGATAGAAAATCATAATTTATTGTTTATTCATCATCTCATAGTTAATTTTATTTATATATATATATGTATATAGATCTATATTTATCTATCTCTATATCTATATATTATATATATATATATATCTCTTGACATAGTGTTGGCACTGTTGTGAGGTAGGTGTGATCGATTTCACATCCAGTATGATGATACAGTGTGTTTGTGTCATTGATTGCAGTGAGTTTGAAGAGGTTCTGAAGGCAATGCGCTGGCCTATGGTAGCAACGACCATGAAGGCACCCCCCATCACAAACACCACAGAGCTGAAAATACGACTGGGAAAGTTGTTCAAACGACTTCTGCATCTGCAGCTCCCGTATCCTTGTCTGGGTAATTTTTTTAAACGATAGGTTTAAAAAAATTTTTTTTTTGGTGGTTTTTTTTTTCACGGTGGCTTCATTTGCATGCAGTGTTTTGAATTTTTGTTATAAACTGTTTCTAGTGTTGGTGTTTATATGTCAATGTAGTTATGTCTGTGTGTGAATATTCTTTGGCTTTTTGTCTCGCCTTTTGAAAAAAAACAAAAGTGTCAGGCCTATTTATTTTTTGTTCACCTTTTTGTCCCTGTGAAAATTCCTGTATGGTTATTATTTCACTCGTTTCATCTTTGTTCGTGAAAGTTTACAAAAGTAGATATCATTTGTATTCATTTTTTCTTAAATCTTTTTTTTTTTTTTTTGCTATTGCAGTTTTCAGGCCAGAATGTTAGGATATTTGGTTATTTTTCTTATAAGGAAAAAGAGCGTAATTTCTTAACTGTGGATCAGTGACACGATATCCCTTGAGACAGAGCCCGGCCACCCGTTGCTACGGGCCATCCCAGGCCTGAGGCCTCTGCTGCTGCCTCTGGAACTGATGGTGAAGCCGCTGAAGAAACGCTTCAAGTATCATTTCTATGGCAAGAGGCAAACCAACTCCTTGGAAAAGGTAGGTTAATATTAAAAATTGAAATTTTTATTTTATTTTATTCTTTTAAATCGAGGATAATAGAATAAGCACTTATGTGCTTTTTTTTTTTACATCCATAGATGCATGTAGAGACATACATGCATGTGAACGTGGATATATTTGCGTGGAAGTAGGCCCTTTTGTGTGTGTGTGTGTGTGTGTGTGTGTGTGAGTGTGTGTGTGTGTTTGATGCATGTTTGTATGTGTGTGAGTGTGCATGATCCAGCATGCTTTGTTTTACAAGGAAAAGTTATTTTTCCTGCATTTTTTCTAGAAAAAATGCAGCTGAATTTTTTTAATGATGGATTTCTTTTTTATTTTCTTTCTTGTGTGGTTTTTTTTGTTGTTGTTGTTCCTTGGTTTTGTTTCACTTTTTTAAAATGCTGTTTTGTCACATAAATTGATACTTTCTTTTCTTTTTTTTTTACAGAGAAACTGCACATTTACATTTATAGTTTTGCATATTGCTTTTATAAGTTTATAGGAAGTTTTGCAGTGTAAGTCACAGACAATGATTTTTATTTGTCTTATTGGTTCATTGAAATAGTCTGTCCTTTTTTCCAGCCTGAATGGTACTTGACTCAAGTCCTCAGCTGGATACGGGATCACTGGGATTTCCTGGAAAGAAATATTCAGCCACTGTTGGATGAATCAGACCGCAAAGATGTCTGCGCTAAAGTGAGTCTTAACACACACACACACAGCTTCTTTGCAACTTATGAAAATGTACATAGTATTGTGCATTCCCTGTATAAGTTAATGTATTGCCTGTATAAGTTTATGTAATGCCTTCAGGAATAAGTTTACCTATTGCCTGTACAAGTTTACCTTTTTTTTGTGGTATAAGTTTACCTACTGCCTGATTAAGTTTATAGGAATGTTTTGCAGTGTCAGTCATTCACTATTTGTTTCTCTGATTTTAGATCTCTGGACTGGCTTAAATGAACAGATGTTTTCTGATCACTAAATGTATATAGTGTTTGTGTATTCCGTGCATGTATGTGTGAGTGTGTTTGTGTGTGTGTGTTCGTGTGTTCACTCTGGGAATGCTCAGATACTAAAAAAGTTTTGATAAAATAAGAAATAAAGAAAGAAAGAAAGAGCAATGATGTGCACATGTCATACACAGGTAACTTTCACATGTACGCATTATATATTAACATCATTATCATGACGATGATGATTACATGTTATTAGCATTAATTTGATGAAGATGGATGGTGATGATGATGGATCACGATGATATGATTCACAGACAGAATTCATGCGTGGCATGGTGATGCTGGTGATGGAGAAGATGGCGCACGACCTTCCACAGCTGCTGTACGACGATGTGGTCTTCTCCCACACGGTGGACGAGGTGCTGCTGTTTGAAAGAGAGCTCCATTCCACACACGGCTACCCCCTGACTCTGCCAGGGTGTCTGGATCTGCTGACCACCCCGGAACCCCTCAGGATGTGGCTGGCTGTGGAGAAAAAATGTGAGTGAATTTGTCTTGTTGTAGCGGCAGTCATCGTTGTCATTGTCGTTATCGTTTGTCTTCTTCATAACCTCACCATTTCCACCATTACCACCACCACCATCAGAAGAAGAAGAAGAAGACATATTGGTTGTCAGCGTCATTATCAGACATAATGCTACTGTTTGAGAGAGAGATTGTGTGTGTGTGTGTGAGAGAGAGTGAGTGTGTGTAAGTTTGTGTGTGCATGCACATGTGTGTGGGTGCACACACGTGTGTGAATGCACATAATATGAGAAAGAGAAGGAGAGAGAGAGAGAGAGAGAGAGAGAGAGAGAGAGAGAGAGAGAGAGAGAGAGAGAAGAGAGAGAGAGAGAGAGCAATTCCTTCTGTTGCCTGAGGGAGGTGGTGATGGTGTGTGCAGTTGCTGTGGAGAAAGTGGAAGGGATGTTGGAGTCTCCCACAGCCTGGGAATCTCAGTACAAGGACATTGCTGATGTGGATGAAGTGCAGGTGCCTGAGTGTGCCGAGAGCTTCATGACCCTGCTCTACACCATCACAGGTGATCCTCTTTAACTCACGTGGGTAGGGAGTCACTTGTGCACGCCTACAGGCATTCATGAATGCTCATGTATATATGTGTTTACATAATGAGCAGTACATACCAACATTTGGAACTAGTAATTTCACATATACACACACTCACGTATATGTGTATATAAATCTACACACACACACACTTACACACACACACACACACACACACTCACACACACACACTCACACACACACACACACACACACACACACACACACCAGCCACGCACGCTCATATAAGTTTATACTTCCACTGTGTTGTATTGTATTGTCGTGCATTTTTCGAAGTCACAGCATATTCTACCTAAAAAAATTCACGTCCCCTCTCTCTGGTGTGTGAAGCTGCAACGTGACTGATGTTGTTGTGTGTGGTGTTACTGCAGACCGCTACAAGCCTCTCCCAGACCCTGTGGCCAAGGTGCAGTTTGTGGGCCTTCAGCTGGAGCTCTTGGAGGACTTCCGCATCCGACTGGTGCAGGTGATGAAGGAGGCTTCCCACACCCCCACCAGTCACCCCCACACCGCTGTCCTCAACGCCATCCACTACATCACCCAGGTCCTCAAGGAGTGGAACGAACTTGTGGTCAGTAAAGATATCATTGTTAGTCACTAAGAACAAGGTTGTTTTAATGAATCTGGTTTTGGTTTCATCTTATTTTGTGGGTTGTTGATTTGGTTTATACCACAACATGGTGACTGTCCTGGGTTGACCCTTATGGTTGACCAGGGCGTTGATACAAGGAACAACAGTAGAGTTGATTTTATACCCTATTTTAATCTGTTTAAATATAGTTGCACAGTTTTAATCTGAGATTTTAAATTATACGAGGCAATAGCCCCAATATGGCCTATGTGGTCAGCGAGGTTATGAATAACAAGATTGGATTAGATTGGTGGTCAGTGTGTTGTATATGCGTTGGAAAATGTGGTAGTGCTCCTGAATGGCTGTAAGATTAACATGAAGGAAAATGTTGTGGAACGTGTGGAAATGTAAGAGAAATAGAAGGAAAAGAAGTAATGAGAAGACAGTATTATATACCAATTATGCAGTCATGGAAGACTTTTGGACAGAATTCTAGCAGTGGCATCTGGTGATTTAAGGGTAGAGATTCTTATAATATCTGAGGTCAACTTAAAGCATAGAACTACTATGGCCTGTGGCTTGGATGATGTGAACATATCTAGCATGCAGCCAGCTACCCAGAGAACTATGGGCTCCACCAAGCTCAACTTGCCCAAGACACTTTGCCTGAAAAATTCAGTGAAGTGCAGGGCCCCAACACCTTCTCAAAGAAGAAAGGTAGAAGTTACGTCAAGGCAAATAACCTAACCTTTCCTGGCTTACAACAAGTATGTTCATTACGTCCTGTTTCAGGCGGAAAGTTAAGTCAAGACAAAGTCAAAAACACTTTAATCATCCCATGGAGGGCATTGTGTGTGGAAGAAAATACCTCAGCTGATCTTAATGTTTGCAACCAGTACAAGTCTCAGCAAAGGAAAAAAAAGTTTTGTCTGTGTACTGTATATAGAGAGTAGCACATTGCTGTGCAGTAAAACGGTTTTTGTTTCTGTTTCTGTGGCCAGTTTTTCCTGCAGATCCAGTACTATCGCACCAACCATCCTCGCCTCCAGCAGGACAGTGAAGTGAAGTCTGGCAACAGTTCCGACACCAGTGGTCTTCAGAGGATGCTCAGCACCTCCCTCAGCATCAGCCAGACCTCAGACACCCTGGTAAGTAAGTGACTGCTGCCTCCTGCTGTAGGGGTGGTTTAAAGGAAAAGCACCTTGGATATGAATGTTTTGGTTTTGGGGTTATAATTTTTTACCAGCTGGATTTTGTTATTTGGTAGTCTATTAGACATTGAATGAATGTTTTCCTGTTCTTGTTCTTCTTTTTTCTTCTTCTCCTTTTTTTCCTCTCCTTCTTCTTCAGCTTGTGGTTCTTCTTGTCCTTCTTCTTACTTTGGCTGGAACTTTGACATTTACCTTTGGTGGCTTTTTTGGACACTGCAAATGTTTTCAAACCCACCATTAAGGAAGAGCTCTACACTCTGTAATCAGATGAATGTTCATCAGAGTCAGTCTTTTAGATGAGATGTTACATGATATTCCTTTTTAAATCATATAGAATATGACAAAATCATGCCTCCTGATCATATGTAGCCTACACATCTTGAGAGTGTACAAGAGTATGTCTCTTTGTGCAGTGTGTGTGTGCGCATGCGAATGTGTGCATGCATGCATGCATGCATGCGTGCATGTGTGTTCAAAAGAGCATTTTAGATTAAACAAGAGAGTGAGATCTTAACCACTAGACTGCCTTACCCCGGAAATTCTCCGGGGCTAAACATGCACCCTATACGCCAACAACCCAGAAAATTTCCGGGGTGTCGAACCGAAGTAAACAAGCTTGCTTCCTTGACTACAGTTAAAGGGAAACAACTCCAAAATTAATGGAGGTCACTCTCCTGTTGCTTGGCAACATCGAGCTGCAAAAACCGTGGCAAAAACGATCGTTTTTTTGCTCGTATTTTGTGTTTTTATGCATGACTGCTTGGGAAGTTCTTGTTCAAAATTGCTGACACTTCTTGTTGAAGGCATAAATAACTTTACACAGCTGTAAAAGTGGCAAATAAAACTCTAGATTTACCTAACATTGATGAAAACGATTGCGTATGATTCAGGAGATCGTGTATTTAAAAAACAATGAATGAGATTTGGCCTAGACATATGTTTGACATTATTGAGATGGGGGGTACTCGAATGACAGTGGTGATGAAGAAATCATATTTATGGTCAATGTTTTACATTTTAAATATATATTCGCAGTGAAATATCATGCTAACTAATTTGAGCTTGCCTCGAAGTAGTCTACGATATATATACTGTCATAGGGTAGACTATCAGGAATATTCATGTAGTAGTTTCTGAGTAAGAGGGATATGAACATAGCAGTGGTATATAAGAATTTTATTCCCCGGCATATAGGGTGCACTTGCACTGGGCAGTTAAGAGGTTAAGAAGAATGTCAACACCATATGTTGTTGAATACAAAATCTAAATAAAATGAAATCATATTTTATGAAAAAAGATCCTTCATTTTCAGTTTGTCGTTACTTTTCTTTATTATTGTTCTTTACCAGAGCCCAGAAATGGAAGACTTGCCGATGCTGGAGAGCACTGTGTTTGAAGACATCATTGAACTGTTTGAAAGCATCATGAACGACATGCTGAAAAACACTGTCAACTATGTCTTCATGGACGTTCAGGCCCGCAGCCAGCCCTACCGCAGAGACAAGTCAGTGCCCCATGCTTCCTTGGTGTATTGTAACACTTGGTGTACTTAGGGTACAAATATGAGGAAAAGAAGGAAAATTGTTACGTCTTGCATAGCGTTTGATATGGTTGTGTATGGAAATAGCTATCTCATATGTTTGACTGTGTGTGTGTGTGTGAGGGTCAGGGGATGGTGGAGGGGAGTGAGTGAGTGTGTGAGAGAGTGAGTTTCCAGTTTAAATCTGGCACTTTTTAGTACAGCCAGTTCCTGCACTCTTATTGTGAAGTATGTACTGATCCTATATCACATGCCAGGTCATAATCATTCAAATCAAATCAATAATGGGTGGGTGGGGGGGAGGTGGCAAGATAGCCTAGTGCTTAGAGCATTAAACTCACGATCTGACAGCTTGGATTTGAGCCACCTCTGAGAAGCCTGTTCAAAGGGATTTTTCCTTTGGAGTTAACAGCAGTTTTGACTTCTCTCCTCAGAAAGTTCTTTGGATTAGACTATGAACCAAGGTCCCATGTGCAAAATACACACTAAACATCTTGCACACACATTATTGAAACATAATCTGCCTTTTGGAAGAGTAGGCCATTGTGTGGCAGTAGGACTGGATGACCAAATTAAAAAACACATTTATGCTGGTGTCGTGTTCAGACATCATCCTTATAGTCAGACTGTGGCTACTTTACTGTAGGCAAACAGTCGCATACACAAAGGCTCACCATTGAACCTCGGAACTCGAGCAGAGGAATGAAAATAAAAAATCAAAATCATAAAAGTCTTCAGTAATGAAGTTTCAGACCTGCATCAGATCAGTATTGGAGCAGATGGAAATGTCTTACTTCTTACAAATAAATCTGGCCTTTTGTTGTTGTTGTTGTTGAATTTAGTTTAATTTTTAACAGTGGAATCTTGTCATTATTTTGTAACCATACTATATAAATCAAAAATGGAGAATCCTTAGCCAGGAGAATAAGTTGGACATAACTGTCTATTCCAGAAGTTAAGACACAGGTATATATTCCTCAGATGGCTGGCACATCCTTCTCACAAGGACCTAACGCCAATGTTGGGGCTGTCGCCATCAGCCTGTGAAATGCTGCTGGTGCTGAAAGACCACTTGGCTCTTGTTGGAGAACTCCTGAGTCGCCCGCTCTTCACAAAGTTCTGGGAGCGTTTGGCCGCTCGCCTCAACACATTCCTGTTAAATGAAGTAAGCGTAGGTGTTTTAAAAAAATGAAGTATGGATTGGGTTCGTTTCGATCTGCTTAATGTGTGTGACAGAAACTTTGTTAAAAGTCCTTGAAAAACGGGCATTGGTTTCACATTTATTGTAGAATTTGAGGGAAAAAATTTTAAAATATGTATTTGTTTGGAATTGAGTTAAGAAAATGTGTGAAAAGGAACTTATGTCTCGCATTCCTCTCATCAAACTGACTATTACACAAGTCTTTGTAAGGGAACTCAACAGAGTTATTTCCCTTTAATTTTTATAATTAATAGCACTGTTGTATTTTATTGTAGTCATTTCTCAGAAAGTCTTGAATGAATCATGTATATGAGTATATTCATCTGTGAACATATTTTTTTGTTTGGCCAGAAGATTCAAACAAATTAGGTTGGTGAAAAGTCCTTGAAAAGTTTATAATTTTTCCAGCAAACAATTTTGCATGATACCTGTAGTGTGAGATGCTGCAGTGTAATCACCATGTCTTTTGTTGATTTAGCCCACTCTCTGCAGCTAAATTAGACATCTGATCCTGTCTTTTTGGCATGACCAATATCAACTTGTTGGTGAATCTTGACAAGTGCAAAGCTGGGTGATGTGTTCATTTTTAAACACGAACATAAAGATTAAACTTTTGACATAGATTTGCGATCTTGATGTTTGACCTACTGTGTGTATTACGACTGGTGACATGACTGTCTGTTTGCAAGTATTTGGACTCTCTTTGTCTATGCATACTTTTGTGACTTTGGTGTTGTTGTATCACTGGTATTTCTCACAGCCATTCCCCAACCCCCACAAAAACCCCAACCAAGCCCAAAACAAAACCAACCCCCCCACCCCAAACAAACAAAAAAAGAGAAAGAAACAAAACAAAAACAAAACAACAAAAATTTGTAAAACAAAAGGGAAAAGAAAGAAAAACCTAGAGATATTAAAAAACAACAACAATCCAGCAAACTTAACCTTGTAGGATTGTAATGCTGTATATCGTGAGTCTGTGGAAATAATTTTTCTCCTGCTACTGGTATTTTCATATTCATTCACAAAACTAAATTTTTTGTGTGTAGTTGTACCCCCAAAACACACCACTGTTTCTATTCATGATGCATCCATTGCAGGTGATCCTGTCCAACCACTTCAGTGAAGGGGGGGCTCTTCAGATCCAGTTTGACATGACGCGCAACCTCCTCCCTCTGTTTGGCGAGTTCACACAGAAACCAGAGGCCTATTTCAGAGAGTGAGTGGTCCTCTCCTAGTCTCCACAATGCGAACTGTTTTGATTAGATGCCACAGCTGTTGATGAAGGGAAGATTAAGTGATTGCTGGATGCACTTTGTATATAAGTAACTAACCTTGTGGTGAAGGTAATGGTTCTAAGTCTTTAGGAACTGTCTTTTGTTCATCTTTAGGAACTGTCATTCTGCTCACTATTGATGAAAAGTTAAGCTTCAGACGTCTGCTTAACTCAATTCCTGTAAAGGATTACTATCATTACTCTTTTAAGGTCAGGCGTATCTTTTTCATGACTATTTCTATGAGCAACATACAATGAGTAGCAGACTACAGTAGACCGATGCTGTCTACAAACCATTTGCAGCTTGTAGCATGTCTGTAGCATTCTTAGAAAAGTGGATTGGGAACAGCTTACGCCATGAGTAATAAGTAAAGGCAAAGGTGTCCCATAACCTAAGTGGTTGTAGGGGAGTGAGGCATCAGAGACCTCAGTTTCTCTAGGGGCCAGCATATTGAGGGCAGCACCCATCTCCTCTCCCTTGCTGCTTTACCTTCCCTGACCCTGAAGAGGCAGGTACCCATTTACAGCTGGGTGAACTGGGCGAACTGTACTGAAGCCAAACACGCAAATGGTCACCTGTCCAAGTGGTAACCACGCTCGATGCTGCTTAACTTTGGCTGGGGGAATGCGAGTGCTCCAACCTCTGAGCTATCCCGTCCCCATACGTACATGAGTAATACATCTATATTAAATTTTCATCTCTGAGGAAATCCAAATCATGTATGTTTTATAATTTTAGACAAGACCAAGGGTTGTTCATATCATTAAAAAAAAATCATCTCGGTTTTTTATGTCAACAGGGTCAAAGAAGCCTGCACCCTGCTGACTCTAAAGACAGGGTCTGCCATCCTGCTGAAAGAGGTGCTGTACTCGGCGCTGCATGAACCCAGTCAGGACCCCAACGTGAAAAAGGCAGATCCTTTGGCCGCCTTGCATGAAGTGGGAGTCTTCGCCCTCTCTCCTGAGCAGGCAGAGACAGTGCTGAGTCTTCGAGCCAGTTTGTCAGTGACTTGATGTTCAGGGGATTGCACAGAGGAACTAATGCTATAAAATAATAATAATAATGTCATCAAAATTGGACTGGCTCAGGTAATGAGTGGAGCACCCTACCAAACAGCTGCTGGAAGAAGTTGGCTTTACGTCAAGTTTGAATGTTTTTTCAGTGTGTGTCAGTGCATACACACAAGCAAAGTAGTTTTTGTACTCAGATTACAGTCCCAGATATTAGTTAGACAAACGTTTATGTACACAGTTAAGTAAAAGAACCAAGAAACATTAGTATGGTTTTTAACATATTTATAGGCAGTACCTTTGTACATTAGTATGCATACAAGTGACATATTTACAAGCGGTAGCTTCTACGAAAATTCATAGTCTTTGTTAGAAATATATGTGTGTGCGTGTGTTTGTATGCAAACACAATATGCTCCAGAGATTAAAGTTTCTAATGAAACTGTAGTAGTAGATGTTGGATATAGGTGCCCTTCTTCTGGTTCCAAAGAAATGCCAGCACTGTCCTCTATGCAACGTTTGTGATTCTGACATTTGGTTGTGTTTGTCATGTCTCCTAGATCAAAGACCGTGCCAGCAGTTTCACTGCCAGCAGTGAACGTGTAATATATACTAAAGAAGAAATAGGTGATGACTGATGGGTTTTGTACATAACATGATGAATGTGCATGGATGGGGTTGGAAATATGATATTTAATGGCATAATGTCATATTGAAGAAATGTGTGCTTGGTGTGTGGGTATTGTATAAAACATGATGCAAGTATGTGAGTGGTACCAGTGTTAGTTAAACCAAAATGTGTATTCATGGATAACTGCCATCAAGTTTTCTCCATTTAAAATTTAGTTTGACCTCGCTGGCTTCAGT
The DNA here is from genome assembly GCA_028751875.1 of Rapana venosa. Classification (NCBI taxonomy): domain Eukaryota; kingdom Metazoa; phylum Mollusca; class Gastropoda; order Neogastropoda; family Muricidae; genus Rapana; species Rapana venosa. The sequence goes on from CM054135.1 coordinate 49,034,447, forward strand.
CGTTTTATGCCATTGTAACATGTTCTTGACAGGGTAGGTAGTGAATGTCACATACTGAGTATGAAGGCAGGTTATGTCATTCTAGATTTCTCAGTATGACTGTCATCTACCTGTCTGCTTCAAGGGTCCACCTTGTTTCTATGTGTCTCATTTTCTCTGATATTCTGATGGTTTATTCTGCTTTGTCTGGCTAATCATGAACTCTGTTGACACATATCTGCCAAATCTTACTCTGAGCATTATTTATTTTGTCCAAATTGTTTAATTTTTTTGTGTGTGGTACATTTGTGTCCAAATTACGATTGTGCTGTATTCGCATGCAGTAAATTTTATGCTGAAAAGGAGAGTGCCTTTAGTGTTTGTTGTTGTTGTTTTGTATTGTTTTGGATTTAGATGTTTCGTAGTTTTAGCTCTGATGTGTGGCTTTTGAGCAGATGTGAGCGCATGTAGGTGTGCTGAATGTGAATTTTAAAACAACCCACAACAAATTACAGTTATAGCCTGGTGATGGGTAACAATCTTTAAATGACCATAAATCATGTCTAGTTGGCAAAACAGAACTTGTACATGAGTTTTAATCATTTCACCTAGCATCCAAGATCAAGAATTTTGTTGTTAATTCAACCCCACTGCAGCCACCCACCCGGGTTTTTTTTTTTGCCAACACCTACTAACGCCCTCAAACATGTACTTACTATGGGCGTCGCCGTTGTTGTTTATATAAATGAGACTCTTGTGAGAGTTGCTTCTTTGCATTGACAAGATGCTGCCATGTTGTCTGCACTTTACTGTGTCCAAATCTATAATGTTTTAAGCAAATTATGAATTTTCAAAGTTTGCTAAATAAATTTTGTTATGAGCAACAGTCCTGAATTGTGTGACGAATGTACTGGGTAACCTCAGGGTGCCACGAGTTTAGCTTGTTCTTGCACCAGTTTTTTAAGTCATTGTTCATCCATTTTTAAATGTTCTGTTAGACATACTGATATATATGCATACTGATCATACATAGGTGACATGGGCATTGAAATAGAAGGCAGAAACATCACAACCTCAGATACCCTGATGATTCAGCCTTCATGGTTAATGAACAAGCTTGAGGAGAATTCTCTACAGAGTCAGTGCAGTGGGCAACACTGCTTGCCTTAAGTTAAACGCCAAAGAGACCAAAGTGATACACATTAACAATAAAAGACAGCTTTCAAAATATCAAAGTCAGTGCAACAGGTCTGGAATACATTAAAAATGTCAAATATTTAGGCTCTGTAAATGAGAATAATGGCTCCTGCCTACATGACGTCGAGGCTAGAATCAGGATGGCCAATCAAAAGATGATTCAGTTAAACAGCATTTGGAAAGACAGAGGCATACCTAAAGACCTCAAAATCAAAATTGTCATAACACTAATCTGGCCTGTAGAGCTGTATGGGTCAGAAACCTGGACATTACAAAAATTAAAAAAGAAACAAAATGGACGCAGCCAAAATGTGGTTCTACAGGCGCCTTCTTAGAGTGAAAGGATCAGTCAGAAGAAAAAATGACAGCATTCTTGCTGAACTCTCTATGCAAAGACAGATGTTAGCTGAAATTGATAAGTGCAGACCTGCCAGTGCCTTAATTCCCTTCGTGCATATATGCATGCAGAAGATCAAAATTAATGTGCACATGAAAGATCCCCAAAGTCATGTCAGTGTTTGGTGGAATACAGGAACATAAGCTCAGTGTGCATCTTGCACACAAAACTGAGCTGCTCTGAACTCAAAATGTGTGGGCTGAGGCCAGCATACAGACCTCCTGAGAAATTACAAGCATGGGAGCAGACCAGGCACAATGCATTCCACCCAATGCGGGAGCTCAGAGAAGAGAGGAGATTGTTGTGTTTTTAAGTAGCATTCCACGCACATGGTCATACCAAGTAACAGATGGACAGACAGGCAGACCATCAGACCAGTAAAAGAAAACAAGCACAGTTAACCAGTCACAATGCCTTCATCTTTATGAAAATAGTTTATGTATAGAATAGAATAAGACAAAGAAAGTAAAGTGAATTCAAAATGTAAATGACAAGGCATCTGAAAAGTTAGGGAAAAAAAAAGCAAGAAAAAAGATCCAAATAAAAGGCAAATGTTCATACAGTAAAGAAATCTAAAAAAACCCCAACCCGATAATATAAAATTGTAAATCAATAGGTAAATTGATATGATAACAAAAGTGCGTGCGCACACATACACACACACACACACATGGATCGGTGGTCTAGAGGTAACGCGCCTGTCTAGAAAGCGAAAAGTCCGGGTCGGAAGTGTGCGGTGGTTCAAATCCCGTTTGGGCCCGAAACTTTTCCCCCATCCATTAGACCATGAGTGGTGGTCTGGGGGCTAGTCTTTCGGATGAGACAATAAACCGAGGTCCCGTGTGTTGCACAAAATTATTCAGCGCACGTAAAAGAACCCACGGCAACAAAGGAGTTGTCCCTGGCAAAATTCTTAGAAAAAAGCCACTCTGATAGGGAAACAAATACAGATGCAGACCAAAAAAAAAAAAAAAAGGGTGGCGCTGCTCTTGTGGCGACGCGCTCTCCCCAGGGAGAGCAGCCCGAATTTCACGCAGAGAAATCTCGTGACTTAAAGTGGTATAAATAAATAAATAACATACATATTACATACTCTCAAGTACTACTTTAGGCTACAGTTTTTCAAGGAGATATAATTGCCTTTGATATATTTGATGTATATTGCATTTATATCTTTAAAAAATATGGACAGAAAAGAAAGAAAAAGCGTGGAAGGACAGGTGGGAGGTATTAGGGAGGGAAAAACTGTAGAAAAGTGATTAAAAACAAAAGTCGTCCTAAAATCAATTTAGCTGATAAGAAAGTGAAATGAAGGTCTGCCTAGCTCCAAAAAATGTAAATTTTTAATTTTTTTGTTTTTAGTAGTCTTGTGGTCATTTCATCAGCTGTTGATGCCAAACACTGGCTGGTTTAAACCACTGCCTGGGGGCTAGGAAGCAAACAAACAACAACAAAAAAAGTATTTCAAAGTGTGTGTGTTGTCTCTGATTTTACGCACGTATATGTGTGTGTGTGCGAGAGAGAGAGAGAGAGAGAGAGAGAGAGAGAGAGAGAGAATTATCATTTAAAATCTAACAATCATGTTTGGTACTCATGTTCCTGGAGGTAGTCAGCTCATGGAATATGTTCACACACACACACATACACACAGAGGTCATGGAATATGTTCACACACACACACACATTTCAGATTTTTTAAAAGAAAAACAAATGGAGCTCATGAGAATAACCTCAAGACTCAACTGAGAAAGCATTTTTCTGACATTGGCAGATAGATGCCTGACAAAAAGCATGGTAATCAATTACCAATCCAATAATCCCCTACGTTCCTATCTTTCAGGGCGGAGCTTCTATCAAATACATGGTTGCCAGCCAATGCCTACTATCATGTCTGCACACGCACAGGGATACAGTCATGAATGCAGCCGCTCAGTGGTGGGCAGGTCTCCTGATGGTTTGCTGTCAATGCAGGCGGCGGTGCCTTTCAGAGGCGGGACCCCAAGCAGAGCGTCCTCTGGGCCAGGTCTGGAAAAGGTCAAACTGACCCTGCTGTCGCACTGACTCCAGCCGAAGATAGTTGCTCGTTCTTTCCTCACCACAAACGCCTGCAACACGCACACGACATCGTTTGTACATAGAAATGTACCGAATCGTCTCAATCACTGGTTGTTTTAATTAAACATTCCAAGAAGGAAGGTGGCAGGACGGTTAAGACGTTCGTTCGCCTGCCTAACAAGTAAACTGTGAGGTTCTGGGTTTGATTCCCAGCCTCGCCCTTTCTTCCCAGTTTGACGAGAAAAATCGAACTGACTGTCAAAGTCCTTCGAGTGAGACTAGAAACCGAGGCCCCGTGTGCGAACGCAAGCAGAACATCTTGCGCACACGTTATAAAACCCGTTCCGTCTTTCAGGAGAGTAGGCCATTCCGTGCTGGTAGGAACAGATGACAAAATTTAAAAAATGCATGCACACAGATGTCGTGTTTAGGAGTTAAGACATCATCCCTTAAGTCGGAATGCGGCTACCTAAATGGTTTTAATGGGTGGGGGGGGGGGGGGGGGGGGGGGGGGGGGGGGGGGGGGGGGGGGGGGGGGGGGGGGGGTGGGGGGTGGGGCGGTCGCATACGCAAAAATCTCACTATTGATGAATCTTGGAGCTCTAGCCTGGGAACGAAAAAAAAAAACCCACACAAAAACCCTGCTATAAAATCTGGGTGCTACACACACACGCAGTTAAATGCATTCCTTACAAAATTTTGTAAACATGTCAGATGTCTATGTGGGTATCATATTTCCAATACTCATCATATTTGAGTGCCCTATTGTAAAACCTTTTTTACCTACATTTTCTGAACAGTCTCTGGAAAATGTATTTGAAAATTCAAAGCTAGCCTTTGTCATTGCCAGATGTTTATTGCATAGTCCACTTGAATATTTATTGTAGTTACATTATTCTTATTTCATGTTTCCACATTGTTGAGTTTATATTTTGCTCCTGTTTAAAAGTATTATCCTTACTTTTCTAGGTGTTTTTTTTTCTCACAAAAATACCAACACTGATGCTATTTCTTAACCTTTTCTCCTTCCTCTTCCTTCTTTAACTTCAATTACACTTTCTATTTCCCTCGTCTAATATCACTAAGAGTGAACAGACGTTAAATTGAAGACAACACACACACACACACACACACATCACTTATATGTTCGTGATTCGCTTTACGCTGATTTTCAGCAACACATCTAATCATGACTGTTGATACCTTAGCACTTCACTGATGGGTGCATGCAACTGATCTTTCCCAGTGTTTGTGCCCTGTGATTGTGTCAGCAACAAGCAGTTTAGGGTAGCCAAGTACACACCATTCTACAAAAAATGATTAGACACCTTGGTCATTTGTTGCTTTAGTTATGATAGTGGGCTTTGTTAGGCTGTTACGGTCCCGCTTTCTTGCCATGTTGTTGATTTTTCTTTCAGGCTTTTAAAATCCTTTTTCCTCCCTGCTTCTGGTGTTTTCAAAAATGTTCTGGAAAGCTTGCTTCTTGATAGTATGATTGCCATTTTCGCAAAATGAACAATAAATCAGCCACACATGCGAAAATACACAGTCAAAATTAGGTAGACAAATTCGGGGTGCATGCTTGCAAGTGTAGCCATATCGTTTTTCTACCATAAAGGCATCCATATTAACCACTGTGGCATAATGGTTTGTGCGCTGGGTTCCTTGCTGGAAGATTGTAAGTTCAAATCCCGTAAGAGTCATAATATGGGATTATTGGACAAGGACGGGCTCCCACCCAGAATGAGTTTGCTAGTGACTCTTTCGGAAGACTGGGACCACAGCGTCGAGAGTCGTCCACTTTACGCAAGCGATTTTGAGAGTGTTGCTCAAATTAGTTGACCAACACTGGGGTGTCTGTGAGCCTTGAGCCAGGTTTTATAATAATAAATAATAATGCACGGAATTTACATAACGCCATATCTTGCAAAAAACAACTCAAAGCACTTTCGTTCATCCCACTCATTCACATGCAGCCAGATACAATTAATAGGTTTTACAAATTCAAATGTATACACACACGCACATACGCGCGCACGCACACGCACACACATAAAGGTTATACACTTCAGCAGGGTGATGGGATTTTGGCTGTTGAGGGCAGGGACAAAAATGAGATGGAACAAAAGGGGAGAATCTTAGGTTTGAAATAAATGTGTCTTGAGGCCGGATTTAAAAGCTTCATAAGAAGGCTTCTGGCGAGGGGGAGAGAGGGAGGTCATTCCAGATCGATGGACCAGAAACAGAGAAAGAGCGACGGCCAACGGTGGACTGGTTGAATCTAGGGACAAGGTATCTGCAGCAGAGCGGAGGGAACCAGAAGGAGTGTACAGGTGAAGACATTCACAGAGGTAGGAAGGTGCTGTTTTGTGGGGGCATTTGTAACAGAGGGAACTGATCTTGTACTTTACTCTCTGTGGCACAGGCAACCACAGAAGAAATCGCAAGAGAGGGGTAATGTGCTCAGGTTTTTTTCTTTCTGAGGACTAGTCGAGCTGTAGAGTTTTGTATACGTTGAAGGGACTGGAAGCGCAGAGTGCAGCCCTTTCAAGTAGCCACAAAACTGATGCACCTCATCAGCATTGTCATGACATTATCTTTTCATCATTGATCATTATGCAATGAAAGAACATCGTCTCTGATTCGGTGGCTCCTGTTCCTTTGGTCTTCTACTTCTTCTTCTCGAACACTCAGCAACTATTGTTATCTGTCACATGAGCGAAAACGCGTTGCGCTGCCGTCAAGCGCCCGACAAATCAGACCCAGTACGTCCGACTTCGGCATGGGAGAGAAAATCTTTTTTAAAAAGTCTTTCTGGGAAAAAGGCAGGAGAATGGACTAAGAAGGCAGAATAAAGACGAGAAGGAGATGAAAAGGAACATGGCAGAAACAAAGAGTGGGATAGAAAAGAGGGAATTCCAAGCACAGAATTTCCAGAAGGTGGGGATGCTATTTATAGTGACAGTCCCCCGGCATCCCCACGGGGAAGTTCCTTTGGTCTGATGGTAACCTTACTCTCGATTTCCCATATACTTCCCTGTCTGTAGTGAGTTGGTGTCAAAGCCTTTGGGGTCGGAGCTTCATGGGAGGATGTCGTCGGAGGGATGCTGTGGTGGTCACTACCCCAGGTGGGTGTCTTAGTCTGGTTTCGCGAATATTCTATTACGGTTGTAAGTCGGGGGCTTTGAAAAGGGTGTCCTGCATATGTTGGCTCAGAACAGGTACCATTGAACACCGCCAAAGTGACCCAGCAGCAGTGCAGGGTCCATCTGGTTGGGGGCTTCACAGCAGCCTGATATTAATAAGCTCCCTGCGGACTTCTGACCCTGACGACATGACAGGACTGGCCTTGGCATAACTAGGGCGAAGAAATCGAATGAGTGGCGTGGGAACAGCAGGACTCAAATGTTACAGAAGATGAAGCAGTAACAAGAAGGAAAAAAACCCTTACCAACCAAAAGGCATCCATACTGCTATCTTCAAGGAAAAAGCTTTACAGGTTGAAATGTGGAAAATGCATGAAGATTCTTTAAAAAAAAAAAGAAGAAAAGAAAAGCGAGAGTAAGTCTTTAAACACAAATGATATTCCATAGAAATAACAATCAGCACTGCGATTCCTGAGAAAATGACAGGTTATCTCATCACTCTATCTCATGTCGAGTTCTGGTCTTCTATTTCTTTCTCTAAAACAGGATTTCATGCTGACGCACACTTAAGTGACCTAGTCTCAGTATCCTAACTCAGTATCCTAAAAAGTTACAAATTTTGTACCAATAAAGTGTCAAAAAACACTTCAGAATGAACAGGAAGTCCCCGCCTCTCTCTCTCTTTGTTTGTGTGTGTGTGTGCGCGCGCGCGCGTGTGTGCGAGTCGGCATGGTGACAACAAAATATCTCTTATACCCAAATTTTTGTGGGTAATGTTCGAGTCCGACACTCAAGTGATTGCACGCCCTATCAAGTGTTTGCAAATTGCCACCTGAGCACTTGACTGTCTGTCTGTCTGTGTCCCGTCTGTCTGTCTGTCGGTCTGTCTGTCTGTCACACACACACACACTGTGGCAGACAGACAAGAACAGGGTAAGGGACAGAAAAAAAGGGGGACGGCGGACATGAGATTAAAAAAGAAACGGCGGAGCTGTGTGTGTGTGTGTGTGTGTGACGACAGACAGACAGACAGATGAACAGACAGACCAAGCAACGAAGACGACAACAACGATGATAACAGTCTTCATATTCAAGAGCAACACTTAACTGATAAGGACTGACACAATTTTTCGCATCCGGCCCTTGCCCTGATTGAGGATTATGATAAACACAAAAACAACACTTCAGCTTTAACAAATTAGTAGTCTTGACGAAACTGATAGTTGATTCGTATGTGCTTGTGCCCCTGTATGCTCACATGCAGATCCTTAAAATCCAGCGTACGATTGCTAATAAAGACATGAGTAAACAGCTGAATTAAATCTATAAACAACCCACAGAAAGTAAATTAAAGGACTAAGGCAGAACACGCATATAATAATGCTACATGTCAAGAAGAAAGCACACACACACACATAAAAAGAGGCAGGGGTTGGGGTGGGGAAGCACATACATTCAGTTACTTACAGTAGTGGGAGAGAGAGAGAGAGAGAGAGAGGGAGACAGACAGACAGGACATTTAGGAATTCCCATTTTGATCATTTGTGTAGATCAGCTGGAGATGAATCACGCTGTCAAATACTTTGCGATAGTCCATGAAGGTGACAAATGCTTCTTCATCAGAACTGATTTTCCCTATGGGTATTTTGAACTCGAATGATATCACATCACTTGTGTTTTCACCGGGTCTGTCATCTGCCTGGCAGTCCAAATAGGTCGTTTTCTGCTTGGGTTTCAAACTGCTGAAAAATTATTACGGGGAAAAATCTGAACTGGCACGGCTGATTAGGGCAACGGTTCTACGGTAGTTGTTCCGATCTTGGACATTGCCGCTTTTATGCTGCAAACAAAATTCTGAACGTTTCTACTCTGTCGGCTATGGAGGAGCAGTCCAGGTTTTACAATTTAGAACAAGGACTCCAGGCCTTCTTTCAACGCGTTTTGACAATTCCCACAGCACTTTAACAAGTCTGGGAGATTTTCTAGATCTTAAAAGTCGGTGCCTACTTTAATTTTGGTTGAAAGTGATTCTGATTTTTTTTTTTTGGGGGGGGGGGGGGGGGGGGGGCAGTTTCTGTCAGAGTAGAGGGTATGCTGAATGCTATCGTTGCTTTAAACAAAGGACGCACTATATTCACTCTGTTTGTCCATGATAATTACGCTATGGTACATGAAGTCAGTATGGTTCCTTTTTTGCTGTGCTGCGGACTTTTCTCTCGTTTCGGGCGGGGTGGGTGGTGGGGGGTGGTGGTGGAAATCGGTGGATTCAACTTTCTTTATCTGTTGGAATAAGTCCATGGATTTTCCCCACTCAATATGCTCATTTGTTTTTCTATAGTTTCATTCCAGCTCAATTTTTCTGATCGCTTGTAAATTTGCTCGGAATTTCTCTTTCGATTTATCATAACTGTTGGTATTTCTCCAGTCGATTTCTTTTCTCACTTTGAGATTTGCTCTTAATTTCTCTTTTGAGTTATATCTATTATTACTGGGTTTTTTCTTTTCCATCTCACCACCACCACCACCACCACCACCACCACCACCACACCATCATCATCATCATCATCATCATCACCATCATCATCATCATCATCATCGTTATCATCATTATTGTCTCACAGATTTGATAGCTGGAATTTTGTTTGGCCAGATCAAAACTTCCTAACTAATAATTATTACAGGGTTTAGCTCGTTTTTCTTCTTTCCCTACCTGACCTTTTCCCTGTTGTTGTTGCCGTTGATGTTGACATTGTTGTTGTTGTCTGCTCCCCAGCTTGCCTAGCACCTCAGTGCAGACTCCACTCTCCCCAAAAGTCCTTCGGATGAGACTATAAACCGAGGTCCCGTGTGCGAACGCACGCATTAACATCTTGCGCACACATTAAATCCTGTTCCGCTTTTCGAAAGAGTAGGCCATTGTGTGCCGGTGGGAGCAGATGACAGAATTTACAAAACCGCATACACAGGGGGACTGGATGTACAAAAGCACGTAAGTGCTTATTCCATTATCCTCGATATAAAATTAAAAAAAAAAGAATCGAAATCTGACTGCAATCCCAATATCAAATACAGTGTTATGATTTTTCTCGTTTTGTCAAGATCAAACTTAGCTTTAGAGCTGGTTTGAACTTGTTTTGTTTAGGCTTTGAGTCTAATCACTACTACTGATGTGTGTTATGTACCAAGTAATGTGTGTGCATGTAGGTAAGTCAGTGTCGAAGTGTGCATGCACCTGTGTGTGTGTGTGTGTGTGTGTGTGTGTGTGTGTGTGTGTGTGTGTGTGGTGTGTTGTGTGTGTGCGTGTGTGTGTGTGTGTAAGTCAGTGTCAAAGTGTGCATGCATCTGTGTGTGTGTGTGTGTGTGTGTGTGTAAGTCAGTGTCAAAGTGTGCATTCATGTATATGTGTGTGTGTGAGTTTGTTTGAGAGAGAGTGTGTGTGTATACGCGCGCGCACGGGTGAGTAGGGGCACATGTGTGTGTGTGCGGGGGGGGGGGGGGGGGGAAGTTGAGAGGAGGAGAGGGGGTTGCACCCACCCTTGCATTCGTACGCGCGTGGGTATGAATAAGGTCATCTAGAAACACCAAGCTTTACTGATAACGCAGTGTACATTCAGTACCTGCGAGGGCCTCTCCCAATACCTGTTCAGGTCTTGCTTACCCGAGACTGTGTGCGCGTTTTTTCCAAGAGGTCCACTGTAGCAGGTATCGGTTCTACGAAGTGAGGGGATTGTCACTTCCTATCTCTGGACTTTCCCATTATCTGGATGGTCATTTCATCACCCAAGGCAAAGAGTAGCTTATATTATACTCAGTACACTGGGTCCCCGATCGCTGATATCGAGTGTGCACTTTCGGCTAATTCCTCACTGAAGCCGCGACATTGATGCATCATTGTTCTCTGACTACCTTCAGGTTGGATTTTTGTAAGTTCTACTTTATTTTTGTTTTACCCTTTTGTATCTGTCGAAAAGGAATGTAGTATAGGACTTAATAATAGTGATAATGATGATGATGATGATGATGATGATGGTGATAATAATAATAATAATGATAACAACAACAGCAAAACAACAAGTAGAAGTAGATTTATTATTATTATTAGTAGTAGCAGCAGCAGCAGCAGCAGCAGCAGCAGCAGCAGCAGCAGTAGTAGTCGTAGTCGTCGTCGTCGTCCTCCTCCTCCTCCTATACTACTACTACTACTACTACTACTACTTACTACTACTACTACTACTACTACTACTACTACTACTACTACTACTAGTGATAACAACAACCGCAACAACAATAACAACAATAATGATGACAATAATAATAACGATGATGATAATAGTGATAATAATGATGATAACAACAACAACAATAATAATATTAATAATAATAATAATAATAATAATAATAATAATAATAGAGAACATATATAGACAAATTGAACACAAAGTTTTGTGACTTTACAATGACAAAAAAAGCACGCATGCATACAGTAGCATATTTATCCTACCACATGATGTTCAATTATAAAAGGATCTAAAACAAAAGCAAATGCCATACATGTACATTCATGATTGGCGTGTCAGCAGCAAGTATATTCATTTCTAGTCGTATAGAACAAAGGCAAAAATCAGTTTCTGAAATCAAAGCTTGTATGAACGATTGTGTCACACACACACACACAACACACAACACACACACACACACACACACACACATTCACACCACACACACACATTCACACACACAACAACACACACACCACCATACACACACACGCAAGACACGCGCACGCACGCCACACACACACACACACACACACATACACATACAACAACACACCCCCACCCACCCACCACCTACACACACATTCACCCACCCAACCACCCACACCACATACATCCCCCCCCACACACACACAACACATCCACCCCCCCCACCACCCCACACAAACACATTCACCCCCCCCCCCCCCCCCCACCCCCACACACACAAACACATTCACCACCACCCACCCCCACACACACTTCACCCCCACCCCCCCCACACACAAACACATCCACACCCCCCACACACACCACACCACCACCCCCCCCCTTCACCCCCACCCCACACACCAAACCATCCACCCCCCACCACACCCAAACATCCCCCCCCCCCCCCCCCCACACACACAAAACACCCCCCCCCCCCCACACCACCCCCACTCACCCCCCACACCCACACATTCACACCTCCCCCCCCCCCCCCCCCCCCCCCCCCCCCCCCCCGAAGCTGGCTTACCTGCATGGCTGCAGAGAGAAGCTGAACGATGTGTGCACAAGTCATTTCCTCGCGTGAAATGCTGAAAGAATCCTGAGGGTTTGGAATAAAGGTCTTGTACTGCAGAAAGTTGAAGTCTTTCAGTGTGCCGATCACCATGGGTGGGGAGCTGGGTTCAGGCGTGGGTGGAGAAGAAGGGGCAGTCTCTGTCCTTGTCCGAGGGGAGCTGGGCGAATGGGGTTTGCCGCGGCCTCTTTTCGTCACTCCTTTTTTGTAGGCCGGTATAGGCCTTGGTTTCTTCTTCTTGAAAGGTTTGGAAAATTTGTTCAGCAGCTTGGCATAGTTTGGGAGCTCCTCAGCCCGGTGTGCATACAGTTTTTCAAAGCTGTAAGAGCTCTTGAGTTTTTCGGGTTTAAAGTTCCTGTCCACTTGCATGATGCTGAACAAGGTTTTGGCGTTGATATCGTTAGGGATCTCCGAGTCACTGATGTAAACGTAAGGAGAGTCTTCGTCGAAGTCGATTGTCGGAGTTCGTTTGTATGCAGCTGGTGATCTTTTTTCCTGGGCTCGGGATTCTCTTCGGTTTTCCCTTTTTCCTGGAGACTTTTGGTCTCGCATTTGGGCTTTTCCTGCATTTTTTCTTCGTTCTCCAGCTCTGGTATGATCTCTAGACCTCGTCACAGATTTGGTCGAGTCACACTGTTTGCTATTCTGACTTTTCTCTGACCAGGTACTGTCTGACCTCTTCGAGGTGAGCACTCCAAGTTTCTGTAACTTCTGCTTTCTTTTCGATTGCATTTTTGATTTAGTGTCTAGAGTCGGCAGATTTCTTCCGGCGTTGGCTCTTGCGAATTGTTCCTTCTTTGCTTCAGCTTGTTCTTTTTGCAAGAGGTGACAGAATTCTGTAAATGTGGGACGGGTAGGCCACTGCTTTATTCTGGGAAAACCACAAGGTTGTTCCTTTTTCGACAAGTTCTTCAACGGTTCTTTGGCAGCTTTCTGTTTCTTGTCCGATTCCTTTGTAGCTGGTTTCTTCATGGTTACATTACTGTGGTCACGTTTTTTGCCTTTTTCGTGTTCTGTTGCCCTGTATTTGACTTTCCTTTTCTTCCCTAGCCTATCCCGTCTCCCTTCTTTCTGTGACAAGCTTATGGGCTTTCTGGCTATCAGGTCTGAACTCATTTGTTCAAGATCTTTTCTCAGCATGGCTTCTCTGGAAGGATCTATGTTTAGCCTGACTTCTGAAGTGTCACTCTCTTCATCATCAGACGACTCCTCTTTATGGAACCTCATCATCTTCTTATTTTTCTTTTTCGGGTCTGCAGGTATCTTGGAATTTCGGATGGGAGTCTTTCCGGGACGTGGCTGAGTCTGCGGCATGGGGTGTAGCCTTCACTGAGCATTTTGTCGATGGACTCAAGATAAGGGTCGCTAGCTACAGTTTCAGATCCGTCCTTCAGCCTAGGCCCCAGGAAACTTTCCTCTAGTTTCTCCCTGTCACCATGGAACACAGATAGGTTACGTTAGAGCCGCCATGTGTCCATTTGATCTACAAACATTGCACATAAGTTCGAGTATAAGCACATACGAAACATTCGCACAAAAGTATAAGCAGGTTGTGACATGCTCGCTTTAATGACTAGTCGAATGATCTCAACAACACGATGCGTATTGACATGCATACATTTATGTACACACACTCCCTCATGCACATGCTGACACATAAATTCATAAGTAGATCTGCCTGCTCGCACATCTGCAGTCCCACTTGAACATACTCACACCCTCATGCGCTCAGGCATAAATAGATATGGCTGGGATGCAGTAAAATAAAAGACAAGATTAGGGGTCCCATAACTATCTTAAAGATTGGGCCCACTGACAACACTCTGTCCATTACACCGCTCTATTGGGCACACCCACAACACTCTGTCCATTACACCTCTCTATTGGGCACACCCACAACACTCTGTCCATTACATCTCTCTATTGGGCACACCCACAACACTCTGTCCATCACATCTCTCTATTGTGCACACCCACAACACTCTGTCCATTTCATCTCTCTATTGGGCACACCCACAACACTGTCCATTACATCTCTCTATTGGGCACACCCACAACACTCTGTCCATTACATCTCTCTATTGGGCACACCCACAACACTCTGTCCATTACATCACTCTATTGGGCACACCCACAACACTCTGTCCATTACATCTCTCTATTGGGCACACCCACAACACTCTGTCCATCACATCTCTCTATTGGGGACACTGACAATACTCTGTACATCACATCCCTCTATTGGGCACACTGACAACACTCTGTACATTATATCTCTCTATTGGGCACACCCACAACACTCTGTCCATTACATCTCTCTATTGGGCACACTGACAACACTCTGTCATTTACATCTCTCTATTGGGCACACTGACAACACTCTGTCTGTACATTACATCTCTATATTGGGCACACTGACAACACTCTGTACATCACATCTCTCTATTGGGCACACTGACAACACTCTGTCCATCACATCTCTCTATTGGGCACACTGACAATACTCTGTACATTACGTCTCTCTATTGGGCACACCCACAACACTCTGTCCATTACATCTCTCTATTGGGCACACTGACAATACTCTGTCCATTACATCTCTCTATTGGGCACACTGACAACACTCTGTACATTATATCTCTCTATTGGGCACACCCACAACACTCTGTCCATTACATCTCTCTATTGGGCACACTGACAACACTCTGTCATTTACATCTCTCTATTGGGCACACTGACAACACTCTGTCTGTACATTACATCTCTATATTGGGCACACTGACAACACTCTGTACATCACATCTCTCTATTGGGCACACTGACAACACTCTGTCCATTATATCTCTCTATTGGGCACACCCACAACACTCTGTCCATTACATCTCTCTATTGGGCACACTGACAATACTCTGTACATTACGTCTCTCTATTGGGCACACCCACAACACTCTGTCCATTACATCTCTCTATTGGGCACACTGACAATACTCTGTCCATTACATCTCTCTATTGGGCACACTGACAATACTCTGACCATTACATCTTTATATTGGGCACACTGACAATACTCTGTCCATTACATCTCTCTATTGGGCACACTGACAATACTCTGTCCATTATATCTTTCTATTGGGCACACCCACAACGCTCTGTCCATCACATCTCTCTATTGTGCACACCCACAACACACTGTCCATTACATCTCTCTATTGGGCACACCCACAACACTCTGTCCATTACATCTCTCTATTGGGCACACTGACAATACTCTGTCCATTACATCTCTATATTGGGCACACTGACAATACTCTGTACATCATGTGATTATGATGTGTGTGTGTGTGTGGTGTGTGTGTGTGTGTTGTGTGTGTGTGTGTGTGTGTGTGTGTGTGTGTGTGTGTGTGTGGCTAGAGCAGCAGTAGACAGTGGATTGTTTGAATTGGGGTTTGGAAACAAAATGTATCTATAGCAGAGCGGAAGGAGCGAGATGGGATGTACAGGTGACGACAGTTAAAGAGATAGGAGGGATCAGCTTTGTGGAGACACTTGTAACAGAGGCAACCAATCTTATACTTCACTCCCTGTGAAACAGGCAGCCAGTGAAGAGATCACAAGAGAGGAGTGATGTGTTCAGATCTTTTTTTCCTTAGGAGTAGTCGAGCTGCAGAATTTTGTATACGTTGAAGAGAGTGGGTAGATGATACTGGCAGACCAGCCATAAGAGAATAACAATAGTCCAGACGTGAAAGAATGAAAGCTGCGACAAGCTTGGATGTTGCAATAGTGGTCAGATACTTTGGAATAGCACTTACTACTATCGTATCTAAAAAAAAACACCCAGGCAAGCTCACCTCCTACACGATTCATCGCGGGAACGAGATGAAAACAGACCACTTGGCACAGCAGCGTGCAGACTATGTGTTGAAAACAAGTGCTGAGTAGTGGAGCCTTGTTTCTGGTCAATGCTGAAAGACCGGGATGGCAGGAGCCAGGGCAGGGGAGGGTGCACAAAGCAAGACTTTTTGCGATGGCGTCGTAAGAGGACGGGTTCTCGCTGGATGTGGTAAGGGCCGAAACAGTGGCTATGGGGAGGGGGTTTCTCCTGGCCCCTCATGTTGCACCTGTATCCTCCCTCCGCCAGCGTTTCGGAAACATCGACCATGCCTGGAGGAAAATCCTAATAATTATAGTTATGGCGTTTCCAAGCCGTTCACGGGTCTTTCGGGCTTACAAAACGACCTCACATATTAAGAGGTTAGTGCGCGCACGCATGTGCATACCTGCAGTAGCTCGCTATGCACACACACACACACGCACACACACACACACACACACACACACACACAGTGTGTCTAATATCACTTAATATGAATAGACGATAAAATTTAAAAACAACACACACATACACACACACACACACGCACGCGCGCGCGCCACACACACACACACACACACACACACACACACACACACACACACACACACACACACACACACACATTACTCATGGGAGGAGATCAGAGCATAATTATGTGGTACTATGAGAACATAGAGATGAAATATGAAAACGTTTAGATAATTTTTTTTTTAAACTGGAAAATTTGGATATCAAGTAATTATTAAGTCAGTCTAATGTGTATCTTTCATTTACAGTGTAATATCTTATGATGGATGCAAATGGGTCATAAACAAAAGTTGATTTACTTGGAGTATGAACAGCATGTTTTTGTTTGGTTTTCTTCATAAATCTTAACAGTTAAAGGTATTTAGCTCTTTTTTTATATATTTTTTGCTGTTCCTTCGTAAACGTCAACACTTAAAGGTACTTAGCTTGCTTTTTCCTTCCTAAACGTCAACACTTAAAGGTACTTAGCTCGGTGTTTGATTGCTTTTTCTTCATAAACGTCAACACTTAAAGGTACTTAGCTCGGTGTTTGTTTGCTTTTTCTGCATAAACGTCAACACTTAAAGGTACTTAGCTCGGTGTTTGTTTGCTTTTTCTTCATAAACGTCAACACTTAAAGGTACTTAGCTCGGTGTTTGTTTGCTTTTTCTTCATAAACGTCAACATTTAAAGGTACTTAGCTCGGTGTTTGTTTGCTTTTAAACGTCAACACTTAAAGGTACTTGGCTCGGTGTTTGCTTTTCCTTCATAAACGTCAACATTTAAAGGTACTTAGCTCGGTTTTTGTTTGCTTTTCCTTCCTAAACGTCAACACTTAAAGGCACTTAACTCGGTTTCTGTTTGCTTTTCCTTCATAAACGTCAACACTTAAAGGTACTTGGCTCGGTTTTTTCTCTCCTTAGGATGACTATAGGTGCAAAACCATATTGCGCCAGACATACTGTGGGAATGCAGATCATGTAGCCATGACAAATCCAGCGTCGATGACTGCATTTTGGCAACAACCTCTGGATCTGGAGGTGTCTGTGGTACGAAGCAGTCCAGTTCCACCAGAATCCTTTTATCAGCCTGCCCTGTCGCATTCTGAAAAAAAGACTATTGCGGTTGTTGTTTTTCATATTTTCCCCTTAGTTTCCTGTTCCCACACGATCAAACACTACTTGTAAGGAGTTTTTCAAATATGTACATGTTTGTATGACTCACCATGTACTGGCCGAATAAGTTCTGGGATTGCGAAAAACTCATAGTTAATTTTGGTTAAACGTGTATGCAAGTTTGTAAGGAATCAAGGCACTGATAGTTATGTAGGCCTACACAATGACTCGGGACACCTACAAGCTGTTTATCCTCTGAGCCCTACCTTTGATGTAAACCCAAGATCAGGAGAAGCAGCGGTCAAACACTGTTCTTCCTTAGCCATTTTTACTGATTAATTAAACAATAATCCACTCATATCTCTTCTGACATATATATATATATATATATATATATATATAAATCTGGCCTTGCTGTCAAAGATGGTGAGGTTAGCTGTAATCTGCAGCGAATGATGGAGCTGGAAGTGTGTTCTGCGGTTTCTAAGGCCAACAAAATGATGGGCAGATTTGTTGGTTTCAGAACCATATGCGCGAAGGACATCGAAAGTGTACGTTATAGGCCTTGTAACTCGTTAGAGACACCATAAGCAGTGCTCAGATTTTCTAAAAATGCATGATGAAAATAGGGAAATACCTATCCTACACCTTGTCAGACAGTCATACACAGCTGAATAAGAACAAACACCAGGAAGAATCTTGGTTCACCGCAAGATAAGTTTCTATCAAAAAGGTATTCTCGGAATCGGTAAATAAGGGAAACAGCTTGTAGAAAAATGTAATATTTTGATGTAGATAAATTTATGTGTAAAACTAAGAGAAAGCACACTCAAAAGATAACAGAGACCCATTTGTTAAAAAAAATTTCTTCAATAATTTTTCTAGTCTGCCAGCGACATACAATTACCCCCAATGACGGTATAAGAAAAATTCCACTATTTGATTTGGCTGTAAAAAGGTAGAAATCTTAAGATATTAATATACTCTTACAGACTCCTCACTGGCTTCCTGTTTCTCTAAGAATAAAATACATGATCGAGAAACTGAACGCTTATCTATAAAACTGCTTTTGCTGTTGTCTGCCTCAGAGACTGTCTTCATTTGTACATTCCATCTTCCCTCCGTTCTGCTGAAGAAACGAGTGCCATATTTCAAATCATCCATTGCGGACTTTCTCTCTTTTTGTTCATGGCACGTCTCTTTGGAAGGTTTTTCTCTCTCCCTTCACTAAGAGCCTGCACTCCAAACTGTCAAATCCTACCCCCAACCCTCCCTCCCAAAATGCACTTATTTCCCCACTCAGTTTGTTTTAAATCCTCAAACTCAGCGATTGTGCCCATTTTATCCTCCACCCCCAACCCTGTCTGTCTGCGTTTGCATGATTGTTTTTTGTTGTTGTACTTCTCTTGTCCTTTATATTCAAACTTGGTTTCATATTTCACACTGATAGTTGAATTCAAAATAAGATCTAAACACAAAATACTCAGCGTATTCTCATAAAATGTCGCCATTTGTTGTTATAATCAATTTCAAGTAATGTCGCTGTTGTTATCTTATCAAAACTACCATTATTTTTACAGCTGCCTTGTAGATACCATAAGGATTTCACTGGTTCTGGCTCACATTTATGGTAGCTGTCTTGCTGCAAGGCACCAGAGGTTTGTTCTC
>CM054135.1:49058706-49101206 GCA_028751875.1 Rapana venosa
GTTGGTATTTTTGTGAGAGAAAAAACCCTAGAAAAGTAATGATAATACTTTTAAACAGGAGCAAAATATAAACTCAACAATGTGGAAATATGAAAAAACAATAATGTAACTATAATAAATATTCAAGTGGACTATGCAATAAACATCTGGCAATGGCAAAGGCTAGCTTTGAATTTTCAAATACATATCTGTGTGTGTGTGAGTGTGTGTGTGTGTCTGTCTGTCTCTGTCTCTCTCTGGTGGTAAATGGGTCCGACACTGCTTTGGCAATGTAGACTCCAGTTCCTACTCCTACCTTCACGTGGTGCCACCTGGGTAACGCTCACAGGAGAGGGCTGTTAGCAGAAAGTAATGGCTAACCACTGATATAGATTTCTTTGCCCCAAAACTCCACATGGCAAAACTTAGAGCAGCAGGAAATTCTAACATACAGATGTATTATGACTGATCCATTGATAAATGTAAGCAAATGTGAAAAATCGGTGCTGAATATAAATATTTTGTGTGCATCATACCATGATGTGGTAACCGTGATGTGATAACCACGTCGTGATGATTATCGCGTTACACGTCTTGTTTAAAAGGTTCTGGATTGTGTGTTTCATCCCTGACCCTCTGTCCCCATGTGAAAGAGCTTAAAGCTTACCGTATTAAATGCAGATTTCTATGTCCAGTTTTTCGCGTCACAGTTGGGTTTGTACATGACGTAAATTTAAAAACAAAACAAAACAAAACAAAAAACCCCACATGTATCAATAATTTGTGTGATGCCCTGCTGAAGGGCTTATAAAATTTTAACAGCAATTTTAATTTTGTTCCTTGTCCATTGTTTTCTGTGCTAGAAAACTTACACGTATAATAGATTACAATAATTATCTGCATTTGTTACAGCAGTTCATCCATGATATGGAATCTATGCCATGATGACAATTTGGGCTGTGGTGAATTGGTTCCCCCCCCCCCCCCTTCTTAGTTAAATAATTAGGTCTATAGGCTACTGATGTGATTGTGCCCACTGTCTCCTTGTGAATGGGCTTGAAAAGCTTAACCTCTGTCTGTCTGTCTGTCTGTCTGTCTGTCTCTCTCTCTCTCTCTCTCTCTCTCTCTCTCTCTCTCTCACACACACACACACGCACACACACGCACACACACACGCACGCACACACACACACACACACACACACACACACACACACACACAAGATAAGATATAAAATTCATCCCCAATATCTGCCCTTGGACAGAATGCAGAATTCAGAAAGTCGAATGCCAATGGCCCGTGCATCTCATACTGAAGGAGTGGTACCGGTAGTGCGACATTTTGGTACGCATGCCCACCTGCCTTGTTGCTTTTGGAGCTCAAGACAGAGGTGGTATATACCCACAGGACTGGTTTCGAAAGGGTCCGTGGCAATACAGAAACCCTCTTTCGCCTGTATGTATGATTAGTACCCATTGTCTCTCTTTTTGCGTGAAGGTCGTCAGAAAAAGTGAGTACGTTTTGGGGTATATAGTAGTCTTTATAGAAACAATGTGTGTGTGTGTGTGTGTGTGTGTGTGTGTGTTTGATTGTGCTTTGATTTGTTTGCTTTACAAGATTCAGCGCTATATAAATTCCATACATTATTATTATTATTTTAAGGAGGGTTTTAAATTTTGTGTGTGTATGGAGGTATTGTCAAAATAACAAAAGCAAATTGTTAAGTGCTATTTCAGTTAATGGGCATTGCTTAACCAAGAAAAATGGAAATTGTTCTTAATAAAATCTGCAAGATTTTGTTTTGTTTTGTTGGCACATTCTGATCTTTTTCTGTTTTCGTTCTTTCCGCCTCTGTTATTTTTAACAATAAGATTTATTTTAGGTTCATAAACTGCTGGGTTAAATTCACACACACACACTCACTCTCTCACACACACACACACACACACATATAATATATATTATATATATATATATATATATATATATATATATACACCAAAAAAACTTCAAGGAAGAGGATTAAATTACATAAAAATTCTTTACAAACATGCAAATAAACAAAGATCAAAGGACTTTTTCAAATTTTGTCGTTGTATTAATTTTTTTTCCGGTCAAGGTGATCTTAGTAGCCACACGTCTTCAAAGATTTGATATTTATGTAAACATTAGTATAAAGAACACCCTTAGGCCTATATTATTCCTTCCTTTTTTCTCTCTCTCTTTCTTTGTTCTTTCTTTCTTTCTTTCTTTCTTTCTCCCTGTGTTCCTTTTTTTCTTTCTTTCTTTTAAAAAAATGTTACATAACTGATCTTAACCAAACTTTAGGAAGTCCTTGATAAACGTGTTCTGTTTAATTGAGGGTGAGTTAATATACGACATGACATAACATAAGGAATACACTGTCATCAGATAGAAAACATTTATTATTGTTATAGTTGTGGTTTTGCCAGACCGTCACCTAAAGCATCTGACTCACCTTACTGGAATTTGTGATCTTAAGGATAGTTGCAGGAATGTTGAGTTTTTTAAAAGACTTTTTCTTCCTTGTCTTCTTCTTCTTCTTCTTCTGCTTCTTCTTCTTAATCCTCCTACACCACTTCATCTCCTTCTCGTCTTATTATTTATCCTTCTTCTTCTTCTTTTTCTCTGTCTAAATCTCTTTCTACATCGCTTTCTTCTTCTTCTTCTTCTTCTTTTCTTCTTCTTCTTCTTTCTTTCTTTCTTTCGTTCTTTCTTTCTTTCTTCCTCCTCTTCTTTTTTCTCTCTCTCGCCTCCTAATCCTTTCTTTCTCCCTCTCCTTCTCTTCCTTCTTCTTCTCCCTTCATTGCAAACGAACACGAAATAAGGCTTCCTATACCTGTGTACACGCTAAACTGTTACGCCCTCCCCTCTGGTCTGTGTTACGTTTGCGCACCGTAACACTACTAACCCTTTAACAGAGGCAGAGAGGCAAGCAGTGGCAGTGTCTTTTTAAGTCAGTTTAATCAACTTTCCCAAAGAGGTGAACACATGATTTATGTGTACAAACAAACAAACAAAACCCAACCCTACAGAATTAATTCAAGAGCAATAAAAGAAAATACTCTCTCTCTCTCTCTGTTTCTCTCTCTCTCTCTCTCTCTCTCTCTCTCTCTCTGTTTCTCTCTCTCTGTTTCTCTGTTTCTCTCTCTCTCTCTCTCTCTCTCTCTCTCTCTGTTTAAGTAAAAAGGGGGCAACATGGACAAAGCGAAACCTCTCATCCACTGAATCAACATTTACTTTCGGACCTTTCGCGTTCTACCTTCTTAATCTTGAGCACTAATGCATTGGGGAAGACCGGAACGGCTCTAGATCTGACCTAAAAATTAAAAAAAAGAGTAAAAGAAGTAGGCCGACATGTTCTAAGATTCCTGAAAAGAGAGCTAGGCTACATGACCAAAGATGTCTAAAAAGAGAGCTACGTGATTGAAGATGATTAATTGTCAATACATGGACAGCAAATGGACAGGTAATTTGCCTTTTTTACACACATACCCATGCATGACGGGACTGGATAGCTCAGTAGTCAAGACGGGATAGCTCAGTGGTCAGAGCACTCGCTTTCCCCCAGCTAAGGTTTAGCAGCATCGAGCATGGTTTCCACTTGGATGGGTGACCGTTTGTGCGCCTTGGCTTCAGTGCAGTCCCCCAGTTCACCCAGCTGTAAATGGGTACCTGCCTCTTTAGGGTCAGGGAAGGTAAAGCAGAGAGGGAGAGGAAATGGGCGCCGCCCTCAATATGCTGGCCCTACGAGAAGTTGAGGTCTCTGATGCCTCACTCCCCTACTACATAACTACATAGATTGTGGGACACCTTTGCCTTTTACCCATGCAAGCGTTGCAGACAAGCATTCTTACTTTAGGCGAGAAAGGCTAATGAATCTTCCTGTGTCTCTTTGCGTCTCTGTGTTCTGTCGCTCTGTCTGTCTGTCCGTCTCCATTCACTTCAATGTGATTTTTAAAAATGTTCTGAGGTAACGATATTTGTTTGATTTGTTTGTTTGTTTGTTTTGGTCGTTTATTGATTTTTGTCCATCCCCTTCCCTCCCCCCCACAAGAATTACACCTTGTGTGTAAAGATAATTATGCATAGCAAAGAAAGCTTTGTTTTCGGGGTGTGAACTATTTATTTATTGTTGTTGATGCGATTTCGTTTCAGAGAAAGAAGTAAACACTGAGGGTTAAGAGCAACCAAAAACCTGCACCATGTAAGTATATCATCATCATCATCATCATCATCATCACCACCACCACCACCATCATCATCATCATCATCATCATCATCCGTGTATTTCATCGTTGTTACAAGGAACAGCTGAAGAGCGCATTTTCATCATAGCGTTTTAATCTGTTTATAATATAGCTGCACAGTTTGAACTTTCTGAACTTTCACCTTTGATTAATTGACAGCCCTGATATGGCCTTTGTGGTCAGCGGGGCTATAAATAACAGAGCTGGATTGGATTGGATTGGATTGAATTCTTTGACCTTCACCCTTAACTGCCTGAGGAGTGGTTGGGGCACTTGACTGAAAGTTTCAGGCTGTGTCTCTTGGGCAGGTTGAACCTGGCCGAGCCAGTCCCTCTCCAGGAATGCTTTTGTTATGATTAAGGGTTACTGTTGGCGGTACTGTTCTTGTCGTCAGACAATCAATAATGATATAGAGTCGGGGCATGGCCTTGTGTTTGAAAGAAGAGATAGAAACATGGAGACAGTTTGTTTTTTTAAAACAAACAATACAACGAGATTGTATAGAAACAACGTGCGTGAAACAAAACTGACAAATTCGTTTAGTGATAGGACATTGAAGGCATTCTACATTTTTAACTTTCCATCCTCAGCTAGAGCTCCGAGGTCCAACAGTCTTGAAATTTTGTGCATGCGAACTTTTTGCCCACCCTTAAGGTAGCCACATTCCGACTTCAAGGAGGATGTTTAAACACGACACCAGTGTATGCGGTTTTTAAAAAAATTAAAAAACACCTTTTGTCATCCTTCCAACTGACATGCAATGGCCTAGTCTTCCAAAAGACAGCACGGGTTTTAACCTCTTAACTGCCCAGTGCAAGTGCACCCTATATGCCGGTTAACGTGTGTGCAAGATGTTCGGCATGTGTCCATACAGGGGACCGTGGTTTGTAGTCTCGTCCACAGAACTTTCAGGGGAGTGGAGTCGGTACTGATGTTAATTCCAGGGGAAAGATCCCCAGGGAAGAGCAGCCTGAATTTCACGCAGAGAAATATGACGTGACTTAAAGTGATATAACAAAAATAAAATGAAAATTAAATTAAAAGATCCCCTCGAACGGGCCTCTGGGGTGGCTTGAACCTGCGCTGTTAGATCGTGAGCTCAACGCTCTAACCACTGGGCTACCCTGGCCCTGTATTATACATACAAGGCAGAAAAAGGAACAGGAGTACTGTTCTTGGATTTGGGGTACAGTGTTGTACGGTTGTTCAGTAAGCTTTCTCGCTGAATGCGTTTGATCACTGTTTTTTGTTGTTGTTGGTGTGTTTTTTTAAAGAAAGAAAAAAAGAAAGGAGTGAAGGAGGGAAGAGAGGGAGGGAGGGAGGGACAGTGAACGAAAGAAAGGAAGGGATAGAGGAAAAAAGACAGGAATGAAGTGAGAAAGGAAGAAAATGAAGGAAAAAGAAAGACAATAAGGAAGGAAAGAAGAAAGGACGAGAGAACGAGAAAATATTTTTTTTTAAAGAAAAAGAAAGAAAAATGGAAGAAAAGAAAAAAGAAAGAAAGAAAGAGAAAAATGAGAGAAGAGGAAAGAAAGAAAGGATAAAGAAAAAAGGGAGAAGGAGAAAAAGAACGAAAGGAAAAAAAGAAGGAAAGGAACAAAGAAACCAAACAAGAGAACAACAACAAAAACAACAATACCAAAAAACTAACAAAAAGAAAATACTTCACGAAAACAACAACAAACTCCCTCCAAAGAAAACCCTCCTCAAACAAACACCAAACAAACAAACACACAACCCCTTCTCCCCCCCCCCTCTCCCCCACCAACCAAACAAAACCAAAACAACAACAATAACAACAACAACAACAACACCCATTCCCCCAACTAACCAACCAACCAAACAATAAAACTAAACAAACAAAAAAAACCCAGTCCACCATCAAAACTCCACCCTCTTCAACACTCTTTTTTTTTTTCTTCTTCAACAGGCTGGACGATTTACTTCTCAGTTTCGTCAACATCGCTTCGCGAGACAAAGTTCGTGACGACGATGCCGTGGATCAGTTAAACCACTGGGCCACTGTGGGCTTCCTGTCGGCCTTGGCCATATTCACAGGGGCCAAGCAGTTCGTGGGTGGCCCGATCGTCTGCTGGCTCCCGGCCTACCAGAAGAAGTCTTTCCATCAGGACTACGTGGACAACTACTGCTGGATCAAGGACATGTATTACTTCCCTTTCTCCGAGTCCATTCCTGCCCAGCCTGAGGACCGATGGGTAGTGAAGATCAGCTTCTACCGGTAGGTAGGAGGATTGGGCCTATGATTATCGTTTTAGTGTTTTAGTCGGATGCTTTGGGGTGGGGGTGGGGGTGGTGGTGGGGGTGGGGGGGGGGAGTGGTGGTGGTGGTGGGGGGAGTGTGGTGGTGGTGGTGGTGGTGTTGGTGGTGGTAGTGTGGTGGGGGCGGGGGGGAGAGGGGGGAGTGGTGGTGGTGGTGGTAGTGGTGGTGTTGGTGGTGTGTAGTGTGGTGGGGTGGGGGGGGGGGAGGGGGAGTGGTGGTGGTGGTGGTAGTGGTGGTGTGGTGTGGTGGTGGTTGTGGTGGTGGTGTGGTGGTGGTGGTGGTGTGTGTGGTGGTGGTGGTAGTGGTGGTGGTAGTGGTGGTGGTGTGGTGTTGGTGGTGGTGGTGTGTGTGTTTATTTATTTATTTTATTCTTTTATATCGAGGATAATGGAATAAACACTTATGTGCTTTTTTATTTTACATCCAGTCCCCGTGTGTATGCGGCTTTGTAACTTTTGTCATCTGTTCCCACCGGCACACAATGGCCTACTCTTACGAAAAGCGGAGCAGGCTTTAACGTGTGCGCAAGATGTTCTACGTGCGTTCGCACACGGGGCCTCGGTTTATAGTCTCATCCGAAGGACTTTTAGGGAGAGTGGCGTCTGCACTGGTGTCAACTCCAGGGGAAAATATTCCCTTGAGTGGGAATCGAACCCGGGTCGTCAGATTGGGAGCGCAATGTTCTAACCACTAGGCTATCCCGTGTGTGTGTGGTGGAGGTGGTGGGTGGGTGGGTGTTGATGGGTGGGTGGGTGGGGGGGAATGTGTGTGTGTTGTGTGTGGAGGGGGGTGATGTGTGTGGGGTGATGTGTGTGTGTGGTGTGTGTTTGGGTGGGTCATGTGGGTGAATGGGGAAGGGGATGTGGTGTCGTGTGGCGTGGTGTGTGTGTATGTGTGTGCGTGCGTGCGCGTGTGTGTATGTGTGTGTGTATGTGTGTGCGTACGTGCGCGTGTGTGTATGTGTGTGTGTGTGTGTGCATGCTTGGTATGTTCGTGTTTCCGTAACTCACCGAACGCTGACATGAATTACAGGATCTTTAACCTACCGATTTGATCTTCTGCATGCGTATAAACACGAAGGGAATTTAGACGTTGGTGGGTCTGCACTTGAAGTTAGCCTGGGAGATCGTAAAAATATCCACCCTTTATTCACCAGATGCCGCTGCCGCCGAGACTCGAACCCATTACTTCATGGGCCCGCGGTATTAAAGTCAAGTGGTCTTAACCATTCGGCTATAATGTCCATCGAATTTTCTTCTGATTTTGTCAACAAGACCAGATTCCTCCCGGCTTAGCACTGATTTTTCTCTGGACGAAGTATGGAGTTGGTAAAATCAACCACAGTAGACTCTACACGAGATTACATCTTTAAAAAAAAAAATTATTACCACTTTTGATATAAGCAGGGCGAGTAAAGTCACGACTCGTTGTTGTATGTTGGTGTTGCTGTCTTGCAGGTGGGTGATGGTGATGTTCCTGCTGCAGGCCTTGCTCTTCAAGCTGCCCAACATGCTGTGGCAGGAGATGAAGGGCTACTCTGGGCTGAACGTGGAGAAGGTGGTGGGCATGGTGAAGGAGACCTCCATGATGACCCCCGAAGAACGCAAAGAACAGCTGTCGCACGCTGCAGCCTTCATGCACCGCTGGTTGAGGTCCTACACCGGTTACCGCTTCAACGCTCTGCACAGATTCCGACAACGGGTCTCCGGGGTGCTGTTCTGCTTTGGAAAACGGACTGGAAACTATCTCACGGGGCTGTACATGTTTATCAAGCTGCTTTATCTCGTCAACGTTGTGGGGCAGTTTTTCTTGCTGAGTTCCTTCTTGGGTGTCAATTATTGGGGCTTTGGATTCGAGGCTTTGTCTGTCTTCAGCGAAGAGGGGCGGTGGGAAGATCACTACACTTTCCCACGCGTGGGGCTCTGTGACTATGAGATCCGGCAGATGACCAACCTGCAGACCTTCACCGTGCAGTGTGTGCTGTCCATCAACCTGTTCCTGGAGAAGATGTACCTCGTCCTGTGGTTCTGGATGATCGCTCTGCTGGTTGCTACTTTCATCAGCCTTTGCCTGTGGTTCGTTGACAACGTCCTGTCCACTCGCAACGTCAGCTTCATGAAGCGGTACGCCAGGATGCTGCACATCAAGGACGAGCAAGACAAATCCGCTTTCCGCTGGTTCGCTGATCATCACCTGCGTCGTGATGGCGTCTTCATTCTGCGCATGGTGACCAACAACACCAGCAGCCTGCTGTGCTGTGAACTGGTGAGGGAACTGTGGAAGGTGTTCCTGCAAGATCTGGAGAAGAAGCAGAACAGAAATGGGGCACCGCGCCATGCTCCTGCCCTGGATGCTGGGAAGATCGAAGATGATTCCTTGATGTAAGCTCCCAAACCAAACCAAACCAAACAAAGAACTGAGCAGCTTCCCACTAGCTGGAGAAAAGGTACTAGTAAGCTTCATTTGCATCTTCTAACATGTCACCAGAGACTATTTATCACATTGTCTTATCATTGATTTATTTGCTACCTTGTCAAACTATGCTGACTAGACGTTTATTTTTATAGTAGTTATTTTGATCATTATTACTTTGTTTTAATTGACTGTTTACTGCAATTCTGCGGCAGAAGCAATGGCAGAGGCATAATCAAGGAAAGTGTTCTGATCCAAAGTCTGGTCGAGGAGGCACAAAGATGAACAACAAAAAATAATGTAGCTGTTAATAACAAGTCTCTCCCCCCTCCTCCCCCCATGGGGGTGTGATTCAGTCACCTGACTTGAAAAGGCTACTTGACTATGAGGCGTTCACAACTTTGGAGTCACTGGTGGGATTCTGGGCCTAGCCGAATAAATAAGTAAATAGATAAACAAATAAGGAAAGACAACATCAGAAAAAGCATCTGGAACCCGGCGCCTGAACAGTGTAAGAATTCAGTACAGTACTAAGCTACATTTGCGAGAAGGGGGAGGGGTGTCTTCAGTTTCTTCCTTCGTCTACCATACACTTTATTTTGTACTAAAATCTTTATCTCAGTGTTTTACCCCCACCCCCAAAGTGCCGCCTTTTGTTAGGCAAATTCAACAGTTAGATCGGAAATAGGTCATTAGGAAGCCATGAGCTATAACAGAAGAGCCTAATTTGAAATCTATGAATTTTGAAATTGAAATTCAAAGAATTGCAATTTTGTCTGTTAAAAAAACGAGCAATCCTAGCTTATTTTTGAGTCAATGAAAGAAATGTCATGAATATATTTCGTTGATAGAAAATACGGTTGAGACAATCATTCGATGCACAGTCTTTCATCTAACACCAAAACAATTTTGCTCTTCCACTCAAAATGCAATTTCGAATGTTGTCTCTAGCAGTTTTGACAACTAATTGATGCTGTCAGCACGACAGTTATGTTGTATGCATTCGATCTGTCTGTATGTCCGACTGGTTTATTGCATTGTTATCTTTCGTTTGCACATGAAAATAATCGCTTGTGTATGCTTGACAATCGTTCCTCTCTTTAAGGATTTAGAGGAATGATGTGATACGAAGATCGTATGCACTCACAATTTCACCACAAAGCTGGTTTTGTTTTGTTTTGTTTGCATGCTTCTTTGTTTGTGTGTTATGAATATGTTTGTTCTTTATTAGGTTTTTTGTTTTGTTTGTAATAACTATTTTCTGCTGTAATATACTGCTGTTTACTTTACTTTACAATCCCGTGACATAAGTTTTACATTTGTCACTACGTATAGTGAAAACTAGTGTATAAACTAATGCTGAGTGAAACTAGGTACTGTATATCTTCATACTGAGTACATTGCACTCTCCTTTGACGCAAAGGGTTATCTGTAACCTACTTTGTTAACTAGGATTACATATTTGATCCACAGAGGAGAACTGGGCTTTGTTGTTTGTGATCATGTCTACAGAGCAAATTGTGCCCAGTTACATGTGGTGATATGGTCTGCAGTGGAGAGTTGTACCTTGTTTAATGTGATCATGGGGTCCACAGTGTAGAAGTGGACCTTGTTTAATGTGGTTATGTGGTTTACAAGGGTGAATTGTGCCTTCCCTGTGGTTATGTGGTCCACAATGGATAATTGTTTCTAGTAAAATGTGATTATGCAGTCCACAGTGAAGAACTGCTCCTTGCTCAGTGTGATAATCAGTGGAGAATTGTTTTATTGTGGTTCACATGGGAGATTTGTAACCGGTTTAATGTGGTTGTGTGGTCTATAGTGGAAAATTGTACGTTGTTTAATGTGAATGTGTAGTCCACAGTAGCGAAGAGTATGTTGTTGAATGTGGTTATGTGGTCTGTGGTTATGTGGTCTGCAGTGGCCAATCGTGCCTTCTTAAATCTGGGAAGTTTGCCTCGAGGAAATAAAAATGCATACCTTTTTTCATTCCTTATGCCTGCGCCAATCTGTCTAATGTCAAGAGTTGTTTGTTTAGTTGTGCTTTTCTACACAAGTCGGTTGATCCATAATTGGATTGGTCTAATTTTGCATTCGTTCACATCCTTGACATAAGGTGCAGGTTTATTGGTTGCTTATTTTTGTATCTTTACATTCTGCAGTCGATCTTTAATCATGCTTCTTTTGTTATTATCGCCTTTTGCTTACGACTTTAGTTGGCATAATATTTGTTGTATTTTTAAGCATGTGAGAAACTTTTTTTTCTCTCCACTGAATGTCTCTTTGTGTTAGCTAAAGTATTAGGGATTATGAATTACTAAAAAAAAAAAAATGGAGAAAATGTACCGTGGACTTCCAGACTTGTGCGCATACTGTCGATGTGTATATGACAAGTGTATGGAGTGTAAGTTTATATTAAACTGTTTGGATCTTTAGTAATTTCAATCGTTTTTCAAACATCTATTTGTTTGTTTATCTCTCTTATTTATTTTCTTGTTTCGTATGGCATACTTAATATATTTTTCTGTCTTGTTTTCATTTAGTTCTTTTTTTTCCTTGCACAGATGAATATTTTTTTTTAAATAAAAAGATTCAAGCGATTGCAATGTCCTTGGAAAAGTATTGAAAGGTGTAGTCTTGAATACTTACTTATGTCAGAATAGCTTCATCCTTAAGCCATTGTTGGAAACTTATGCCCAATAATGTTTGGTGGACAAAAGAACTTAATGCAACATGTCCAGGCCACAACGTTTTGATCAATTACATATAATTATTTGCATAATTACATCAGTACCATAATTATTAGTAACATGTGATTGGTGTATAATGTTCCAAAATTGTATTGTAGAATGTCTCTAAGAGAAATGAACTATTTGTGTTTTTGACATGGCTGAACAATATTAACTGACTGCATAGAGCAACTAGTCTAATTCTACCGAATTCAACATACAGAACAACAAAACCTGTCCTATTTAAATCTGTTAAAAGATTGAGTCATATTTGACAACCTCAACATCTTTTGTAAAAAAGAATAAAAGTTTTTATAAATCAATTTCACACGGACTGAACAGTTATAATTGGTTACTTGTACTTGTTTTCATACACTACAATATTATGCAGTGTGTGTGTGTGTGTGTGTGTGTGCGTGCACGCTAGTCCACATTATTGTTGATGATCTTGAAAATGTCTGATCACGTGTAAAATTATATGAACACATGAACAGGCAAACACACACACATACATACGCGGATACGCAGATAAACACACACATGCTCGTGCATATGTATACATACACATAAACAAGGAAAGAAAGACAGGATGGGAAAGACAAATCACTTGCACATCCCAGATGCTTTTCATCCCCAAACAATCTCACCCACTTTCCAGACAAAAAAAAAAAGAACAAGAAAAACAAAACCTTTGTATAAACAACAGAAGAGGCACTTTTATTGCAATGTAACGTTTCATAAATAACACATCTGAAAAACCCTTGATCAGCATTTGACTTTTTCATCCAATAATGTACAACAGTCAATGCTCCCATCTCCTGAGAGAGAGAGAGACAGAGAGAGAGAGAGAGAGAGAGAGAGAGAGAGAGAGAGAGAGAGAGAGAGAGAGAGAGTTAGTGAATATCTCCAAATATAAACTCTTATAACATCATTTATGCCTTTGATCAGCATGTCATTTTTCATCCAACAATATACAACAGTCAATACTCCAGTCGAGAGAGGAGAGAGAGAGAGAGAGAGAGTTTTCAAAATCTCCAAATATAAACTCTTATAACATCATTTAATTTTTCTCACCTTGTATGAGATATGAATAAAAGGAACTCTGTTTAATTGTTTAAAAAAAAAATCCTGGATATTTGGTGCACGGGTTTAAAATAAGCATCTCATACAATTTGTAAAATAAAAAGTCTCATCTCATACATTTGTGCCCTCAACAGCAACAACAGCAAATAATAATAAAAGGGAATGAAAAAAACAAAAAACCCATCATAACTGCTGAGAAGTCTGTCTAGAAAACTGGGTGCAAGTGAAAAGCAAGAAACCCCCCCCCCCAAAAACCAACAACACCCCCCCCCAAAAAAAAAACAACAACCCCAAACTATGTCTGCAAATGCAAAAAAAAAAGTTTTATGTGTTATTTTCCATACCCACTAAGCAACAGCTATAAAACCTCAGCAAATTCATATACTATGCAACATGTAAGTAAGTAAGTCTTCATGGGTATGCTATATTTTTCAAAGCTGCTAAGATGTGATTTTCCTCCAACCCGTTCTCGAGTTGAAATGACATATGATATAGCATCCCTATCACTGGGTACCTTTACCAGGAAAACTGTTCTGCTGAACATTGCTCTGAAGTGCTCCATCATGAACGCAATGCTCCCCAGTGTTCTATCATGAACATGGTGTTTCACACTGCTCTATCATAAACACAAAGCTCCATATTGTTGAATGTTCTATACTGAACACAAAGCTCCATAATGTTCTATCATGAGCACAATGAAAATTTTCCAGTACAAATGGACGCAGCTCTCATTTGCTTGGCGACAACAGAATCTTTGGCAAAAGAGAATATCCTCGCATCACAAACACAGCAGCAAGTTGCATAGATACAACACAACAAAATAAAAAGTTGTAGTAGATATGGCATCAGCATTAACATGAGAATGTCAACAAGTGAATGTAGTCTCTGCGATTGATTTTCAGTCCTCCAAAAAACAAAGACCCTTTTGGGGGGGGGGGGGGGGGGGGGGGGGTGTTAACAAAAACAAAATGGAAAAAAAAAACCATCAGGAAAATATTTTCTATCAGTCTTGCACACCCATTTGAAAAATACCCAAAACAGAACAAAAGATTGGGGATAAAACCGTTCTCACAGTCACATGCGTCATTCTCATCTCCATCAAGGCATCTTTTTCACCAGTTAGAACCAGGCAGTGAGTGAGCAAACCAGCAGCCTTCAACAAATTCCACGATGAACTCAGAGTAGGCAAGATGATCACAAAACTCTACTGAAAAGTAGTTTTTATTGATATTGACATGAGCACAGTCATGTAAACTTCACTTTAGTAAAACAAAACAAACAACAAAAATTGAGAAGAAAAGAATTAGAGGGGGTGGGAGTTAAAGAGATTTGGCAAGCAGCTTCAGAAAAAATTGTAACATGGTCACAAACAGTAATTTCTCAGTAGCGACAGTCTTCCAACAAATATCACTGATTTCGAAACGTCAAACAAATGATAATCAATAGAACACGTAAAGCCACTCAGTTGTATAAGGAAAAAAAACAACCCTAACACAACAGGTTACAGCCAACAACAATCTTGCGTAGCACTTTTATCCTTTTGCTATATATAGCCCTGATGACTGCCCATGTGTGACCATGTTAGGGCTGGGAACGATGCATAAGTGTAACACATAACCCCCCCACCAAAAAAACCCCTACAACAACACATCAACAAAACAGAAAGAAAAAAACCCAACTATCACCCAAATGAAGACTTCTATGGTAGGTAAAAAACAACCCTGTCAGATCTTACATGCATGCATGCATGCACACACACACATACATGCGTGCATACATGCATGCATCCACATATCTCCTAAATATTATCACTTAAAGTGAACAAAAATCCAAAACACCACCACATACTAGAAAAGACAACAACCTCCCCCCTCCCCCTCACCTATGTCACTTTAATCACAGAAGCTGCATATGCATCAGTGTTTGAAAAAAAAAGGGGGGGGGGGGGGGTAGGGAGGGGAAGAGCAACTCCACTACAGACCTCAAACATAAGATTGCATCTGAAGATAAAAATGTTTAAATCTTGGCTTCAAAATAATGGACATTTAAGGCACTTCCTGTTTGAAGGAAAACACTTTGATAACGCACCCCCCACCCCACCCCCCTCTAAAAAAACACCCGCCCCCAAACCAACAAACAACCCATTTTGCAAGCAGTGGTTTTGATATCAAAGCCAGGCATTAAAAGATCATCATCAATTCTTATTTACAAAAGGAACAAGCAAAAAATCACAAAAAAGTATTAAGAAAATATCAGGCTTTTCTTCCAATCATTTAAAAAACAAAATCAAAACTGCAATGCTTAGTTTGTGGATGGTCCCAAGTTTCATTCTCACACAGTGCGTGCATGCACATGAGCACACATCATACACATGCACAGGGGCATACACCTTAACAATAAAACATAAAGAATAATGAAACATTACAAAATCACCAATCTCTTTGGTAAGATCAGATTTTACATTCTGTTTGTGGTTTTGTGTAGCTCTGTGTGCATGCATGCATGCATGCATGTGTGCGAACATGCAAGCGTATGTGTGTGCGCGCACGCATGCGCGTGTGTCTAAATATGTGTGTGTAATATATAAAACATACTTCGAATTATAAAATTTGACAGTCTGATCATGGAAGGCTTTTTCCTCTCTCTAAATACAGGGAAATTCAGGCATGAAACGGGAAAGGCAGGCAAGAGAGAAGGCAGCAAGAATAAAGAGAAGGAACCTGCTCCCCCAAGAACAACTAAAAACAATGTGAGAGAGAGGAAATGAAATGAAAATGTTTTTATTGAACATCAGCCTTGTGCCACAATTCAAAACAAAGTGGGAGATGGGAGTGGATGTGCTCAGAGAGAGAGAGAGAGAGAGAGAGAGAGAGAGAGAGAGAGAGAGAGAGAGAGAGAGAGAGAGAGAGAGAGCATATCATATATCATATCAGCTGAGGCAAAAGTTGGCACACAAGGTAATCAGAAACAACAACTCACACAGTAATGAATGACAAGCTGTTACATCTGCAAAACATCACAGACCATTGGTGATTTCAAAGTGCATTACAAATCTTGGTTGTTTTTTTCATTTGCTATCGTAAAAATTGCTTACTGCTGTTGTAGAAAAAAAATTGAGGGATGGGGTGGGTGGGGGAAAGTAGCAAACAAGAAACAAACTGACAACATCAAGAAATGTTTCATTAAACTACCACTGTATGGCAGAAACTGAACATGAAGCATTCATCACTTTCTGTCACTTAAAAGTGCCTCATTTAAAGCTAGGAAGTAACACACTTATTTGGACAAGCCTTGGAGAGGAATACATAAACGCAAAAAGCGGAGACCATGAAATTATGAAACAGAAAATATTCTGCAATACCACCTGTCATAAAAACAGGTTCATTTTGGTTTTGGCTGCAGGACTCAAACAAATTTTGATTACAGCAAATACACAAAAAATGTCAAAATACAAGTCTTGCACAATCACCAAGACTTCTCTGAGTTTCTTGAAAAATAAAATAAAATGTTTCGTTGTTGGTTTGTTCTTCAGCTGGAGCTCCGAGGTTCACCAATGATAAGATTTTGCGCATGCGACCAATTTTACCCACCACTAGGGTAGCTGCACTCTGACTTAAGAAAAGCTTCGTTGTTTCAAAACCACTCTTGGTACACGCAGAATGGAGTAAGTACTGATGAAATATTTTTTGCATAGTATGGACTAGTACTGACAACATAATTATTCTACGCAGAGATTCATTCATGACAAAATATTGATTGCACAGGTCAGAGGAGTGTAATGGCTATATCAGCATGCAAATGAATATGCCCTTTCACCAGTCACAGCTGTCAACCCAAGTGAGTCTGACTTTGTATGCTACAAACTTATACAAGTCAATACAAAGTAAAACATTAAAGAATCATCATTAAACTATATTACATGTATGAACATGTGATATTGCAAAATATGAAAATATTATATATACACATGAGCATTAATAGGTAGAATGGTGAATACACAAGATCAATTGAATACCATGCAATGGTTATTCTTTTTCAATAAAATTTCAGCAAAGAAAACCTTTTTCTTGTCACTTAAGTAACAAGGTTTTCTTAAAGCGTATTCTTGCTTAAAAAATTATGTTCAGTTCAGTTCAGGAAATGTGTACACATGAAGTGTATGAATATGTGTCATGTATACATATATAAGTGTGTGTGTGTGTGTGTGTGCGCGTGTGCATGTGTGCAGGTTGGAAAGACATTGCATACAGAAAGAAAAGTCAGGCCATGCATGTGACAAGAATAAAGCTAAAAAGTAATTTAAAAAAAAGTCTTTAACTTGAGAACCAACTGCAAAACCCCCTAACTCCAGAAAGGATGAATCAGTCTGCCTCAGTCAGATCAACAGTTACGACAGATGTCAGCAAGTGCATCTATCAAGACAGCAGGTACAAAGCAAAACAAGGATCAGGACCACCCACACAAAACGTTTACTATCCTCAAGCTCAGGAGTTAAACAGAACAAATCCTTACCTACCTCTCCATCAAACCCTTGTTTTTATAAGAGTCTCAGCAGAGCCATCCAGTTTAAGCATTGTACCATCAACCAACAACCGCCATGTTACTAACCCTAAGGTCAAGTCTGTGCTGCTATTTCATGATATACAGCCTTACCAAAGGCCTGGAACACAAACTGCAGGCTTTTATTCCTGCCCACCTGTGACATATACACTAAACCACACATATCAAAGTGCCAATGGGGGACATCAGTCCAACAACAGCAATAAATCGCCAATGCAGAACTTAGGCGAGAACCACGCTGTGATCAACAGTACACACCATCAGGGCCCCCCAACATGCACAGGAAACGCCTACCCTAGCAGATGCTCAAACAATGGCATAGCATGCACTACACAGGAAACCTTGTAGAAGGATAAAGGGGTGGGAGATGAATGAAAGGACCCTAAAACGATAAGCTGCAAACTAAGCTGTTTTAGTATTAAGATGGCGCTGACAACCCTGAGATTGAGTGAGAAAGACTGAACATTGATTGACAAGATATTAGTTTTGGTTATAAACTCTGAGTGCAGAATCCAACTCTGACATGCAAACAGGGCAGTGATAGCAAATCGAGCAAAATCAGAGATACAACCTCAAAACTGCTACGTTCGTTTGAGTCTTACTAGCTAAGCTAGGATGAACAAGAACAAAAGAAGTAGATTCAACCACAAGATACAAATACTGTCCCACCTTTTATCATGAATGTGGAAGCAATCAAAAGTGAATTTTGTGCCTGAACCAAGCATGATAATAAGAACTTGGTTGCTGACTAAATGGTTAAAAAGATAATAATAAAAGAATGTGCTCAGCTTCTATTCTTTCCACTTAAATACACAGACACATGGGCACGTGCACAGACACACACAAAGAACAAGGTTCAACAAATTAAAGTCACTAAAATATCAAAGATGACACATGACTACAACAAAATGAGCAATAAGAGCATTACTTTTTTTTTTTTTAAAGTACAAAGCAAGTGAACACAAATATGGCAGACTCTTCAAAGAATGTTGCTCTTCAAATCAATGTGACCATAACCAGAGTTCTCCAACTGGACAATTCAAAGTGATTGATAAATCTCATCTTTTAGACTACAAGAAAATGAAACACATACACATGAAAAGAAAAACCAACCAAACAAAATAAAATGCACAAGCCAAACTTCAAAGTAAAAGAACATTCTTTCGGCTGTGAAATATCTTTTCAGCTAATTTTGTTGTGACATGACCAGGACTTAACAATAGTAAAGTTTCATCTTTAAAAAAGAAAAAAGAGTTGAAAAAAACCCACAAACCAATAACAGCAGACAAATATGACAGAACAAAAAGAGTTCCAGTAAAAAACAATAACCAAACAACAAAAACAAACCCAAAACAAACAACTACCAATGCAACATCAGTGCACTCATAATCCTCATGCACAACTTAAAAAAACCCTCCATCGCTAACCAAACAGGACTGTCGGGTGGAACCAGACTTCAGAAAAACAAAACACCCAGGGCAAAATCGGAGTATGGTGAGTCTTTGTATTTGGTCCTTACACTCTGGGCAAATGCCGAAGCTTTGGTCCAAATGTTTTCTTTAGTGCTGACATTCTACACCCTTTTCTCTTCAGCAATATCAATGTTTACATAACAAAGCAAATTGTGACAGACCATAGATAAAATAGTCTTGGGCCTGTTGAAAAATGCACAAAGCTAACAGCAAGACTGGCGGAAAAAAAAAATCAGAGAATATGTTGAGCCACTTCCAAAATGCATCGCCATAATGTCTGTACATGAAATATACCCAAAGCTAGATGGCCGAAAAAGCACACCATAATGGCTTAAACAAATAAAAGATTTAAAGAAGAAGTATGCAGTATACTTAAGCAAAAAATCCATAAATAAATAAACAACCTTGTTTAAATTGAAGCAGATAATCTCAGCAGTGCAATATGATACAGACAGACCACATAGTGTGGATTTTGTATTTGGCAAATGGAAATATATTACAGTATACAACTCTGCATGGTATACTATAAGGCAGTCCCTTTCAGTCACATGAAAGATTCTGTACAATGTTTTCAGTTTTTCAGACACACACACTTCTACTCTTCGGTGTTTTGGGAGGTTTCCTTTTCCTTCACTACAATGAATTCATGACGTGAACCATTATACTCTCTCTCTTTCTCTGACACACACACACACACACACATACACACACACACACACACAGGCCAACATCATAATAGCTGAATCACTCAATGCATTATATATATGGCTGTATTTTTCTTCTTTATTGAATGCTAAGACTGCAACTATTGTTGTCTGTCATATGAATGAAAATGTGCTGCCATTAAGCGTCTGACATGTCAGGCCCAGCGCATCTGACTTCGGTGTGGGAGAGATTATCTTTTAAGTCTTTCTGGAAATGAAGGCAGGAGAATGGACCAAGAAGGCAGAAAATAGACAAGAAAGAGGTGACAGGAAGAAAATGGCTGAATAATTTCTTTATTATTCACATGTCCAAAAACACAAGTGAAGAAGTTTAAATGCTTAGTGGTGAAAAAATGCAGCAGTAGTTCAAAGACAGAAAATGATAACTTTTTTGCTTGATTCTAGCCATACTGACCAGTGAATTCCATGTCAGGTTACACTCACTCACTCAGACACACACTCACACACTCTCTCTCTCTCTTTTTAAACAAATGCTAGCTTACCTATCATTACCCTGTTGGTTGTTATCACGCAACATTTACCTATCATTCTAAGTTACTACAAAGATTGATAAAAAACCAACAACCAAAAACAAGCCCAAACAACCCCCCCCCCCCCCCAAACAAAACAAAAACCACCCAACACAAAACCCCCATCAACAACTTCTCTGACTAGCTCTCCCACTTCTCACCGAGTCCAAGACCTGTTATGTAAGCATACTACTACTGACAATCTTCAGGTTTGCTATGCATTGAACCGTTCACAGTGCACCCAAAATAAACCAACCATAAAGGGCCACAGCAATAGCAAGCCATAGCACTTTTTACTGATATTTATTGTATGGATTACTTGAGGACTGCTGTGCAAGTGTGAACAGTAATGATAAAAACAGTAATGAAAGAAACCTGGCTTCAAGGTGTGTCATGGATTACTTGCAACTGAGCCTCCATTACCTCTCCCTCTCTATAGTATCATGCATTTTGAGGAAAAAAAGTTTGTAAAGAAAAAAGAATCAAAAAAAAAAAAAAAGCCCAAAGAAAAAGTTAAATGACTGATAAATACTTGTCCCAGCAAGACGTGACTGTGTGTGTGAGTGTGTGTGTACATGCATGCATGCGAGTATGCCTGCTTGCTTGTGTGCTTGCTTGTCTGCTTGTCAATACACAAAAATAACCAGCAACAGTAATTCATATGTGAGAAGATAACTGAGGCCTTTGGTCTTGAGATATCTGGCTGTTAACATACGTTCACCAATGTCTGATGGTTGTTATGATGGACATATAAAGTACTGGATATTTACCCATTAATATCAATGTACTACTGAACATTAATGTATTCTTAAGGTTAGAATACAAACTCAGTTTGTGATTTTCACAGAAACCCCCCCCAAACTAATTAGAGAGCTTAGTTTACCTGAAGATGTATCTTCTGTGCAACAACACTAACACTTTAACAGTCATGTTGCCTTTCAAACATGCTGGAAAGAATGACAATCCTCAAACAATTTCTCAGATGATCTTATCATATTTTCTTTATTGTGTTCCTTATAAATATAAATAAAAAGATTAAAAGACAGTTAAATCAAATTCTGTAAGAAAGAACTTTCAAAACACATGGCTGTGGTGGACATGCAATTTCAATTCACATCTGGAGTGTTCAGAAAATGACAAAATTACCAGCCAAGAACAATCCTGAAATTATCTTTGTCTTTAAAAGGAAGGTCAAAGGTAATAAAATCCATGTTTTCTGCTGGTCTACATTGCACTTGTGAGCATTTTTGCTTAATGATCCATCTAATGGTTATGTTCAATATACTAAAAAGTCATGACAGACAGACAAACAAAAGTCTGCATGAAATTGAAAAAAACCAGTTGTTTCCATTTAGAAACGTTGCATAGAATTGTTTAAAAAAACCAAAACAAAAACCCAACAACCACCAATGCTGGTACAAATTTGATTTATGATTAGTTTTTTCTGATGATTCTGACTGTTGTTATGATTTTTGGTACCTCATATATACTGTGTTCACTTGCCTTCTTTTCTTTCTTGCAGCATGGCTGGACCAAAAGACAGCCTCATTTTGAACAGCATAATGACGACTTCCGTAAAAGTGCAAATCAGAAACTGTAAACACTTTCACTTTTTAAAAACCAAGAAATGGAAGGTTGTGATGTTCTGACATAATATATACATACATATTCTCTTCCATTTTTCAGTCTTTATACAGGAGTTAAAGTTGAAGAAACACCATTTCTTCTGAACACAGCAATTTAGACATGTTGTAGTGTAAAAACACAGTGATCGGAAACTGAAGCAATGCAGTGCACACATTTCAATAGAGATTTCAAACATATGGCATCACGACTGTCAGACAAAATTTTGTTGAGTATTTTGTTTATCAATATAGGTGTTGCAGGAAGCTCATTTTAGTGTGAAAATATTCCCTGCTTATTATTTTAACCCATTTTACATGGCATGAATGCAGGGAATGCATTTGTGAATCACAGTGCAGTTTCAAACCAACAATGTCAATTTTCTGTCAACATCTGCTTGCAAAAACCTGAGCGTTTTTTAAATATTTTTTATGATTTTTGTGTTTGATTTTCCTTAAAGCAAGAGACAAAAAACCAATCAGACAGCTGCACCAGGGAAAACGTGAATTCTTTGAATCAATAACTGGGACCTTGACTGAACAAAAAAAAAGACAACCTAAATGATGTTCACGATACTTACTAGGTATGCAACCCTGGGTGGGTGGAGCAGGGAGAAAGACATGGACCAGGTGAATTTTAAAAAATCTCTTTAAATGATATTTCCTAATGACAAAGGTATCAACAAGGTTTAGGCCTCGATTCCAACAATACAAACAACATCCCTTTTGCAAATTTTACCCAATGAGGTAAAAGCGAAAGGCCCTCTATTCCTGCAACTAGCCATGCAAACATGCTCTTCTTTCTCTCTGAAAACCCTGTATAAATCACAATTTCACAAACAGTTGTCTTTTGTGTGTGTACAGAAGCACTCTGTGACTGTCACTCTATGCAATGTTTGACTGAGCAAGATGATGACTGACGATTACCTATAGCACTATTGCAACATCAAGGTACGAAGATTATCATGCAAGATGGTATCCTTCACATCCTGAAACACATGCTTGATGTTTTCTGTGTCAACGGCCGTTGTGAAGTGGTGAAACAAGGGCTTGGTATGATCTTTCCGTCGCGAGTCAAACAGATAAAGCTCAAAGGTTTTCACTGCATCTATGTCCCCGGGGTTTCCTCGAAACTCTGGGAAATAATCTGCTATGCTGACACTCTTGATTTTCTCTTCAAGCAAATCCATTTTGTTCAGAAACAGAATAATGGACACATTGCAGAAAGACTTGTTGTTGATGATTGTCTCAAAGATGTCACAGGACTCTTGCAAGCGATTGGTCTTCCTGTCTTCCATCAACACCTGGTCAAACTCCGAGGCACCAGCCAGGAAGAGTATGGACGTGATGTCCTGAAAACACTGGTACCACTTCTGACGCTGTGACCGCTGACCTCCTACATCAACGAAGAGCATAGGGATCCCTTTGACATTGACACTGTGCTCAGAGATTCCTTTGGTGGCCTTGCGGGAATACAGGATATCTTGTTTGTTGGGCATGTAATTCTGCACACACAATTATGGGCACTAGTCACTGATGCTGCTCATTTTAGGTCAGTCATACCAATTAGAATGAACACTAGATAAAATTACACATGGGTTTAAGCCAACAATTTGCTGAAAAAGACAACGGGCAGGAAAAAAACCCACCAAACAAAACAAAAAATCTGCACTTGATGCACGCTAACTTTATAATCTTGACTAATAATATGGAAATTTACATTTCTACAATTCAAAGTTTGTACACTTCAGTTTTTTTGATCTTGGAAAAAATTGGAGGTACTGTTATTTCTTTTCAAAAGATATGGTCACTAAATGATAGTGCTTTTTGCTTGAAAGGTTTTCCAATGTGAGAAAACAACAAACAACAAACACAATGCCTCATTTATTGTCATTTTCCATGTTGCTTTTTCTTTTGAAACTGGTTACCATGTTTAAATACAGGTTCAAAGTCTACTTAAAATTAAATAGTAGGAATTTTGGAAAGTACTATTGTCAAATTGATAACCACACGATCATAATGTTAAGATTTAAATGCAGACCACTTACAAGTTACATGCTCATCGTAACTTTTTTGACTACTCTTAGTTTGTGCATAGCTCTGCAAATGAATTAACTTCAAATGGAACTAAATATCTTAACTGATTCTAATCCAACTAGTGCACTGAAACTTGTGAAAGGGCACAATATCAGCACTTATTGATTTCACAAACCCAAAGTTCTATTATAGAATTTAGAAATGCAAAAGAAAACTCTGGTACTTTTACTTAAGATTACAGATGAGATAATAGAACTAATACTGTAATAGAAGAAGTAATTATATGAGATAATAGAACTAATACTGTAATAGAAGTAATTACATTATATGAGATAATAGAACTAATACTGTAATAGAAGAAGTAATCAATAAGCAGTCTATTTTAAATAACTGTACATAGCCAGTGTATGTGAACATGTATGCATATTTGACAAATTGACATGTACTATGTAGCACTTGATGAACACATATATATATATACACACAAATGCAACATCTAAAATCATCACATCATCTATCTATCTATCTATCTGTCCCGTAGTCTGACGACCGTGGGGGCACCCTCAAAGACTCAGCAACCAGTTCCCTCCATTCTTCTCTCTGTTCTGCCTTTCTCAGGGTTTTGTTGAGTTCTAGGCCTGTCCATTCACTGATGTTATCCTCCCAGCTCTTCCTTGGTCTGCCTCTTCTTCTTCCTCCTTGGACAGTGCCTTGCAAAACTGTCTTTGTAATTCCTTGGGATCTTGTGACATGCCCATACCACTTAAGTTTACGCTTTTTCACGATCGTTAGAAGGTTCTCATAGGGTCCAA
This sequence comes from Rapana venosa, assembly GCA_028751875.1. Lineage (NCBI taxonomy): Eukaryota > Metazoa > Mollusca > Gastropoda > Neogastropoda > Muricidae > Rapana > Rapana venosa. The sequence goes on from CM054135.1 coordinate 49,083,199, forward strand.
TGGTTTGCTGGATTCTGTTATGCACGCTTTCGTTGCTTATGTGGTCTTTGTAGGAGATGCCAAGGAGTCTCCGAAAGCATCTCATCTCCATTGCCTGTACTCTTCTCTCCAAATCTGCAGTCAGGGTCCATGATTCACAGGCATACAGAAATATGGATATGACAAGGGAGCGCATTAGTCTGATCTTGGAGATAAGTGAGATATTCTTATCTCTCCAGATGGTGTTTAGTTTTGACAAAGCTGTTATTGTCTGTGCAGTCCTGCATACTACTTCTGGCTTGGATCCCTGGTCGGATACAATGGCTCCCAGGTACTTGAAGCTTTGAACTGTTTCCAGCTTCTGGTCATTAACCCTGATATCAGTGCTAATGCCGTTGGTGTTATTAGTCATCAGTTTGGTCTTCTCTGCACTGATTTCCATGCCGTATGTTTTGGAGGCCTTATCCAAGTGTTCTGTTAGGCTGGCAAGCTCTTTTTCTGATCCTGCTATTCCATCAATGTCATCTGCGAAGCGGAGGTTTGTGATCGTTCTGCCACCAATGCTGACTGATCCTTCATGATGTTCCAGTGCATCAGCCATGATTCTCTCAAGGAAGATGTTGAAAAGAGTGGGTGAGAGTAGACAGCCCTGCCTTACTCCAACTGTTGTTCGAAACCATTCTCCAATGTTGTTGTTGTAGTACACTGCACTGGTGGCCTCGCTGTACAGCTGTTTGATGACTCTGATCAGGTTTGCATTGATGCTGTACAAGTTCATGGTTGCCCACAAAGCTGCATGCCACACCCTGTCAAATGCCTTCTTAAAATCGATAAATACGTGGTATAGGTCTTGTTGATGTTGAAGGTACCGCTCACATAGTATTCTGAGGTTGAATATCTGTTCTGTTGTGCTGCGCCCTGCTCTGAAACCTGCTTGTTCCTCAGCAATGATGGTCTCTGCTTGTGGCTTCAGTCTATTCAATATTATCTGCAGCATGACCTTGCTTGGGTGACATATGAGGCTGATTGTGCGGTAATTATGGCATTGTTGTAGATTTCCTTTCTTGGGGAGGGTGATGATGAGTGACTGCGTCCATGGTGTTGGCCATTTTCCTGTCTGCCAGATCTTGTTGCAGATTCTTAGTAGGGCGCTGATCATGGCTTCCCCTCCAGCTTGGACCAACTCAGCTGGAATGTTGTCAGCCCCTGCTGACTTCCCCTTTTTCAGCGATCTGACTGCTGTTTCCACTTCTTCTCGGAGGATAGGGTGACTGTCTGTGTCTTTGCTTTCGGGTACATTAAGGACTTCTGGATCTCCTGCGGTTCTATAGTTATACAGGTCGGAGCAGTATTCTGTCCATCTGTTCAGAATATCCTGGTCGTCAGTGAGACACTTCCCATTTTTGTCTTGGATTGTTAAACCTTTTCTCTGTTTCGTGCTAGTCAGGTCTTTCACCAGCTGATATGCTTTCTTGCTATTGTTTTTCTTGATGTTCTCTTCAATGTCTTGGCACTGTTCACCGATCCATTTCTCTTTTGCCTCCGTCATGGACTTCCTGATTCTTTTGTTGACTGCCCTATATTGTTCTGCTCTTTCTTTTGTTTCATTTTTCTTTTTCTTCAACTCTCTACGCTTGTCGCATAGTTGTAGGATGTTAGGTGTGACCCATGGTTTTTTGACTGGTCGGCGTTTGCCAAGAAGCTCGTTTGCTGTTTCAGTCACTGCTGTATTGAAACTATTCGTCAGTGTGTCTATGTCTGAGTCTAACACAGTAAGTGCTGCAAACTTTCCACCTATCCTTGCTTGAAAAATTTCTAATACCTCTGGGTCCTTCAGCTTCTCGAGGTCAAATTTGATCCTGATGTTGTTCCGCTTGTGGATTTTCTTTAGACGTAGTCGGAAAGTCATCATCACAAGATCATGATCACTCCCTATGTCTGCTCCTGGAAAACTTCGTGTCTGTGCGATGTTAACGCTAGACTGAAACCGTCTTTTCACCATGATGTAATCTATTTGGTTGTGGTGTTCTCCATTTGGGCTATGCCATGTCCATTTTCTGGATTTCTTGTGTGGGCCAAGTGTATTCACTAGCTGGAGGTGGTTGTTACTGGCAAACTCCAGGAGTCTCAAGCCTCTTTCATTTGATTGGTTATTACAATGTGGCCCACAAACGCCCTCACATCATACCTGTCCTGATATTCTGGCCAGCTGGCTCATGAAGTAAGGTAAAGAGTCACCCTGAAACATACACATCACATTAAATAACTCAACTGTCCAAAAATCAATATTACTATTAGTATGAATTATCACAGAAAACAATAAACATTAAATGTTGTTGTTGTTGTTGTGCGTTCCCCAGCTTTACGCCCTGGGGGTCACCCAGCACATGCACTCTGACTCACTCATCCCACCTGGGAATCTCTGTGAGATAGGAAGTACACCGGGTGAGAAGTTTGCGTGTACGACTATTTTCAAGTACCTCGCCACATAGGCAGCCATACTCCGACTTCAGAGGATTTTTTCTCCTATAAAGGAGAGTGCAGGTTGTTATCTTAAGAGCTTGTCATGGCTGAAGACAATCTCAACACAACATTTTAAACATAACAACATTTTAATGTAGGCCTTGGCAATTAGCTGACATCAATAACCTGACACAGCTTTTGGCCTTGGCCAGATAAACATTAAATAACTATTGGGTACCTCCATACCATGTGAGCATTTCATCTAAATTTTGATTAATTAAAAGAAAGAAAAGATTTTAACTTAAAAAAAACAACCCAATCTTCATGTGTGCTGAACACAGTACACACACAGAGAGAGAGAGAGAGAGAGAGAGAGAGAGAGAGAGAGAGAGAGAGAGAGAGAGAGAGAGAGAGAGAGAGAGAGAGACTCAAGACTCAGAAGGAGAGTATAATATGAGGGAGAGGAGGGCGATTAAAAAGTAAAGGAGGGAGGGATTAAAGATGCCTGAATTCACAATGTAGTGCATGATATACAGTATAATACACTAGTACAGTAGTAGTACTACAGACACTATCACATGAGAATGTTATTCAGGAGAAATTGGCTAACCCCCCCCCCCCCCCCCCTATCCCTCCCTTGAAAACAACAACATAGTCAATAAACCCACCCCAAACAACAAAACTGTCAAAAGTCATCCCCTAATCCAACAACTATATGCTGCATCAGACAACAGTGACAAACAAATGCAACCAAAAAGACCACACATAATATGTACTCTCTGTCTATAGAGCTCTCTTTTCTTCCTTCCTCTCCCATCTGAAGTGAACACATGTAAAACTGAAGAACATAGACATAGACACACAATGACACACCCACACATGTATACACACACAGTGATACACACACGCATGGAATCTAACACCAAAAAATTACTAATCTACTGATCCAGTGACTTTGTATTGATAAAGAAAGTGAAAAACTGAGTCCAGCTGATGTACACTACAGGTGAAATTCCAACCCCCAAATTTCATCCTGGTAGGCAACTTTAAATATACCATTGAAACAAGCATGTAGTTTGTAAATTTGCATGCCAGGGGGTTTGAGAAAATACTTGACATTACTACCAGAGCAGCAGGAGGAGGCATCACCCAAAGGCATATATTTAGTACTCCTTATCACATTCTCCCACAGCAATTTACCACACTGCCTGCCTCACAGCAGACAGCAGAGCACAGTACTTAGTTGACAAAGCTGAGCAAGCACATCACATAGGAATTCTTTACAATTGGAATCTATAGCCTTCTCCCCTCACTCCCTGAGTAGTCATTTGCGGCACCTCATTGAAAATCACTCAGATAGATTTTTTCCCCTCTCTGACATTTCAAGGCACAAAGCAGCAGCATGTGGATCAAGATACTGTAACAGTCATTCTGAAACCAGCAACTTTACTAACATAACACATACACATGATATATATATATAATTTATATAAAGTATGTTTGTAAAATTGCCAGGTGTGTTTGTTTGATTGTGTGTGTGTATTCTTCAATTTAACATCTACTAGATCTAGATTATTCACTTCAGATGAGTGGGGTGAGGAAGAAAAAGAGAAAGATTTATTCTTTTATTTGGAGGATAATAGAATAAGCACTCATGTGCTTTTTTACATCCAGTCCCTGTGTGTATACAGTTTTGTAACTTTTGCCATCCGTTCCAACCAGCACACAGTGGCCTACTCTTTCGGAAAGCGGAATGGGTTTGAATGTGTGTGTAAATGTTTTCTGTGTATTTGCACAGGGGACTTTGGTTTATAGTCTCATCCAAAGGGCTTTTTTTGGGGGGTGGGGGGTGGGATGGGGGGTGTGGAGTCGGCAGGGATGTTAACCCCAGAAGAAAAACCCTCTTCAACAGAAATTAAACTCAGGTCTGCAGATCACGAGAACATCACACTAACCACCAGACTATCCCATCCCCACTGACATTGTGTGAAAGTGTGCATGTGTGTAGATTTGTGTGTAGATTTATGTGTAGATTTATGTGTGTGTGCACATACAGTGTGTGTGTGTGCATATCTAGTACACAATAGCACATAAACAAAGACTATAAAAATTTAGGTATATAATATAAACTGTAGCACTTGTTATTTACTTTTCTTTCTTTTCTAAAGCCTAGTTTAGTACTTGGGCCTAACTGAACTTCTTTCTTCCATAAAAAAAAATTCCACCAAAAGAATGCTGCATGAAAAGAAAAGAAATACAATTTTATTTGAACGCTCTAACTTGGCAAAGAAACCCACATAAAATTGCGAAACTTACGAGCTGAAATTCCCTACGCCGGTTGAATGCTTCTCGAATGCCAAAATCATCCCACAACCTTCGAATGGGGTCCACATATGCAGTAAAACTTCGTGAATCTAATGTCTGTGATGAGTCGTACGCAAAGACAAAATCTCCATCCTGTCGCTTCGATTCATCCTCCCATGGAATATCAAGCTTGTGTCTTGCATCAATTAAGACCCGCATCCCCTTCACGATATTGCTGTACACTATCGTCTTGAACTCGAGCAGATCATTTTCGCTGAATTCTTGTCCATGTATGATTTTCATTTGCTTCAAAAAAGTACTTTTTCCACTCTCTCCAGCACCGAGAAGCAAAATCCTCACAGTTCTTTTAAAATGCACTCCTTCCTTTTTTAGATTTTTGTCAATTTCTCTACTTTTGTTTATTTGTCTTTTTTCTTCTTCGTCAGCACACAAACATCGGAAGAGATGCGCCATTTTGATCGTCATAGTCTGCCTGTGACGTCAAAGTCAACAACTTCCGGCATTCCGTTTCCAAGAGTGAGAGAAGTCCAGTCTAGCCTACTAGCTTATGCTTGGAATGCTCATCTTCTTCAGCTGCTTATCATTTTGAGGAAACCAAATGAATGTAAATGTCATCCGTTCCCACCGGCACACAATGGGCTACTCTGGGATGATTAAAGTGTTTTTGACTTGACTTGGGCTTCATCAGGGTGGGGAGATGTGCAGGTTTCCCCTTGATTTATATGATGATGATAATAATGTGTGGAAATTATATAGGTGGAATTTTGTAAAGCAACAAATCAAAGCGCTTACAGTTAAATCATTTACACGCATGCAACCGTCCACAAATAGGATTAACAGATAACAAATTTACACACACACACACACACACCAGTGAACATTCTAATATTCAACTGGGATTCCCTGAAAAAGGGGAGGAAGCACACACTGATTTTGCTAGAAGGGTGTCAAATCGGCATTAACCCACTGATCTTGGGATTCAGTTCACAACACACACACACACACACACACACCCTGGTTCTGTCAATCCTATTTTCTTCTTTTGTTGTGAGGGCAGGATGAAAAAAACCCAACTTAATCTATTACCCTCAATAAAGATCATTTTGACTTGACTTGTGAATTGCCTCTCTGTTGCCTACTGTCAACAGTGCATCTCCTTCAGCCCTGAAATTTGTTGAGAACTTTCCAGTTGGTACTGATTGGCGGATTTCTGTGCCATCTTTTAATATAGGCCTACTGAAGACTCCGGGGACGGGATAGCTCAGTGGTCGGAGCACTCGCTTTCCCCCAGCCAAGTTAAGCAGCGTCGAGCGTGGTTACCAGTTGGATGGGTGACCGTTTGCGCGCCTTGACTTCAGTACAGTTCCCCCAGTTCACTCAGCTGTAAATGGGTACCTGCCCTCTTTAGGGTCAGGGAAGGTAAAGCAGCGAGGGAGAGGAGATGGGCGCCGCCCTCAATATGCTGGCCCTAGAGAAGTGAGGTCTTTGACGCCTCGCTCCCCTACGACCTTATAGGTTATGGGACTCCTTTACCTTTACTTTTTACTGAAGACTCCGCCGCCTTCATTTCTGGTAGCGTCTTCTGCTGATCCATCTGTGAATGCATGTGTCCAGAGTTCTCTTGGATAGATCTCTACCATGCACTCTAGCGTAAGTACTTTTCTCACATGCACTGACTGTGTTCCTTTTGTTAAGATGCCAGGAACTGTGTCGCTGATTTCTGGGAACTGCACTCTCTTCCTTGCTGGTACTGTGGAGTCGGTTGGTATTTCTTTGTTCCCTTGTTTCATCATTCACGATCCATCCTCTCAAGTCTTCGCACACTGTGCTCAAAGCTGCTGCGTTTTTGTGGGTTTTGACATTTTCTTGAGTTTAACGGCTTGTATCATAACTTTGGTGTTGCTTTCAAGGCTCTCAAGACCAGTCAATCCGTGACGTGAATGGGAGTAGACCTGAGGACACCAGTGATGATTCGTGATGCCTGGTTCTGAATTCGGGCAACTTTGTCAAAGTTGGATTTTGATGCAGTCGCCCATGCAGCCACATCATACTTAAGGGCAGGTCTTACTCGTCCAAGGTAGGCCTACAGTGTCTTCTGAATGTTGTTGTAATCGGCTCCCCAGGATGTTCCAGACAACTTCTTCATCAAGGCTGTTCGCAGTCTGGCTCTTGCTGTGTATTGTTTGATTTAGCTCTTCCAGGTCATCCTGGGGTCAAAGGTAACCCCAAGTTAGGTTGGTGTTTTTGATCCTGGGATATGTGTGTCCGCTCACTTGGAGATGTGCCCGCTGTTCCTGTGTGGCCAAAATGAAGATGGTGTATGTTGTTCTTTTTGGCGTTGATGGTAGCCAGCCTCTTCTTTGTCTATTTCTCAATCTTTCTCAGGGCTTCCTACATTCTCACTATAGTTAAGTTTTGCTAAGAGCACCAGATGACCAGGTCGTCTGCGTATAGTAGGCCTACCTACTGGATCTAGATTTAGATTTTTCCCCCTTCTTTTTAAATTGTGATACATGTACAAATGCAAACCAGCTGCTATCAGTGTGTGTGTGTGTGTGTGTGTGTGTGTGTGTGTGTGTGTGTGTGTGTGCAGTTATACTTTCTGTAGGCTGATGAAATGCAAAATCTCGAAAAGTTCTCCTTTCTCTCTCAAAATTCATAAGATTTGCAGGTATTTCTTGAAAATTCACTTGTCTTTCATAAGTGTAGATGGTGTCTTTTAAAGAAATTTGTATACTTAAAAAAAGTCTTGAGTCTTTAAGACTGTTTGCTTATCATTTTGGGATGCGTTCTTGCTTTTCAGTTCCTGTTAGTGTTGATATTATTTTTGGGGTGTATTGCTGTTAGGTTTATTCTCCCGTTAGGAGAAACAGCTACCAGCAGATTGGACAGAAGGTGTCATCGTGAAGATCCCAAAGAAAGGAGCCCTGAACAATTGTAACAACTGGAGAGGAATCACTCTGCTATCTGTTCCCAGCAAGATTCTGGCAAAGATCATCATCAGACGAATCTCAGAGGCAGTGGACCAACAACTCAGAAAGGAACAGGCAGGATTCCGACCAGGAAGAAGATGCATAGGCCAGATCTTCACCCTGCGCAACATCATCGAACAGTGCACGGAATGGCAGAGACAACTGTAGGCCTATATCAACTTCGTAGATTTTGAAAAAGCCTTTGACAGCATTCATCGAGAAAGTGTATGGCGCATACTCCGAGCATATGAAATTCCACAGGGGATTATCCAAGTCATTAAGAGCTTCTACAACAACTTCACGTGCAGAGTAGGAAACAGCAAAACCAGTTTCAGTGTACAAACCGGCGTCAGACAAGGCTGCCCCATGTCAGCACTACTCTTCAACCTGACAATTGATTGGGTGATGAGACAGACAACAGCTGACCAGTCACGGGCATCAGATGGACCCCCTTCTCAACGCTTGAAGACCTAGATTTTGCCGACGATCTGGCACTGCTCTCACATACCCACCATCACATTCAAGAGAAGACATCCCGTCTCAGCACTTTCGCACAGCAAGTAGGCCTGAAAATCAGTCTGAAGAAGACAGAGGTGATGACACTGAACGTTCAGAACCCCTCACCGGTCACAGTGAATGGAGAAGATTTACCAACAACTGAAGAGTTCACGTACCTCGGGAGCACTGTTAGGCATGACGGCGGAGCAGGCAGCGACATAAAGAACCGGATTAGCAAAGCAAGAAAGGCTTACAGAAATCTGAACAATGTGTGGAAATCGTCCCAGTACAGCACCAGGACCAAACTAAGACTATACCAGAGCTGTGTACTTTCCACCCTTTTGTACGGCTCGGAGTGCTGGAGGATGACTGAGAGTGACCTCGACAAACTATCCACATTCCACACGAAGAATCTCAGAAGAATCTTGCGCATCTTCTGGCCTGAGACCATCTCCAACCAAGAACTTTTTGCCCGTTGCAACCAGGAAAGCATGGACACCATCATCATGCATAGGCGATGGGGATGGATAGGGCATATCTGCCGTCGGGAACAGGGAAACATCGCCCGAACAGCCCTCCACTGGACACCAGAGGGAAAACGCAAACGAGGACGACCCAAGAACACTTGGCGTCGGACTGTCGAAACAGAGCTGAAGACCTTCCAACATACCTGGGGAACCATTCAGAAGCTGGCCCAGGACAGACAGGAGTGGAGAACATTTGTTGCTGCCCTACGTGCCAATAAGGCACAAAGGCATTGATGATGATTATTCTCCCGTTGAATTTGTAGTCATCCATACCACAAAAAGGGTGAAAGGAATTAAATCTTGAATCTTGTGCGTGTGTGTGTGTGTGTGTGTGTTTGTGTGTGTGTGTGTGCGCGCGTGTGTGTGTGTTCTTTCAATATCAGTGTTCCACTGAGCCAATAGAAGCCACCTCCCCCAACCCCCTCCCCCGTTTCCGCAAAAGGGAATCATGATTAATTAATAGTTATAAGAATGGAATGGGAGCTTGATATAGTAAGGGTTGTAACTGTACCAGGAAATTAAGGAGACATTTTTTTTTATCTCCCTTATTACACAGGCTGCAAAAGTCTGTGTTAAATTAAGTATGATTTAAAAAAAAAAAGCTATAGTGTGTTTTTAATTTTAAAATGTTTTTATTCTTTTATTTCGAGAATAATGGAATAAGCACTCATGTGCTTTTTTTTCATCCAGTCCCCGGGTATGCAGTTTAAAAAAAAATTATCATCCGTTCCCACAGGCACACAATGGCCTACTCTTCCGAAAAGCGGAACGGGTTTTATCGTGTGCGCAAGATGTTCTGCACACGGGACTTCGGTTTATAATCTCATCCGACGTGTGTATGTGTGTGTGTGCTTATTTTTTTGATTGTTTCATAGCATCTGCCAGGACAATCAGATAGCTGTGGCCTGTTTTAAGGCTTGGGGCCTTGGAAAAAATGGGATATTTCAGACTCTGTACAGAATTAAACAAGAGTTACGACTGGCACGACTCTAATGAGCGTGAATTTCGCCCTCAGCTGTTTTTTTTGGCTTGCTTCGTTTCTGTCAAATCGCAAATGTTATACTGTATAGCACATTGCTTTATCTGTGTGGAAGCCAGGCAGATAGATAACAGTGGGGGAAGACGTGTTGGCAAAATACAGGTGCCACTTTTTATCCTCCAGGTTTTCTCTCATGATCAGTTAGAGTGAGTTTCTTTTTCTTCTCTATTTGTTTTGTTTCTTCTTCTTCTAACGCTCAGAGACAGCAACTATTATTGTTTGTCAAATCAGCGAAAATGCGTTACGTTGCCGTTAGGCGCCTAACAAGTCAGGCCCAGCGTATCCGACTTTGGCGTGAGGGAGAATTGTGATTTTTTTTTATAAAAAAGGCCGGAGAATGGACCAAGAAGGCAGAAAATAGACAAGAAGGAGGTGACGGGAAGAAAAGGAACAAGGCAGAAACAAAGAGAAGGACTGAAAAGAGGAATTCCTAACACAGAATTTCCAGAAGGTGGGGACGCTATTTATACTGACAAGCCACCGGCATGCCACGGGAGGATTTGTTTTGTTTGAATTCTACATAATTCTGCCTGGGACCACTATTGTTAACATGGGTTACTAGCTCAGTGGTCAGAGCACTCGCTTTCCCCAGCTAAGGTTAAGCAGCATCGAGCGTGGTTACCACTTGGATGGGTGACCGTTTGCGCGCCTTGGCTTTAGTACAATCCCTTAGTTCACCCAGCTGTAAATGGGTACCTGCCTCTTTAGGGTCAGGGAAGGTAAAGCAGCGAGGGAGAGGAGATGGGCGCCACTCTCAATATGCTGGCCCCTGGAAAAGTTGAGGTCTATGATGCCTCGCTCCCATACGACCACAGAGGTTATGGGACACCTTTACCAGTTTTTACATGTGGAAGAGGTAGGCATGTGCGTTACACACAAAGCCGCAGTTTACGGGATTGTCTTATCTCAATGATTATAACCCAGCCCACCACTCATGCAATGGTCAGGATGAATGAAAGAAGTTCAGCTCCTGGCGGGAATCGAACTAGAAACCTTTCCCTGTGTTAATGGGTAGTCCTACGTTGGCCCAAGCCAAAGGCTTTGTCAGTTCCTGATGTAAGCTAAATACCAAGGCCTGCTTTGAAATGTTGTTCTGTTGTAAAATGCTACGCTAAGATTGTCTTCAGCCACGACATGCTCTTAGCATAAAACCCGGCACTCTCCTTGAAAGGAGAAAGAATCCTCTGAAGTCGGAGTATGGTTGCCTATGGATGGCGAGGTACTTGAAAAGAGCCCACAAACTTCTCATCCAGTGAGTGCGTGTTATCTCACAGTGATTTTCAGGGGGGGGGAGGGGGGGGGGGGGATGAGACAGAGCTCGTATTCTGGTTGTACCCTAGTATGTTAAGCTTAGGAACCCACAACAACAACAAACGGGTGCGTTACCTCTCTAAAAAAATGATAGCACCAAACCGTTGTCTGTGAACGGACTGTTTCATAATCACACATGGAAACAATCCGTTACTGACTGAAACATTTTCATTTGAAGAGAATGAGGAAGAGGAGAAGGATGCAAGATGTATCAAGATTCTTTAAAAACAAATTCTGAACTTCTTAATTATGAAAATTCTTATGTTCTCTCCCCCCCCCCCCCCCACCATCCAAATAAGGAGTGTCAAGGGGCTGTGGCAGAGGTGGACAATATTTCTTTGAGTGTTTTTTTCGTGATCAGTAATACATTGACAGACACTGTGGCTGCATGGATGGGAGCGTTTGACTTCAACGCTGTAGATCCATAAACCCATAGATTCGAATCTTGGCAGTGGTATTTTCTAAGGGGTAGCGATATTTAGGAGGGAGGCCCCCCCCCCCCCCCCCCCCCAGTCAACTTAATGCGCAGATCTGCCAGTGCCTTAATTCCCTCCGTTTATACGTGTGCAGCAGATCAAATAAATGCATGTTAAAGATCATGTGTTTCATGTGAGTTAGGGAAACAACGGCCATACCACGCTGATAGCACCGGTTCTCGTCCGATCACCGAAGTTAAGCAGCGTCGGGCCTGGTTAGTACTTGGATGGGTGACCGCCTGGGAACACCGGGTGCTGTTGGCAATTAATACCCCAGCGCCTGGGCTTTATCACAGTTCTTGATTAAACCATTGACGCTGGGGGCACAACAGCAAGGTGAGAGGCTGTATGACCAGTGGCTTTCCCACTCATGGAATTCCACTTTACAGCTTAGTCTTTAGTGATCGACTATGACTCTCTGACTAGGAGGCTTGACTCGCACAGTCCTTATGTGCTGCAGCCCTGGGAGATTCTTGGCCTTTGGAGAACATCTCCAACGCTGACTGTCCTTATGCTTACTTGGCCGAGAGAGTGGGGATGTACTGTGGGCAAGGCATCTCCACTATAATCAAATTTCTGCCCAGTTTCCAAAACAGCAGCTGCCTCCTCTGCTGTTTTGGAGGTCATCGTCGGACACGACGGACAAACATACATACAGGGAAACACGAAGACTTGGAGAGAGATGGGCTCCACCCACTGAGTTATTCCATTATCCTCGATATAAAAGAATAAAATAAAATTAAACTAAAAAGTTACGAATACACATACAGGCTGTCTATGGTTCTTTCCACCAGGCTCAACTTGCCCAAGAGATACGACCTGAAAAATGTAGCCTGGTACCCTAACGACCCCTCAGCGAGTTATGGGAGAAGAGAGAGAATGTATAGGTGTAGTGTCTAGCTGAATCTTTGTAACATGTATGGAGTGAATTGTACTGCATAGTGTTGACTGATGTAAAGACTGTAATAGCGTATTGATGTTGGTAACGAACGTGTGAATTTTATCAGCAGAGGCGTATAATTGTCTTGAAATGAAGATTTTAAAGAAATTGAACTTTCAATGTGATCGTAAACATATTTTCTTGTTTCTGTAATGTAGATCTATAGTGATAGAGATGCGTACATCATTTTTGAAGTTTTCCCATACTTGCGTTCTATCGATATTAAGCACACAAATGTGTGCGTATGTCCCTCCCCCCCCCCCTCCCCCCCCACACACATTCAATGTACCATCTGGAAATAAAAGTTTGACTTTGACTTCACACACACACTCTCTCTCGTTCATTCATTCATTTTTCTTTGCGTACGCGCCCGCCCGCGCGCGCACGCACGCACACGCGCGCGCGCGCACACACACACACACACGCACGCACGCACCCAGCAAATGTAAAAGAATATGAAAACACTATACACATTCACAACTGTTTATTTTCAACTGGACAAGCCTGAAAGGGATCAGGCTGTGTTCTTGGCTCTACAACTCATGTAAATCTACACCTGCAGCACATAATTATTACCATAGTAGCAGCCTACTACATATCGTAATAATGCTATTAAGTAATAGCCTGCTACGTACCGTAATAATACTACACTTTAATAACCTACCACGGATCGTGATAATAGTACACATTAATGGCCAGCTACCTATGGTATTAATACTACATAGCTTGCTTACCACACGTCGTAGCAATAATACAGAGTAATAGTCTACTACATATCGTAGTGATAGCCTTTTACAAGTAGTATCAATTATACAGAGTAACAACCCGCCACACGTTGTAATAATACTACGTAGTAATAGCCTGCTACACGACGTAACAATTACTACATAGTAATAGCCTACTACACGAATAACAATTACTACGTAGTAATAGCCTACTACACGACGTAACAATTACTACGTAGTAATAGCCTACTACATATCATAATACTACAGAGTAATAACCTGCTACATATCGTAACAATTACTACGTAGTAATAGCCTACTACATATCATAATACTACAGAGTAATAACCTGCTACATATCATAACAATACTACATAGTAATAGCACACTGCATATCCTAATACTACAGAGTAATAACCTGCTACATATTGTAAAAGTACTAGTATAGTAACAGCCTACTACAGATCGTAAAAAATCACTACATATTAATAGCCTACTGCATGTCGTAATAACACTATACAGTAATAGCCTGTTGCATATCGTAATAATACTATAATAGCCTACGACATATAATGATACAGCAGAGTAACAGCCTACTACATTCGTAACAATACTATGTAGTAATACCCTACCTGCTATATGTTGTAGTTATAGCTTATTACTTGGTGGTTTCTTTCCATCCCTTCTCCTCCTCCCCCACCCTCCTATCCAATGCTAGCTATATATTCTGTTATCATTAGCTCTGCTATGTAGGCTACATCTAAGAGGCAATTGATGGTGATACAATTGAAATACGGACCAGGCCATACATATTGTAGCCTGAACCAAGAATTTGATGATGCCTTTTGTCAATAAGGGGGGGGGGGGGGGGGGGAAGCTTCACCATTCCCTACAGTTTCACACACGCAAGCACACACATGCGTATGCACACACATGCGCACGCGCGCGCGCGCACACACACATACACACAGAGGGATATATGTTCCCTCTCTCTCTCTCTCACAGATAGGACACTCAAACACGACGTGCTCGTTCATACATATTCTTCTCTCTTTTCCCTATCGTCTAATATCACTTAATGTGGAAAGACGTTATGGTGAAGCGCACGCGCGCGCACACACACACACACACACACACACAACACACACACACACACACACACACACACACACACACTGTTGTGCACACTGGTAGATCACAACTCATGGTAGCCCATCATGCAGCCCTTCTGATAGTCCAAACGGCCACAGGCGTAACACGTCTGCACACAAGCCATCATCATCATCATCATCATCATCGTCGTCGTCGTCGTCATCATCATCATCATCATCATCAAAATCGTCATCATCACCATAGTCGTCGTCATCATCATCAAAATCGTCGTCATCATCACCATAGTCGTCGTCATCATCATCACCACCACCACCACCACCGTCGTCGTCGTCGTCGTTATCATCATTGTCATCAGCGTAAACGATTAGGATGTTTGACTGAAAGGTTGTAGGTTCGAATCCCATAATTCGGGGCATAGTGTGTGTGTGGTGTGTGTGTGTGTGTGTGTGTGTGTGTGTGTGTGTTGTGTGTGTGTGAAGTCAAGTCAAGTCAAATTTTTATTTCCAGATGGTAGATTGAATAAGCAATGCATTTGTTTTATTTATCTATTTTATTTCATTTTATTCTTCTATATCGAGGATAATGGAATAAGCACTTATGTGCTTTTTTTTTTTACATCCAATCCCCGTGTGTATGTGGTTTTGTAAATTTTGTGATCTATTTCCACCGGCACACTATGGCCTACTCTTACGAAAAACAGAACAGGATTTAACGTATGCGCAAGATGTTCTGCGTGCGTTCACACACGGGGCCTCAGTTTATAGTCTCATGCGAAGGACTTTTGGGGAGAGTGGAGTCTGCACTGATGTTAACTCCACCTAGGAACAAAAAGAACATAATCAATAATATAAACCATCATCTTCTTCATCAACATCATCATAATCATCGTCGTAATCGTCGTCGCCGCCGCCATCACCACTACCACTACCACCACCACCATGTGTGTGTGTGTGTGTGTGTGTGTGTGTGTGTGTGTGTGTGTGCTGTATTAGTTTGGTCTAGTCTTATTTGTTTGTTTGCTCGTTTTGGTTTTAACAACCGTTTATTCAGAAAAAGAAAAATGCATTGTACACAAATACATTTGGAGCAGCAATAAGCTGATGGCTTATAGTGCACAGTGTGTTCACAGTAGAGTGTTCCTAGTGTTTGTTGCTGTTGTTGTTGTTGTTTTTGTTGTTGTTTTCAACTAAAGCTGCCTCCAACCAAGAGTGACTTTGCTGAGGGCTCAATGGAAAGCTTAGACCACGCAGTTCAGTATCACCCACTTTCGGGATGCGGATTGGTTGAAAATTGCTCTTGAAAATACACTGCAGGTATCTGAATCTCTTAGGACTGGGTTGACTCTGGAATAAATTGTGTCAGGAAACGTAGAGTAGAGCCTTGTCATGAAGTCTCAAACCAGGGTCTAATAGATGAGAGAAAAGTTGGGGCTACCTTTTAGACCGCAGATCCACATTGCAATGCAAGCCTATTAGCCAGGCAGGTAAGGGGAGATAATCGTTATGATCCATAGTATCACTGTGCAAGAGGAATTATTTTTAACTAAAACTGCGCAATCCAGTTGGTTAGCCCAACCACTATATCTTATTTTGCTTATGAGATTACTAAGTAAAAAAGAAAGACCGTAATGTGACGGTCTAGTTTAGTTCTTTAGATGTAATGCCAAAAAATCCACACGAAACTCGACAACGAACAGACCACATAGGACGACTAAAATATAAAGAAGGCTATAACTCCCTGCATTAAACTACTATACTTACCCCCTGTGGCACAGGAAAACAGCCAGTGTGAGGTTGCCGGTCGTAAATGATGACGTAGTGGGACGTGAAAAACAAAGAATTCATTTTTTGTGTGATATTATAATGCATTGTAGTTCAATAAATTGGGATTTAGGAGAGAGAGAGAGAGAGAGAGAGAGAGAGAGAGAGAGAGAGAGAGAGAGAGAGAGAGAGAGAGAGAGAGAGAGAGAGAGAGAGAGCAATTTTTGTATGTTTGTATGACATGGCATGCATATTCGAACGTGAGCAAGTGTGCATACGCGCGAGCAAGCATGCACATACCAACGTACACGAAAACGCACGCACGCACGCGCGCGCGCACGCACGCACGCACGCACGCACACACACACACACACACACACACACACACACACACACAGACAAATAAAGCTAGTACATTCGGACACACAAGTCCTCGCTGCAAATGTATGACAAATGCACACACACGTGCATTGTTACACACACACATACACACACACGCACGCACGGAAGCACACACACACACACACGCACGCACACACAACACACAGTTAAATATTCAGGAGGAGCATTATGGGATAGTTTACCTCCCTTTTTAAGATTACCTCCTTTAAAACAAAAGCTTAAGAAACTTTCAAAGAACCATGTAATAGATAAACTGTAGTACCAGTTGTCTTATGCTCCAAATCATGTTACGTCTGGCTTGCTTTGTAAATTGCTATCTTTTACCCTCCTTGCCAAACACAAACTCTCTCCCATCACAACAGCTTCAATAGAATTTGGCAATACGTCAATTCCTTCATCCACTGCTGTGATATATCTTGGGGTTGTTATCGACAACACACTCTCCATGCAAAAATTCAACACCCAGACCTGCCAATCATGCTACTATCAATTATGGCGTATTAGTGCAATTCGAAAGTACCTGTCCACTGATGCAACATCAAAACTAGTCGCGTCTCTCATTCTTTCAGGTCTGGACTATTGCAATTCTCTTCTGGCTGGTCTGCCAGCATGATCAATCCACCCTCTTCAACGTATACAAAACTCTGCAGCTCGACTTATCCTCAGAAAGAGAAAATCTGAGCACATAACTCCTCTCTTGCAATCTCTCAACTGGCTGCCTGTGCCACAGAGAGTTAACTATAAGATTAGTACCCTCTGTTACAAATGTCTCCACAAAACAGCTTCCTCCTACCTCTGCGACTGTCTTCACCTGTACACTCCTTCTCGTTCCCTCCGCTCTGCTGCAGATACCTTGTGTTTACGAATACCAAGATTCAACCAATCCACTGTTGGCCGTCGCTCTTTCTCTGTTTCTGGTCCAGTGATCTGAAATGACCTCCCTCTCCCCCTTCGCCAAAAGCCTACTTATGACACTTTTAAAACCAGCCTCAAGACATATTTATTCCAAATCTGATTTACCCCCTCTTGTTTCATCTCAAATACCCTGCCTAAAACAGCCAAAATCCCATCACCCTGCCAAAGTGTATAATCTGTGTGTGTGTGTGTGTGTGTGTGTGTGTGTGTATGTGTGTGTGTGTGTGTGTGTGTGTGTGTGTGTGTGTGTGTGTGTGTGTGTGTGTGTGTGGTGTGTGCGCGCGCGCGCGTATATGTATATTTGAATTTGTTAACTCTGTTAATTGTTATTGGTTGTATGTATCGCACAGATTTTTAACTGCCACATCCTGATGGAAAAACATCTTCAACATCAGAGAGACCTGTTCCACAACTTCATCGACTTCAAGAAGGCTTTCGACAGAGTATGGCACGAAGGCCTGTGGCAGGTCCTCAGAATGTTTGGCATTGAAGAAGGACTAGTGCAAACCATTCAAGCACTATACAACACCGCAAGCAGTGCAGTCCTTCTGAACAATCAGGTC
>CM054135.1:49106206-49111206 GCA_028751875.1 Rapana venosa
ACACTCACACACACACACACACACACACACACACACACACACACACACACACACACACACACACACACACACACACACACACACACACACACACCACACACACACACACACACACACACACACACACACACACACACACACACACACACACACACACACACACACACACACACACACACACACACACACACACACACACACACACACACACACACACACACACACACACACACACACACACACACACACACACACACACACACACACACACACACACACACACACACACACACACACACACACACACACACACACACACACACACAACACACACACACACACACACACACACACACACACACACACACACACACACACACACACACACACACACACACACACACACACACACACACACACACACACACACACACACACACACACACACACACACACACACACACACACACACACACACACACACACACACACACACACACACACACACACACACACACACACACACACACACACACACACACACACACACACACACACACACACACACACACACACACACACACACACACACACACACCACACACACACACCACACACACACAACACACAACACACCACACACACACACACAACACAGAGGGACGGGATGGCCTGGTGGTTAGAGTGGGGCGCATTAAGCTCTTGATCTGCTGACCCGGGTTCGAATCTCGTTCAAGAGGGTTTTTCCTCAGGAGTTAACATCAGTGCCAACTCCTCTCCAACCCCCCCCCTCCCCCCCTCCCCCCCCCCCCAAAAAAAAAAAAAAAAAAAGTCCTCCGGTTGAGACTATAAACCGAGATCCTGTGTGCGACCGCACGCAGGACATCTTGCGCACAGGTTCAAACCCGTTCCGCTTTTGGAAGAGTAGGCCATTGTGCGCCCGTGAGAACGGATGACAACATTCTCCAAACTGTATACACACGGGGATTGGACGTAAAAAAATCACATGACTGCTTATTCCATTATTTTTAAATAAAATAATAAAAGATAAAAACAAATCACACACACACACACACACACACACACACACACACACACACACACACACACACACACACACACACACACATATACACACACACAAACTCACACACACTACGAAACTCCTTTTACTTACCTCTACCTGGTCAGGTATCATGAAACAAAAGAAATAACAAGAGTTTAAAATAATGAGGTCTATGCCATCCTGTTTGAATGTGAGTTATACGAGATAGATTGATAGACAGCAGGAGAGAGAGAGAGAGAGAGAGAGAGAGAGAGAGAGAGAGAGAGAGAGAGAGAGAGAGAGAGAGAGAGAGAGAGAGAGAGAGAGACAGACAGACAGACAGACAGACAGACAGACAGACAGACATACAGAGAGAAAACTCGAACTCGAAAGATTTATTCACAAAAAGGCCATTGGCCCATACATGAAGGGGAAGGGGGAGGGGGGGGGGGGATGCCAAACTGCTTAGTATTTTAGTGAGAAAAATAAGTAACACAAAAACCAAAAAGTTATTGTATACCCACAACTACCACAATAAAAAACAGTTCCAAACAATATGACTTAAGAAACCAAGATATCTCTTATTCTAAAAGCTTTACACAAATATAAAGCAAGGCTGCGCACAATCTCAGGGTGACTAGACGCCATGAGTAGACAGAATCTAAATAAATTAGGCTGTCTACTATACTTTACCGGAATGTAATTCTGTCTTACATCTTCTAATACTGGATAGCACAGCACAAAATGAACTTCATCTTCCACTGTTTGCTTACATAATGGGCATAGCAACCTGAGGTCATGCAGAGAGAGAGAGAGAGAGAGAGAGAGAGAGAGAGAGAGAGAGAGAGAGAGAGAGAGAGAGAGAGAGAGAGAGAGAGACAGAGACAGAGAGAGAGAGAGAGACAGAGAGAGAGAGAGAGATACAGAGAGACAGACAGTCAGATAGACAGACAGAGAGACAGACAGACAGAGACAGACAGCCAGGTAGGCTAGCAGACAGAGGATCGATCAAGCGCACAAAATGAGAACACCCCTCCCCCGTCTGTGTGTGCTGTGTGTATAAATGTTACATGCATGGTTACGCGCGCGCGCGCATGTGTGTGTGTGTGTATGTGTGTGTGTGTGTGTGTGTGTGTGTGTGTGTGTGTGTGTACGTGCGCGCAAGCGTGTGCGTGCTGGTATGTGTGAACGAACGTTTATGTACACCTGTTACCAATGTTTTATTGGACGCGTATCGACACATATTATCTGTCATTATTGTCTATTTCCCCCTGCGTAATATCACACAAGATGTAAAATCGAAGATAAACACATGTGTCTATGCACGCGCGCGCGCGCGTGCGTGTGTGTTTATTATTTTATTTTATTCTTTTATTTCGAGGATAATGTGTGTGTATGTGCGTCGCGCGCGTGCGTGCGCGCGTAGGTGTGTGTGTGTGTGTGTGTGTGTGTGTGTGTGTGTGTGGATGGGTGTGTTGTGTGAGTGAGTGAATGAGAGGGTGCGTGTGCGCGCGCGCGTGTGTGTGTTGGAAGGAGGGATGTTTGCGCACACGAGCGTGTATGGTTTTATTCATTCTTTTATTTATTCATTCATTCTTTCATCTTAATGGTAATGCAATAAGCGCTCATTTGCTTTTTACAATTTAAACTTTTTTTTTTGACATCCAGTTCCTCCATCTGCATGCGTCTTTATACATTTTGTGATCAGCGCGCGCGTGTGTGTGCCTGTGTGTGTGTGTGCGCGTGCGTGTGTGCTTGCGTCCATACGTATGTGCGTGCGTGCGTGCATGCTTGCTTGAGCTTGTACCGTGCACAGTGGTGCTCTTCTTCAAATTGACAATGCTTTCACGATCCCATGTATCCCCCATGAATGACATTGTAAAAGAAATACTTACGATCTGTGGAACGCAGGATGGAAGACCCACAAGGTGGACATGAAAGCAAACATATAGTCAACGGGTTACCATCTGAAACTCTGTTTCCTGGCTTGGGTTCATTGCAGTATTAGTTTCTGTCCTGCCAGTGTTAGAGTGGATAGATGGTCTTGAGGTATAACGCGCCTGCCTAGAAAGCAAAAAGCACGGGTCGGAAGTGTACGGTGGTTCTTTACCTCCTCATCTATTAGACCACGAGTGGTGGTAGGGTGCTAGTCTTTTCGGATGAGACGATAAACAGAGGTCCCGTGTGTTACATAAAATTATTTAGCGCATGTAAAAGAACCCGAGACAACAAGAGAGTTGTCCCTGGCAACATTCTGTAGAAAAAAAGCCACTCTGATTGGGAAACAATTACAGTTGCAGACAGGAAAAAAGGAATAATGGGTGGCGCTGCTCTTGTGGCGACGCACTCTTCGCGAGGAGAGCAGCCCGAATTTCACGCAGAGAAATTTGCCTTGACTTTAAGTGATATGAAATTAAATGAAAATAGTTATACATTAATATATTGGAAACAATATGCATCTGACATTGACATGGCTGTGTGACTTGACTTATGCCTCTTGGTTCCTTGGGGAACATAGGGCTGCAACAACACCCCTCCAACGAACACGGTTTTGGGAGATCCTCTTCAGCTCGGCCCATGTCATTCCGGCTGCCTTCGTTTCTTCGTCAACACTTCTGCGCCAGGTCTGCTTTGGTCGACCAACTTTCCGCTTCCCTTGTGGATTCCAGTCAAGGGCCTGTCTGGTGACATTTGACGCAGGCTTGCGGAGTGTATGGCCGATCCATCCCCACTTCCTTTGTTTAATGATGGACTCGATTGGGGTTTGTCTGGTCCTGTCCCACAGTTGTTTGTTGGATATGACTTCCGGCCACCTGATGTTGAGGATGTACCTGAGGCATTTGTTGGTAAAAGACTGGAGTTTGTGGGTGTTGGTTTTTGTTACCCGCCAGGTTTCTGAGCCATAAAGTAGGACCGATTTGACATTGGTGTTGTAGATCCGAAGCTTATTTTGAAATGAGAGGGCTGTTGACCTCCAAATTGGCCGAAGGGTGTTGAAGGCGTGACGGGCTTTGTTGATTCGGCACTTGATGTCTTCATCTGTTCCCCCATCTTTACTGACGACACTGCCCAGGTAAATAAACTTGTTGACTTCTTTGATGGTTTCTTGCTGCAGTCGCACTGGGTCATGTGTTTTGTTGTTCACCCTCATGATCTCCGTCTTCCCGATGTTGATTTGGAGGCCAGTCTTTTCAGCTTCGTCAGCAACACGACAAAGCTTCTCTTGTGCGTCTTGTTGCCTGTGGGAGAGAAGGCTGATGTCGTCTGCGAAGTCCAGGTCTTCCAGCTGCTTCATGAGGGTCCACTGTATGCCGGTTCTCCTGCCTGCTGTGGCTTGCCGCATTATCCAGTCAACCACCAACAGGAAGATGTTGGCGACAACAGACAGCCCTGACGAACACCGGTCTGTACGGAGAAGGCTTCCGTCAGTTTCCCTTCATGGATGACTTGACAGGTGGCATCTTCATATAGCTGCTGGATGATGGTGATGAACTTTGGTGGAAAGCCATAGTGATGCATCAGTTTCCAAATGACATCTCTGTCGACGCTGTCAAATGCCTTCTGGAAGTCGACAAAGACTGAATATAGGGGGTCTGCCACTCCAGGGACTGCTCAATGATGATGCGCATTGTGGCGATTTGATCTGTGCATGATCTGTCTTGCCTAAAGCTGTTCATCCCGAAGTGTCTTGTCCAGTGCTGTCTTCAGTCTGTCTAGCATGATCCTTGTCAGTACTTTCCCTGGGATGGACAGTAGCATGATTCCTCTCCAGTTGTTGCAGGAGGACAGGTCCTCTTTCTTTGGCAGCTTGACATGGCTGTGTGGGTGGCTGGGAAAGGCTGGAGACAAAGTCTGGAGAAAACTGTCGACCGACATGTCCCTCACGTCCCCCCCCCCCCCCTCTCCTCCCATCCTCCCTCCCCCCCCCCCCCCCCCGCCCCCCCTCAACAAACAT
>CM054135.1:49113706-49133706 GCA_028751875.1 Rapana venosa
TCCGGCAAGTTCAGGGAAGGGATCACCCGTGGACTGTTGAAATCAGACCCTGAGATGATGCTGCCTTCCCCGCTGCTGCTGAAGGGTCCGGTGTTGGTGCTAGCACGCGTGTTTTGGCGGAGTCTACTCTGGCTGGGAGAGTTGCGGTAGTGGTCCAGAATCCGTTGGCGTTGCTGCTGTTCCACGCGAATGCGTTGCCGGTGCAGGTTTTCCCAGTGCTGCCTCACGCCTGTGCTGGTCAACCTGTTACACAGAGAGCAACATTTTCACTGCTGAGAACTCTGATGTGGCAGGGATGGCTAACTGTATACAAAGTGTGCAGGCTAGTAACAGATGACAAGAATCGTGGTTAAGCCATTTTCATTAAGTGAACACCATAGAAATGGGCTTGAATGCAAAATATCAGCCTACCACAATCAAACAATATATTGTGTATTCTCTATCATGTTAACCCCCCCCCCCCCCCCCCCCCCACACACACAAAACAACAACAACAAAACCGAATGGTGCGCGCGTACAATCATTTATACATTTCGTCTCATACGACTCCAGATCTCATTTTGTAAAATATTAGGCTGCCAAAATCGCACAACATATGGCAGGCTGCATATCATGTTCAAACACTCACAGATGGTGTATACAACACTTTATACATTTCTCGTCTATTATCACTGATATTGAAAAGACATAAAATCTAAAGAACGAACAAACATTTCATTTCATACGACCCCAGGTTTCATTAAAAATTGTAAAATATTCAGCTATAAAAAAATTCGCACAATATGGTAGGCTGTATGCATGTTCAAATTCACCATGGTGCATACATTTCATACATTAAATTTCACACTGTCCCCAGGTCTAATTTCATTAACACAAAATATACATAGCATCATGAAATTCCAGCTTACATGATGTTGCATGGAGTAGATCTAGAGTTAATCCGAAAGGTGTACAAAACTGAATATTCTTACACCACCAACAGAAACTAAAAACCATTAAGGCCTTTGTACCCACAAATAAAAAATGGCGAGAAAAAAATAAAGGGGTGGGGGTGGAGAGAGATAAACAGCTTGTAAAAACGTTTTCTGGCAACAAACACCCCACAAAATGTGATATAGCAACACTTCTCACGTGTATATTAAAGGCAACTGTTTTCTGCATCAAAAATATTACATCACAGGAAAACAATGACCAAACTTGGGATGCAGGCCTAATCTAGTTGTCCCACATTTAGCTCTGATGATTTTGTCAGCTCTGAAATAAAATTTTAAAAAACCAGAAGAGAAAACAATGTGTGAAAGTTGTTGTTGGTCTGTTGTCAACTTCCACCTCAGTATCACGAATTTGTCTCACAGTTCTTTATGAGCTACATCTTTAAGGAACATATGAAAACGAAAGCACACATTCTGTTCCAAAGCAAAACTACTCCATATACCAATATGGCTAAACTGCCTCACAACTTAGAAAAAAACTACACACACACACACACACACACACACACACACACACACACACATGTCTAAAATCACTTAATGTGAATAGACCTTAAACTGAAGATATCACACACACTCACACACACTATTTGTCTAATATCACTTTTGAGTGAACAGGCCTTAAATTAAAGAAAGTAACACACACACACACACACACACACACACACACACACACACCCCACACACACACACACACACACACACTCTCTCTCTCTCTCTCTCTCTCTCTTCTTTCTCTCTCTCTCTCTGTCTCTCTCTCTGTGTCATTGCCACATTGGGCAATGACAATAAATTGGTCAAAGTGTCAAAGCATCTCTCTCTCTCTCTCTCTCTTACTTGGTAGCTTTGATGAATTGCTGTCGCAGCTTCTTCTCCACGCATCTCTTCTGACTCTGGTGGGTGAACAGATGGACAAGCAGTGTGCGGTGTCCACACGCGTCACATTTTACCTCTCGAAATTCACATTCATGCTTGTGCTGTTCTAATTCCGCGCGCTTCACTTTCATTGGACAGCCCAATGGGCACGTGACTGGCGCTTGCGGGCATTCTTCTGCCACGTGATCTGCCTGATCCGCTAATCTGCATACCTGTTGTTTTGTTTTTTTGGAGAAAATTAAAAGAGAAATAAAGTTGACTTGAGAGCCATAATCTCAGAAATACAGTCAAAGCAAAAGACAGCAACCACCCCCAAAAATCAATGATTAGGTAGTGTCATATCTTGAGTGTTTAAAAATCAATTTTATTATGTCTGATGCCATTACTGTTTGTACACTCACTATCAAAAGTTGTGTTAATTTCTTTAACTCATTGTTTGATCCTTAAGATCGACATTTTGGGGGGATCACCTTAGATTAACCAACCAACACCACACACAACAACACACACACACACACACACACACACACACACACACACACACACACACACACACACACACACACATCACAAACACCCACCCCCTACCCACCCACACCCATACCTTGCCACACTCATGCTTGCAGCAGGCACAGAGATTTTGAAGCTTCTCTCTCTCTCACTACCCCCCCCCCCCCCCCCCCCCCCCACTCCACAACACACACCACACACCCACCCACCCACCAACCAACACACAAACACCCCACTCCACCACCACCCACCCACCCTACCCACACCCTTGCTTGCAGGGGGCACAGAGATTTTGAAGCTTGATCACACACCACACACCACCCCTCCACCCCATCCCCTGCCCTCCTCACACACAACACCCACTCAACACCCCCTCCCCCAACCACACAGAACACCCACTCACCGACCCACACTCCACAAATAACCCACCCCTACCCCCTACCCACCCACCCATATCCCCTACCCGGGGACGGGATAGCTCAGTGGTCGGAGCACTCGCTTTCCTCCAGCCAAGTTAAGCAGCGTCGAGCGTGGTTACCAATTGGATGGGTGACCGTTTGCGCGCCTTGGCTTCAGTACAGTTCCCCCAGCTGTAAATGGGTACCTGCCCCTCTTTAGGGTCAGGGAAGGTAAAGCAGCGAGGGAGAGGAGATGGGCGCCGCCCTCAACACGCTGGCCCTAGAGAAGTGAGGTCTCTGACGCCTCGCTCCCCTACGACCTTAATATAGGTTATGGGACACCTTTACCTTATCCCCTACCCACCAAAACCAGGCGCAGTACCTTGCCACACCCATGCTTGCAGCGGGCGCGGAGATTCTGAAGCTTGACCGTGACTGGCACAGGCGGGGGCTCAGTGGCCTCTTTGGTCAAGTGCGTGTTGCAGGTGGGGCAGGTTCGAGTCTTCTCTTTCCTTAAGCGGCGCCTCAGACAGGCAGAGCAGAAGAGGTGAGGGCAGGCGTTCTGCACTGGGTGGACCACCACCTTGAGGCACTCCTTGCACACCAGGTCTTGGGGAACCTCGTCCTCGAAGAGCTGGAGGTCCATACCCATGGCTGAGTCACTCTAGGGCCAGGAGAGATGCTTCGTGTAGGTGTTTTTTTCTTCTTCTTCCCCCTTTTGGAGTGTGAAGTCACCCTCTGTGGATGATAAATATTGTGTCCTGTGACGTTGAATGGGTTTTCAGTGGTAAGATATCGTATTGTATATTGTTGTTGTTGTTGTTGTTGTTGTTGTTGTTCTTCTTCTTCTTCTTCTTCTCTTTCTTCTTCTTCGAACGGTCAGACAGCAACTATTGTTATCCGTCATATGAGCGAAAACGCGTTGCGCTGCCTTTAAGCACCTGACAAGTCCGGCCCAGCACATCCGACTTCGGCACGGGAAAGAAAATCTTTTAAAGTCTTTATGGGGGAAAAAAAAAGCAGGAGAACCGACCAAGAAGGCAGAAAATAGATGAGAAGGAGGTGACAAGAAGAAAAGGGGCAAGGTAGAAACAAAGAGAGGAATAGAAAAGAGGGAATTCCAAGCATAGAATTTCCAGAGGGTGGGAATGCTGTTTATACTGACAACCCCACAGGGAGGTATTGTATATCATTTTCAGTCACCACAGATTTTTCTGCGTGAAATTGGGGCTCCTCTTCCTGGGGAGAGCGCGTCGCGTCGCCACAAGAACAGCGCCGCTTTTTAACAAAATCCTGTCTACGAGTGTTTGTTTCATTATGAGAGTGGGAGTTTTAGATAAGAATTTTGCCAAGGACAACTGTTTTGTTGGTGCGAGTTCTTTTACACGTGCACTTAATATGCTGCACGTGGGACCTCAGTTTATCGCCTCATCCGAAAGACTAGCATCCAGACCACCACTCAAGGTTTAACAAATGGGGTAAACCTTCGGGCACAAACTGGGGGTCGAACTCGCAATTGTCACTTTCTAGGCAGGTGCGTTACCTCTAAACCACCGATCCACTTGATTATATTGTGTCATATTATTGTCGACTGTCAACTGTAGCTACATTGCTTAAGGCCTTTTCTTCTTCTTTTATTGTTTGTTTTTGTTTTTGTTTGTTTGTTTTGGGGGTTGTTTTCTGATTTTAAATTTAAAAAAAATACAAATAGGCTACTTGATTAACCAGAAACAAGATAAATTCGTAATAGTTATAAGCAGAGCTATAAAGTAAAAATTCGTCACATAAGATAGCACGAACCCCCCCCCCCCCCCCCCCCCCCCCCCTCTCTCTCTTTCACCCGCGCGCGCGCATAACATAATTAGTCTATACACACAATCCTTCAATCAAAAAAAGAGTATTCAATGTAGCCTATATAAAGCAACATAAAATGTCTATACTTCACATCGATATTAATGGTGCAAAGAGACGATGACGTAAAATTGTGTATAGGCCTACTAGATCTAGTGATTCTCTTACTGTCTTAGTGACGTAACAGTCATATCCAGTTACCCATAGTTTTTGTTTTGTTTTGATTTGCTCCTTTGTTTAGAACATACTTCCAGGCTATGAGAAACAGGTATCTCATCTCGCCCCCGAAAGCCTTAAGTCACAGCACTGAACAATCCTGTTAGGGAAAAAAAAATCTCATTTCGAACAGTGGAATCAAGACACAGGGATTGACGTATTCCTCGGCAATCTGACGCTATCACTGTCACATTCAATAAGAGAAGCTCCATGTCTAGAGGTTGCAGTGAGGACACACGACCAGGATTACTTACTACCTGATAACATCGAGCCCTGACTACATAGTGAAAATCCTATAGTAAAGCAGTGTCATTCCAGTTACGGCTGACATCAAACTGGACTTATCTTTCCTTTCCCCCTGAACCCTTTGTCGTTCGATTTCTTCAGATCTGCACAAGCAATAACATGATGCCTAGGAGGAACCAATAACAATCTGCCTATCAATACTCATCATGCTCTCCGTTCTGAAAGAATTCAAAGAACTGAAAGATACTGAAGGAAATGCGATAGCGGTGATATTTGTGGCAAATTTTTATTACTTTTTTCAGTGTCCATTCTTCACTGAAACTAGTGTACAAAATTGTTGCAAAATATTAAGCCAAATATTCAAATACTAGGAAGTATGAACAATTCTTTTCTGCAACAAACTGGAAGATTATGTACAATGTTGTTCAACTGATTAACACTATTAGAAAAAGCAACAACCCCGAAAAACCATTAACCTATATTAAAGAAATTTAGAATAGCTAAACGAACCATGAAATATATTGTTTGTTCTTTACCATTGTATTGAAAGACTATGAGAGTGAATGGAGCATATCAACCTAAGTTCTTCAGTTATGTTTTTGTTTCTTAATATTTGCGCAATCCTCCATATTCCTAAAGGGATGACAGGAATTAAAGGTTTTGATTTTGAATTTTGGAAATCACATGGGAAACTGAACTAAATTTTGTAGGCAGTGTATAGGTTTAGTAGGCAAATTAACCTGGCAGAACCAATCCCTCTCTTAGTGGCAAAACGGATGCTGGCTGTAGTCGAGTCAGCCATTCCACCGGCATTAAGGTCGCGAACTCTTTTAGGAAAGGCGAATGAAGGCTTTTTTGTTTGTTTATTTTTGTTGTTGTTCTTGTTGATGTTGCTTTTTTCGTTCTTCGGCTAGAGCTCCGAGGCGCACCGATGGTGAGACTTTTGCTTATGCGACCGTTTTTGTTAATTTTTTTGTCAAGGTGGCCGCATTCCGACTTCGGGGATGGTATCTTAACACGACATCTTTTTCATCCGTTCTTACCGGCATGAATAGCTTACTCTTGTTAAAGGTGGGACGGGTTTTGACGTGTACGCAATATGTTCTGCGTGCATTCTTTTTGGTTTGATTGTGTTATAATAGTCCGAGCAGAGCTATCCTACTTAGGGACATTACCATCAACCAACCATCACAGAATGTTAGATGCATTCGCACACGGGACCTCGATTTATATTCTCATCCAAAGGACGTTCGGGGGAGCGGAGTCGGCACTGATGGTAAAATTCTCTTTAACGGGTGTCTCGGTGGTGGCTCGAACCCTGGGTCGTCAAATTACGAGCGCAACGTTCTGACCACTAAGCTATCCAGCCCACCAACAGTTAGAATCAACGTATGGGTCTGTCTTAGCCCACCGTTAAGGTAGTCACATTCCGTCTTCGGGGATGATGTCCTAACATCTCTTATTTCAAGGGATTTTCATAAGGGCAAAACTAAACTGTGAATAATATCAAAGACTACTGCGTGAAAAGGGTAAAGGACTAAAATTCTAAAAGCGTTAGGCTGGCTAGCTTATTTTGCTGGGATATAGATCTAAGTTTTGCTTTAATCTCGTTAAAAACTGGACAACATGAAATGTACTTCATCTTGTATTGGCTCATTACATTAATCCTGCCCCCCCCACCCCAACAAACAAAAACAAACAAACAAGCCTGGATTGGATTCAGTATGCATTCTCTACCTAAGTTTGTGAACATTTATATTTGACATATTTAGTCTCAATCAATGCACACACAACCACACCACACACACACACACACACAACACACACACCACACACACACACACAACACAGTGCGTACACAGACAGGCAGGCAGACCGACTTACCTGCAGTTGAGCTGTACACTAAAAAACTCAGTGGCCTCTGTACAAAAAATGGAATAAACTGTCCTGTTCAAACGCGATGGAAGGCACCTGGTTTTACAACGAAATATCCCATGTGTTGACCAAAAAAAATCCACAAAAAAAATCAGCAAAACACAGCTGACATTTTCGAACACACCCCACACACACCACCACACACACACCACACACAACACACACACACACACACACACACACACAGATTTCAAAGAAAAACCGCAGAGAAACTAGATGGAATATCACTTGATTTGCAAAGAAATCAACTATAGTAAAAGTTCAACGAAAACCAGAAGTTTTTTCAAGCTGGCATTAACATGCATCTCTATCCTCCTATTTCTACCTATTCATTTATCGATCTATTTTTTGAATGAATGCGTTTATTTCTATATTTTGTTTATCTATTTATGTATTACTGTTTGTTAGAATATAGACTCAGCACTTTTTTGGTTTTAAAGAACCGCAATTAAAACACACACACACACACACACACACACACATGCGCGCGCGCGCAAACATACATATATATCTATAAATCACTGAAACTACAGGCTCGAAATTTGTAATTGTGCTCATGGAAAGGTTTTGAACCTTCATAATCCTTACATGTACGATTCGTCTTCTTCAGAACTCAACAACAGGTTTTCAAAACTGCCAAAAACCACCAAATCGCCAGCACTCACAAAAAAATCATAACATAAAATAAAAACCAAAAAAACAGACACAGCCAAGCAGGAGCCTACCTACCACACAGATGAAACATACACAGTGTTAATATATACCAAGACAGGTGCCAAGGAGTGAGAGGCGTGAGGCACAGCTGTTCATACCGAGAGAGGATTGACCATTGTTAACAGCGCGACTGTGGCAGAGTGCCATTTGAACGGTGGAGAGACTAGGGACCAGCACACCAGCGGCGGTGTCGGCTAGTGGATGTCTTAGGCTAAGCACCACCAACCCATTGACACGAAGAGATTGCAGCAGTTCCAAGGTGTTTATTAGCGCTGGAGCGTGCAACGTGGCTCAAACTTGCCTGTGAACCCCACCCCCACTCTCTCTCTCTCTTAGCCCCTTAGCTTTGAGGCAGTGTTGCAAGTAAAGTGTTTTAGCCTAACCTTCACAGTGCTTTGTCATTTACCCACTTATTCTTAGGTCATGAGTCTGAGAGAGAGAGAGAGAGAGAGAGAGAGAGAGAGAGAGAGAGAGAGAGAGAGGTTTATGTTTTGTTTGTTTGTTGGTAGGTTTTTTGTTTTGTTTGTTTGGTGTGTGCGCAAAAGTTGTATTCTCAAACGAAATAAAACCGAAAAAACCCCCTCAAGCTGAGCCTTATGCAATATATACGTATATCTTTTCTTTGTTGCAAAATTATGTAATAATCAATTGTATTTAATGCGTTTGTTTGGTGTATGTTCTCATAAAACGCAGTGATTTTCGTTATTGAATGGTTGTGCTAGACACGTTTTCTGTTAGCACAGCAAGATAGGTTCTAAGCCGTTTGGTGTTCACACGTGTTTCTGTTGCCTGAGAACGACGCAAACTTGTTGATGCTCTCTTGTCATTACTTAGCGTTGTTCAAGCAGAGTTAATTCTAGAAAAAAAAGTGCCCAAAACTAGCTGGGGTCCTGTACATTATTGAACTTGAAAGTAATGCTTGAACAGAACATACATCTGTGATTGCCACAGCCGGTGAGTGTTGGGAGTGTGTGGGGCTGTAAGATGGAGAGCATCAATGACTATTTTACGCTATAGAGCAACCTGAGGAAGATTGTGTGGCCGACGGAGATAACCCTGCAAACCAAGCTGTGCAGGCCCACGAGAGGAGCTGGAAAGGACATGCCATTATTTTCCCCAGACATATCTGACGGTGTTTTGTTTTTCTTTGTTCTCTTAGAGCGTTTTGCTGTTTGTCTTGGGTTGTTCCTTTCAGTTTTAGAGAGAGAGAGAGAGAGAGAGAGAGATGAGAGAGAGAGAGAGAGAGAGAGAGAGAGAGAGAGAGGAAGAAGACAGACAGACAGATATACACAGACAGAGAAATTGAGTATGTGATTGTTTGCCTACCATTATTAATTCAAGGTAGCCCAATTCTAACTTCGGGGATGAAGTCTAGACACAGCACCAGTGTGCTTGCATTTAAAAACTGTTGCCATCCATTCCTACCAGCACAATATAGCCTACTCTTCTGAAAGGCAGAATGGGTTCTAATATATGCGCATGACGTGTTCTACCTGCGGTCATACACTGCACTTGGGTTTATAGTCTCATCCAAAGGACTTTCAGGGGAATGGAGTCAGTACTGATGTTAACTCCAGGGCAAAAATTCCCTTGAATGGGCGTCTTGAACCCTTACCAACAGACTTCAATGCTATTACCACTAGACTGTCCCCCCCCCCCCCCCCCCCCGCGAGTTTTTACAGAGAGAGAGAGAGAGAGAGAGAGACAGACAGACAGAGGCAGTTTGAGAGAAGAACAAAACCCCCCAGAGCAACAGAGATGTAGACAGAGTTAGCAAAAAACCCAAGAGATACAGAGAGACTTTGTAAGAGTGAGAGAGAGAGAGAGAGAGAGAGAGAGAGAGAGAGAGAGAGAGAGAGAGAGAGAGAGAGAGGAGACTTTGTAAGAGTGAGAGAGAGAGAGAGAGAGAGAGAGAGAGAGAGAGAGAGAGAGAGAGAGAGAGAGAGAGAGAGATTAATTCTAAAAGAAAGCACACAATTAACCAGCACTATCATTTGGAGAGAGAGAGGTAAAACAACTCCATTATAAAGCAAAGGATGAAACAGGTCTATAAGGGTCAATAACAAAACTGATGTAAAATCAATAAAAAGAAGATAATTGTGACCAGAAAAAAACACAACAAAACTGAATTCAAAGGCTGACTTTCATATTTATTGAAACCATGTGCTGCATGGAACAGCTCTCTCATATCAATCATAACACACACACACACACACACACACACACACACACACAGACAGGAGTTACACGAAAACAATTCAGACAGCTAAAGACTTTACAAAACACAACAGAAATCAGATTCTGTACATAAAAGTAAACTAAGGCCTCGAGGTCTGGAAAAATGTGAACTCCAACTTCAAAGGAAGAAAAAAAAAAAGAAAAAAAAAAGAAAACAGAAAAAAAGGGGAAATGAAACAGTCACCAACCAATTACAGTACAAATGCTACATTTTCTGATTAACTTACTTGAAGGACTTGACAAAAAAGAGCACAAAAAGCATTCAATCAAGAAAATTCACTTTAACATTCCAGTTTCAACAATGCCAACAACAAAAAGACAACTGAAAAAACCCAACCCCAAAACATAAAAATTAATGAAGGAATATCCCCTTTAAAACAAAAATACATTTATTCCATAATCCCCAAAGCAAACTGATGACATACACCTTAAATCAATTTAGAAGATGTTAATTTTTTAAAGACAAATTTCCTAACGTGTATAAAATATAATTATAGACAGGTGAAATAAACGAACCTCAGTGGAGCAAGCCACAATGTCATCTCAAATGATGTAAACCTTTTTGACTTAACAAGCCCAAAAATTTGTGGAATCAGTTTTAAGCATATTTTGTCCAGGAAAAAACCAAACCAATCACACGCCAACAACAACAAAAAGAGCTGTGAGCATGAAGTACTGGCCGAAAACAAAAGTTGGGTATAAATGAAACGTTTTTTTCAATTCTTCTCCTTTCCTCTGCTTCCCTTGCCCTCAGACAATCTTTCAAAAAACTATGTGTGTGTGACAACACTGTCTTTATCATTATTGCTTATAGCTTCTAGTCTGGGCCATGACAGTTTAACAGCATAGTGACTTGACTCAACAGACTAAATGTCAACTTTCAACTGCTGAACCAATCAATACCCCCACCCCCACTCTGTCCACTCATCCCCTCCCCTGGGTAATCATTGTGTAAATTAAATGCTACTTTCAAAGTGAGAAGAGGGAGGAGAGTTTTCACCATCTTCAAACAGCCCCACCGGCATTACTTTGCATGAACTGACAATAATTCATTCAGGATGACAATGCATCAGGCACTTGCACCAACAGAAGTCAAATTATGAATAAGGCTTCATCACCTTAGTAAAGTGAATCATAGTTTTTGATTATTTTAACAATTCCACTGAGTACTGACAGCAAACTGTCATTAATAGTAACATGCACACAAAAAATTGCCACAAAATGTTCTAATGCCTTCTGGAAAAAAAAATTCATGGCCTTTTTTTGTTTTTGATATCATAGTTTATGTAACACGATATAACATAGACCATGGATGTTGAACCACTGCATAATTAACACACTGTAAGTATGCAGAAATGTCTTGGTCACACAGAGAGCGGTAAGTTAGTGATCAAGTTAAGAAAAGGAAGCTATGCTGATTTCCATTTAAAGAATGGTGCAACAAATGACACCTGCTCGACTCTGCATGCGACAACGTGCCTGTTCCTGATATTCGCTACAAGCGAATAAAACCATGTTTTATTTCACACAATCCACAACAGCACACAAAAATTCAAATGCATGTACATAAAGAGAGATTCAATACAAAATAACTAAGCTATCTTCACAGTGGTCATCCATCCCCTGTGGTCTTTGTGCTCACAGTGGAAGAGGTTCTTCAATGTTTTCCTGAATGTGGTGGTTTCCAGACTTCCAGAATGCTCTTCACTAAGTTCCTGAACTAACTGCAGTCTTGAGGTCAGCGTCACAGCATTTTAGCGGACCCCCCAAAAAAGATGTATGCTAAAAATCAAGACATAACCAAAATGTTTCTGAAGGACATCTAAAACTACCCATGTGTTTGGTGAAAAAAAAAAAAAAAGGAGCATCAAGAAAATGCATGAACAGACACTAGTAGTACTTAAGTAAAAACTATCAACTTTGACCTTTGTTACTCAATGTTTCAAAGTGGCTTGTTTTACGATATTACGCATGTAAAACTTTTATCTTGTACAGATGGTGTGTGGCCAACATAACAGTGACCTGTAGTCTGTCAATCAAGTTATGTCAAAATATAGTTTGGTAACTATATTTTTCTTTACTTTTTCTGTTCACCAAACGGGCAGAATCATGTAACATTACTGAACTTTCTGACTCATTAAGTTTCAGCTAAGTTTGAAGCAGAAGTCTGCAACCACATTCTGAACTACTTACACAAAATGTTAAGAAACAAAATAATATCCCAAATATATACTCCTACTGTGTTCTGTTCTGTATGGATATGTCAGAAAAAGAAGTCAAATAAATAACTTTTCCTGAGCTTGCCAAATGATATAAGTGAAAAACTCAAGTCTCCAATCAAAAAACACCCCCCCCCCTCCCCCAAATCAACCTAATATGGTACTAAACTAGCCTCCGTTGAGGAGGTTGTAGAAAGATGCCAAGATCTTTAAAAAAAAAAAAATCCATTTACAGAGTAAACAGTTTATTTCAATCTTCTTTCCCATAAACATTCAACCCCCCTCCCCACCAAAAAGAAAAAAAGGTCCCTACCCCCAAAATAAAAGCAAAGAAACAAATGAAGAACGTTGGAAAATAGAGACATTAAGAATTACACACATTCCACAAAACTATCAGTTTTGGTTTCGCTGCTCAAGGCTAAGTAACTGATACAGGTGGGTGATCTGACACTGAGATACAGTCAGTAGCACCTGAATGCTAATTAGCCATCAGGATCTCTGAAGACTATACATTTAGTATGTACATGAATAAAATGGTTTTCTCCCCCTTTCACAGCTAATTAATGTAAGATTTTTAATCTTGATCCACAACAAACAAACAAAAAATTACATCTCAAACAAACAAAAATTTTAAATGAACCCAGCTACTTTGCATTATCTGGAAGCAACCAACGAAATAATCTTATGATAACACCAAGGGTCAAATATAAATAATTCTCTCATATGCAATTCATGTAGAAAGAACACACTACTACAAATACCAGAAAACATATATCAGACAAATGATCGACAAAAATCATCAACAGATGACATAATTACTTTAACATAATGATGGCACTCCCAAAACCTTTATAAAAAAAATAAATTCCTACACGAACACATTGACCACAGATTTCACTTACATTCTCCCAATATTTCTAATTTTATTTGGAAGCATACACAAAACTTTACACTATTATACACAAAGAGCAAGATAAAGACTGATAAGACTTATGATGATGAGCATCTTTCATACACTTTGTGCCAACAACAACAAAACTCCAACCACGATGATTAAAAAAACAGGAAAAAGTAGAAACAGCCGCACGTCATTGTTGGAAAGACACGACTCATCACTGCTGGAAAGACAAGACTATCAACACAAGGACACGACAGAAACAATGACACGAACAGACAAAATGTGCATGAAGATCATTGTGACCGTAACAAAAATATACACAAAAATTGTGATTGCTCGTATCTGAAAAAATATTCTATCTTTCTTTCACATAGGTAAAGAGACCAAACAGAAAAAGGTATGATTTAAAAAAAACAAAAAAACCAGATGCATAGATTTGAGGTGAAGAAACAAGAATAGGGTGTAGTTCATGAACATCACAAAATATGGCAAATGAAAGATGGGAGGAGATATGG
Organism: Rapana venosa; assembly: GCA_028751875.1. Lineage (NCBI taxonomy): Eukaryota > Metazoa > Mollusca > Gastropoda > Neogastropoda > Muricidae > Rapana > Rapana venosa. The sequence goes on from CM054135.1 coordinate 49,127,315, forward strand.
TGCTAGGGAAGAATGGAGGGGGGGGAGAAAGGGAGGGCGGAGGTGACTTTGTAGCACTGGGAAAAATGCCCCCAAAATCTGGAGAAGAAAGGGGGAAAAAAAATCCAAATACATACTCAACAGCAATGACATGGTAACAGAGCAAAACAACAAGAAGAAAGAGTGCCTAGGGTCAGTTATAAAGAAAGAAATCTTTGCAGCACAGGCTACCCTTTCATCACGAAGACCACGGATGAAGGAAACAGTGAGGTCCTGCATTGGATGTATTCATGACAATTGAGACATAACAGACAGGGAGTGGGAGCTACCTACTATGTCATAGTGATCACAGTTAGTTCATATACATCTCTCTTTGCATGACTTTTTTTTTTTGCACAGCTGTAGCTCTCATCTCCACCTTCCCCCCAATCCTTTAAAAAAAAAAAATTTTTTTTTGAGTGGAGTGGGGGTGGGCATTTCTTTTGGACTTCGTTCTTTTAAAAATTTTTTTTTTTTTAAAGGAGGGCTGAAGTAGTGAAGTAGGCCAAGAGGAAGCAAATTTGCTATCTAAAAAAATGGACTGTTCTGTACAAAGATATTGTACTCTGTTTTTTATGTTGGCAAAAACACTGACATATACTCACCTTTTTTCCATGTTTATCTGTTCCTTAGTATGGCAACTCTTGCATCAATCACAAGGCAAATGCCACAAGCTCACAGTCGCTCATTTTTTCTGATTTGATCTAAGCAAGTTGGTAATTTAACACACTATGAAGTATCTGAAATTTTATTTTACCCCCCCCCCCCCCCCCCCCCCATCTCAATTTAAAAAAACCCAAACATATTCTTAAACATTTACACTTGACCAGTATACAATTGAGATATGCAGTAAATCTTTTATGAATCTAAAGTGCACGAAAACTGGACACCTTAGCAAAGAAGTATAAACAACATGGCATAACATGTTTACAGTACATTTCTCAGAAAAAAGAAAACAACAAAATGATTGATTTTTTTTTTTTTAGCATCCTGACAAAATGACTCAAAAGCTGCAGAATATAATTTTTTGTTGTTGACTTTTTCAATGACAGATTAGGATGCTAAATGTATGAACTATGAATACACCATACGAAGTAGTATCATTCAAAAAACCATTTTAGAAGGCGCAACACAGTTATCAATTAGGAATCACTGAATTTAGTTGGGACACAGTTGCTTACCATCCCAAATGACCAGTTTAGGCCCATGTAAACTTAAGATTGGTACTGCTACGTGTACCCAACTTAAATAAAACAACCCTATACACTTCTAGCTCAACAAATAATTCAATAGTCCTTTCATAGTCTGTACTCACTACAGCATAGTCTTTTGCCATTTTCTTCTTTTTAGGGGGTGGGTGTGGGGGGGGGGTGGTTATTGTGGAATTTTGTGTGTGGCAAGGATGGCAGGGAAACATAACAAGGATGGAGACAGGGAGTGATAAATTATGACAACGAAATAACACCAGAATAAGCTTAACAGTATATCATAATGACTAGGACGAAGAATTAATTAGGGGGGAAAAATCAGTAAGAGAGAGAAATGGTACAAATGGAAGAAAAGAAAGGATAACATATATCAACAACAAAGGCACCAACTGTTCAATTTGAAAGCATGGAATTTTGTGGAACAACCCCTCCATCATTCTTTTGTTTTCAAATATAAAAACCATCTCAGAATGTTTCAGACAGAGAGAGAGAGAGAGAGAGGAAGAAGACAGACAGACAGATATACACAGACAGAGAAATTGAGTATGTGACACAGAGAGAGAGAGAGAGAGAGAGAGAGAGAGAGAGAGAGAGAGAGAGAGAGAGAGAGAGAGAGGGAGGGAGGGAAAGAGAGAGGGAGGGAGAGAGAGAGAGAGGGGGTGAGAGGGAGGGAGAGAGGGAGCGCATGAGCACAAAACCCATTTCAAACTAACCATAAAAAAAATGAGAAATGAATTTACGTATTCATGCATGTTACATCTTCACTCTAAGACAATCTGTACACATTTTTTTAAAACGAATGAATTCATCAAAGAAAAGAAACACTTCAGATTATGCGTAATATGACATGTTATGTAATGAAAAATATGCAAACCACCATTGTTTGTATATCACATAAATTTGCCATAATCACCCACAAATCACAGCACGAAAGAAAACCAAAGCTTTACAATAAACAAAGCCCAACTAATTTACATATGTCATCATTGAACAATTGCATGATTCACGTCATGGGATATGTACATTCTATGAACTAAAAAAATACAAAAAACAAAAAAGCCCCAAAGCAAAACATAAGAAAACAAGAACCCCCCCCACCCCCAAAACAACCCTATCTTAAAAACCAAAACAAACGAACAATGCTGCTACCTTTTGATGTTATCATGGCAACTGCTTGTTATCTCAGCGGAAAGTTTGAATGAATGTTGAAACAGAAATGATCACTCAACTAAGCCTGAAGTATAGGGAGTTTCAGGGTCAAACCCCTCTGGCTGAAACTGGACTTTGTCATGTAGAAAAATACTTTGATAGGCTTTGTTTCCCCAATTTTTTTTTTTTTTTACATCTTAAATATCAACAACAAAAAAGGAGGGGGGTGTGGGGGGATGGTGGAAAAGATTACTGAGTTACTGGAGTAATAATTATATATGCATTTTTTTTTTCTCTTTAAGAGCACCATGCTTGTTCATTTGTTTGCTTTTTTCCTACACCATTTTCTTTCTTTTATATTTAGCGGATGTACACATGACACACTTAAAGCTATAAGCATTTACTTATTGCCTTCAGGTTAAATATGTACATGAAGATATATATATAAAGCCAAACAGTTTTATTACATCAGATTAATCACAACTTATGTAAAAAGTTACTTGAAAAACTTGATCTGAATTCTACTCTAGCCTTGATAGGAATGTCTTACATTTGACAAAAAACAAGACCTGCAAGTGCAAGAAAGACACCAAATATAATTCTAAATTGGTTTTTAAAAACCCTAAAAAAGTATTACATTATACAAATTTCAAACAAAAAGTGCAATGCATACATCTACTGATCAAGTCAAGTTAAATTGCATATTGTTACTATTCACTTTGTTCATAACTCACTCAACCGAACAGGAATTTTGTTTTTTTGTCCAGCCATACACCTGAGTTTTGTCCACAACTGTTTGGTTAAAATATTACAACTGCTGTGAAGGTAAGATGTATTACTTTATTTGCTGAGCAATTTTGGAATAATGATGTAATCCATTTATCTAACCCTAAAAACTTGATAGCTTTTCATCATTTCTCTTCCAAAATGTTTCTGATGACTTAGAAGCCTAAGAAAACTTTTATGATTACAAGATAATGATATTTTTATGAAAAAATTTGAGGCAAATCCCCCCCCCCCCCCCCCCCCAATTTCCGAAACTACACCTGGGAAAATCCAGTGCTCAAAATGGGTTATCACAATTGTTTACTGAAATCTGAATGATAATAAAAATATAAACGAATCTAATGAATGAGACAGAAACTAGTAACAAAACTGCCTGAGAAATAAATCTGCCTTACTTTATCATATCAGATCATTATGCTTTGTTGCATCTTTTTCAGAATCATGTTTTGTTCACATTTCCATTAATCGATTCTACAAATATAGATATATTCACCAAAGAATTAATAATGATATGGTCTTTTACTACTGTTAGTATATCTGTATGAAAATCTGACTCAAAACAAAATTACTATAGGAAAAACAGAATAAAGAGACATACTTAAGAATGAAAAAGGGAAGAAGGAAATACAAACGGGGAAGGGGGGGTGCGAGGGGAGGTATCAGAAAAAAAGAATGAGGGGCAGAGCGAGAGCGAGAGTGAGAGAGAGAGAGAGAGAGAGAGACACACACAGACACAGAGACAGAGAGAGGGAGGGCTACCAAAACAGAAAAAAACCACAGCTTAATTAATACTTATTTCATAATGCACTTATGTGTACATAATATATATACCATTGTGGAGTTAGTCCAAGTTACTCATGAGACATATCTAATCTGATCTACAATATCAAAATTTACTGGGATAAATAAAAAAAGAGTACAAAATAAAAAGCAACACATGATCCAGCTGACAGATGACTACAACAAAACAGCACCCAGACATCTTATAAATATAACAAAGTAACAAAAATGACCCCCCCCCCACCAAAAAAAAAAAAAAAAAAAAAAAAAAACCCTGAAGAAAACCTCCAAACAAAACACACTGAAAAGAGAAAGTTCTTCAGCTGTTCAGACACAACATATAACAAAACCTGTCACCCCCTCCCCTCCCTAAAAGAAAATAGCAAGCCACATAAATTCAAAGTTACAGATCTGTCATAAAGGACTTTACAACTCCAACGCAAACAAAACCTCTGCATCTTTCCCATATGAACATTCTTTACAACCAAGGGAACAAAAATGAAAATTCACCTGAAAACACAGGAAAGAGAAGTTCCCTTACATACTGTACAAAATCCTTACCAAAAAATGGAAAAACAAAGACAATTCATATGCAAAGCCTATTAACTGTAAGCCTATCTCTTACTGTACAGAACTTGCGAGGGACAAACAGATCAGGTGTGATCTGTCTTAAACTTGCGACCAAATCGCACCTCCCTGCGACTCTCCTCATCACTGCTGTGGTCTCCAGCGCTGTTCTTTTCTTCCCCCTTCTTCCCTGACGACAGTGCGCTGAGGCACACCACCTTTGAACTGATTCGAGCCACAGTATGACCTGGGGAAGAACCCAGAGGCAGGACGATCCGTGACGGACCATCTGAATCGTAGTCGTCCTTGCTGCTGTGGTGCCGCTTGCGATTCGTTGGCTCCTTTGGTTCAAGGGGTAAAATCTTTGGATCTAAGCGTGGGGCATCATCTCGCACCCTAAAGTTTTAAAAAACAGAAACAATAAATATAAACAAACAAAAATCACACTAGATTTTAGTGTGTAATAGTACATTTTGCCAATTAATTTAAAGTTGTATATTTAAGATTGGATTATCCACAAAACATTGAACTGACAATCAGTGTTGTTATATATAATGTACGGGGTTGTTTAAAAAAAAAAAAAAGCATTTAATGATTTGTAAACATTTTTTCAACATCTTCCTTGAGAGAATCATGGCTGATGCACTGGAACATCATGAAGGATCAGTCAGCATTGGTGGCAGAACGATCACAAACCTCCGCTTCGCAGATGACATTGATGGAATAGCAGGATCAGAAAAAGAGCTTACCAGCCTTGAATAAGGCCTCCAAAACATACGGCATGGAAATCAGTGCAGAGAAGACCAAACTGATGACTAATAACACCAACGGCATTAGCACTGATATCAGGGTTAATGACCAGAAGCTGGAAACAGTTCAAAGCTTCAAGTACCTGGGAGCCATAGTATCAGACCAGGGATCCAAGCCAGAAGTAGTATGCAGGACTGCACAGACAATAACAGCTTTGTCAAAACTAAACACCATCTGGAGAGATAAAAATATCTCACTTATCTCCAAGATCAGACTAATGCGCTCCCTTGTCATATCCATATTTCTGTATGCCTGTGAATCATGGACCCTGACTGCAGATTTGGAGAGAAGAGTACAGGCGGTGGAGATGAGATGCTTTCGGAGACTCCTTGGCATCTCCTACAAAGACCACATAAGCAACGAAAGCGTGCATAACAGAATCCAGCAAACCATTGGACCCTATGAGAACCTTCTAACGATCGTGAAAAAGCGTAAACTTAAATGGTATGGGCATGTCACAAGATCCAAAGGACTTGCAAAGACAGTTTTACAAGGCACTGTCCAAGGAGGAAGAAGAAGAAGCAGACCAAGGAAGAGCTGGGAGGATAACATCAGCGAATGGAGAGGCCTAGAACTCAACAAAACCCTGAGAAAGGCAGAACAGAGAGAGGAATGGAGGGAACTGGTTGTTGAGTCTTTGAGGGTGCCCCCACGGTCGTCAGACTACGGGACAGATAGAGAAACATTTTTTCTTAGTTTTTTTAATTGATAATTATTCTTACCTCTCTGCTGCATAAGCCTTTAAAAAATGTTTTGTAACTACATGTATGCATTTGAATTCAATACAAGAGAACTTGAAGAAGACAGACAAAGGCAAGAGAAGTTTCAAAGAAATGTCTTTAACTGTATTCCCACAAGATGGATCTATACTATTCCCTACTTTTGAACAAGAATATTACTGAACAAATAACAGTAGGAAGAAATGTACTGGTAATCAGCAACAATCCTTTTTCTGTTTTAAAAGTGATTTCTCAGTAAGTTTTATTAAAAAACAAAAAAACTTTAAATGAAATCTTTGGATCAGAGGTTTATCATGAAATTAATGGCCTTGTCAGGCAAACAAGAGGTCCCAGG
>CM054135.1:49136206-49161206 GCA_028751875.1 Rapana venosa
GCCAATGTACTTAAGTTAATGGTTCTATTCACTCTCAGTCTCATGATATGATATCATTAGTTTATGGTATGATATATCAGTTATATAAAGTTCTATACCTAATAATAATATAGTTATTTCTTTTTCCAACAACGGATCTGTTGATTAAAATGCTGAGTCTCTGTTTCATAACTACCATTCATTATAATACATTACATGTAGACCAATGTATACCCATTTGTGGCAATCTTCGTAACTTGTATGAGCAGTGGATTAAAACAGTCACATATGCACAAACCTCACCACTGATAAACCTTGGAGATCTACTCTGTACTCAACTAGCCAAGGAACAACAACAAAGTATAAAACTTTATAAACTATGTATAGTTCTAATTAGTTGCCCAGTTTCTGCCGACTATATGCATACACTGGATGCAGTGTATCCCTTATGGAAGTTTTCCTAATCAAGATCCCACGCATAACATTCAATAATAAAATAACAAATACCACACAGGCATTTCATTTGCTTTACACACCTCAGAAGAGTGACACATCCACGAGACACGGGCAGTGCCAAGACTGGTTTTGTCGTGCGGATTGGTTTGAATGAAAATTTGCAACCGAAGGACAATGCACTATCGCTGAAGAATGACACAGAAACAATCGGCCGCTCAAAAATATGCGGAGGATCAATGTGTGAGACAATGCATCCGCCAGGTAGGTAATCATTGATGACAGCACTATTGATAAAGTTTTCTGGAATCAGGTCTGCATCGATGAGCGGCTTGATGACCATGCTTTCAATCCATTTCGGAATCTCGTCCACTTCTCCTTTCTGGTAAACTCGTTCGTTGCCAGGTCCCCGTTTTGCCATCTGTGATCCGTATGTGTAGCCTTCACCAAAGAAATATTTATTTCTCAAAGGTGCCCTGTCAACGGTGTGCTTCTTGTAAAAGCCCTTACTGGCAAGGAACACAACTTTATCAATTTTCTTCTCGATATCAATGCACTGCTCCGTTGTAAACAGACGCCTTTGCTGAATACCCGAGTGGACTTTTGCGAGTTCGTCGTCCACGTAGTCGTCGTAAGGATCAATTGGCTCAAACGATCGGGAACGCTCTTTATCAGAATGCACCGTGCTGTGTTTTGCTCCGTTTTTTGAGCTCCTGTCACGAGTCGATGCATACTTATCAGGGTATTTAATTTTTCGCCGACGATCTGGAAGGGCAGTGGCCGCCATCTTCTGCTAGTACGTCCCACAATCCTGAGTGTGTCAGAAATCTCGCGCGAAATAGGCTAGAAGCTTGGCAAACGATTGTCCCGGGAACCCAAACGCTGTCTGTATCTTCTGACTGATTGTTACTTAAATGCGGAACAAGTTGCTTTAAACTAACAAATAATGCCAGTTTGCTTTCCATTTCTGCCTCCGATTGTTATAGTTGAAAATTAAACTACCTAATGTTCTGGTGGGGATGCAGTGGTCGTCATAAAAAATGTGAGTTACGGCGGCACCACATGACAGCTATATTATCAAAGATCATGCACTCGCAGTTATAGTATAATACATTTTCGGTATAATCTTTGATATTTCATATTTCTCAATATTTATTTCTAATCAGGTTGGTGGGGGAGGGGGGGAGGGTCAGGCAGTCCATGATGCCCATGGGCATCGCAGTCTGAAACCTTTGCTTCAGATAATTTAATGACCACACCCTTATCCTACAGCTCGACCTTGCAGTCCCGTATGCCTACGGTAATTATGCAATGGCGTAGCCTATGTTAAGTGCTTATTTACAGATAGCTTCAAATTCTGTGTCAACTTCAAATGAATGGAGAGGTGGATTGCAAACTTACCAACTCGCTATCCGAGCTGCTTGGTAAGGGCTTCAGGACTGAGGCAGAACACAAAACACTCTTAACTGCAAATATTGCTCTTAATGTCTTACGAAGTCTTTATTTCGTCGTTCAGTATATCTAATAGTCTTGCATCTTGTGATCAGAAACAGCTTATTTTAAAAACTTAGGTTTTCTGTTTAGATTCACAGCTATTAGGGGTCTTGCATGTCTGGCACATGTAGCCCACATTGAGGAAGATGGAGCGTTTGAAGAAACCTTATGTTGTGTTTAATGGAGATGTTATTTTCCTCCCATAATTTTTACTAAGTCCTTAAGGGCCGACAGTGCTGAATTTAACTTCAGAGGATTTCTGGTTGGGATTGATCCCTCATTCATGTACCGATGACTCGAATGACTTGGTCAGGTCAGGTCAGTCAAATGTTGACACAGTTCCTAACTTCTGTCCACAGACACTGACGTCAGTTAGTGACGGTGGAACTGTGGCTAGGGCCTTCAACTTGGTCACCAAATTCTATGCCGTGAAATTAGGTTATCTTGGCGATAGTTCATCTTATCTTTCAACAAGCTTAGAGTGTGCTTGTTCACTGCATGCGGCCAGATGTTCAATTACATCTTCGAAGCAAAGATTCGTAATGGTTCTTTCTCCAATGGAAACATTGCTATTATCATCGAGTGCGTCAGTCAGGATGCATTTTTCAACAAATACTCATAAATTATGTTTAAAAGCTTAAGAGATTTTGATGAACATTCAACCTGGGTAAACCGGAACTGCTCTTCTAGCATAATGTGTGAGCACTGTGCTGGTTGCTTTGGGGTACAGTTACTGGAGGGTCTTCAAACTTTTGTTCAATGTCAAAAATTTAATTTCGTCATTAGGCTAAGTTTTGGCTTGTAGTGCCTCATTCCTGCAGTACGGTTTTGCCCCCTTGTTCTCCTTGTGTGTGTGTGTGTGTGTGTGTAGACTCTTATTTTCACACACAACACATACACACACAGAGTGGGTTTGACTGATGTGTAGTAGGCCTAAGGTATGGCTAAGCAGCCAGCAGAGCGGAACTGGCCGCTTATGATTATGAAGTACTAAGCTCTCCTGCCTGACAGGCCACAGAGAAAGCATTGAAACATTGGCTATACATCATGCTTGTATGACATCGCACACGTACGTATGTACCTGTGTGCTAACTTATGGTTCTTATAAGTAAGATGGAATACTTCTTTAATCATTGTGTTTCCACAACTCTTTTGATGGAATGTGTGTTAGTCTGTTACTAAATGTATGTAAGTGGAATGGCTGGACAGCGTTATGCCGAATGAACATTTCAACGAAGTAGGCGGGTTTGGCTGTCCTAGTACATGAAAATAACCCAAGGAAAAACAGCCAACCTAATTTCAAGCCGATTCTGTGTCACAGAATTGCATATGTGCTCATGGCTTGCTCTTTAGTTAGTAACAGGTGTGGCCGACTATAAAAATGGGGATCTATACAGTTAGTATTGAAGCAGTCCCTATGTTATTGTAAATCTTCGCTGGGGCTTTAATCTAACCTGGATCAATCAATAATTTTTAAGCAGTCAATTTTTTTGTAATTGGTTCACGTAGTGAGTTATCAAACTTGGCCAGCTACGCCTAAAAGAAAACTGTGACGAATCTAATTCATATTGCTTATTGAAGCCAAACCAACCGTGAAGCCTGTGTATGACATGATTGGTCTGCATAAATGACGGTATTGTATCAGCATTAGTTAAGCTTGGGCTAACATGAGTAGCCAGGCAGGTCCCAACAGGTTTTTCAATGAAAATTGACTCTGTATTAGATCTCTCTCTCATATGCGTGTATCTCAAGCATTTATGTATGTTTTGTTTAATTATTAATTTACTTCTCCTTTTCACAACTGGCCTAGTGTGAAGAAGCCCTGTGCTTACCCAATAGCCCTCAGGAAAACATTTTGATTTCGAGCTCTCTCCCGGATCCCTGTCTCTGTCTGTCTCTCCATCTGTCTGACTCTGTGTGTGTGTGTGTGTATGTGTGTGTGTACGTGCGTGCGTGCGTGCGTCTGTGTTCACGTACTTACAGCATTGTGTGCATGTGTATGTATGTACACGTACTTACAGTATTAAGTCTGCTTATTCATTCAGGCAGGCTCTGCCTTGCCACTTAAAACTAGATGCCTATGTTTTGAATAGGCCTGTTTGAAGTTATGCTTTATCAGTTTAATTACAATAGTGCTGCGGCTGTTTGTAGTTTTCATTTAGCTAAAGTTAACCTAAGATGACAATAGGCCTAATAGTCCTATAGTATTGTTCTTCTTCTTCGTCGAACAGTCAGACAGCAACTACTGTTGTCTGTCACATAAACCGTTGCGCTGCCGTTATGCGCCTGACAAATCAGGCCCAGCGCTTCCGACTTCGGCATGGGAGAAAATTGTTATTTTATGAATCTTTCTCGAAGAAAAGGCAGGAGAATGGACAAAGAAGGCAGCAAATAGATCAGAAGGAGGCGACAAGAAGAAAAGGAACAAGGCGGAAACAAAGAGAGGGATAGAAAAGAGGGAACTCGTAGCACAGAATTTCCAGAAGGTGGAGATACTATTTATACTGACAGCCCACCCCCCCCCCCCCCTTCGCCCCCAGCATCCCCACAGGGGTTAGTACTGTTCGAAGACAAGTGTTTGTGAAATCAGTATCTATTAGTGTAAGTGAACTTAAGATGACATTCAATAGCCCTATAGTACTGCTCGAAAACAAAAGTGATTGTGAAGTCACTACTTGAGGGACATGGCTGAATCCCATCCTTGAATTAATGAGAAATACATCTTTCATAAAATTCAGGGTTTTTTTAAAAATGTAGATAAGCAGTCTGTAAAGTCCCTTCTCAGATAACTTAGATCATTGCCAGTACAATTATGTGGTACATTGTCTTCAAAATGTTACTTTGGAATTAAGGGAAATATAGATGATGCACTTGCTTTAAAGATAGTATATATGACACTATTTAAAAATATAAATTACTACTTTCTCACAATTTTTTTCCCCCAGTGGACCCGACCAGTAGAGAACAGATAAAGAAAGACCTTGTTCTCAACGTGCAGCCAAGTGTAGAGGACACCTCAGCAGAGGACATACTCCGCCATGGATCCTCTCCACACAAGCACAGTGGTGTTAGATCACGGGTCCGGCACTCTACGTGCAGGCTTTGGAGGCAGCGAAAAACCTTCCCTCATCATGCCCTCCGTTGTTGGCAGACCCAAACTCTCAGACAAGCGTGAATCAGCAAGTCCCAGCAACTCTGCCCCAGCTGGAGGGAGTCAGGGTGAGACGATCTTCTTTGGAGAGGATGTGCTCACAAATTCAGACGCCCTAGGAAGGTCCTACCCTGTGGTCTGGGGTCTGGTCCAGAACTGGGATGATCTGACAGACATGTGGAAACACGTCTTCCAGCAGAAACTTGCCTGCCAGATGGAAGAAACTCCGCTCGTGGTGATGGAGAGTGCTTACATGGTCCCCAAGCTTAACCGGGAGAAAACAACGGAGATAGCCTTCGAGACTTTCGCTGTGCCCCGGTTTTGCCTGGCACGAGCTCCTTCAGCCCTCTTGAGAGCCATGGGCGATGGCACCGGTCTGGTGATCGATCTAGGCAGGGATAACGTGAGAGTCGTCCCTGTGTATGAAAACTATTGTCTGCCACATGCTATCATGAAATTCGAAACCGGGGGACAGTTCGTCACTGATTCCTTACAACGTCTACTGTCACAAAAAGGAGTCTCGGCTGTTCCAGACTTGAAGGAGTTGACTGCAGTGAAGGAAAAGCTTGCCTACGTTGCTCAGGATTACGAGGAAGAGAAGAAAAACGTCAGCACATCTCAGGAGAGGTCTTACACACTGCTTAGCGGAGACGTCCTCACTCTCGGGCAGGAGCAGTTTCAGTGTGTGGAATGCCTCTTCCAGCCTGCCCTCATCGGCATGGAGATGATGGGTCTGGCTGAGCACGTAGTTCTAACCATCTTCAAATGCCATGCTGACATCAGACAGTCCTTGCTCAGGAACGTGCTTCTTGTCGGTGGAGGGTCTAAGCTTCCAGGGATAGACTCACGTCTTCAACACGACGTGGAAAAGCAGCTTCGGGACCACGAGTCTCCTGAGCTTCGCGGATTGAAAGTTGACGTGTTGGCTGCCCCTGAAGGTGACCTGGTGGTGTGGAAAGGGGGATCAGGCCTGGTGAGCACTCCTCAGTTCGCTGAGCTGTGTATCACTAAGGACGACTACGATGAGCACGGGCCCACTATTGTTCATAGGAAGTGTATCTTTTGAGCTTGCCGGGACGTGACCGGATTGGTTGTTGGTGTTGACTTCATTATTATTCTCTGTGTAATGTTCAGACGCTTCGGGACGGGATAGCTCAGTGGTCGGAGCACTCGCTTTCCCCCAGCCAAGGTTAAGCAGCATTGAGCGTGGTTATCAGTTGGATGGGTGACCGTTTGCGCGCCTTGGCTTCAGTACAATACCCCAGTTCACCCAGCTGTAAATGGGTACCTGCCTCTTTAGGATCAGGTAAGGTAAAGCAGCGAGGGAGAGGAGATGGGCGCCGCCCTCAATATGCTGGCTCCCAGAGAAGTGAGGTCTCTGACGCCTTGCTCCCCCACGACCTTATAGCTTATGGGACATCTTTACTTCTTTTAATGTTCACACAGAACCACATTTTGTATTGTAGTAGTGCACGAAATCGTGAATGCGCTCTTGCTGTGTAATATGCATGCATGCAGAAGTACCTACACATGTGTACGTACGCACGCACGCATGCAAACACACTCACACCCAGAGAGAGAGAGAGAGAGAGAGAGAAGAGAGAGAGAGAGAGAGAGAGAGAGAGAGAGAGAAAAGACAACTGGCACAAGGCAGTTCCATGCTCATATTTTTTTAAAATTTCTCTCTCTCTCTCTCTGGTGCGTGCGTGCGTGCGTGCGTGCGTGCGTGTGTGTGTGTGTGTGTGTGTGTGTTTGTGTGTGTGTGTGTGTGTGTGTGTGCGCGCGCGCGTGTACGTGTGTGTACGTTTTGTCAATACTGTCGGTTATTTTGTCACATTATTTCGGGATTGTGTTGTGTATGATTGAAAACGGTTTGCTCATTAAAGAAAGTCACTTCAGTCTTCTCGTGTGTTTTTCTTTTTATTTCCAACCTTTAACTGGGGTTCTTTCACTGGTGTCAGTCTCTCAAATTTGTGTCGAAGAAATGCATGCATGCCCATACTCAAACTTCACGCACACAACAAATATGCAAACACATCGCGCACAACACACACACACACACACACACACACACACGCACACACGCACGCACGCACGCACGCATCACATACACAAACACACGCACGCACACACACATAAGCACATACACACACATACACACTCGCGCTGACAAAATGCACTGATTCATTATCAGTCTGACACAAGGAGGAATTCCAACAGACATAACGCACCTTTCTCACCAGTTTTTGTCAGTTGTTAGATTGAGCTGGTTGCTGTTGCTAAAGATGATTCAGTGAAACAACATGTGGAAAGATAGAGGCGTATCTAAATGTGTAAAAATCAGATTGTCACCCCTCCCCACCCCCCCCCCCCCCATCCCCCCCATCCCGTGGGATACCGGGAAATATAAGTAAAACAGCATCCCCACCTTCTGGAAAATCTGTGCTAGAAATTTCCTCTTTTCTATAACTGTGTTTGTTTCTGCCTTGTTCCTTTTCTTCTGTCACCTCCATTCTTGTTTATTTTCTGCCTTCTTGGTCCATTCTCCTACCTCCCCCCCCCCCCCCCTGCCCCCCCCCCCCCCCCCCCCCCCCTCCAGAAAGACTTAAAAAAAGATAACAATTTTCTCTTATGCTGAAGTCGGATGCGCTGGGCCTGTCTTGTCGGGTCCTTAACGGCAGCGTGACGCATAGTCGCTCATACAACAGACAACGATAGTTGCTGTCTGAGCGTTCGACGACGAAGAAGGAGAAGATTGTCAAAACATTAATCTGGCTTGTAGGCCTATTGCCCTATGGGTCAGAAGCCTGGACACTACGAAAATTGGATAGAGAGAAAAAAATAAACGCAACTAAAATGTGGTTCTACAGACGACTTTTAAGAGTCAAATGGTCAGACAGAAGAACAATTGAAAGCATTTTTGATGAACTCTCTGTGCAAAGACAAATGTTGACTGAAACTGATATGCACAGATTGAGATGCATTGGTCATGCAAACAGAAACACACAGACAAATCTGATGTCGACAGTTTTCTCAGGTTAGGCTGAGGGCAGAAGGAAAAGAGGCAGACCACCAACATCCTACATTGCCAACATTGCTGAGATCAGAGGTCTGGGAGGACTACAGGAGATCGTAGAACTCAGCAGAGACAGAGGGAGATGGCAAACCCTTGTGACATCGCGTGGAGCTTCTACCGGCGACAGCGGCGATGGAGACAGTTGAGCTGAGTTGAGTTGTTGCTATTCAACATACAACAAAACACAAAGGATAACAAAAAGTAAAAATCAATATGACAACCCATAACACAACTCCATACAGTAGGGAAAAGCAATACCACGCAATACAACTCACTTTGATGAAAAACAACCCCCAAAAATGCCTTGCAAGACTTGTCTTCATTCAGATGACGACTCAGACTGATAAACATACAGAGGTTGACTCAGAGGGACAATGACAATGACAATGACAAATTCTTTTATTTCGAGGATAATGAATAAGCACCCATGTGCTTTTTTACATCCAGTCCCCGCCCATAGGGATATATATGATAATAAAATAAAATAAAGACCATAGAAATACACTTACACAGTATACGGAAAAAAATCTACACAAAAATCCCCACAAAAATCACCGAAGAGAGAGAGGAAAAAAAGTAGCAACAAGAAAGAAAGCAGAACAGAAAACACAGAAACAACCGAAAAAATAGCAAGAACCAAAAGCAAAACAAATGCGGCAACAACAAGGGAGAGGAACAACCGAATAGTCCCCCCTCAAAAAGCAACAACCCCAAACCAAAACCAAACAGAACCAAACAAAGCAAAACTCCATAAAATAAAGGAGAAACAAACCACGTAAATAGTTTCATTTTGGCTAACAGAAAGAAACGTCAAAATTCTTTGTGCTTTTATGGGAGGCAACAGCAATAGTAAACTACATGAAACAAATATTGTAGAAGCAATTTGCATCCCGTGCACACACACACACACACACACACACACACACACACACACACACAAAACACACACACACACACACACACACACACACACACACACACACACACACACACACATACACACACACACACAGTACCTACACACGCGCGCGCGCGCGCACGCACTCACACCATGCATCAATGTCAACATCAAATCTTTATGAATATCATGTATAGTCATAGAGAAGGACATCTGCACTTTGGAATTAGCTACACATAATTGGTACGCTCAAAACAAGATATCAAAATAAAACATTCACTGAATCTCAAATACAGTCAACTTACGCAGTAGAACTGAAATATTAAATCTGAATAAAGCATTCAACGGGATAATAATTGTAAACACGACAATTAAATCTATAAGCAAACAATAAAAGGAGAGGGCGAGAGTGAGAGAGTGAGAGAGAGAGAGAGAGAGAGAGAGAGAGAGAGAGAGAGAGAGAGAGAGAGAATGACAATGACAAATTCTTTTATTTCGAGGATAATGAATAAGCACTCATGTGCTTTTTTACATCCAGTCCCCGCCCGTAGGGATACATCTTAATAATAACCCAATAATTATACTCTCACACAGTAGAAACAACGGGAAATAACCCTTTTCAAAACAGCCCCCACCAAAAAAAACCCCACACAAACAACAAACCAACAACAACAAAAACCAAACAAACAAATTAAAGAAAACCATAAACACCCCCCCCCCAAAACCCCCCAACCAAAACAAACAAACAAACAAACAAACAAACAAACAAACAAACAAACAAAAGAAAAAGAAAAAACAAACCAACAAAAAGAAGGTAAAGGTAAAAAGGTAAAGTAGTCCCATAACCTATAAGGTCGTAGGGGAGCGAGGCGTCAGAGACCTCACTTCACTAGGGCCAGCATATTGAGGGCGACGCCCATCTCCTCTCCCTCGCTGCTTTACCTTCCCTGACCCTAAAGAGGGCAGGTACCCATTTACAGCTGGGTGAACTGGGGGAACTGTACTGAAGTCAAGGCGCGCAAACGGTCACCCATCCAACTGGTAACCACGCTCGACGCTGCTTAACTTGGCTGGGGGAAAGCGAGTGCTCCGACAACTGAGCTATCCCGTCCCCAACAAAAAGAAGAAAAAAGAGAAAAAACAAACAACAACAACAACAACAAGAATAACAACAAAACCAAGAAAAATAAGAACAACCAAAGTTAATCAGTCATAAAAATAAACATCTACACATTGTCAAATGGTACACATACTTGTTAATATAACAATAAGATATTGAAATAGGGCATTCATTAAAACTTAAGTACAGCCGACAAGCCCAATAAAGTATTGAAAATATAAAGTATGAATCCTTCATCAGGATACACTATAACTATAAGCAAAACGATAAAGAGAGAGTGAGAGTGTGTGTGTGTGTTTCAGAGATAATATCCAATAAATAATTCTCAAAATGTACACGATCAACACAAACACTCTTTTTTTTTTATATTATACTCGTTCAAATTATATGTCATGATAATGAAATAAACTCAATACCCATACACTCACACATTAAAAACAAGAAACAAAAGAAAAGAAGAAATCCAAACCTATACAGTCATTGAGAGAGAGAATGTGTGTGTGTGTGTGTGTGTGTGTGTGTGTTTCAGGGATAATGCTAAATATATAATACTCACATAGCACGCGATCACCATCAACACTTTTTGATTATACTCATAAAATTTGAATGTCATGATGATAAAGTAATCCCAATACCCATACACTCACACAATAAAGAGGGACCCCCCCCCCCCCCCCCCCACACCCAATAAAGTCATAAAAAGAACATCTACACATTGTAAGTAAGATAGACAAATTCTTTTATTACCAGGATAATGAATAAGTACTCATGTGCTTTTTACATCCAGTCCCCGCCCGTAGGGACACATCTTAATAATGAACCCAATACTCATACTCTCAAACAGTAGAAACAAAGGGGAAAAAACTTAAAAAAAACAAAAAAACCCCAACAAACCACAGACAAACAAAACACAAAAGAAACACAAAAAAAATCCACAAAAACCCCACAAAAAACCCAACAGCAACAACCACCCAACAAACCCCCAAACAAACAAAAAACAAGAAAAAAAACACAACAACAAACAAACAAAGAGAACAAACAAAACAGAACAAAAAACAACAACCCCCCCCCCCCCCCCCCCACACACACACACACACACACATACACTCACTCACTCACTCAGTCCCATGTCCCAAAGGACGTAGGGGGACATGAGAGAAGACGCAACAGAGATCTTTTTCCATGCTTCACGGTCCTGTGTGGCTAGTAGAAGGTGTTGCAGGGGTTGGGCGGTCCAGTCTTTGATGTTGTCAACCCATGATTTCTTTTGGCGGCCTCTTCTTCTCTTGCCTTCAACCGTTCCCTGCAAGATGGTTTTTGCTAAGGTGTTGTGTCTTGTGGTGTGACCAAACCACATCAGTTTTCTCCTCTTTATGGTGGAGAGCAGAGGTTCTTGGGGGCCCACACCCTTTTTGATTTCTTCTTTCACATAGTTGTTGGTCTTGTGTTCTTTGTATGATATTTTGAGGAGTCTTCTGTGGCACTTGTTCTCGAATGCTTGGATTCTCCTCTCTGGCTCTGCTGACAGGGTCCATGATTCACAGCCATATAGGAGGATAGATATTACGAGGGATTTGTAGAGGTGATATTTGGTGCAGAAGCTGATGTTGTTGCTTCTGATGGTCCTCTCGAGTCTGGCTAGAGCAGATGTTGCTGTTGCAATGCGAGCTTTCACTTCATTGTTTGATGTGCCATCTTTTGTTAGGATGGAACCTAAGTATTTGAAATGGCTCACCTCTTCCAGTATTTCTCCATTCATCTTTATTTCCGTGCTGTCATTACTAGCGCTGTTGACCATGATCTTTGATTTCTCTACTGACCTCCATGCCGTATGCGCTCGCTCGATCTGATAGACTATCTGTGAGGTTTTGCAGTTCTTGTTTGCTGCCGCCCATGAGGTCAATGTCATCTGCAAATCTGAGGTTGCAAAGGGGTCTTCCACCAATAGAGATGGAAGTGTGGTGGTTTTGCAGTGTCTCTGTGATGATGTTTTCGAGGAAGAGGTTGAAAAGTACAGGTGAGAGAAGGCAGCCCTGACGGATCCCAACCGTGGTCTTGAAGAACTCGCCCATGTGATTGTTCATGAAAACTGCACTTCTTGTGTTCTCGTACAATGAGGCAGTTGTCAATGTTGAAGCGCCTGAGTACTTGCCAGAGGCCGTCATGCCATACCCTGTCAAAGGCCTTTTTGAAGTCTATGAAATTGTGATACAAGTCTTTTTGGTATTGGAGATGTTTCTCTATCAGAATTCTCAGATTGAAAATTTCTTCCATTGTGCTGCGTTTTGGTCTAAAGCCGGCTTGTTCTTCTGCCAGGAGTTTTTCTGCTTGGTTTTTCAGTCTGTTGAGGACTACCCGCAGCATGATCTTGCTAGGATGGCTTATGAGACTGATGGTTCTGTAGTTCTAGCATTGCTTGAGGTTTCCCTTCTTTGGTAGGGGTATTACAAGAGACTGTGTCCATTCTTCTGGCCATTCTTTGGTGTCGTGAATCTTCTGACAAAGTTCTGTGAATCGCCTTGCTGTTTCATTCCCTCCATTTTTTATGAGTTCAGCTGGGATGTTATCGATTCCAGGGACTTTCCCTTCTTCAATTGTTTAATAGCTGTGTCTACTTCACACCTTAGTATTGGTGGGTCTTTATCTTGGTGTTCAGGTTTTTTTTCAGAAACTATGTTGGTATCTGGGCGTAGTGGGTAGTTATACAATCCCTCACAGTATCCCGTCCAGCGTTGGAGGATGGCATTGCTTTCCGTTAAAAGATTTCCTTCTTTGTCTTCAATAACAGAGGCTTTAGGCTGTGTGGTTTTCGTTAGTGATTTCAGAGTGTCGTAAGCTGTTTTGCTGTTTCCCTTGGCCATTCCAACTTCGATGCTGTGGCATTGTTCTTCTATCCACGCTTCTTTGGCTTCTCTCATCTTTTTCCTCACTTCTCTGTGGCTATTCCTGTATTTGTTGTTGGCTTCTTGACTTGTGAACTTTTGTTTCTTAAGCTCTCTTCTTTTGTCGCAGAGGTCAAGAACCTCATTTGTCACCCAGGGTTGTTTCTTTGTTCTGCTTCGTCCTAATGTTTCTTCTGCTGCTGTCATTAGCACTTCTTTGATGCTGTTGGCTAGTGTGTCCACATCATTGTTGATGGCTGTGAGTGCGGCGAACTTTCCTCCAATGTTGGCTTGGAAGATCTCAACCACTGTTGGATCTTTGAGTTTTTCCAGATCAAATCTTATACGTGGGTTTTTTGGCTGTTGTTTTGCTTACACACACACCAAAAACAACAAAAAACCCTCACAAAAACCCCCAAACAAATAAAAAAAAACCCAACCCAGGACAACCCAAAACAACAACAACAACAAAGAGAGAGAGACAAAAACAAACAAACAAACAAACAAGAGAGAGAGAGAGAGAGAGAGAGAGAGAGAGAGAGAGAGAGAGAGAAGAGAGAGAGAGAGAGAGAGATGTTAAAAGGGAGCTAATTTCCCATTGGCTCGCTCAGTGTTGCATGGTATGCATCTGAAGAAGTTCCTTCCCTTATGCCCTGAGCTCTGTACGTGTGTACGCACACGAAATTAATATGAAGCGTCTACATATCATGTCTTTGCATGTATGCGCACATGTGGTGTGTGTGTGTGTGTGTGTGTGTGTGTGTGTGTGTGTGTGTGTGTGGCACATGCATGCAGTCTACATGTATGCACTTATCTGTGCGGTGTGTGTGCACGCGCGCGTGCGTTTCCTAGCGTGCGTTTTTGTTCCTGCCATATGATTTCATCTGTGACATGTTGCATAATTATATACGTTACACACACACACACACACACACACACACACACACACACACACACACACGCACACACACACACACACACATCCCTCTTTTGTAAAAGAGTAGTAGCCCAATGATGACCGGTGGTATGGCTAACATAAACATACTCAGAATGCAGTCTGCGTGTTAGCAAGTTTCTAGGAAGAAGATTTTGAGCGCTTGGGGCATGGTATACTTGGGAAGTCCAGTCACATTTTTGACAACTCTTGGTGCTGCTGGGGCCAAAAATCTGAATAGTTCAAGATACCTTAGCTACGCGCTGTTCAAAATAAACGCCCAATAAAGCCAAAGGCTGAAGACAGATCAGCCTGAAGAAAATTGTCTACCATACGTCCCACATGTCCCCCTAACAATAAGCGTCTACCAACGCGTCCCACTTATATCCCACCATCTGGGTCATAGCACTGATATGATGATGATAGCCAAATATTCGCACACCACCCTTTTTGCCGCCACCAGGCTACAACCTGACCGGGTCCTGCCTATGCCACCCTAAGCTGCGTGTCAGTGACGGTCCTGGCAGCGTCCAATCAATGACGGCGTCTTCTGCACATCTCCCTCTTTCTCCGCCAATCAAAGACAACCAGCCAGCAGCTCTGGCACCAAGGAACGCAGCGTGCTGCATGCACATGCCGGCCTAGCCTACCTTAGCCTAGCCTAGCCTAGCCTAGCGTATCGTCTGCTCGCCTCACTGATGGGAGAGGCCTTTTGCCGGTGCGCTCTGTCTCGCCGCCACCTCAGCCAGTAAACCCAAAGTAACCAACCGGTCTTGACAGACAGACAGACAGACAGACGGGCGGAGTTATTTTATGCTTGAAGTTGTAGTCTCTGTGTCAGTGCAGGATTTTCCCCGACAATGGCGGTCAACGGTGTGAACGGCGTCTCCAAAGCCACGGAAATCAGTTGGAAAGTCGGACTGATCAACTACGCTCAGAAATACTTGACGGCCGAGGCGTTCGGCTGCAAGATCAACGTGTCCGGGGCGGCCCTGAAGAAGAAGCAGGCCTTCACGCTGGTGCAGGACCCCGCAGATGAGGTGGTCTACATCCGCAGTCACCTGGGCAAGTACTTGTCCGCCGACAAGTACGGCAACGTCACCTGCGAAGCCGAAGAGCCCGAGCAGAGCGAGAAGTTCATCGTGGAGTACGACAAAGCCGCCTCGGGGCGCTGGGCCTTCAAGAACAAGCAGCACGGCACTTACCTGGGAGGCACGGACGACAGCCTGACCTGCGTGGCCATGACCTTTTCTGACCAGGAGCTGTGGACCGTCCAGCTCTCCATCCACCCCCAGGTCCACCTCCGCAACGTCAACCGTAAACGCTACGCCCACGTCTGTGACGACCAGCTGCAGATCACCCAGACCATCCCGTGGGCGGACAAATCCCTGCTCTTCATGGACTTTGTGGAAGGCAAGTATGCTTTGAGGACCTTCGACAACAGATACCTGAACACCAACGGCGAACTGTCCTTTGAGCTGACCGACGAGTGCAAGTTCAAGCTAGAGATCCGGGGAGCGCCCACAGGGGGCTTGGCCTTCAAGGACTGTAACGGCTGCTACCTGACCGGGGTGGGCGCCACGGCCACCATGAAGGGTCGCAACAAAACGGTGGGCAAGGATGAGCTCTTCACCCTGGAGGACACCCACCCCCAGGTGGTCCTGATCGCCAACAACAAGAAGAAGGTCTCCATCAAGCAAGGTAAGGAGCGTCTCTCTCTCTCTCTCTCTCTCTCTTCTCTCTCCTCTCACCCCCTCTCTCCTCTCCTCTCTCTCTCCTCTCTCTCTCTCTCTCCTCTTCTCTCTCATGATGGTGCCGTGTCTCTTTTTCTGCCTGTGGGGGTGTTATTGTGTGAGAATATGGGGTGGGGTTGGGGGGGGTGGTGGTAGGGGGGGGGAAGTGACAGACCTTGATATGGCCTTAGTGGGTGGTGGGATATAATACCTACACAATTGATTGGAACTGATTAGAAATGAAAACACGTTTGGGATTGATACTGTCTGCTTTCAGTAAATTCCTAGTTTTCACATAACTTGTAGAATAAGATGATAAAATTGTAACATAACTAATATATTATTATTGGGAAGTGCCATCGCGATCATCAACACAACATGAAAAGTATAGTATAATATGGTGGTGGTGTAGAGTAGTGGTTTAATAGTAAGTAAAGCAGCAGCAGCAGCAGCAGCAGCATAATAGCATAAGCACACAGCACAGCACACCCGCAGCAGCACAGCAGCAGCAGTAATATAGTATCACAGCAGCATAATATAGTAGCTGTAGCCCGCAGCACAGTAATAGTAGTTAGTAGTAGTAGCACAGCAGCACACAGCAGCAGCACAGCAGCAGCAGCAGCATAATAGTAGTAGTACACAGCAGCAGCAGTAAATAGTAGCAAGTAGCACAGCAGCAGCAGTAATAGTATAGCAGTAACCCGCAGCACAGCCAGCAAAACACAGCAGCAGCATAATAGTAGTAGTATAGTAGTAGTATAGTAGTGTATAGTATAGTTAGTATAGTAGTAGTAGTATAGTAGTATATAGTAGTATAGTATAGCAGCTCAGCAGCAGAGGGAAAAGCAATACTGCAGATTTGTCCTTGAGCATTTCCCCTCACAGTTAATCATTTGGCCCTATAATGGCCCTGGGTCTGTTTTCTCAGATGATATTATAATATCTTTATGTAGTCTCAAACCAGGCACCCAGCCAAACCACAACCAGGATACATCATTTTAGCTTTAGGCTTTTTGTTTGTTGTTTGTTTTGTTGTTGTTGTTTCTTTTTAGATCACAAGACCCCACCACTGATATACATGTTGATCGGTCTGTCTATTGATAAAAAAAACCCCACCCAGCATTAAATCTTTCATTCAATGTACTTGTTTAGCTATAAAACTGAGTGAAAATGACTATCATGACATGTTTAATTTTGTTATACCCTGAGTGCAGCTTTTGCATTAAACAAAAAGTTTAATTCAAAGACCTGACAGTGAACTCTATATTAGGTTAAATGAAGACCATACTGGATTTTGTGTATTTTGTCGTCATCATCATCGTCGTCGTCGTCGTCGTCATCATCATCATCATCGTCACCGCCGCCAACACCACCACCACCACCACCACCATCATCATCATCATCATCATCATCATCATCATCATCATCATCATCATCATCATCATCACATTGTTATTATTATTACTTTTAAAATTCTCTATTAGTTTTCTCTCTCTCTCTCTCTTTTTCTTTCTTTTCTTTCTTCTTTTTTTTTGGTTGTTAACTGTCCTCTCCCTTACCTTCTCCTTTTTCTACTCATCCTCTTCCTCCTCCTCCTCCTCTTTTTTCTTTTCCTGCCCCTCCACGTCATCGTCATCCTCTTTTACGTTTGTGGTAGGGTATAGAAGTTTCAGGCGAGGAGTTGAAAGAGAGACCCAGTAGGCCTTCAAGTACAGGAAAAGAATGAAAATAAAAAGAGTGAAAAGAGAGGGGAAACGGCGGGAAGCAAAATTGCTCCGGAATTCCAGTCACGCTCCTTTTTGCACCCTTCAGCAAGTACTCTTGCTACCAGTGGTGCTCAGCGCGCGCGCGCGCGCTGGTGTGTGTGTGTGTGTGTGTGTGTGTGTGTGCGTGCGCGCGTGCGCGTGTGTGCGTGTGTGTGTGTGCATCTCTCTATGTGTCTGTCTGTCTGTCTGTCTGTCTCTCTCTGACACGCAGACATATTCCTTTTTTGTGTTCTGAGATATGTCACGGCTGGCACGGTAGGGAGTTTTTAACAAATTTAATTATCTCTTGAATGAACTGAAGAGAAAAACAAAGGCCACCAGAAAAAAAGGCCAACAGAAACAGCAGCGTTACTGACATCACGTGCTGCTGCAGCTCAAACTAGCAGTAGTAATTCATTCTAGCAGAGCAGCAGCAGCAGCAGCAGCATTGCGTTAGTAGTTATTGTAAGAGCAAAAATTTAGCAGCAGCAGTAGCAGCAGCAACAACAGCAGCAGCAGAGCATTAGCAGGTCTAAAGGGCATTAGTCTAGCAGCAGCAGCAACAGCATTACGTGACCTAAGTTTACCACTGTTTCCCAGCTGTCAAGAGGACTGAGTCAATTTTCATCTTGCCTTGGCCAAATTGATAGGGAAAATGTTTTGATTCATTTGCGCTCAGTCAGTAGGCGCTGCGGGGAAGCTAGGGGTGAGGGTGGAGTGGGTGGGTGGGAGGGTAGAGAGGTGATGGGGGGAGGGGGGTGGGAGAGAAAGAGACAGAGAGAGAGAGAGAGAAAGAGAGAGAGAGAGAGGGTTTAGGATATGGGGTTTAGAAAGGGAAGCCAGAAGTGTCAGGTTCCTCCCCCCCACCCCTCCAGCTTTTTCTCTCCTCAGGCCCTACGCCTCAAGATGTAAAAATAAATTCAGAAACAAACAGGCCTACGATATGTTATCGTTTGATCTTCGTTATTATCGTGATTGAAGGTGCTTACTATTTTCACCACTTCTGTCATCGTCATCATCGTCATCATTTTCGTCGTCGTCGTCCTCCTCCTCATCATCAAAAAGAGCAACAGTTTCTTTTTTTCTGTTCCTAAACCAGATTTGGTTTTGTCTTGGATGTTTGTGTGCCATGCTGAGAGAAAATAATGTGTGTGTGTGTTTGTGTGTGTGTGTTATCTCTGTCTGAGCCTCTGTGTGTGTGTGTGTGTGTGTGCTTGCACTCGCGCGCACACGCGCACTCTGAATGTGTATAAATAAAAGATGAGGGAGAAGAAAAGCATCTGGAGCTAGACTCTACATGAAGGTTGTCTCTGCTGTGTCTCAGTATTTTTTTTGTTTTTCGCTTACTCCCCTCAGTGCCTTGGAGCGTTTTCATTACCATACACCGGTTGGTTGCTTTGGGGCGGTTGGTTGCTTTGGGGCGCACAAGAACTGCCGTTTCATGCAGCTTGCAGGCTGTTCCAGAGATGTTTGTTGTCCGTATGTAAGTTAGTGCTGGAACTTATTGTAGTAGCTGCGCTTTTCCCAGCTTAACAGCCTAGGTGGTTGGTTGGGCACCCAGAAATGTGCACTCTGTCCCACACATCACACCTGGGAATCACTGTGAGACTGTGAGTGCACACTGGATGAGGAGTTTGTGTACTTAATTGATCGTTATTGAAGTACCTCTACTCGCCATAAAGCCAGTCATACTCAGACTTCAGATGTGTTTGTTTTTCTTTTCTTTCTCCTTTGGAAAGGAAAGTGCAGGTTGTTATGTTAAGAGCTCGTCATGGCTGAAGGCAATATCATCACAACATTATGTTGTAACATGCTGTGTTGAGATTGCCTTCAGCCATGACATGCTCTTAACATAACAACCTACACTTTCCTTTAAAGGACAGAGAAAAATCCTCTGAAGTCGGAGTATAGCTGCCTATTTGGCGAGGTACTTGAAAAGAATCGTACACGCACACTTCTCATCCTGTGTTCTTCCTATCTCACAGTGATTCCCAGGTGGGATGAGTGAGTCAGAGTGCATGTTCTGGGTGACCCCCTAGGGTGTAAAGCTGGGGAACGCAAACAACAACAAAACCATCATAATATTTCAAAGCATAACAGCAGTTTAATTGTAGGCCTTGACCTGACACTTGCGTACATGAATAGCTGTCAAAGCTTTTGGCCTGTGGCACGCGCGCGCGAGAGAGAACGTCTGAAACTGATGGATTTCTGTGGACTGTTGTAGATAGATCTGTAAGGGTGCGCCATGAGGATCATGATATTATGGGCTGTAAGTTGGGATGACGAGCCTGTTGACAGTACAGGGAGGAGGGGTGGGGTATCGGGGGAATTAGAAAAAAAACCCACTCCCTCGCTCCCATCTGTCTGTCTATTTGCCTGTCTGTCTCTGTCTGTCTCTCTCTGTTTTCATTAATAAATCTTTGAGTTCAGGGCTGCCTGTCTGTCTTTCTGTCTGTCTCTGTGTCTCTCTGTCTGTCTGTCTCTCTCCACCTTTTCCACTTCCTTCCCCTCAACCTTTCCTCTCTTTTCAAAAACCGACTAACGATTTCTTTTTACCAGCCTTTGGCTAGCTATACTAGAAACGCTGTAGTGTAGTGTAGGGTAGGGTAGTGTAGCGCAGTGTAGTGTAGTGTATTGTATTGTAGTGTAGTGTAGTGTAGTGCAGTGTAGTGTAGTTATGTAGTGTAAATGTAGTGTAGTGTAGTGAGTGTGGTGTAGTTGTAGTGTAGTGAAATGTAGTGTAGTGTAGTAAGTGTGGTGAAGTGTAGTGTAGTGTAGTGTGGTGTACTGTAGTGTATGTAGTGTAGTATAGTGTAGTGTAGTGTACTGTAGTGATAGTTTAGTATAAATGTAGTGTAGTTGTAGTGTACTGTATGTAGTGTTAAGGTATGTAGTGTATGTAGTGTATTTATTTATTGGGGTAGTGTAGTGTATGTGTGTACTGTAGTGTAGTGTAGTGCAGTGTAGTGTAGTGTAGTGTAGTGTAGTGTAGTATAGTATGGAAAACGCTGCTACCTCCAGCAGCTGTTACTTGCAGACGGGGATTGAGTGAATGAGTCACATGCCTGTAGCAGTTCAGCTGTGAAAATATATGAGGCAAAACACACCACAGGCAGGAAAGATGCCGTAACTATCCATCCAGTACAGCAGCAGCAGCAGCAGCAGCAGCAGCAGTAGTCTGGAGGCACGAGTCTTGTCGCTGTTATATGTGTGTAGGAGTAGGAACCGTGATGGTAGAATCATGGTGCGTTGCGTGTATTTGTACTGTGGAGCGGTTGTTGCCCTTGTATTGTTGTTGTCAGCGATCCTGTGAATGTATTCTGTTGTTGTTTTGTTGTTATTGTTTTGAGGGGGTGTGTGTGGTTTCTTTTCTGTTTTCTTGTTCTTTTTTCCCCCTTTTTGTTTAACCCTAATTTTTTTTTTGGTTTAAATGTTTTTCTTGGATTTTTTTTTGTTTTTTTTTACGTACGTAAATTATTCCCCTTTTGTTGTTGTTGTTGTTGTTGTTGTTTTCTCTGCCTCTCTGTATCTCTATCACTGTCCTCCCTGTCTTTCTCTCTGTGACTTTTGGGGGTTTTTTCCATTGTTCTCTGTCCTCTGTCTCTTTCAATGTCACACTCCCATAGTCTGTGTAGAATTGTTCTCCCTTTCCTCCTGTCTTTTTTCTTCTTCTTTCTTTACTTCATTTCATGGCCTTTTGTTTTTATTGGTGGAAGGGGTCGATGGGATTTAAGCCAGATCAAATCCAAATTAAGCAGTTTTGAGAAAAAAATAGTTGTCTGTTTTTGTATTGTGATATTTACTGTAAAGCATTCAGCGACGCACAGATTGTTGATTTTCTTGGTATAATTAATCTAGTTGAAACTGTACACTGTTCATCATTTATTTATGGTATCTTGATTTGTATTGTTGTGTCTACTTGTTACAGCCGTTGCATTACAACGCCCCCCCCCCCCCCCCCCCCCCCAACCTCCTACACCACACTGCCCCGTTTTCCAACCACAACTGTTTTTATTTTATTTTTCTTCAAGAAAAGCAATGCAAAAGAAAACCAACCAACCAACCAACAACAGCAAAACAAACAAACAAACAACCCCCCCCCCCCCCCCCACTCACACATACACAAAATCAAAACCAAAATACAAAATAAACCCAGATCAGTCAAAAAGGGACATAACAATAGTTCGGTGTTATGGTTTAACATATTGCCTCATTCACCCCCCATCCTGCTCTTCTTCTACCCAACTTCTTTCAAAAATATATACCAACAAAAGATATTTATAAATGAGATAAGTAAAATAGGCCTAGATGGAATGTGCTTGATATCGTCTTGCGTAGACTCATTATTTTTAAGTAAGAAACCTTGTACTAATTTTGTTACTCTTTGTTTCAGGGTGGACAAAGTACAAAATATAATTATTTTGGAAGAATGTTGTCGTCTGTCTGTCTGTCTGTATCACTTTCTATTTCTAATTATATTGTCTATAATATGAAACGTTTCAATCGCAATCTATTGCAGTTTTGTTCTATACAAATTGTCTATAACATGAAGCGTTTCATGCGCAATCTATTGCACTTTCGTTATATACAGGATACAGAGGCTGTTTTCTTTTAATACCACTTCTTACATTGTTGTGCATCCTCTCTTATTTCTATCTCTTTCTCTGTCACTGCCTCCTGTGTCTGTCTCTATCTGTTTCTGTCTGTCTGTCCCACTTTCTCTCTGTCTATCTGTCTTTCTCTCTGTCTGTCTTTCTGTCTATCTCTGTCTGTCTCTGTCAGTCTGTCTGTCTGTCTCTACATCCCTCCCTCCCTCCCTCTCTCCCTATCTCTCTCTCCCTCCTCCCTCTCCCTCTCTGTCTCTCCCTCCCCCCTCTCTCTCCTCGCTCGCTCTCTCTCTCCCTCCCCCCTCTCACTCACTCTTTCTCATGTACAGCAGCAGGGGGGGGGGGGGGGGGGGTGGGGGGGGGGGGGGGGATAGAACCAGTGAGTCACGGAGATCATATCTGTTGGTTCGGCAGAGGCGCACACGAAAAACTTAGGTATCTTTTACCTGCCTCCTATAGTAGCTACCTGGTGAAAAGACTTCTCTGACTGTCTGTCTGTCTGTGTCTATCTGTCTGTCAGTCTGTCTGTCTGTCTGCCTGCCTGCCTGTCTGTCTGTCTGTCTGTCTGTCTGTCTGTCTGTCTGTCTCTCTCTCTCTCTCTCTCTCGCTCTCTCTCTCTCTCTCGTCTCTCTCTCTCTCTCTCTCTGATCTAAAGCTATCCTGTAACCATGTTATATAGATTCCATGCCATAATAACTAGTTGGGCTGTAATTAAATAAGTTCTCAGTATGTGACATTATATCTCTTGTGCCTTGTCCCCCTCCCACTGTCCCCTTGTGAACGGGCATCTCGCTTATCACAATAAATCCGTTAAGTCATTGTCTTTGTTACACACACACACACACCACACCACACACACACACACACACACACACACACACACACACACACAACACACACACACACACACACACAGAGACACAGAGACAGAGAGAGAGATTGTTTGCGTGTCAAGTGTTTGTTGAAGAAAGGCGATATTTAGATAGTCTGGGTGGGTCTGTTGAGAATTAGTTTATTATTATTTCGTGGACTCCCATGCCTCTTTCTGTTGTTGTTTTGTTTTATTTCTCGGGATATGCCCCCCAAAAAGAAAAGAAGAAAGGTTGAAGAATGGTGTGTGTGTGTGTGTGTGTGTGTGTGTGTGGTGTTGTATGTGTGTGTGAGTGATAGGAGGTGTTGTTTTGACTTTCCGAAGGGAAGATTTCATCACTCCACAGGAAACAGGTTTGGGGTATCGAGTTTCGGGCACTTTTCTGCCGAAATGGATTGTATATATTTGTGTGCTGCTGCTGCTGCTGCTCTCTCTCTCTCTCTCTCTTCTCTCTCTCTCTCTCTCTCTCTCTCTCTCTCCGAGTGTGTATGTGTGTGTATGTGTGTGTGTGTGTGTGTGTTTACTCATGAGTGTGTGGCTACGGGCGTGTGTGTATGTGTGTGCATGCGTGCGCTGTGATTGTCTGTTTTCATGCATGTATGCTTGCAGTTACATAGTTTACGTATCTGCACACATGCTAGTATTGCTTGCATGTGCACACACGCACACATTTGTTTTCTTTTTTCCTTTTCCTTTTTGCATTCGGCACAAAGTCTAAGACAAAGGGACCATGAAAAAGGCGCATTGTGGTAAAACAATTATGAGAGAGAAATGTGGAACACGACCACTTCATTTGTCTGTCGTCCCAGGACAAAGCGTGGGAAGCAGACTATGCTGGCTGTAGGCCTGGAAGGAATAGAAAGAAAAGAGCACATGTATCTACAGTGTCACTAAACAGAACTGTTGTCCCTAACGAGCACAGAATGTTTGGCCAGCATAAATCTGGAAATTACTTTTAAAATGATAGCTCTCTCTCTCTCAAATCTGGAAACTGCTTTTGAAATGATAGCTCTCTCTCTCTCTCTCTCTCTCTCTCTCTCTCTCTCTCATCTCTCTTCTTCTCTCTCTCTCTCTCTCTCTCTGTCTGTCTGTCTGTCTGCAACCTGACATGACACGACATGACAACGACTTCAGTGGCAGGTTTGATTAAAAAAATCATCAGTTTTGCCAACTATTTTGATGATGTGTGTGTGTGTGTGTGTGTTTTAATGCATTAATTTGATGAAATTCAGCTTCCTTGAATTTGGTCGTGTTTGCATTGATTTTTGGAAGTGAAAAACAACGTACTTGTCTGTTAGACATATTTTTGCAGGATCGCAATAATGATTAGTATGCGACCAAAACTGTGCCGTATTATAATATTTGTGCAACATGAGCTAGTGGTGAAAACGTTGGTTTCGTGGTCTGACAGCCGTGTAAAAAGGGTGGGAGTCACTGCTGGGACGTCCATGGGAGGAGGGGGGTGGGGGTCAGTTAAACCCTGTTGGGGACCATGATTAGCACTGAATCTGACCCCCCCCCCCCCCCCCTTCCTTTCCGTACTCTATTCTGCTGCCAGCCTTTCAAATAAGACGCTAGCTTGAAGGTCTTGGAGTGAAGGTACCTAGCGCATCTAGAGCTCAGATGGAATACTCATCCATCGTTCGTAAAATGTAGTTATTGCTGTTGCTCGTTTTCCTGCTTAGCACTCTTCATTAAGGGTCACCCGCCATATGCACTATGACTCATTGGTCGCACCTGGGTGGAATCACTGTGAGACCATAAGAAAATACTGGATGAGAAGATTGTGTGTATGACTGTTTTTTTGAGTGCTTCGCCACATAAGCAGGCATACTCCATCTTCAGGATATTTTTTGCTTCTCTTTTAAACAAGAGTGCATGTTGTTGTGCTTGAGAGCTTGTCATGGCTGAAGACAATCTCGGAATGAAACTTTACAGGATAACAACGTTAGACCTTGGTACTTAGCTTACATCAATAACTGACAAAGCTTTCGGCCTGGGCCACTTTGTAGAAAAGAAAGCCAGCTTTGGCCGGTGATAGGGATGACACGAACACC
>CM054135.1:49168706-49178706 GCA_028751875.1 Rapana venosa
GAGAGAGAGAGAGGGGGGAGGGAGAGAAAGAGTATCTAAACATTGTTTTTCTTCGTCAGATTGGCACAGGTAAACTACCTCTTTTTATCAAAGTGTGTGTGGTGTATTGGGGGGAGGGGGAAGGGAGGGGGAGATAAGTGTGTGTGCGTGCGTGCGTGCATGCGCGCGCGTGTGTGCATATGCGCGCGTGCGTGCATGTGTGTGTCCTTTTTCTGTGTGTCTGTGTACGTGTGTGTATTTCTGTTTGTCCGTGACGGTTGAACTGAGCTGAAGCAGATAGATAGCATAGCGGTGTGGTTTTAACCTTTTCACCCGTAGTAGTAGTAGTAGTAGTACACAGGACATTGAAAAAGTGCACCGAGTGAGGATCGGCTCTGTTCTCTGGCAAGGCATGCATGTGGTAGTGCCGACAGACAACGTTCGCCAGACAGCAGCGTAAAACCAGACATGAGGGAGAGAGAGAGAGACAGGGAGAGAGAGAGAGAGGGAGAGAGAGAAAGAAAGAGAGGGATGGAGGGAGGGGTGGATGGAGGGAGGGGGGTGGATGGAGGGAGGGAGAGAGAGAGATTTATTTTATTTTATTTTTTTATTTTATTCTTTTATATCCAGGATAATGGAATAAGCACTTACTTATGTGAGAAAGAGAGAGAGGGGGGGATGGAGGGAGGAGAGAGAGAGGAGAGAGAGAGAGGAGAGAGAGAGATGAGAGAGGGGGAGAGGAGAGAGAGAGAGAGAGAGAGAGAGAGAGAAGCAAGAGAGAGAAAGAGAGAGGGAGAGAGGGAGGGAGGGATGGAGAGAGAGAGAGAGGAGAGAGAGAGAGAGACAGAGAGAGAGAGAAAGAGAGAGCGGGAGGGAGGCGGAGAGGGGGTGGGGGGGGGAGAGAGACAGAGGGAGAGAGATGGTGAGGGAGAGAGAGAGACAATGACAATGACAAATTCTGTTTATTTCGAGGATAATGAATAAGCACTCATGTGCTTTTTAAAAAAAAAAACATCCAGTCCCCGCCCTCCGACCAGAGAGAGAGAGAGAGAGAGAGGGAGAGGGAGGACGGAGGGACGGAGGGAGGAAAGATAACAGATAAGGTGAGAGAGGGAGTGGGGGGGGGGGGGGGGGGGGGGGGTGCCGAAGCTGTTAAGAGATCTGGAGGTTCCAGACACAATACTATTCACCTAGTCACTCTCTGTGTGGCATTACAAAGGCAATAAATAGTGGATCGGTGGTCTAGAGGTAATGCGCCTGTCTAGAAAGCGAAAAGTCCGGGTCGGAAGTGTGCGGTGGTTCGAATCCCGTTTGGACTCGAAAATGTTCCCCCCATCCATTAGACCATGAGTGGTGGTCTGGGCGCTAGTCTTTCGGATGAGACGATAAACCGAGGTCTCGTGTGTTACACTAAATTATTCAGCGCACGTAAAAGAACCCACGGCAACAAGGGAGTTGTTCCTGGCAAAATTCTTAGAAAAAAAGCCACTCTGATAGGGAAACAAATACAGTTGCAGACCAAAAAAGAAAGAAAAGGGTGGCGCTGCTCTTGTGGCGACGTGCTCTCCCCGGGGAGAGCAGCCCGAATTTCACGCAAAAGAAATCTCGTGAAGTGGTGTAAATAAATAAATAAATAAATAAATACATTATTACGAGTGATAGCTGAAACAGCTTTGCTGAGTGTTCTTTCCACATTAGTCTTGTACTGCCCTGTCTTTCGTTGGGGAGTTATTTGCAATGCCAAGTACCAGTATTATAGTGAAGTCTGTCTCTGTCTTTCTCTCTGTCTCTGTATTTTTATCTCTCTTTCGTTGGGGAGTTACTTGCAATGCCAAGTACCAGTATTATAGGGAAGTCTGTCTCTGTCTTTCTCTCTGTCTCTGTATTTTTATCTCTCTTTCGTTGGGGAGTTATTTGCAATGCCAAGTACCAGTATTAAAATGAAGTCTGTTTTTTGTCTTTCTCGCTGTCTCTGTATTTCTATCTCTGTCTCTTCCTGTCTCGTCTCTGTCTGCTGTCCCTGTCTGCCTGTTTGTTTGTCTGTCTGTCTGCCTGTCTCGTGTCTCCGTATCTTTCTGTCTGTGTGTTTGTATGTCTGTCTGCCTGCCTGTCTCGCATTCCTCTGTCTGTGTGTTTGTCTATCTGTTTGTTTGTCTGTGTGTCTGTCTGCGTGTCTTTATGTCTGTCTGTGTGTCTTTCTGTCTCTCTGTCTCTGTTTTCCTCTGTCTCTCTCTGTCTCTCTCTGTCTCTGTCTCTGTGTCTTAGTTGCGTCTCTGTCTGTCGTATCTCAGACTCTGTTTGTCTGTCTGCTGTCCTGTCTGTCTAGCTGTTTGTTTGTCTGTCTGCCTGCCTGTTTCGTATCCCTGTGTCTGTCTGAATGTCTGCCTGTCTGCCTGTCTGTCTGTCTGTCTGCCTGTCAGTCTGTCTGTCTTCGAAATAAAGTTTATGTGCTCTCTTGTTTCTCTCTGTCTCTCTCTCTCCCTCCCCCCCCCCCCCCCCCCACACACACACACACACTCACACATACAAACACACACACACACACTTACACACACTTACACACACTTACACACACACACACACACACACACACACACACACACACACACACACACACACACACACACAACACACACACACACACACACTTACACACACACACACACACACACACCACACACACACACAAACACACACACATACACACACACACACAACACTTACACACACGTGGCAGCAATAGCAATGTGCACGCCACATCGATTTTTGGCACATCATTTTCCCGGACTAATTTGCGTTCTTGCTCACCGCACTGGGAAAAAAATGACAGCCTGACATTTACACATATTCAGAAATGTATCTATGTGTATGTACATCATCTTGTGACATTGATTTTTTGTTATCCTTTTTTTATGTTCACCATGGCCCCACAGAGATTAAAGAAAACATTAATTTTGTTGTTTTTTCCCCATTGTAACCCTGAAGGTGAGGTTTGAGGAAAGCAACAAGAAAAAAAAAAGATTACATATTAGAAAGGTGAAAGGGGGAACTTACTTCAGGTGCTTGTGTGTGCGTGCGTGCGTGTGTGTATGTGTGTGTGTGTGTGTCCTTTGCACTTCCTATTTAGTCTGTCTGCTTGTCTGTCTGTCTTTCCTGTGTCTGTCTGTGTGGTTTTGTGAAGAAACCCATCAATATTACGGATATTATAGTCTATCATGTTTGAAAGCAATCTTTAAAATGGTGTTGACTGACCAACACTGCAGGTGTTTGTATCTCCCAGGCCTGGGCTGAAACTGGATAATATTCTATAAAAGAGGGCGTGAAGCGCAGCATTGTTGTAGCATTCTCGCAAAATCGATTCATCATCAACATCATCATCGTCGTCGTCGTCGTCGTCGTCGTCGTCGTCGTCGTCCTCCTCCTCCTCCTCCTCCTCCTCCTCATCATCGTCGTCGTCGTCGTCGTCGTCGTCGTCGTCATCGACACATTTTATTTCAGGGAAGCAATCACTGGTTCAGTCCCATTAAACAAATTAAGCCTTTTTTTCCCTTAACGCCAAAGAGACGACGGACTGCATATCACTAACAATTA
Organism: Rapana venosa; assembly: GCA_028751875.1. Taxonomy (NCBI): domain Eukaryota; kingdom Metazoa; phylum Mollusca; class Gastropoda; order Neogastropoda; family Muricidae; genus Rapana; species Rapana venosa. Next base: position 49,172,277 of record CM054135.1, read on the forward strand.
CAGTTTATTATCTTAAATCAGAGAAATTCATGTGGGTTTCGAGCTGTAACCTAACCCCCCCCCCCCCCTCCCATCAAAGCATGAAAGAATAAAAAGAAGAAATAGCAAATATGTCACCACTACAAAATTAAAGCATTACATACTCTGTACAAGCAATACATACATGACATACCTACACACATGTTTATACAACGCAGACAAACAAACGAACGAAACCCTTTACCATAACTGGTAAGCACCACAGGGCAACACAAACACTCTAAAACTCAGTCCCTCTTTCCATCATCGGTTGTTACATGGTGTGATGTTATTGTTGTTGTTGTTTCAGGAGTGGACGTGTCGGCCAATCAGGAGGAGGAGGAGAGCGACAGGGAGATCTTCCAGATGGAATTTGAACCCCAAACCCAGAAGTGGGCCTTCCGCACCGTGGACAACAAGCTGTGGTCTCTGGAACCGCTGGGTGGAATCCAAGCCGTCGGTTCTAAGATGTGAGTTCTCTTCTAGCCTGGCTTTGATGATAATCTGGAAGTGGCATGAAGAACGGAATGAACATCTTGCGCACACGTTAAATCCTTTTCCGCACACGTTAAATCCTTTTCCGCTTTCTGAAGAGTAGGCCATTGTGTGCCGGTGGGAGCAGATGACAAAGTTTACAAAACCGCATTCACACGGGGACTGGATGTAAAAAAGCACATAAGTGGTTATTCCATTATCCTCGATATAAAAGAATAACATTAAAAAAATGAAATTAGCTCAGTGGTCTGAGCACTCGCTTTCCCCAAGCTAAGGTTAAGCAGCATTGAGCGTGGTTACCAAGTGGATGGATGACCGTTTGCTCGCCTTGGTTTCAGTACACTTCCCCAGTTCACCCAGCTGTAAATGGGTACCTCTCCTCTTTAGGGTCAGGGAAGGTAAAGTAGCGAGGGAGAGGAGATGGGCACTGCTCTCAATATGCTGGCCCCTGGAGAAGTTGAGGTTTCTGACATCTCGCTCCCCAACGATCGCATAATGTCATGGGAACACCTTTACCTTTTATGAAGAAAAGTGTAGTGTGTGTATTATGCGCTTTGATTTGTCTATGCGCTTTCATTTGTCTTTGCAAGATATAGCGCTATATAAGTTCCATTTATTATTATTAATTATATATATATATATATATATATATTATATATATATTATAATATATATATTATATAATACTTTAGTTTAACTTGCGAAAATAATGCAAAATGCATGTAGTGTTATGGATTTAGGAAACAAGAATAGTGCCAAAGAGTTGTGTGTGTGTGTGTGTGTATGTGTGTGTGTGTAGTGTGTGTGTGGTGTGGTGTGTGTAGAGAGAGGAGAGAGGAGAGAGAGAGAGAGAGAGAGATACGACACACAGACAGGAGGTTTGGGTGGGTGTACATAAATCTATAGCTCGCCACCACCACCACCACCACCCCCAAAAAAAGCCCCCTCCCCCAACCCCCCCCCCCCCCCCCAACACAACAAACAACACAAAAACACCAACCAACAACAACAAAACCCAACCAAAACCAAAACAAACATAAAACTGCACCAAAAACAGCGAAACAAGAAACAAAACAAAACAGACCTCAAACCCAACAGTGTTGTATACCTGACTGTTGTGATATATATATATATATATATATATTATATATATCTATATCATATATCTATATATATCTATCATTACTGCAGCTGTTTGAGTAGTCCTGGACTGCAGCTCCCATCTCTCTCTCTTCAAGGCCAGCAACAACAGCTACGTCTACAACAAGAAGACAGGCAGTCTCATGGCCGGTGGGGACAGCGGCAACGACAGCAACACCTTCATGGTCAAGGTGGGGGGGAGGGGGGGGGGGTGGAGAGAGGGAGTGGGGTGGTGAAAAAGGATGGAGTGTCTGGGAAAAGGGTAGTGGTTTGGGAGGGGTGGTCGGGGGGGGGGGAGGGGGGGGTGGAGGGAGGGGGGGTAGATGGCAGGGGTGGGGTTAGGGGATGGGTGGGCCATGTGTGTGTGTGTGTGTGTGTTCTTTTGTTCGTATATTTTATGTGGGTTTTCTTCTTATTTGTTTTTGTTGTTGTTGTTTTGTTGTTGCTGTTGCTGCTCCTACCATTATCATTATAATCTGATCTTGACACCACCACCACCACCACAACATCGTCCTCATTTTTCTCCTTCATCATCACCACCATCACCACCGCTATCACAACCACCTCCTACACCACCACCACCACCACTACTTCCACCATCACTTACCACCACCACCACCACCACCACCACCACCACCACCACCACCACCACCAATTCAATTCTTCCAAAGTAGAATGTATGTCTACAACAGTCATGTATGTCTGTATATGTGTCTGTCTGTCTGTTTGTCTCTGTGTCTATCTGTTTGCCTGTCTGTCTGTCTGTCTGTATGAATTTATGTGTGTCTGTCGGTCTGTCAGTCTGTATGTACGTATGTATGTATATATGTCTGTCTGTCTGAATGTATTATGTATGTATGAATGTATGAATGTATGTATGTATGTGTGTATGTCTGTTTGTCTGTATGTATGTATGTTATTGTGTGTTGTGTGTGTGTGTGTGTGTCTGATGTATGTATTTTTTTGTCTGTCTGTCTGTCTGTATGTATTATGTGTGTGTGTGTGTGTCTGTATATATGTATGTATGCATGTATTATGTGTGTGTATGTAATGTATGTATGTATATAGATGTCTGTCTGTATGCATGTCTGTCAGTCTGCCTGTCTGTCTGTCTCTCTGTCAGTCAGTCAGTCAGTCAGTCTGCCTATCAGTCTCTCTGTCTATCTTTCAGTCTCTCAGTCTCTCTGGCAGTCAGTCAGCCTGTCTCTCTGTATATCTGTCTCTCTGTCTGTACATATCTATGTCTGTCTGTATGTATGTGTGTGTGTCAGTCTGTCTGCCTGTCAGTCAGTCAGTCAGTCAGTCTGTCAGTCTCTCTGGCTGTCTTTCAGTCTCTCAGTCTCTCTGGCTTTCAGTCAGCCTGCCTCTCTGCATATCTGTCTGCCTCTCTGTCTGTACATATCTATGTCTGTCTTCATGTGTATGTATGTATGTATGTGGGTATGTGGGCATGCAGGTGGCCAATCGACCCATGCTGGTGTTGCGGAGTGACTTCGGGTTCGTGGGCAGCAAGTGTCCAGGGGCCCCCAAGACAGAGATCCTGTGCAACAGGTCCACCTATGAGGTCATCTTCCTGGAGCATGGAGAACCGGGCATCTACTACTTGAAAGGTAGGAAACTGAGGGAGAGGGAGAGAAAGAGAGAGAGAGAGGGAGGGAGGGATGGGGAGAGAGAGAGGGGGGGGGAGGGAGAGTGAGGGAGAGAGAGAGAGAGAGAGGGGGGGGGAGGGAGGAGGAGAGTGAGGGAGAGGAGAGGGGGGAGGGGGGAGAGGAAGGGAGGGAGAGAGAGAGTGGGGGCGGGGGAGAGGGAGAGTGGGAGGGGAGAGTGAGGGAGAGAGAGAGGGGGAGGGGGGAGGGAGAGAGACAGAGAGAGCGAGAGAGAGAGAGGGAGAGAGCGTGTGTGTGTACGTGCGTGTGAATGCGCGCGAACGTCCGTGTGTATACGAGTATGCTTTAAAAAAAAAAATTCAATTCTTTTATTTCGATGACGATGAAGAAGCACTCACGTACTTTTTTGTTCACATCCAGTACCCCGTTAGCATGCAGTTTTGTATATTAATTTGTTCATCCATTCTCACTAGCACGTAAGGGCCATACTCTTCCAAAACCCGGAACAGGTTTCAGAGTGTGTTCTGCGCGCCTTCACACAGGGAACCTTAAATAACAGTCTCATCTAAAGGACTTTCGGTGGGGTTGGGGGGGGGGGGGGATGGAACTGCCGGGCCTGATATGAATCCCAGGGGGAAAAATGCCCCAGAACATGCGTGCTTCAATCTGAGCAAGGCCCTACTAGGCCTCTGAGGCTAGCATAGGCCCCCTAGGCCCACTATAGGCCAGGCCTAGTCCAGTGGCCAAAGTTGCCGCGTTGCCGCCAGAGTCTTGTTTCCATTAGCGTAGTTAGATGGCCGGCTTGTGGAGTGCAGGATTTATTATTCTTCCACCGTCCGTCCCTTCTCCTCTTCCCCTCCCCCCTCTCTGTCTGCCCATCTGTCTCTGTCTTTGTCTCTCTCTGTCTCTGTCTGTCTGTCTGACTCTCTTCTCTCTCTCTCTCTCTCTCTCTCTCTCTCTCTCTCTCTCTCTCTCTCTCTCTCTCTTCTCTCTCTCTCTCTCTCTCTCTCTCCCCTCTCCATCTTTCTGACTGCTGGCTGCACTGTCCAGGGAGATGGTTTTGTCCCTGGGGGGCTGGATGAAGGGGGGAAACAGATGGTCATCAATCACAGACCTGACCATAGAAGTCAGTGTTGGCGATATCTTAGGCCATTGGAAAGTGCCGGTGTTAAGTACTCAGAAGTTACCCCCCCTGATGATTTTTTCCCTCCCCTTTCTGTTTATATCCCGGATGGTGCGTTCATGTTTATACCTTGTATTGTTTTCGTGGAGGTACTGGAGTTATCCTGTAAATTTGCCCACCTTGTACCTCAGTGTGTTCGTTGATTGAGACTTAAAAAAAAGAGGCTTTTTTAGGTACACAAAAGCAGGAAAGGATGGCAATAAATCCATACCAAGCAATGTAAGATCAAATGTACGCACGTGTACACCATACTTGAAGCGTTATTTTCATCCTAAGAACAGGGTATAAAGTGTGTTCACGGTTTTATACCTACCATTGTTTTGTGTGCAAGAAGGTTACACTCTGTTGCTGGTACCAGATATACATAACTGGGTCACACACAGACACACACACACACACACTCACACAGACACACACACACACACACATACACACACGTGTGTGTCTGTGTATAAAGGGGGAGGAGGAGGAAGCTTAATTAAGTGCTCCATGGAAGAAGTGGGATCTAAAATTTTTACACGGCTGAAAAAGTTTTTTTTACCGACGTTTATCTCGTTAATAACACACGTAGCTGCTGTAATGTGTAACATGCACACAGAATCTTACTTAGAATAGCTCAGCCTCTTGCCAATAACACCAGCAGCAGCTGTGCCCGCCCAGGTAACTCTGCTTTAATCATCAGAGCAGCCTGAACAACTCGGCTGTAATCATCAGTGCAGCCTGAACGAAACACACTCCTTCCTACTGGTGAGAAATATCAAAGAACCCCCCACCCCCACCCCACGCCCCCACCTAAAAGCTCTATAGCCCTTCAGACGTGAAGAAAATGTCAAAGAAATTGAGTAACGTAGGGAAGGTTGAAAAGATAGTTTTAGGTTCTGTTATCAACCATGGAGATTCGTGATAATGAAGTCAACTATTTTTTTCTCCTGGGAAAGCAAAAGCAGTACGTTAATTTTCTTGATCTTCTTTCTTTCCTCGGAAGGATTCCAAGCCGCGGGTGAGATTCAAACTTGTGGTATTCCCGAAGTCGGAATGCGGCTATCTTAATGGTGGGCAAAAAAACGGTTGCATACGCAAAAATCTCACCATTGGTGCTCCTCGGAGCTCTAGCCAAGGAATGAAAAACAACAACAACACCAACAACAAAAACTATCATTCTGGTCCTTGTCTTAGGTCATCTTTTGTGAAAAATGTCACGTAAGAAAACGAAATCAAAACGAAGTTGCACGCGTTCTTCATCTTCAAGCCACGAACACTTTGCCTTCTCCCCCAACCCGGCCATCACGTACACAGACCGACACACCGACCCCAGAGGTTAGGCTATAGCAGAGCCCTCCCCTCCCCTCCTTCACAGATTTGCATGCTCTCTAACCTAACCTGCCAACCATGCTCTCTGTATATTATATATAGCGGGAATCAGCGGGGAGAAAAGAAGGAAAAAAGGCCTTCATAACGCTTGACGGAAGAGACTGATGGTAGCCTTTTTTTGTTCGTTATTTTTTTGGCCAACCTCCAAAATAGATCTTGGAGCGATACCGTAACACTAATTGAGAACAGGAAACTGGAAAGTGTCTGGACTTCCTCATACGACATATATACTTTTCCCCCCCTACAAGCCAGTAAGTTAACTTCACATCATTATCACTCTACTGAATTTTATTCACCGAGGGGTAAAATCGAATAGGGAGGGAATTTCGATACATAGCACCGGAGAAAGTGGACTTTGCAATCTCTGATAGCACCAACGCTTTCCTCCACCGCCATCCATCCATCCCTAGGGAGGCTGTGGGTGCCTCAGTTGTGTGTAGTTCTAGTCTCAGATATCAGAGGGATTGCTGGCTAGGCTAAGCATTAGCTCGGAATTCCCAGGCTTACTGCAGTCACTGGATGTTTTCTTTGTGACCTTTGGGGTTGAAAAGCAAAGAAAGCATTGGAGGCTACAGGCTGCACTCCAGCTTTAATTTTGTGCCTGGTTCTTGCTGTT
>CM054135.1:49183706-49208706 GCA_028751875.1 Rapana venosa
ACCACTGTTGAACGCCACACACTTCTGTCACTGTTGAACGTCACACACTTTGACCACTGTTGAACGCCACACACTTCTGTCACTGTTGAACGTCACACACTTTGACCACTGTTGAACGCCACACACTTCTGTCACTGTTGAACGTCACACACTTTGACCACTGTTGAACGCCACACACTTTGACCACTGTTGAACGCCACACACTTTGACCACTGTTGAACGCCACACACTTTGACCACTGTTGAACGCCACACACTTTGACCACTGTTGAACGCCACACACTTCTGTCACTGTTGAACGTCACACACTTTGACCACTGTTGAACGCCACACACTTTTACCACTGTTGAACGTCACACACTTTAACCACTGTTGAACACCACACACTTTGACCACTGTTGAACGTCACACACTTTTACCACTGTTGAACGTCACACACTTTAACCACTGTTGAACGCCACACACTTTAACCACTGTTGAACGCCACTGTTGAACGCCACACACTTTAACCACTGTTGAACGCCACACACTTTGACCACTGTTGAACGTCACACACTTCTGTCACTGTTGAACGTCACACACTTTGGTCACTGTTGAATGTCATACACTTTGGCCACCGTTGAATGTCACACACTTGTGCCACCATTAAATGTTACACACTTTTACCACTGTTGAATGTCACACACTTTAACCACTGTTGAATGCTACACACTTTGGCCACTGTTGAGTGTCACACACTTTTACCACTGTTGAACGTCACACACTTTTACCACTGTTGAACGTCACACACTTTAACCACTGTTGAACGCCACACACTTTAACCACTGTTGAACGCCACACACTTTAACCACTGTCGAACGCCACACACTTTCACCGCTACTGTCTGTTCCAGCCACCAACGGCAAGTACTGGTCGGTGATGGATGACGGCTCCATCACGGCGGACGGCAGCCCCAAGACCGCCTTCCGTCTGCAGTGCCGGGATAACCGCACCCTCACCCTCCTCACCACGCGGGATAAGGACGACGAACGCTTCGTCAAGGGCGAGCAGAACGGACTCTTCCAGGCCGTGGCTGAAGAGCTGGAGCCCGCTGTCCTGTGGGAGTACTAAGCTGAGGGAGGCGCCTCTGCTTCCCGTGCCTCTGCCTACACCACCACCAACCTGTCCCCTTCCGTGGATGGACTACTACTAGACTACCATCGTCATCTCATGGATCGTCTCTGAGCATGATGGCTGTAGTCTGCTTGAAAGGAGGACGTGGTTTCTCGTTTCTGCTTCTTCTTCTTTTTCTTTTTCCATGGACTAGTTGAAGGATTCACACTGCCGTTCGTTTTTTTGTGGGTTTTTTTTCTTCCTTTTCACTGACTGGTTGGGTGTCTGGGGAATGTGTGGAGAGGTGTGGAGAGTGCTGTGGTGTGGGTTTGTTTGTGTAGGGGTTCCGACAGGCTTGGTATGCTATGGGACTGAGACACTGAAGTATCTGCAGATATGATGAGCATGTGGGGTTTTGTTCCCTCCTCTCTTCTTTGCTGAATGATCCATTCTGGTGAATGGTTGATTGTGACGTTCTAAACTGGCTTTGTTTTTACTGCTTTTGTGTTGGTGTCATGTGTTGATAGTACTCTTACTTGGTTTTGTGTATTTTTTTCCTTTCAGGTTCGTTTTGTTTGAAATAACTTTTGTTTTGCTCAGCTTATGTTTTGGTTCCTGTCAGATTGGTCATGTGTACAAAGATATTAGATTCTAACATAGACTTTTTATAAATGGGATACAACAGATAAAGTTATAAATGTTGATGAGTGCAAATGTTTTTCTTCATTTTCAAATTCAAATTATGTGTATACTCATGAAATTGAACAAGCTAAAAGAAGAAAAAACACCAACAAAATCATGCGTATCTCTAATGAAACTGAGCAAGTCTTTTGGCACATTGAAGTATGCTCTGCACCCAGACTGAACTTTTAGAAGCTGAGAAAGCAAACTTTATTGGTTAAAAAAAATTGAATTGGAATTTTTACACTTGAAGTACTATTTTGACTTTTGGTCAAATCAGGTTAATTGAACTTATGAATCCATTTCGTTATAATGATGATGCTTTTGGGATTTGTTTTGTCTCTTTTATGGCGGTCATGTTGTTTACAGTCGATATTTTGAGCTGGTTTTATCTAATGTAACATTTATGTTGATTAAATCTGTGAATTCTTTGCAAGATGACTAAAGGAAAGTAAAAGAAGAACAAATTCTTTCATGGAATGTTGAGATGATTAATAGATAATTACATTCTGTATGATAGAAAATTCTGTTGGTGGTGGTGCTTACACTCTCTTCTTTTTTCTATCCCCCCTTTCCATCACTCTCTCAAATATCAGTTTCTATTAATAGGAATAATCATTTACTCATGCAGATGTTGTCTATATTGTATGATATACCCATTATTCTGTACACATTTTTTTAGAGCTGAAGCAACAATCACATTTTAGATCAACCATCAGCTGAAATGCAGTGACACTATAATAAAAGTCATAATGATATTGATCTTGGCAATCTGTATATTTTTACATGAAACTTTTGTGGTCATGAATTGATTTTTCTCCTTTTGAATGGGATCAATTGTAGAATAGGTCTTTGTTTTAAAGTAGCTAACAACTATCTATTCAACCTCGCAATTTAAATGACTGTTAAAACTTGTTCTTTCTGACATGTCAGTGTGAAATGGATGAATTGTCACACGAAATGTTTAAATGAAGAGAAATATTAAGTGAAGGTTGCTTCATTCCCCGAGGTTTCAGTCCTATACCTAAGACATTACATTTGCACACACAATGTGATCTGAAGCTTCAAAATGAGTATTGGTTGGCAGGAAGGTGCAAGTGATCCACTTAATAATATAGAACAGGATCTGTTCCAAATGGCCAGTAGGTTGAACCTGATGCTTGAAGTCGCTTGAGACGTAGGTTTAGTCTCAGACGGTCAGTTTGGCCAGAGCATCCCGGCAGTAGGGTTCAAGGGGCTCGTCTGTCAGCACCTGAACAAGTTTGGCTTTATTGCATTATATTTAAAGGGAAAAAAGTTTGCAACCAAGGAAAGAGATGAGACTGCATCAGGTTTTGTTTGATGATATGGGTGATACCGTATTGTTGTCTCTATGTTTATGTGGTTGTTGTTTATGCAATAGTATATTTTATTTTACTATGCATAGACGTGTGCCTATAAGACTTTTCAAGTGTGATATACCAAATAATCGTGGGAACCACTGTAAGACTACATTTCTTACAGAAGCTCACTATGTTTTGATTTAAGGTTGCAATTTTCCTTGTTCTAAGTGGGATTTTTTTTCTTTTAAAGAGAAAAGATGGCCACATTATGTAGATAGTGAAAAATGTTGAAAGTGATAAATATAATTCATGAATCATGTTCTCAGTGACACTTTTTTGGATGATATACTTGTTAGAGAATATTGCTACGGTGAGACACTTTCTTTGGAAATCTGAAATGAACTAGATAGAAAGTGGTTTATGTCTGCTCCAATGTCTCATCATAAGTCTTTTTTCACTTACAAAGAAATTAATGAAAGAATATCAACTATCAGGTGTTGTCATTAAGTGTTTAAAAAGATTCTATCACTGTTCATACATACCATCTCAGTATTCAAGTTATCTGTATTATTTTTGGCTCAATACTTTTTTTTATCGGACAAAAGGAGATGTATTATTGACTGCACTCCATATCTTATTAAAAAGGAACTGTGAAATTTTCTTTAAGCACATTGTTTCTCGCACCTCAAATCTTATCAGTTAAAGCAGGTATGGGGGTCATCCAGGTTTATCAATCATCTATCAACCAGTAACTTGAACAAGATGGTTGGGGGGGGGGGGGGGGGGGGGGGGGGGACACAAGGGACACAATGTGGACAGTTTTCTCCAGGCTGGTCTGTTTTCAGCCTTTCACACCAACACAACCATATGAAGGCAGTCCAGGTTTTGAGGTTGTTTTTTTTTTTATCCAGTTCTTTATCTGTACAGGTTATAAATGTTTAAACCTGTTCATGAAGGGTACTCGTACAAGCAAACGTTCAGTCAGGTATGATTGCTCACTATGCATAACTGTGTGCCTCAATCACAATTTTCTAATCTGTTGATCCAGCTGGTACACCATAGATGTGTCTTGAAATGTCTTTATGTGTAAAACTCAATGTCAAGGTGTTGTCAAGGCTGGCTGATCCAGCAGTGTAGCTGTTGTTCGACCTGTTCTCAGCTGTTTGGCAATCAATACGCCTTTTCTGCTGCATTCGCTAGTTTACATATCACTTTGTGTTTTCCTGCTTGTGATCTCTTCTGCTGGTTTTATATATATTGTGTGTGTAGCCTTTGAGGAACAAAACCTACAGTTTTTACTGCTTTATTGACCATATTAGATGCTGTTGTCAGCAGATGTGGGGTGTGTTTTGTGTGTGTGTGTGTGTGTGCCTGTGAACAGGGGTGTGTGTGTGAAGTGGTGTGGAGCCAAGCCAAGTCAAGTCAATTTTTTATTCCCAGATGGCACATTGAATAAGCAATGCATTTGCTTTGTTTCCCCATTAAGCCATCATGTGCGCGCTTGTGCATGTGGGTTTGGGTGGGTGTGGAAATGGGTGTAGGTGTGTTTCTTTGTGTGAAATGGAAAAGATATGCATTTCTGTCCGCCACCCACTACCCCCACCCTTTTTCTCTTTTTTCTTGCCCTGTCCATTCCTCTCATGAACAAGTAACATAACAAACACCATAATTATTTTCCCCGAAATATTGATCCCCCATCTGAGTGGCAGTTCCAGTCATGGCCAGGGACCAACCTACCTACCTCAACTTACCACTGACATTGTAGCTGACCTTGCCACTTCGCCCTCTGATGCTCACTTAGGTCTCTGGAGGTCCGTTTGGTTTTGATCACAGTAAACAGACACGGCTTTATTACTTCCTCTTTTTTTGAAAAAAATGTCTTTGAGCTTGTATTGGTTTGATTATGGTCACAGCAAATACAAATGGCTTTCTTTTTTCTTGTTTGATTCTTTTAATCAATTATTATTGTGTTCACATTAATTAGCCTTTTCAATGATTCTTTAGACTGACTGCAAAACAATAAGTTGCAAAGATATTCAACAAAACTTAATTTTTTTTTTAATGTTTAGTTTTGTGTATTGATGACAATGCAGTGTGTTCAGTTGTGTAGTGCATTAATTTTTCATTATTTGTCAGTTACAATGCTTTCTTTAATATTTTCTTGTTTTCAATGAATTCTGACGTCTCCCCCCCCCCCCTGACCCCCCCCCACCTCTCCTTGACCCTAAAACCCACTCCTGTTTTTAAAATACACTTCTATGATTTCTTTCCTAATGTATGGAATGCAATAACTGACCAAAAAAGGCATTTATTCTCATAGTGTAATACTGATTTGAAGTGGTTTATATTTTTATCGCTCAGAATCATGATGGTTTTCAAAAGATAGTCTTTTTACTGTAGTTTCATCAAATAACACTGATATCAAAGGAACCACAAAGAGAATTAATGTCAGCACTTTTGCCAATTATTTTCATGCTCAATTGAAATAATTAAAACAATTTGTGTGAAAGAAGCACAACTGATTATAAATTGATGCATAAGATCGAATGAATGTTTCAGTTTGGATGTTGCTAAGCGTAACATAAAAGTGAGAAATCAAGATTACATTTTTGCTCTCTCTCTCACACACACACCCACAGCTTATCTGCAGTTTCCCCTCTTAACTGAATGACTGTAAGCATGCTTTGTACAATGAATAATGGGAACAATTTTTTTCTTTAAAAGAAACCGCTGACTGAATTCAGAAGCATACACTATTAAAATTCGGATGTATGGGGAAAAAAGCAGAAAGGACAACTATCATTTGCTTTTTTTCATTTACATTACCATCTATTTATTTTGACTTTTTGTCCACTGATCATTCTTTATGGTTTTTGGCACATAACATATTTTTCTGACTCACGTGTGGCAAAAATTCATGATCAACTTTCCAGATTTCTGATACTTATAGCCTCACAAGATCTGGTTTTGACACTTTGCCATAAGAGTGGCAAGACGACTAATACTACTAATAATAATGTATGGAATTTATATAGTGCTGAATCTTGTAAAGCAACAAATCAAAGCGCTCAGATGACTTTAAAAAAAATATATATTGAGGATAATGAAATAAGCATTTATGTGCTTTTTTACACCCAGTCCCCGTGTGTATGCGGTTTTGTAAATTTTGTCATCTGTTCCCACTGGCACACAATGGCCTACTCTTTCGAAAAGCCGAACAGGATTTAACGTGTGCGCAAGATGTACGGGGCCTCGGTTTATAGTCTCATCCGAAGGACATTGACATTCAGTTCGATTTTTTTTGGTCAAACTGGGAAGAAAGGGCAAGGCTGGGAATCGAACCCAGAACCTCATGGTTTACTTGTTGGCAGGCAAACAGGCAAACTACAGACAAATACTCGTGTAAGTTCTTGCTGATACTGTTTCCATCGTTTCAGTAGCTAGCTTGCTTAGGTTTTTGTTTGTTTATTTTCGTTGCCTTTTTATTATTTTGCAACAAAGTGTATTTTGATCATCTCATACACACTTTTGACTTCTGTTATCCTTTTGGATGACATCACCTCTCTGCCTCTTTCCTTCTTATTTTGCTGTTAATCAAAAAGAAATCGGGATGACATTGCCATTGAACTAGAATTGAAGCAAAGACCCTTGTATGATGTGGGAATGTGTGTAAAACACAACCGGCATTTTCCTTTCAAGACAACTTTATTTATTTTTGGTTTCTTCTGTCATAACCGAGCAGAACACCATACATAGCTGCTCGTTTTTTTAAAATAACAATCATTATCCCCTGCCAAGTCCCCCACAACGACCCTCTTAAAAAGGCAAAACTTACAATATTATGCATTTTGCTGTTGTCGAGAGAAACAGTAATTTAATAACTATACAAATAAGACCCCCCAAAAATTGTGTATTGTCTATGAGAAAAATCAACTTTTTGAAATGTACTCTGTACAAACAAACAAACTATGGCTTGTTTCTCTGTAAATGTTCAAAGGATTTTCTTTTTGTCGGCTATTGTACAAAACCTTGCCAAGTGTGAGGAGCCCTTTAGCAGGATACAAAAACTTGCCAGGTGTGAGGAGCCCTTTAGCAGGATACAAAAACTTGCCAGGTGTGAGGAGCCCTTTAGAAGAAGCATGTAGCAGCAGGCAGGACAGTCTGTTCCATGCTATGGTCAATATCTGTGTGTAGAAAGAAACTTGTACATGTGTGTGTTTGTTTTCTTCATGCAACGATTCCTTTTTCACTCATGAGGAATAAACGCTTCGGAACTTCCTTGTTAGTTTTGAGGGTTTTGTTTGTTTGTTTGTTTGTTTTGTTCTGTGTGTGTGTGTGTGTGTGTGTGTGTGTGTGTGTGTGTGCACGCGCACGCGTGTGTTTGTGTTGTGTGTGTTTGTGTGTGTGTGCTCTGCGTGTGTGGTGTGTGGGAGAGAGATTTATTTATTTATTTATTTATCTATTTATTTTAGACTTTTATTTCGAGGATAATGGAATAAGCATTCACGTGCTTTTTCTCATCAGTCCCCGTGTGTATGCAGTTTTGTAAATTTGTCATCCATTCCCAGAGGGAGAAAGAGAGTGAGAGAGTGCGTGTGTGTATATGTGTGTTTATGTGTGTATGTGTGTGTGAACTGTGTGTGTGTGTGTGTGTTGTGTGTGTGTAAACCAGTCAAAGACAGTTTAAATTGTTTGCTTATCTCTTCCAGTTGAATTGGAAAAGACTTACACTCCTTTGGCTTGCTCACTCTTGAATGTGTTTCATCTAATTTGTATTCTCTGTCTGTCTGTCCTATTTCTCTATCTGTCTCTCTCTCTCGTTTCTATCTCTGTGTCTCTCTCTTTCTCTCTCTCTGTATCTGACTGTCTGTCTCTCTCTCTCTGTCTCCGTATCTCTGTCAGTCTGTCTGCCTGTTTGTCTGCTGCTGCCTGTCTCTCTCTTTGCGTTTCTATCTCTGTCTCTCTCCTTTCTCCTCTGTATCTCTCTCTTTCTCTCTGTATTTGCTGTCTGTCTGCTCTCTCTCTCTGTATCTCTGTCTGTCTGCCTGTTTGTCTGTTGCTGTCTGTCTGTCTGTCTTCTCTATATCCTCGATATAAAATAATAAATAAAAAATATCCCTCTCTCCCCCCCCCCCCCCTTCTCTGTCTCTCTCTGTCCCTCTCTCCTGTCTCTGTATGTCCTGTCGTGTCTGTCGTCTGTCTGTCTCTCTCTCTCTCTCTCTCTCTCTCTCTCTCTCTGTCTCCCTCTCTCTCTCTCTGTGATATGGACAACATGCATATAATTATTATACCAAAAAAACCCCAGTCAGACTCGACATGCCACACCCAAAACGGAGGTCAGCGCTCTCTCTCTTCTCTCTCTCTCTCTCTCTCTCATCTCTCTCTCTCTCTCTCTCTCTCTCTCTCTCTCTCTCTCTCATCTCTCTCTCTCTCTCTCTCTCTCTCTCTCTCTCTCTCTCTCTCTCTCTCTCTCTCTCTCTCTCTCTCTCTCTCTCTCTCTCTCTCTCTCTCTCCTCAGTCACGGACGCACTGACAGGTGTACAGTCTCAGATGAGCTTCAAATTCTGTCTGTCCACCCATAACTAGTTTGTCATGGCAACGACATTTTATGGGGGAAAAAAAAAGAAAGAAAAGAGAAAAGAACAGAACAGAAAGATAATGACTTGGCTGGGTTCAGTTTACTTTTGGTACCATTTGCTGCGTCAGCGGTGGTTTCAGTCTTGACATTTGAATGGCTGAATATATTTCTTTTCAATTTACATCCCCACCCCCCCAAAAAAAAATACACACACTTACACTCTAACACATACACACGCACGCACGCACAAGCATGCATACACACACAACACACATACACACCAAAAAACAAACCAAAACCAACCTACCACAGAAGCAAAGAAAAACAAGCCCCCCTCCCCCCCCCCCCCCCCCCCCCCCCCAAGTCCTGAAGAAAAAACCCACACCACCACCACCACACAACAACAACAACAATAAACAAACAAACAAATACTGAAAAGGAACAACAAGGACAGGCAAAAATTAAGAAGATGTCATCAAGCCTTTAGATTTACTTTTCAGTTTAGTATTGAGAAATCTTTCTGAAAGTCCTTCCAAGGACGAAAACTATAAACAGCGATCCCGTGTGCGAACGCACTCAGAACATCTCGCACACTTCTTAAAGCAACAACAACAGCAACAACAACAGCAGCAGCAGCAACAACAACAATAACAACAATAACAACAGCAGCAACAAAACATTCACTTTTCACAGAAACGTAGGCCAACTCTTTTCAGTGTTAATGAAAACACGAACGTACCCAGCATGCCTCCTGCCACCCGGAGAGGGATGGGCTCCGCACTAAGTGTCAACTTGCCCAAGAGACACTGCTTTAAAAAAACCAACAACTTCAGGGCAGTGCCCCAAGGACTTCTCAAGGAGTTTAGGAGGAAGTCGTGTAAGATCAACTCAGCTCTGAGAAACACGAGGAATCAGTGGTCTAGAACTAACGCGCCTGCCTAGAAAGCGGAAAGTCTGGGTCGGTAGCGTGCGGAGGTTCGATCCCCGTTTGGGCCAAAAACTTTCCCCCCATCCATTAGACCATGAGTGGTGGTCTTGGTGCTAGTCTTTCGGATGAGACGGCGTGTGTTACATAAAATTATTTAGCGCACGTAAAAGAACCCACGGCAGCAAGAGAGTTGTTCCTGGCAAAATTCTGTAGAAAAAAGTCACTCTGATAGGGAAACAATTACAGTTGCAGAAGTAAAAAAACCCCCACAATAATAATAGGTGGTGCTGCTCTTGTTGCGACGCGCTCTTCCCAGGAAGAGCATCCCGAATTTCACGCAGAGAAATCTGCCGTGACTTAAAGTAGAATGAAACTGAAACTGAAAATATGAAAATGGAAAAAAAAGAAAAGGAGAAAATAAGAGATAGCCTTGAACAACTCATTTTTCGTCATAGCTTTGATCACTTTCTTTTCGGGTGCAGGAACAAAATGCACCCTTAGAGATTCGACGCCATAACATCCATCTATAAGAACTTGTTCAGAAAACAGGAAAAAAATCACGAAGTCGGAATGCGGCTACCTATATTGTGGAGGGGAGGGGGGCGGGGAGGGAAAACACGGTCGCAAACGTATGAATCTCACACCATTTGGTGAACCACAGAGCTCTAGCCGAGGAATGAAAAAAAAAAAAGAAGAAAAAGAAAGAAAACGAAACAAAAAGCCAACCCCCTTCCCCCAAAAAACAAACAACAAAAATTCCAAACAGAGGAGGCTTTCTTAAAACGGCTTGCTATGTTTGTTGTTTAATGGATTGAGAATTTTTTTAAATCGTCGTCTTTGTTGTTCTTGTCGTCGTCATTATCATCGTCGTCACCGTCGTCGCCATCGTTATCTTCATCGTTTTAAAAATAAAACCACCACCACCCCACCGCCACCCCCAAACCCCCCCCCCCCCAACCCCCACCAACCCCCCCACCACGTTATCTTCATCGTTTTAACAATAAAACCCCCACCACCACCACCACCATCGTTATTTTCCTCTTTTTTAAAAAACCACCCCACCACCACCCCCACCCACTATCTTTTCATCACAAGTTAATACATTTCCTACGATTTTCCCCCCCCGGGGTAAGATATGACAAAGAGGCCTGCTAAAATGATATCTTCAAAATCACTGGAATAGGGGAAACCATGTCGGGGCGTTGCCCCCATATCCATTTTTATTACTCGCATCAATATCGTCTGTCGCCATCATTATCATCGTCATCATACCAGCGCGCCGTCGCCGTCGTCGTCTATCATCATCATCACACACATCACATATCGTCGTCGTCGTCGCGTCGCGTCGCGCCCGTCACATCACCCCGTGCCACCACCGCCACTACTTTTCCCAAAACCTCCCACTACAAATTTACCACCACCACTACACCACTTGACATCTTTGCCTTCTTTATCACTGCTCTCTTCTGTGTATCCCAGGTAGTTTATATTTCCTGGTTTCTATTCTGTGTCTCTGGGTCTTTTTGTCCCGGGTGCCCATTTGTCTGTTGTCCACCGTCTACCCTCCTGCCTCTTTCTATCTGTCTTTTTCGTTGTTTTCCCTGTCTGATTCTCACTTTCTCTCTCAGCCCCGTCTGTCTCTCTTTCATTCTTTTTTAAAATCTTAAATTTTGATCGTGACAAACATTTGGAAAATCACTACAAACAAAATCAACAAAAAAAAAAACCCTTAAGTTTTCAACACTCTCATTTTCGGGATTTTTTTGGGGGGGGGGTGGGGGGTGGGGGGCCGCACCAACAAAGAGTATGTATTTTTTGGTATTCTTTTTTGTTTGTATCATTACCTGTATTTCTGTAGTTTGACCTTTACGCCTGTACGTCTGTCTGTCTGTATGAATGATGATTATGTATGCATGCTGCATGCATGTACGACGAACGTATGTTGTATATCCCCGTAACAAATAAGCAAGTATGATGCATGTATTAGTATTACGTACCCCCTGTCTGCCTGCCTGTCTGATATACGTAAGTATGTATATCTTAATATAAGTATCTAATAATTATCATGATTTCAAACCGCTAAAAAGGACAAAATAAGCTAAGCGGGGGATTTTAACAAAACCCAATAATCACCGATCACGTTGAAGGAAGCGGTTGTCATGGAAACCAGACTGGGGCCGAGCGTCAACGCGAGGGTGACCCTGATTGGGCAGCGTGATGTTTGCTTATTATTTTATGACCTGATGATGGCCACCCACCCCCACACCCGCATACAAGCATCTACATACACTACACTACACAATTTACCTACACTACACTACACTACCTACACTCACACACGAAAACTACACCCTAACTACATACACGACACACACACCACACTACACTACACTACTACACTACACTACACTACACTACACTACACTACACTACACTACACTACACTACACTACACTCTCTCCCCCGGGAAATGATGAAACGAAAGGATAATTAGCGGGTCTTTTGATAAGATGTTACGGGTTAAGGGTCAGTTATGAGAGAAACCCGTTTTTAAGGGGGGGTTTTTTTTTTTGTTTAGTTTTGTTGTTCTCTGAATGCCCTCTGTTTTGTGTGTGTCTTCGTCCGTTTTTTTGGGTCTTTTTTTTTCTGACTTTTTCTCCATTCGCATACAACACACACACAAAACACACTTCCCTCTCTCTCTTTTTTTCCGCTCTCTCTCACATACACTCACTCCTCCTTACTCACTCACTCACTCTTTTACAAGAAAAACGCTTTTCTCTATTGCATTGTTCTGTGTGGCTAAAATTTTACAACGAAACCTCAAGTTTATCCTATTTTCAAAAAAAAAACCCCCCCAAGCACCCGACCACCAAAAGGGTCTTAATAATAAATGATAGTCTGTAGAAAACCCACCACTCGATCTAAAAATAGATAAAAAGATAGTCTGTAATAACCACCACACAGAGTCTATAGATAGATAGAATAGAATAGTCGTAAAAACCAACACAAGATCTATACAAGATATCTAATAGAACAATAGTCTGTAGATAAAAATAAGACGTTCGGGTTTTAAAACCGAATCGAACCTTAAACTCCTCGTTTTTTTAGACAGGGGGTGGTGTTTTTACCACTAGACCACAAGTAATGAAAAGCTCTGAACATTCCTTTCCTCCTCCTTTCCCCCCTTTTTCCCCCCCCCCCCCCCCCCCCCCCCCCTTCTCCCATCCCAGTCAACTGGCACTATCATTTCAAATATTGAAAAAGCTGCATGCTGTCATCCCCTCCCTGCTTTTGCACGGGCCAAAGACGTGACGGAAAGGGCCTAAGCCAACCCTACACAACTCCACTCCACTCCACTCCACAGTCTATCCTTGATTGCAATGCACTCTGCCGCTTTTTCCTTTTCCTTGATCATGCTGGCTGGTCTGGGCTCAGAAGGAGTCGGGTTTTTGCGATCGGGACTAATAATGCAGAAGTCATGCCCCTTTTTTTATTGATTCGGGTAGGCGCGAGTCGTTAAAGAAAGCCGCAAAGTGTCACCAAACGGGGGCACTTCTTCGTAAAGCAAGGGGAGAGAGCGGAGAGGGAGGGGAGAGAGGGAGAAGAGAGGAGAGAGAGAGAGAGAGAGAGAGAGAGAGAGAGGAAGAGAGAGAAGAAGAGAGAGAAGAAGAAAGAAAGAGATAGAATAATACAATGCCATTATTTTTTTTTTTGAGGGTAATGAATAAGCACTCATGTGCCTTTTTTTACACCCATCCCCGCCCTTAGGGGAAAAACCCCGAAAAAAAAAGCCCCAAAACCCTACACTCACATAGTAAAAAACTCCCCCCACCCCCCCCCCCCACACAAACAAAACAAAAAAAAAACCCACAGCAAAAAACAAACAAACCCCCCACAAAAAACAACAACAACACCACAAAAACCTAACCCCCCCCCCCCAAAAAAAAAAAACCCAAAAACAAAACAAAAACAACAAAGGGGGAAAAAACCCCAAAACTCCCCTCCCGAGAGAGAGACCTTTTACCCAATTTATTTCATTGCCCAAAGTGGCCTATTGACAAGGGGGTTATACCACTTTTTTTTGTAAAACAAATAATTTCAAGAAAAATCAAATGATGCTTTAACGAACGAAAACCAAAAAAACCCAAAAAAGGCTCTTATAACGGATACGACTTTAAGCTGTGACTAAACCAGTTTTTAAAAGAACACAAAGTAAAACAAGGATGAACAATAAGAACCAAAAAGCAATAACTAAAAAAAATGAAAAGAACATTCTAGAATGCTATATTTAGACCTCCATTGACATTGTATGTGAATTTTCAAAAAAAATTCTTGCTGGAGACTACAGCGTAATTATAAAAGTTTTTTATGTTTCACAAAATGCTGGGGTTTTCAAATATAAAATTTTCTTTAGTTTAGTCACAAATGTTAAGCTAAAATTGGGAAATTAGCTGTAATTTTTTAATTCATGCTTTAGCAATAAACTTTGCAACCGATTTGATCACAATAATCATCGGACGATAAGATAGAAAAATATCTTGCCTTTGAAAACTCAAAAAAAACACCCCAGTTTTCACGTATGGAAACAATTTGACAATGAAACAGGAAATGCATTTCATCCAAGAATATGACCAACTGGGCATGGGAACGTGTGGAAAGTCTCATTGAAACCCCTTTTGTTTGCATTGAAACCGATGCTCTTATCAAATCTTTTCATAAATTTTGTCGATGCCATTTTCATGCATTGAAAACTTTTCAGCTTTAAAAGCACCTTAAAAAAGAAAAAAACCCCGTATTTACTTTACTTTCCATGTCCGATGCCAATTTTTTTTTAAATGAACAAATGATTTTGCTTTCAATTCAGAAAAAAACCCCTGCTCGCTCCCAAATTCCGAGACAAACCCCACATTCCCAAAAAAAATGTTCTGATAAAAACTTTTTAACTTGATTCCCAAATTTTTCTACCCACTCCCCTTTTTATAACCATCATGTCTAAACTGCCTCATAAACGTACCCTGGGAAATTTCAGTAGTTTTAGCCATAATTTAAAAACATTTTAAAAGACGTTTCGATGTTTAAAGGATATCTTCCCTTTTTTCCATATAGTACAAATATTTTGAAAGAATGGGTTGGGACATTTAAGAAAAGTTTTTTACATAGTATGTTTTTTTTCCATTTGTGGATTAACAGTAAGCCCCCCTATTTTCAGATGCATATGTAAGTAAAGGTTCTAAATTTTTAACATCAAACAATTTCCAAAATAAAGAACAATCTCTGAATTCAGCTTTCGTAACGTTTTTAAAAATTTCGATTCACCTTTTTTTTCCCCGCAACATTCACAGCCCTGCAAAATTCAAAATTAGCTTCGTTAAAATGTATCCCCCGGTACTATAAGAAATTTACACTTTTACTTCAGCATTTTTATAAACCAATTTTCCGCACTGATAAATGCCACCCATTCTAAAAAAACATATGTTCGTTTTTTCCAATTTACTGAAAATCTGGCGATCTGCCCCTTCCCTTTAATATATCACTGGTTTTTTTAAACCTATACCTGTCGACAAGAGAATCTATCATCGGGAAATAGTAGTAAAAATACCCTCCATTGCCCTGAGATAAACTGAAACCTGTTTTTCCTTTTTTTTTTTAATTCAAAACGGGAATTCGTTTACAAAAAAAGAAAATAATTGTGGACTTAATATACAGCCCTGCTTTACTCCTTTTGGACATTCGAAATATTCCGAATAATCATATCCTGCGCGTACACATGCTAATACTGATTTATATACACTCCTTAGTGCCATATATAATTTACCGTTTATTCCATTTTTACGCAGAACAGTCCATAAGATATTACGATTAACAGAATCGAACGCCTTACGAAAATCGACAAATGCAACAAATAGTTTTTTATTTGATTGCAAGTATTTTTGAACAATAGAGTATAGGGTGAATATATGATCAGTAGTACTATAATTTGCTCGAAAACCTGCTTGTTCTTCAAGCAGTTTTTCATTCTCTTCAGCCCATCTAGTTAACCTTTTATTCAAAATATAAGTATATATTTTGCTGACGATGCTAGTGAGGGCTACTCCACGATAATTGTCTGTTTTAGTGCTGTCGCCTTTTTTGTAAATAGGAATAATTATAGACTTGGCCCACTCCAAAGGGAAAGCACCTCTTTCAAAAACATCGTTGAAGAGTTGAGTTAGGAAGGAAATAACAATTGAGTTGGCGTTTTTTAGCATTTCGCCTATTATTTTGTCTGGACCAGCACTTTTTCTTGTTTTTAAATGCTGGATACCGGCAATAACTTCATTTTCTTTGATAGGATCATTAAACAATGGTTCGAAATCATCATCTTCTTCCGTTACATATATATCCATCTGTGTTACACTATCATCCGAGCTGTTAAAAACGTGTAAGAAGTGATCATACCATTCTTGAATAGATATGTTATTATATACAAGAGCCTTTCGATTCACAGACCTAATTATAGACCAAAATGTTTTGGCGTCGTTAAGAGAATTTTTCAGTTTATCCAATATATTCAGTTCAAATTCCTGTTCTTTAGTTTTCCTTAATTTGACATATTCTTTTCGCGCTGTAGTGTATAACTCTCTTTTCTCTAACCCGAGAGAGAGAGAGAGAGAGAGAGAGAGAGAGAGAGAGAGAGAGAGAGAGAGAGAGAGAGAGAGAGAGAGAGAGAGAGAAAGTGTTTGTGTGTGTTTATTTATTTATTTTCCTTTTTTCTTATATATCGATGATAATGGAATAAGCACTTATTTGCTTTTTTACATAATAATAATAATAATAAATAATAATGATGTATGGAATTTATATAGCCTGAATCTTGTAAAGCAACAAATCAAAGCGCTCAGATGACATGATTTTTTAAATTTATATTGAGGATATTGGAATAAGCACTCAGGTGCTTTTTTTTACATCCAATCCCCGTGTGTATGCGGTTTTGTAAATTCTGTCATCTGTTCCCACCGGCACACAATGGCCTACTCTTACGAAAAGCGGAACAGGAGTTAACGTGTGCCCAAGATGTTCTGCGTGCGTACGCACACGGGGCCTCGGTTTATAATCTCATCTGAATGACTATTTAGGGAGAGTGGAGTCTGCACTGATGTTAACTCCAGGGGAAAATATCCCCCTTGAACGGGAATCGAACCCGGGTCGTCAGATTGCGAACGCAATGTTCTGACCACTAGGGTATCCCGTCCCCCCTCACAGAGAGAGAGAGTTTGTGTGTGTGTGTGTGCGTGTGTGTGTGTGTGTGCGTGTGTGTGTGTGTGTGTGTGTGTGTGTGTGTGTGCGCGCGCGCGCGCGCGTGCGGTGAACTAGTTCAGCTTGCAAAAAGTCTGGAACACAGAGAACAAGGGGTGTGAGCATGAAGGCTCAGTTATCAGCTGCTGACAGCTTCACTCCATTGATGTATAGAAGCATTCTCTTGTAGGCATGGGTCCTAAAAGCAGAGCACGAGGAGTGGAGGAGGAGGGGGTGGGGGTGGTGGGGGGGGGTGGGGTGAAGAAAAAGGAGAAAGGGGTAGGGTAGTAGGTCTATGAGAGAGAAGTCAGAATTGGGCCTAAAAGGTGGCTAGTGGGAAAGAGCCAAAGGTGTGTGTGTGTGTGTGTGTGTGTGTGTGTGTGTACTCTTATTTAATGTCTTTTCACGTCAAGTAACATAAAACAAGATAAGCACGCGCGTGCTTGCGCGCACGCGTGCACTATGTGTTGTGTTTGCGTGTGTGTGTGTGTTATGTGTGATTGTGCTTGAGTGTGTGTGTGTGTGTGTGTGAGTGTCAGTGTCTGTGTGTCTGTGTGTCTGTGTGCGTGCATACGTGTGTGTCTGTGTGCGTGCATACGTGTGTGTCTGTGTGCGTGCAAGCGTGTGTGTGTGTGTGTGTCTGCGAGTATGTAATCAGCATGAACGGATTTTCCGAAAAGTGGGCCCATCCTCTAGTATGTCTTTGATACTGCAGGGAAACTAAGTCTTTAAACCGCAGCCTGCAGTCCCAGTCCCTGGGAACTAGATCAGCCTCCGGCACAGTCTGAAACAACACAAGTATAAAGGGGGTGTGAGCTCATACGTTATAAGTCATCCGCTGACTACACTCCATTGTTGCAAGGAGGTATTTTGGGAGGGGGTGGAGGTGGGGTGGAGTTGCAGAAGAAGATAGGGGAGGGGGGGTTGGAGGGATGGAGGGGTACAAGAGGGGGTGGGGTGGAATGTTAGGAGATTCAGTGAGAGAGATAGAACAAAGGCAAAAGACGGGTGCTTAGAGAGAGGATGAGAGAGAGATGAGAGTTGGTAGATGATGAGAGGAGAGATGAGAGAGTGGTTGATGAGATGAGTGAGAGAGAAGAGACAGAGACAAGAAGAGAGAGAGAGAGATGAAGAGGAGAGAGAACAGAGAGAGAGAGAGAGAGTAGAGAGAGAGAGAGAGACGAGAGAGCAGAGAGAGAGAGAGAGAGAGAGACGAGAGAGAGAGGAGATGAGAGAGAGAGAGAGATGAGAGAGATGAGGAAGAGATGAGAGAGAGGAGAGATGAGAGAGAGGAGACGAGAGAGAGAGAGAGAGAGAGGAGAGAGAGAGAGAGAGAGACAGGAGAGAGAGAGTAGAGAGATGGATTAGGAGAGAGATGAGAGAAGAGAGAGAGACAGAGAGAGAGAGAGAGAGAGAGAGCAGAGAGAGAGAGAGAGAGAGAAGAGAGAGAGAGAGAGAGAGAGAGAGAGAGAGAGACTTGACTTTTTTGACTTAAAAAAAAATATCGAGGATAATGGAATAAGCACTCATGTGCTTTTTTTACATCCAGTCCCCGTGTGTATGCGGTTTTGTAAATGTCATCTGTTCCCTGGAGAGAGAGAGACAGAGACAGAGAGAGAGAGACAGACAGAGACAGAGAGCGCGCGCGCGTGCGTGTGTGTGTATGCGTGCGCACGCGCTTAGGCGGGAGAGAACAACAAAGAGCCTCAGGACACCAATTCAAGTTCAGGTTACACGATTCCTCATCCAAAAGGAGCTTACCCTCACGCCCATAGCCCCAGATCAGACGACACCACAGAGAACCAGGTGCAAAAACAGACCAGGTATCCTCTCCGGAGACTGCAGATAAGCCAGTCTACCTGTTCACCTGTCAGCGCCATCACTTTTGATGGTAGCCTCTGATGCATGCCCCGTCAGCTGTCTCCATTCCCTTCTCTCTACAGTCCTTCTGTAGATTTCTTCTTTTGGCAACTCTGTTCACGTTGCTATGTTCTCCACATAGGAAGTCTGTGGTCTTAAAACTTAAAAAAAAAATCTCTTGCCTTTCATTTTGCCCTGGGCAGTGGTCTTTATTTCATGGCAGCCTTGATTTCTAATAGCTTGTCCAAAATATTTCATTTTCTATTCTTAACCAGGCTTAAAAATTCAGGTTGTTTGCTGAATTCTTTCAAAGTTCTTTGGTTTGTTTGTCTTTTGGTCCAGCTTATTCTTCAGCGTCTTCTTTAGAACAACATCTCTGCACGTTCAATTCAATTCGGTTTTTATCTGCAGCTTTAAGAGTCCATATTTCATATCCATTAAAAACAACAACAAACCCAAAGCAATAGGCCAAACTAGTGTTCACAGCATTTTAAGTATGAGCTCATTTCCTAAAATTTCTGTCTTTCCAAATATATGTGTAGGAGTTTCAGGGAAAGAGCCTCAACAAAGAGCCTCACAGCATCGGTTCTGTTTCAGGTTACATCATTCATCATCCGCAGGAGCTTACCATAGTGTCAGACAAAACCACAGTAAACCAGCTGCAAAAACAGACCTGGTCCTCACTCTACAGACAGCAAGTTAACAGTACAGCAGAGGGAAGGTGCGTGGACACACACACTCATCTTGTCTTTCACTGAAACTGGGGCCACAGGCAGCAGAGATAAGCAGGTGAGAAAAGAGTTTGGCTTTATCTCTTTCATCAGTGCCAGCTTCACCTACAGGCTGCTGAAAGTGCAAGGGATTAAAAAAACAACTTTGTTCCTTGTAACTGGAAGGGAATTGTGTGTGTACAGAATGGTTACAGTAGGGGTAGAACTATTTGAATTTTGGAGAGGGAGGAACTGTCATTTTGTGTGTGTGTATGTGTGTGTGCTGGCATGTTGGTGAGCATGCATTCTTCCATGGGGGTGAGCGTGCACAAGCATGAGTATATATGAGTATGTACAAATTGTACACACATGAGAACATAGCAAAGAGGCTCATACCATGAAGACATTGTCAGGTTACATCATTCACCATTACCCTGTAGGCCTACCCACAGCATCTGACAGAAACCACAGTAAGCCAGCTTTTAAAGCAAACCCAGGCCCCATACCACTCCCCAGACTGCAGACAAGACAATACTGACAGCAGCAGAGGGAAGGAAGGTGTGTGGACACACAGTCATCTTGTCTTTCACTGACACTGGGGCCAGGAGCAGTACAGCAGAGGTAATCAGGTGATGAGAGAGTCTGGCGTTATCTCCTTCATCAGTGTCACACCTTTACTCACCTATACAGGCTAGGCTGCTGAAAATGGTGGTGAATTAAAACTTTCTTTCTTGCTGTTAACTGGAAGGGACCTGTGTGTGTACAGAATGGTTACAGTAGGAGTAGATTTTTTTTTTAATTTTGGAGAGGGAAGATCTGTTATGTGTGTGGTGTGTGTGTGTGTATGGCTGTGTGTGATGATGTGTGGGTGAGCACACATGCTTTCATGTGGGTGAGCGTGCACATGTATGTGTATAATGTGTATGTACAAATTGTACGCACATGAGACCATAGCAAAGAGGCTCATAACATGAAGACATTGTCAGGTTGCATCATTCACCATTGCCCTGTACCCACAGCGTCTGACAGAAAGCCAGTCTGACAGAAAGCCAGTCTGACAGTAAGCCAGTTGCAAAAACAAACCCAGGCCCCATACCACTCCCCAGACTGCAGACAAGACAATAATTACAGCAGCAGAGGGAAGGTGTGTGGACACACAGTCATCTTGTCTTTCACTGAAACTTGGGCCAGGTAATCAGGTGATGAGAGAGTCTGGCGTTATCCCCTTCATCAGTGCCAGACCTTTACTCACCTGCAGAAAATGTTGGTGAATTTGTGTTGTTAATTACTTGATGTGAGTAGAATGTGTACAGAATAGTTATAGTAGAGTAGTAGACTATTAAAAAAAAACATTTGCAAGGGCTGGTGTGTGTGTGTGTGTGTGTGTGAGTGCGTGCGTGCGTGCGTGTGTGTGTGCACGCACTCATGTGTGTGTTGAGTGTGTTTGTGTGCATGTGTGTGTGTGTGCGCACAATCATGTGTGGTGAAAGTGTGTTTGTGTGCATGTGTAAGTGTGTGTGGTGTTGTGTGTGTGTGCGCGCGAGCGCGCGCGGGCGCATGTGTGTACATGTGTATGAGCGTGCGTGCGTGCGCTCATGTATGTGTGTGTAAGTGTGTGTATGTGTGTGCGTGTGTGTGTATGTGTTTGTGTGTATGTGTAAGTGTGTGTTACCAGAAACAGTTTTACACAATCCACTCTAATATTTTGTCATTGATTAGACTTTTCACATAATTATGAAAAATACAGGGATTTTTCGA
The DNA here is from genome assembly GCA_028751875.1 of Rapana venosa. Classification (NCBI taxonomy): domain Eukaryota; kingdom Metazoa; phylum Mollusca; class Gastropoda; order Neogastropoda; family Muricidae; genus Rapana; species Rapana venosa. The sequence continues at coordinate 49,204,913 of CM054135.1, forward strand.
CATTTTTGTGTGCAGTATGTGTAAGGGGGGTAGTCCTTTGATGTCTGGGCCAAGAGCACTTAGTGCCCCTCGGAAGTCAAAGAGAGTGTTCCTTTTAGGCACTCTAACCACAGTCATCTCTCCATTTCTCCTGTCCCTCACCATCCTGACAGATACTCAGACAAACTGGACATGTTTACTGCAGTCATTAACTGTCTTATCTCCCAGCCAGTGGTGTACGTTGTGACTTCCAGGAATCATTTATTGCTTATTTTTATTATTGAAATTTTTTTTTTTACAGCTCTTCACATTATACCTTGAGCCTCTTTCTCATTTTCATGTGCCACAGTTGTGTACAGAATAGTTAAGTTACTGACCTCATCCAGGGAAAACTGAAACTCATTCATTCGTTTCTGTTCATCTCTTTCCCCAGCTTGTGTTGTATTTGACAGTTGTGGCCAGGAAGAGAGTGGAGGAGTAAGTAAATCACTGATAGCCATGGTGTAAACACTGAGACTTAGCCTACGGAAGTGGAAGTGATTGTGGGCGTCATTGGGTTATCTGACTCTCTTTGGGTGAAAAGTCACTGGCACTGGCACGCAGATAATGAGTTAACAAAGGGGTGATTGTTCCGGTGTGCCCCCCCCCCCCCCCCCCCCCCCCCCCTCCCACCCCACACCTATCGTACACTAGCCCAGATTCTTTTTTTCCTAGCTGCTTTTCTTTTTTTGTCCAGATACAGACATAAACTGAGAAATGTCTGATGTGCTTGGTTTTCGTGGACCAAGAGAGAAGCCTTGTATTCACCTCTGTCAGAATATAGATCTCTTCCAAAGGTGTTTTTTTCATAGACTAGATGAGGCACAAAACAATCCTGACAGGTCAAATATTTTTGGTTACTAGAGACTTGAACTTGTAGAGATGCTCGTGACTATGTAATTTATCCAATACCAAAAATTCTCAAAAAGTCTTTTCTGATGTACATAGAATTTATTCTATTACCAGGGATCTTCTTCTTCTGCATTCTCAGGCTATGCTAAACATTTTTTAATCCCATCTGGGTCAGAGATGATAAGACCTTCTCCATTTTCAGTGGTATTTTATTTACAAGAATAAAAATGTGTTTAAACAGTCTTGCTTGTTGAATAATGACCTGAAACATTGCATAGTAGTGCACTGTATTGTGTACTTTGTCAGTCACAACAAAAAATAGGGTTTATAACTCGGGGGAGGGGGAAGGGTCACCATAAAGGCAGCTTATTTCTTTTGAAAAATATTTTCCTGCCAGCACCTGTGTTTGTTTCCCTATCAGAGTGGCTCTTTTCTGCACGATTATGCCAGGGACGACACTCTTTGCTTTGATTTCTTTTACGTGCTGAATATGTGTTGCTCACTGGACCTCGGTTTATCGTCTCACCCGAAAGACTAACACTCAGACCACCACTCAAGGTCTAGTGGGTGGAGGAAAAGTTCAGGCACAAGCGGGGATCGAACCCGCTCTTCTAGCTTTCTAGGCAGGTGCGTTACCTCTAGACCACTGATGATCCATATAATTTTTGACATTGAAACTAAAGCATGCCAACTTCCCTGGTTTTGTGTGTGTGTGTGTGTGTGTGTGTGTGTGTGTGTGTGTGTGTGTGTGTGTGTGTGTGTGTGTGTGTGTGTGTGTGTGTGTGTGTGGTATATAGACTGGTTAGCCTCTTGTACACTCGGGAGAAAGATGATAACATTTTGTAAGTTATAATGATGATGATGATAATGATCATGATGATCATGATGATGATGATGATGATAGTAATAATAATAACAATAATAAAGTATGGTATTTATCTAGTGCTGAATCTTGTAAAGCAAACAAATCGAAGCGCTTGCATTCAAATCATTTACACACATACAACCTTCCACAAAATATCAGAACTAACATATAGTTAATATATATGTTATAGCTGTATATTCATGACATGACATTCCTGAACGGCATAAAAAAAATGAAAATAACACATTTGTTATGTCAACAACGCAGTTTAATTTGCTCTAGGAGAGCACTTTCTTCTTTTCTTCATTGGTTTTAATATCCATTCACTACAGGGTGGTTTAGACAATTATATCGACCTACTCGTACCATGAATGTAAAGGGTGGGCCAGAGGGTGGATGGTTAACAAAACAATTTTGAAACGGCCAGACATGTCCAACAGATAACTTCTATGGTAGCTTTCCTAACGTTGACTGAAAAACCATTTCAGCAGCTGACATCATTTCACACTGCTGGGAATCATACATAACACCTTGAATATATTTCTCACTTCCAATCCAATCTTGGTTTTTTGGGTTTTGTTTTCATTTTTTTTCCAAGTTTGAACTCAAAATGATTCTAAGGAACTCATTGTATATTGAGAAAAATTACATAGAGGTAGAAACACTACTACTACTACTACTACTACTACTACTACTACTACTACTACTGCTGCTGCTGCTGCTGCTGCTGCTGCTGCTACTACTACTTCTACTACTACTACTTTTACTCTCTCTCTCCACACACACACACACACACACACACACACACACACACACACACACACACACACACACACACACACACACACACACAGACACACACACACACAGACACACAGACACACACACACACACACACACCACACACACACACACACACACTGATTCACTTGGAAACGAAACATATTTCAATGGTACTATTAGGGTAACTAGCATACCTTTTTCCAAAGCAACAGATAAGCGTTAGCATTGGGTCTCTCTTCCGCAATCCAACCTTGTTGTTTATAGCCCCGCCGACCACAGAGGCTAATATCCGGGCTTGTTTCTCACTTAAGGCTACTCCTTCTTATATAAGATATCCAGCTTTGGGCAATCAGATGATACAGAGTGGACTGAAATGATATTAGAAAAAGAACACGAACCAATTTTTTTTAAAGTCTAGAGTGTTTTGTGTGGACATGTTAGTTTGCTTTGTGTTTGATCTGCTTCTGTGTGTTTGGTCTGTGTTTCTAGACATTCCTTAGAACAATCGTCTCTCCTACTTAGCCCATCTTTGGTTTAAAAAGAAAGACAGAAAGAAAGGGGAAAAAAAAGAAAGAAAATGTTCTGCTGTTTTTGCTTTCAGTATTAAAGAAAAAAAGTAATTCCTTGCATCTCGTGTTTCTAGATGACCTATACAGTACGAACACTGGTGAGGTTCTATAATCATACAAAGTCCAAAAAAAAAGTACATACTCATTCTCTCTTCTCTCTCTCACACACATACACACACATGCAACCCCCCCCCCCCCTCCAAATACACACATGCAACCCCCCTCCCCTCCCCTCACACACACATACGTCACCCTTCCTGGAGAGAGAGAGATACACACACACACACACACACACACACACACACACACACACACACACACACACACACACACACACACACACACACACACACAGAGACACACAGAGGAGATTTGTAGCTGCCAAAATGATTATCTTCAACCCACCCCACGTCAATCAATTACGTTGACAGCTCCCATCAGATTCTGACAGTCTTCTGGCAAATACTGCCCTGGTTCTCACGCCAGCAAGTTGCAGTCAGAGACAAGCCTGTCGGTGATTATCATTGATATACATACATACATGTGTATAAAGGGTTTGGTTATCTAGGCAACTGTGGATTACATTCGCTAGGGCAGGAACTCAACCACTGTACTGTAGCTGCTGATGAAAACTGATATTATTGTAGATGGATGAGGAATTGCTTAGAAGCTTTAGTGTGTGTGTGTGTGTGTGTGTGTGTGTGTGT
>CM054135.1:49211206-49213706 GCA_028751875.1 Rapana venosa
CGGAGCTCTAATCAAAGAACGAAATAAACCCCCATGATATAGGGGGCGAGGTAGCCGAGCGGTTAGAGCGTTGCGCTCGCGATTTGACGACCTGGGATCGAACCCGGGTGCACCTGAGCATTGAGATGAAGACACGAGTGTTGTTACCTGTGTTGGGGGAGTTAAACAGCCAAAATGAAATAACCCATCCCCTTTTCCCTTGCTCGCGCTTGAAGAAGGTTTGCTTTTAATACGATGTACTGAGAATGGCACGCATGCAAAAGAAAGAAGAAGAAGAAAACACACATTGCTTGTGGAAGCTAAGAGTGCAAGGAGTGCTCCAACAAATCACATTAAAAAAAAAAGGGGGGGGGGGGGAGGGAGTTGTTGGAGTGGAAGGGGTGCATATCAGACATCTGTAGTTTTTATCACATCACTAAACCAGTCTGAACAAACTGCACGCTCTACCCCTCACCCCCCCCCCCCCCCCCCTACCCCTTACACACACACACACACACACACACACACACACACACACACACACACACACACACACACACACACACACACACACACACACACACACACACACACACACACACACACACACTCAACACACACACACACACACACACACACACATACACACACACACACTCAACACACACACACACACACACACACACACACACAACACACACACACACACACACACACACACACACACACACACACACACACACACGACACACACACACACTTGCTCACTCCCAGATTCTTACTCTACACTACTCCCACTTATTATTCCTCCTAGAACTAGAAATGGCTGCTGCTGCCTGAACAGAACAAAGAAAGACAGACAGAAACAAAGACAGAAAGAAGAAGGCCTTTTACTCCCTGCAAGGCAAGGTTCGGGTTATCTTATCTTCGTGGCTGGGGAGGGGATTGGCTGTGCACTGGGATGGTTTGTATTCTTTCTTCTTCCTGGTATCTTTTTCTCCCTCCCTCGGTATTTTTGCCCTTCCGGCTCTTCAGAGAGGGGAGGCATTAATTAATCAAGCGGTGGTGCAAAATTCACGCTGATAGGAGGTGAACATTGTTGCCAGTGGGACGAGGGCTATTTTTTTGTTGGTTTTTTTGGTGTTTTTTTTAACTTTTCCGGTAAAAAGTTAAATCTCCCGGAAAGTAATGCCCAGATAATAAACGAAAGAAGAGAGAGAGCGGAAGTAGTTTAAAAAACCCACAACCACCCGAACTTGAAAGTGTGGCATGAAATATGTGATATATTTGTACGATCGCGAAAGACAACCCCCCACCCGCTCCCCAACCCCCATCCCCCCAAAAAAACAACAAAAGAAAACCCAAACAAAAAACAAAAACAAACAAAAACAACAACCCCAAAAAACAAAAACAAAAAACAAATAAACCGAAACAAAACAAAAAAAACAGACCCCAACTATAAAGCATATTCCCCTTTTCCCTCTTCATCATAATTATTAAAACCACTAAAAGGCTGAGACGTCAAATCGCACGTATACAACTTTTTAAAAAAACCAAGAGAGACAAAATAGGGAGGTTCTTCTCTAAACCAATTAGTCTATCAGTATGGCGGCAGCCTAACTTGTTTCAGTGACGTTTCCCATCAGAGAGCGATAACCCTTGATTTCATCTTTCCCCCCTGATTTTCACTCGCGTAAGATACACACACACACACACACACACACACACACACACACACACACACACACACACACACACACACACACACACACACACACACACACACACACACACACACACACACACACACACACACACACACACACACACACACACACACACACACACACACACACACACACACACACACACAGAGTACAAAGGTACAGTGGTGTGTGGTGCCGGGACAATTACGGGTAGATTATTTTGATGTCTGCTGATTTACCTGATGAATGCATGGCTGTTTGAAAACAGATAAACAAGACTGGTGGGAAAATGTCTTCTGTGTCTGCATAAGTTGTGTGTGTGTGTGGTGTGTGTGTGTGTGTGCGCGCGCGCGCGCGTGCGAGCGTGCGTGCGTGTGTGCGTGTACTTGTGTGTTTGTTTGTGTGCGTGCGTGTGTGCGTGCACGCGCGCGCGCGTGTGTGTCTGTGTATGTGTGTGTGTATGTGTGTGTGTGTGTATGTGTGTGTGTATAAAACAATGAATACAGATAATGTAGCCATCAATCACGTCAAAGATTTCTTCTGTTTAAAAAAAATCGAAGCATTCAGCACCACAGACAAACAAGGAAAATTGATGTTAGCACCACAGACAAAGGAGGAATATTTAGCACCACAGACAAAGGAGGAATATTCAGCACCACAGACAAAGAGGAATATTCAGCACCACAGACAAAAAGGAATATTTACCCCCACAGACAAAGAGGAATATTTAGCACCACAGACAAAAAGGAATATTTAGCACCAGAGACAAAGGAAGAATATTTGGCACCAGAGACAAAGGAGGAATATTCAGCACC
>CM054135.1:49223706-49226206 GCA_028751875.1 Rapana venosa
GGGGAGAACAGCCCGGATTTGACTCAGAGAAATCTGCCGTGACTTAAAGTGGTTATAAATAAAAAATAAATAAATGAAATATTCTTTGTCGCCCGTCAGCGGTCGTTGTTGGCCGTTCCTCGTATTAACAACGCCTTGGGGGGTCAGCAGGAATAGGCACTCTGACTCACTCATCCCACCTGGGAATCGCTGTGAGACATGAAAGTGTAATCATGCTTCTGGATGAGAACCGTGCGTGTGTGACTGATTTGAAATACCTGGCCACAAAGGCAGCCATTTTCCGACTTCGGAGGATTTTTTGTTGTTGTTGTTGTTGCTCGTTTAAAGGAAAGTATAAAGAATTTGTCATGGTTGGAAAAAACAATCTCACTATAACATCAAAGCATGACAACATTTTGATATAGGATTGGTACTTTGCATACATCAGTAACTCACAAAAATAAATGGAAAAACCCCCCAGAATAAACATTAAATTCTATTAAAAAAAAACAACCTGACAAAGCTTTTAACGATTACTTTATATTCTTTACTCTTTTCTTTTAATCGTTTATTTCGAGGATAATGGAATGGCGTGCTTTTATTTTACATCCAGTCCCCGCATTCAAGCGGTCAGTAAGCAAGTCAATTTCTCTTGCAACGTAACAGCACCATCACGTATAGGCCCCTAGTCAGTTTCTTGCATTGAGTGACTGACAGACAGGCAGTAGGGAAACTGATCCATAATCAGATGTCGTCACTCTCAGTCTTTGGGGTAGGTGTCAGTTTCCTGTCAGTTTCACGCGCGTGCAATTTCCTGGGTTGTTTTTTTTTCCTGCAGGGAGGGAGCAGTGGTGTCTTTGTCAGTTTCTCGTCCGTTGATAAAGTCACGGTGAATGAAGGTGGTCAGTTTGCCTGACATGATGTTTCCGTGGTAACTGGTTGTTCCTTGTCTGTCATGTCTGACTCGCTGGCTGGTTGGTTGGTTGGTTGGTTGGTGTCTTGTCTGTCTGTCTCTCTGTCTGTCTTCCTCTTTCTTTTTTTTAAAAATCTCTGTCTCTTTCTGTTTCTTCTTTTGTGTGTCTGTGTCTGTCGGTGACTGTGTGTCAGTCTGTCTGTCTCTGTCTGTCTGTCTCTGTCTGTCGGTGGCTGTCTGTCTGTCTCTGTCTGTCTGTTTGTGTCTGTCTGTCTGTCTGTCTGACTATCTGTCTGTCTGGCTCTGTCTCTCTCTGACTGGCTGCTTGTCTGGCTGGCTGGCTCTGTTGGTCTGCCTGCCTGCCTGTCTGGCTGGCTCTGTCTGTCTGTCTGCCTGCCTGCCCGCCTTCCTGCCTGTCTGTCTGCCTGCCTGCCTGTCTGTCTGTCTGTTTCTTCTCTCTCTCTCTCTCTCTCTCTCTCTCTCTCTCTCTCTCTCTCTCTCTCTCTCTCTCTCTCTCTCCTGTGCGCACCGCTGACCAAAGTGTGTGTGTGTGTTTATCTGTCTGTCTGTCTGTCTGTACGTGTGTCAGAGCAGTGTGTCTGTCCGTCTTCCAACCTGTCTGTCTCTGTGTCTATTTCTCAGCCTGCCTTTTTCTTTCTTTTTTTTCCCCTTTTCATATCTCAAAATGTCAAAAACACTGAGTACAGGACAATCCCACAAACATTATAGCATACCCTACACTCTCAAACCAACGATAATTCCTGCTAGTAGATCACGGAAAACAGCAACTTGTACCCAAAACAAAAAAGGAAAAAAGGTCGTGGTGGTTCCGAACAGTCAGCCTGTAGCCTAGGCCTAGTATTGGCTACACACCGGTATTAATTTGGGGGTCAAGTAGTATCTTGTATAGAGTGCGAGTGGAAAAAACTGTTGGTGATTTTCACAGATTTTTTAAAGCATGAAATGATGCACTGTGCACTTGGTTTTTGGATTGAGGACATAGAGCAATACCAGGTAGTCACGAGAAAGTTGGAAATAACCATCAAATGAGGTTTGCCTGTATTCCTACAGCGCTGACCCCGCGCATGCATATTGCGGTAAGGAAGCTAGCAGACGACAAAGGACTGAGGGGGTACAGTGTTTGCTGAAAAATAAAAAAAAATTCAAACCCTACCAAATTTGTTCAAAATCACATGAGTTTTGAGTCAGAGGCTAGTCTTTCACAAAAAGTGGTTTTTATTTCTGTGGATGCCTTAGTGCGTGCGGTATGAATATAAGAGTTACATAGAAAAACAGAAGGAAAAGAGTGATTTTTTAATACCGGTGTGTAGCCATTAGGTCTGGGCTGGGAGTGTCAGAACTTACTTAGGCCGCACACCAGTATTAATTTGGGGGTCAAGTAGTATCTTGTATAGAGTTCGAGTGGAAAAAAAAGTTGGTGATTTTCACAGTTATTTTTAAGCATGAAAAAATGGACTGTGCACTTGTTTTGGGGGTTTGAGGACATAGAGCAATACCAGGTAATTACGAGAAAGTTAGAAATAACCATCAAATGAGGTTTGCCTGTATTCCTACAGCGTTGACCCGCGCATGCATATTGCGGTAAGG
>CM054135.1:49236206-49243706 GCA_028751875.1 Rapana venosa
GGCCCCGTGTGCGAACGCACGCAGAACATCTTGCCACACGTTAAAATCCTGTTCCGCTTTTCGTAAGAGTAGGCCATTGTGTGCCGGTGGGAACAGATGACAATTTACAAAACCGCATACACACGGGGACTGGATGTGAAAAAGCACATAAGTGCTTATTCCATTATCCTCGATATAAAAGAAAGAGAGAAAAGAAAGAGAGACAGACGAATGTGCAAATTAAAGGGAGCGTATTCACCGGCTACAGTCCTTGATACAGTTGGCAATTATTCCCCTTACAGTGTCTCAACGTAGCAAGAGTGGCACATACTGGTGACACCGGTGGCTGTTTTGGGTGTAAGGTGTGTGTCCTATTTGGGAATTTTGAGTTAGGAATTTAATGTGTTCAGGAGGGAACAGCAAAATAATTTTTTTCTGAATGAGCTGTCATTTTTCTAGTGACTGCAAAACTTTTCAATTCTTATTTCAAGAAACCACCCATGGCGGGCTATGACCAATTTAACAGTAATTATCAGAATTAGCAGATGTGGGTGTTCGGAAGTACTTACAGATATATATATATATATATATATATATATATATATATATATATATATAAACAGAGACAGTTGTTATATATAGTGTTATATATTATAGTTGTTTCATGTTAACAATTTGTTGAATTAAAATTTTTGCTCATGTTTTAGATCCCCCTCCCTCCCCCTTTTTGATTGCATGAAAATTCCAACACACTTGTTACCTAGTCAGTCTTTTCTCTGTCCATTCCCTTCTAGTTCCACTACATTTTCCACATCCCTCGTCTAATATCACTGAGTGTGAACAGATGTTAAATTGAAGACAACAACAACAACAAACAGAGACAGTGAGAAAAGTATGGAGAGGGCTGTGCTGGTTCTCCTATGGTCGAGATTATAGAATATGTATGTTATGTCATATTCTAAGGTAAGATAATGTAATATAATGTAAGGAAATGTAATGTAATGTACTGTTGTGTAATTAATTGAAATGTCATGTAACGTAATGTAATGCAATGTAATAAGCTATGATGCAATGCAAAGAAATATAATCTAAATGTAATGTAACGCATTGTAATGGAATTTAACATAATGCAATACGATGCAGTGTAATACAATGTAAAATAATGCAGTGTAATATAATACAATGCAATGTAATGCAGTGCAATGTAATATAATGCAATGCAATACAATGCAGTACAATGTAATGTAATGTAATCTGGAAAGAAAAGATGTAAGGTTGGGAGTGGTGGAGAATACTTCACCTTCTAACACACTACCATTGCTTTTGCTATCATTTGCACAACCCTTCTTTAGGGAAAAGAGAGAGAGGAGAGACCTCAACAATTTCTCCTGGAGGCCCAACTAAACCTAGGGAGTAGCCAGCCACTTGTAACCCCCCTATAGCTGTCCACAACACCACAAGACACCACACCACACCCACACCCACACCACTCTCTCTCTCTCTCACACTCACACACACACACACACAAGACCTGGAAAAGTTGGTCCAGCTCTTGGATGAATGACCACTGGGCTAAAGACCTGTGACCCCTGTGTGTGTCCCCTCAGGGCCTTGCATGGTTGACAGGTTACGTCTGCGGGCCGCTGGCTGTCCTGTCCGTGTCACTGGCCGCTAATTAAACGGTTCATTGTGGTGTGAGGCGGCCAGGGGCGGCCCTGCTGACCACTCGCCCCCAACTTGGCTGTTATGGCCACTGTATGTATGGGGAGGGAGAGGAGATGGGCGCCGCCCTCAATATGCTGCTGGCCATAGAGAAGTGAGGTCTCTGACGCCTCGCTCCCCTATGACCTTACAGGTTATGGGACTCCTTTTATGTATGGGGGCTTTTGTGTGATGGGACCACAGTAAAAAGGCAGCTTTTTGTGTCTTCATTGATGATGACACGGACACAGATGCGAAAGTATCTAAAGCGCGGTTTTATGTCCAGTGGAGGGTTGTTGGTGGTACTAAAAGGTAGTGGTGTCCCTCTGAACCTGTAAGGTTTTTGTTGGGGAGCGAGGCGTCAGAGACCTCACTTCTCTAGGGCCAGCATATTGAGGACAGCGCCCATTTCCCCTCTCCCTCGCTGCTTTCCTTTCCCTGACCCTAAAAGAGGCAGGTACCCATTTACAGCTGGGTGGTGGTACTAGGGTTGTAAAATATGGCTGGGGTTATTACTTCAGTGTTCGTTCGCGCACACGGTGACAATGTAGGTTGGGATAATAATTATATGTGTTCGGAATAAATATAGGGTGGGAGATTCACCCTCCCGTTTATTTCGTTTCATTTTGTTTTATTTGACAGGAGGAATGCTTTTGTCACGTTTTTTCTGGTGTCTTTTCCTCTCTCTTCTCTCTCTCTCTCTCTCTCTCTCTCTCTCCTCTCTCTCTCTCCTCTCTCTCTCTCTCTCTCTCCTCTCTCTCTCTCCTCTCTCTCTCTCTCTCTCTCTCTCTCTCCCACCCCCTACCCAAGGACTTTTGGGGAGAGTGGAGTTAACATCAGTGCAGACTCCACTCTCCCCAAAAGTCCTTCGGATGAGACTATAAACCGAGGCCCCATGTGCGAACGCACACAGAACATCTTGCGCACACGTTAAATCATGTCCCGCTTTTCGTAAGAGTAGGCCATTGTGTGCCAGTGGGAACAGATGACAGAATTTACAAAACCGCATACGCACGGAGACTGGATGTAAAAAAAAGCACATAAGTCCTTATTCCATTCTTCTTTCTTTCTCTCTCTCTCTCTCTCTCTCTCTCTCTCTCTCTCTCTCTCTCTCTCTCTCTCTCTCTCTCTCTCTCTCTCTCTCTCTGTGCCAATGGCTAGCTGGTTTTCCTCCATCTGTCTGTCTGTCTGCCTGTATGCCTGTCTGTGTCTGTCTGCCTGCCTGTCTCTGTCTCTGTCTCTCTCTCTCTCTCTGCCCCTCCCCCCTTCCAACCCCCATTCCACCCCACCCCTCCCACTCCTGTGTGTTGTGATCTCTCTTATTTCCAACACTCTAGGTACACAGATCAAATGCATGGACGCGCACAATTATGGCAAAAACTGTGAAACCGAGACCAATCCTCTTTCTCCTCCCTTCCTTTTGCCATAATCAGCACTGCCACACCACTACCCCCCCCCCCCCCCCCCCCCCCCCACACCCTCCCCTGTTACACAGACACATACTCGCGCGCGCACGCATGTACGCACGCGCGCTCACTCGCGCGCGCGCGCACACACACACTTGCTGCACTCACCACACACACATGCACGCACGCATACACACACACATATACATACATACACTCACTCACACTCAGAGAGAATGAGAGAGAGAGAGAGAGAGAGAGAGAGAGAGAGAGAGTACGTGTGTGTGTGTGTGTGTGTGTGTGTGTGTGTGTTTATTCTTCTGTGTGTATAAGGACATGATCGCCGATGTCTGCAACAGACTGGCACATGAAGAAGAAGAAGTGTATAAGGAGTTTGACCGGTATACAGAAAGCCGAATTGACCCCAACTGAAAAGTATGTGTGTGTCTGTGCGTGTGTGTGCGCGTGTGCGTGCGTGTGTGTGCGCGCGCGCCCACACGACATTCTAAGAGGCCCTTGATAGGAGAACAGTCAGTAGCCCTAGCCGAGCACTCCTCCTCCTCCTCTCCGGATGACTGTCAAGTGGCCTGTCCTGTAAGTACCGAGCCAAGACAGACTCTACAGGCCCTGTGTGCCTGCCACGAGCTCTGAACTGAAACAGCACAGCCACTGTAGTCATACTTTACTGTATGTGTAGCCTATATGTATGTATACTCTCTCTGTGTCCAGTCCTTCCAATAAATACTCAACCTGCCTTTCTTCTTCTGTGTGTATAAGGAGTTTTGACCCGGTGCGCAGAAGCCGAATTGATCCCAACTGAAGAGTTGTTATTCTTTTTCGCCCCCGAAAGCTCAGATAAGCAACTGTTGTTGTCTGTTATATAATATAAGCGAAAAATGTGTCACGCTGCCGTTAAGCGCTTGACAAGTCAGGTCCAGTGTATCCGACTTTGGCATAAGAGAGAATTGTTATGTTTTTAAGTCTTTCTGGGGGAAAAAGGCAGGCGAATTGACTAGAAAGGCAGGAAATAGATATATTTAAAAAAAGGAGGTGGCAGGAAGAAAAGGAACAAGGCAGAAATAAAGAGAGTGATGGAAAAGAGGAACATTCTAGCACAGACTGTAGAGATGCAATTTAAACTGACAGGGCCCCGGCATCCCTATGGGGGAAAGAGTTTAATGATAATTTCGTCTGGATGAAACTTCTTTAGGTGTTCCTGATTACACACGCACGTACGCACGCACGCACGCGCGTACGCACACACACAACACACACACACACACACAACACACACACACACACACACACACACACACAATAACCAACTAACACAGACAGCCAGGATAACAACTAACTGATGAGCGAATGGCCTAGAATAATGGCATGCCTAGAAAACGACTATGTTGGTATGGTATGGTATGGTATGTGGTATGGTATGGTAGTGGTATGGTTGTATGGTATGGTATGGTGTTGGTATGGAGTATGGTATGTGTGTATGGTATAGGTATGGTATGGTGTTGGTATGGTATGGTATGGTATGTAGGTTTATCGTTGTTGGATGCACTGTTGACTTGGTATGTACTGTATTGGATGGTGTGTGGTCTGGGTGTAGTCTTGGTATGGATGGTCGTTTGATCCCCGTTTGAGCCCAACCCCAACCCCCAAAAACCTCCACCACAGGAGACCTTGGAAAATTGTGTCTGGTGCTAGCCTTCGGATGAGACGAAACCGAGGTCCGTGAAACAACAATAAGCAGTGAAAACCCATAGGAGACAGGAAGTCCTGGCAAAAATTCTGTCAGAAAAAAGCCACACTGACAGAAACAAACACACAGACAGCATGAAAAGAAAACAAAATAATGGAGTGGCGCTTCTCTTGTGTAGACGTGCTCTCTCCTTGGGAAGAGGAACCCAAATTTTACACACACACACACACGACGACAACACACACACACACAACGAACACACACACACACAAACACACAGAGACAGAGAGGGAGAAGAGAGAGAGAGAGAGAGAGAGAGAGAGAGAGAGAGAGAGAGAGAGAGAGAGAGAGAGAGAGAGAGAGAGACAGACAGACAGACAGACAGACAGACAGACAGAGACGAGACAGAGACAGATCTGTCGTGCTCAATTCTAATCTATTCAAGTCAAAAGAGGAAGTTTGGCGCGGACAGAAAGTTTACTTTAGGGGTGTGGCTGGTTGGTGTGTCGGCAACGAGGAGCAGTGTTATCTATCTATGAACAGTCGCTAGTGATACTGATAGGCTGCAGGCATCTCCACTCCACTCCACTCAGCTGCAAACTGTTAGGCTGTAGTCCACTGAATCGATTTTTAGCACTTGACTGACAAGAGCTGCCGCACCTTGAGATGCAGACTTGTTAAAGAGTGCGTGTGTTATGTGTACTGATCAATATTCGTTTCGTCCTCGTCTGTAGAGTAGAGTGGAGTGGAGTGGAGTGGAGTATAGTGGAGTAGAGTGGAGTGGAGGGGAGAGGAGAGGGAGTGAGTGGAGTAGAGTGGAGTGAGTAGAAGTAGGAGTGGAGTGGAGTATGAGTAAGAGTGGAGTAGGAGTAGATAGAGGAGTAGAGTAGAGTGGAGTAATGGAAGAGTAGAGTGGAGTAGAGTGGAGTAGAGTGGAGTGGGGTGGAGTAGAGTAGAGTACAGTGGAGTGGAGGAGAGTGGAGTGGAGGGAGTGGAGGAGAGTGGAGTGGAGGGGAGTGGAGTAGAGTGGAGTGGAGTGGGTGGAGTGATGGAGTAGGTGGAGTGGAGTGGAATAGAGTGGGGTAGAGTGGAGTGGAGTAGAGTGGAAGTGGAGTGGAGTGAGTGGAGGAGTAGAGTGAGAGGAGTGAGTAGAGTGGAGTGGAGTGGAGTGGAGTAGAGTAGAGTAGAGTAGAGTAGAGTAGAGTGGAGTGGAGTGGAGTGGAGTAGAGTGGAGTGGAGTAGAGTAGAGTTGGTGGAGTGGAGTAAGTGATGAGTGGAGTGGAGTAGAGTAGAGCGTAGAGATGGTGTGGAGTAGAGTGGAGTGGAGTGGAGGAGAGTGGAGTGAAGTAGAGCAGAGTGAAGTGGAGTGGAGTAGAGTAGAGTTGGAGTGGAGTGGAGTAGAGTGGAGTGAAGTAGAGTGGAGTAGAGTGAGAATGGAGTAGAGTGGAGTGGAGTAGAGAGGAGTAGAGTGGAGCAGAGTGGAGTAGAGTGGATGAGGAGTAGAGTGGAGTGGAGTGGAGTGGAAGTGGAGAGGAGTGGAGTGGGGAGAGTGGAGTAGTAGAGTAGTAGTAGAGTGGAGGGAGTGGAGTAGAGTGGAGGGAGTGGAGTGGATTGGATTGGAGTGGATTGGAGAGGATATGGAGTAGAGTGGAGTGGAGTGGTGTGGAGTGGAGTAGAGTGGAGTGGAGTGGAGTAGAGTAGAGTAGAGTGGAGTAGAGTAGAGTAGAGTAGAGTAGAGAAGAGTAGAGTAGCGTGGAGTGGAGTGGAGTGGAGTGGAGTGGAGAGGAGTGGAGTGGAGCGGAGAAGAGAGAGCAGAGTATAGTGAAGTAGAGTGGAGTGAGTGGAGTGGAGTAGAGTAGAGTAGAGTATAGTGAAGTAGAGTAGAGTAGAGTAGAGTAGAGTAGAGTAGAGTAGAGTAGAGAGTAGAGTGAGTAGAGTGGAGGGAGTGGAGTAGAGTAGAGTGGTATGGAGTGGAGTGGAGTGGTAGAGGTGGTGAAGTGGGGTAGAGTGGAGTGGGAGTGGAGTATAGTGGAGTGGAGTGGAGATGGAGAGGTGTGGTAAGTGGGTGTAGTAGTGGAGTGGAGTGGAGTGGTAGTATAGTGGAGTGGAGTGGAGAGGTGTGTGAGTGGGGTGGAGTGGGGTAGAGTGAATGGAGTAGAGGGGAGTGGAGTGGAGTAAAGTATAATAGAGTAGTGGAGTGGGTAGAGTGGAGTATAGTAGAGTAATGGAGTAGAGTAGAGCGGAGTAGAGTAGAGTAGAGAAGTGGAGTGGATGGAGTGGAGTGGAGTAGAGTAGAGTGGAGTGGAGTAGAGTGGAGTAGATTAGTGGAGTATAGTAGAGTATAGGAGTGGAGTGGATTAGAGTGGATTAGAGTGGAGTAGAGTGGAGTAGATTAGTGGAGTGGAGTAGAGTAGAGTATAGGAGAGTAGTGGAGTGGATTAGAGTGGAGTATAGGAGAGTAGTGGAGTGGATTAGAGTGGAGTAGAGTAGTGGAGTGGAGTAGAATGGAGTGGAGTGGAATAGAGTGAAGTGGAGTGGAGTAGGTAAGTAGAGTAGAGTGGAGTGGAGTAGAGTAGAGAAGAGTGGAGTGGAGTAGAGTAGAGAAGAGTGGAGTGGAGTAGAGGATGGAGTGGAGTGGAGTAGAGTAGAATGGAGTGTAGTGGAGTGAAGTGGAGTGGATAACATTGGAGTGGAGTGGGGGAGAATAGA
>CM054135.1:49248706-49253706 GCA_028751875.1 Rapana venosa
CCAGAGGAAAAATCCTCTTGAACGGGAATCGAACCCGGGTCAACAGATCACGAAGACATCACTGTAACCACCAGGCCATCCCGTCCCCCCTGTGAGTCGCCTGCGCGTGCGTGCGCGCGCGCGTGTGTACATGTGTACAGTGCGCGTGTCAGTGTCTGTGGCTGTGTATGCACACGCGCACGCGCGCGTGCGTGCTGACAGACGACCACGGTTGCGTCCTTCACAAAATCTAACAACATACACATAGATGAATAGATACTTGTTGGCTTGTCTGTATGTTCGTTCGCCTTGAGCCCTGCATTGATTTTATCTATTGATTTTTAAAAAATATTACATTCATATCATGGCTTGCCTCGTGGGGATGCCGGGGTCTTGTCAGTAAGAACAGCATCCCCACCTTCTGGACATTCTGTGCTAGGAATTTCCTTTTTTTTTTTTAATATATATTTGTTTCCACCTAGTTCCTCTTCTTCTTGTTTCCTCCTTCTTGTCTATTCTCTGCATTCTTAGTCCATTCTCCTACTCCCCCCCCCACCCCCCAAGAAAAACCTTAAAAGATAACAATTCTCCCAAGAAAAACCTTAAAAGATAACAATTCTCTCCCATGCCAAAGTCCAATGTGCTAGGCCTGACTTGTCAGGCGCTTAACGGCAGCGCAACGCATTATTTTTGGCTCATTTGACAGACAGGAATAGTAGCTGTCCGAGCGTTGGAGGAAGAAGACGGAGAATATGATGGCTTAGCATTATTCATAAGTAAAGCATCTTGTCCGAACTGAATCTTCGCTGTGTGACAGAAGTCACGTAACAGCAGAGTCCCTTACGCTAAGTCAGGTCACGTTCTACACAGCTGAACACAGTGGTGGCTCCCAAGTGGGTCACGATTAAGTAAGAAAATGTATGTCTGTAGGTTACATTCTCAACTGATGGTAGCTGTCGTAGATGGTGGTGGTGGTGGTGTGGTGTGTGTGTGTGTGTGTGGGGGGGGGGGGGGGGGGGTGTGTGTGTGTGTGTGTGTGTGTGTGGTGTGGTGTGTGGTGTGTGTTGGTGTGTGTGTGAAATGTGTGTGTGTAGGGGGAGGAGAGTGGTGGGTGCGGTTGTGGGTTTTGTGTGTGTGTGTGTGTGTGTATGTGTATGTGTGTGTGTTGTGTGTGTGTTTGTGTGTGTGTGTGTATGTGTGTGTGTTTAATTTAACGTCTGTTTACATTGTGACATCAGAAAAATTATAGTGTGTGAATGTATGTGTGAGTGCGTGTGTTTGTGTGTGTGTGTGTGTGTGTGTGTGCGTGGATGTGTGTGTGTGTGTGTGTGCGTGCGTGCGTGTGTGTGTGTGTGTGTGGATGGGGTTGTTGCTGTGTTGTGTTGTTGTGTACTGTGTGTGTGTGGTGGTGTGCATGTTTGTGTTGTGTGTATCATGTGTGTGTGTGTGTGGGGTGTGTGTGTGTGGTGGTGCGCTCGTGTGTGTGTGTGTTTGTTTGTGTGTGCGTGGTCGCTCTCTCTGTGTATCTTTTCTTCCCTATTATCTTTACATTTTACTTCCTCTTCCTCCTCCTTTTTCTTCTTCTTCTCATTCTTCTATCTTTCTGTGTGTGCAGATGCAGATTCTCAGGATGTGAGCTGACAATTTTGGAAGACAGGAAAAAGGAGGAAAAAGTTATTTCCTTCCTTCCTTCCTTCCTGTTCCCGGGTGCATTCATTCAAGACTGGAGCAGTCTGAAGAATGCTGCATGGCAGGGCATGATTCCAGGCAGACCTTCCCGAGTGTGTGTGTGTGTGTGTGGTATGTGTGTGTGTGTGTGTGTCTGTCTGTGTCTGTGTGTGTTGTGTTGTGTTGTGTCCTAAAGTGGTTCTTGTTGTAAAGTGGACAGACTCCCCTGAGATAATTCTCCCTTCATCTGGAATCTTCCTGTGTGAAGAAAAAAAAACACCCTACCTAAAACTTTCCTCTTTCTTCCACCAGATGGGCTGTCCAATGCACAGACTGCAAAATCGCAAGACACGCGATTCCAAATCTGACGATTCCTATTTTCTTCATGAGCGCGAGTGAATCGTGTAAGACAACAGATTTTCCCGGAAATATTAGGCACAGCGCGCAAATCCAGCATAACTCTGCCAAGGGTCCGGGGCCCAGTGCTAAAATGTGTGTGTGTGCCCCTTCTTTTTATCAAGTCCAAGTCTGTAGTCGGTCCCTGCTATAATCAGCACCAGCTGGGCTGGACTGGGATGATACAGAGAACTCGAACTCGAAAGATTTATTCACAAAAAGGCCATTGGCCCGTACATGAAGGGGGGTTGCCGAGCTGCTTAGTATTTTAGTGAGAAAAATAAGGAAGCACACAAAAACCCCACCAAAATGCTATTGTATAACCACAACCACCACAATAAAAAATCAGTTTTAAAAAATATGACTTGAGAAAAACCAAAATATCTCTTATTCTAAAGGCTTTACACAAAATATAAAGCAAGGCTGCGCACAATCTCAGGGTGACTAGATGCCATGAGTAGACAGAATCTAAATAAATGAGGCTGTCTACTAATACTTTACCGGAATGTAATTCTGTCTAACATCTTCTAACACTGGACAGCACAGCACAAAATACACTTCATCTTCCACTGTTTGCTTACATAATGAGCATAGCAACCTGAGGTCAGGATGATACAGAGAGCAGCTGAGAGTAGCTGAAATTGGGGATGGGGGGAGGGGGGGAGGGGACTGAGAGCAGTGTAGGGATTGCTCGTTTTAGCTTACCTTTTTTAAAATTGTTATTACAGGGTTCATGCAGCTGAACGTCTTAATCCAGTTAATGACGAGGAATCTGTTTAAGGACATCGCGAGCCTGGCGCCCAATGTCATGTTGCAGAAACTGAGAGCTGGGTAGGGATTGCTCGCTTTACGTTCGCAGTTTCCACTGATATTTTTTATTTATGTAATATTATAGTTTCAATCCTTCCACACCATATGCCTGCGAAGAATTCTCCGGATCTTTTGGCCAGAGAAGATCTCCAATGAAGACCTACTACGGAGATGCAGGCAAGAAGACATGGGAACCATCATCACCAGACGACGGTGGAAGTGGATTGGGCACATCCTCCGAAGAGACCCACAGTCAATCGCAAGAACAGCATTGCACTGGACCCCAGAAGGAAGGAGAAAGAAAGGAAGACCAAAAGCAACGTGGAGAAGAACTGTAGAAAGTGAGATGAAGGCCATGCAGCACTCTTGGGGATCAGTGACTAGGTTGGCCCAGAATAGGCAGGAGTGGAAGCGCTTTGTTGCTGCCCTACACACCGCTGAGTGTAATGGCTAATGATGATGATAGTTTTAATGCTATTATTTTGGGTCGTGTTTTTTTTTAAAAATCTGTCTTGATAGAAGACGATATGCTAAGAAGTTTAAAAATGATTACAAGTTACCTTTAAAAATTTTTTTTTTAGTTTACAGGGTTCATGCAGCTGAACGTCTTAATCCAGTTAATGACAAGGAATCTTTTTAAGGACATCACGAGCTTGGCGCCAAATGTCATGTCGCAGATTAATTTTTCTTCCCCCTCCCTCCCCTTTTTTAGGGGTTGGGGGGTTGGGGGCGACTACACTTTTTTTCTTCCTGGAGGGAAAAGCAAAGAAAAGAAGAAAAAGGAAAGGAAATAGATTGAAGGCAAACTGAACGGGCAAACTCGTGACTACCTCTTTTGATGGATTATGAATGGGGTGTGTGTGTGTGTGTGTGTGTGTGTGGGGTGTGTGTTGTGTGTGTGTGTGTGTGTGTGTGGTGTGTGTGTGTGTGTGTGTGCGTGCGCGCGCGCGTGCGCGTGCGTTTTACAGAAAGGGGGAAAACGACATAACAAGAAACACGTTAATACAAATGTCACTTGAGATCACTTCCAAAAATTATATTTTAGAACATTTTCTGAAAATATTATAGCCTCCCTTTATTTTGTGCACTAAAGGATAGAGAGGTTATGTCCCATCATCGAGTCATTGCCTTTTTGAGCTCTTGTTGCTGTTGAGCATTGTTTTAATGGAAACTGAAAGAAAGCTACTATCATTGTTGGTTGTGTTTTCATCTAGCTAGACTTTGTTTCTTTGCAGGAAACCATTTCCCGAAAATATTGTTAGCTTAAAATGGAACACACACGCACACACACACGCACACACACACACACACACCACGCACGCACACACACACACACGCGCGCGCGCGCACCACTACACACACACACACCACGCACGCACACACAAACACACACCACGCACATACACAAAACACACACTCGCACGCGCACTCAAAACACACACTCACACACAGACAACCGCACACACACACACACACACATTCATGTACGAGCGATCGCCGCACGCATAGACAAACACACACACACACGCACGTAACACCGTGCGCACACACACACGTACACATAGGGTACACAAAACAAATCTTACACACACACACACACGAACACACACACGCACACAACTACACTAACGCACGAAGGCACTGCGCACACACACACTTACAAAATACGTACACACACACGCTTAACACACAACCACACACAACAAACACACACACACGTACACACACACGCACACAAAACACACACACACACAAAAACTACACACACACGTACACACACACGCACACACACCCCGTACACACACACCCCGCACCACACACACACAAAACTTTTAATTTTTACTGTATTTCATTAAAATTACAGATTTTGGGGGGAAAAGGGAGTGGATTTCATTAAATGCTTCTCTGTTGAGGAATTTTATCATGTAGTTTGGTAATCCCCACCCCACCCCCACACTGAAGAGAGAGGAGGGGTTTGTGTTTTGTGTGTAGTGTGTATGTGTGTGTTTTGTATGTGTATTTATGTATGTGTGTGTGTATGTGTTTTTGTGTGTGTGCGTGTGCTTGTGTGTGTGCGTGTGTGTGTGTGTTGTGTGTGTGTGTGTGCGACGCGCGCGTGCGTGTATGTGTGAGTGTGCGTGTGTGTC
>CM054135.1:49258706-49263706 GCA_028751875.1 Rapana venosa
AATGGGGTAGGGGGATAGAGTAAAGGGGGGGGGGTGGAGGAGGAGAGAAAAAAAGAAAGAAAGAATGGGGTAGGGGGGGATAGAGTAAAGGGGGGGGGGGGTGAGTGAGAGAGAGAGAAGAAGAAGAAAGAATGGGGTAGGGGGATAGAGTAAAGGGGGGGTGGGGGTGTTGGGGGGGGGTGTGTGGGGGAGAGAAGAGAAGAAAGGAAAGAATGGGGTAGGGGGATAGAGTAAAGGGGGGTGGGGGGTGGAGTGTGAGGAGAGAGAGAGAAAGAAGAAAGAAAGTGGGGGTAGGGGGATAGAGTAAAGGGGGGTGGGGGGGTGAGAGAGAGAGAGAAAGAAGAAAGAAAGAATGGGGTAGGGGGGGATAGGTAAAGGGGGGGTGGGGGGGTGAGAGAGGGGAGAGAGAAAGAAGAAAGAGAAGGGGGGTAGGGGGGATAGAGTAAAGGGGGGTGGGGGAGTGAGTGAGAAGGAGGAAAGAAGAAAGAAAGAATGGGGTAGGGGGATAGAGTAAAGGGGGGTGGGGGGGGTGAGAGAGAGAGAGAAGAAAGAAAGAATGGGGTAGGGGGATGAGTAAAGGGGGGTGGGGGGGTGAGAGGAGAGAGAGAAAGAAGAAAGAAGAATGGGGTAGGGGATAGAGTAAAGGGGGGTGGGGGGGTGAGAGAGAGGAGAAAGAGAAAGAAAGAATGGGGTAGGGGGAAAGAGTAAAGGTGGGGGGGGGTGAGAGAGAGAGAAGAAAGAAAGAATGGGGTAGGGGGAAAGGGGTAAAGGGTGGGGGGGTGAGAGGAGAGAGAAGAAAGAAGAATGGGGTAGGGGGGGGTAGAGTAAAGGGCGGGGGGGGGGGGGGGGGGGGGGTGAGTGGGGAGAGAGAAAGAAGAAAGAAAGAATGGGGTAGGGGGATAGAGTAAAGGGGTGTGTGTGTGTGTGCGGGGGGGGGGGGGGGGGGGGTAGATGAAGTTGAGGAAAGGTGATTTGAAGAAAGGTGCAGGGGGTGTTAGGAATATTGAGGTGGGTGGGTAGGGTTTTGTTGTTGTTGTTGTAGTCGTTTGTTGTTGCTTTATTTCTTCATTTCCTTTCTTGAAGGTGGTGGCTGCAGTGGTGAGTGTGGATAGGGAGGGGGGCTGGAAGGGTGGGAGAAGGGTGTAGGGTATGAGGAAGTTGGGGGTGGAGGGTGGGAGGTGGGTGCGAGGGGGGTGGGGGGGGGGGTGGGGGGGGGGGGGGGGTTAATGGGAAGAAACTTTTTATGACTGACAGTGGTTTGATGACGGTTAAAAGCCTTGGAAGAACTCAAGATGATTCAACCTTTTATGGTCATATACGGGGCCATGTGTGTGCGTGCGTGCGTGTGCGTGTGTGCGCGCACGCGCGCGTTGTGCGTGAGTGTGTATGTGTGCGCGTTGTGCGTGAGTGGGGTGTTGTGTGTTTGTTGTGTTTTGTGTGTGCGTGAGGGGGTGTGTGTATGTGTGTGTGTGTGTGCGCGTGTGCGTGAGTGTGTGTGTTGTGTGTTTGGTGTGTGTGTGTGTGTGTGTGCGCGCGCGCGCGCGCGTGTACGTGAGTGTATTTATTTTATTTTATCCTTTTATTTCGAGGATAATGGAATAAGCACTCATGTGCTTTTTTTTCAAACATCCATTCCCCCGTGTGTATGCAGTTTTGTAAAGTGTGCGTGCATGCGTGTGTGAGGGAGTGCGTGCGTGCGTGCGTGTGTGTGTGTGTGTGTGTGTGTGTGTGCGTGCGTGTTTGTGAGTGCGTGCGTGCGTGTGTGGGGTGTGTGTGTGTGTGTGTGTGTGTGTGTGTGTGTGTGTGTGTGTGTGTGTGTGTGTGTGTGTGTGTGTCCGTATCTCAGCCATGGTTGTTTGTCTGTCTGCTTCTTGTCTCTATTCGACAAACAGTCATGAATGCAAACCTGCGTGCGTGTATTGACAGATACAACATCATTATGCATAGGCATGCCAAAAGTTCCCATTCTCAACCACACACGAACGCACGCACGCACGCACGCAAGCAAGCACGCACACACACTCACACACACATATACAAGCTTTGGAGTATGCATGCATGCATGCATGCACAGGCACACACCCCGACAGAGAAAGAGAGATCTACAAACCAGAAACAGGGAGAACATGTTCAGAGGGAGATAGAAACACACACACACACACGAGAGAGAGAGAGAGGAGAGAGAGGAGAGGAGAGGAGAGAGAGAGAGAGAGAGGAGGATGAGACGAGAGAGGAGAGAGAGAGAGAGAGGACAGAGACAGAGACAGAGACAGAGAGAGACAGGAGAGACAGACAGAGACAGACAGAGACAGACAGAGACAGAGAGAGACAGCACAACACACATACCATACAGAAGCCACACACACACACCCCACACACACCACACATACACATACAGAAGCCCACACACACACACACACCAACACACACACAACACACACACACACACACACAGGTGTGTACACACACAGTCCACCCCCCTCCACACATACACACAGAGCCCCCCCCCCCCTCCCCCCCCCCCCCCCCCCCCCCCCCCCCCCCCCCCCCCCCCCCCCACCCCCCCCACCACACACACAACACAAAACATGGACAGAACAGAAACGAAATCTGATGAAAACCTTTTCAATTACACACACACTCACAAACCTGCCAAGGGCCAATTGACAACGACAATTTGAGTGACTCTTTTTTTATTTTTTTTTATTTTCATTTTTATTTTGCATTTCCCCCCCCCCCCCCTTTCAGATGGTGTGTTCTCAATGACGATGGCAGTGGTAACCATACCCTATGAGCCAGCGGGGAGTCTTCCGCTAGCGGAGGATTAAAAATCGTTTGTGACATGATGTCAAGAGGGGGATGGGGGTGGGGAGGGGTTAGGGGGGCGGGGGCGGGGGGGGGGGGGGGGGGGGGCTGCACAGAGGATGACGAATATGGTTATGATGTGAGTGAGGTGCTGATTTGACTTGAGAGAGAAACCAACGAACTGAAGGAAGGAACGAGTTTCATTTAAAGAGGGTAATTGCAAGTGGGGGGGGGGGGGGGGGGGGGATGGGGGGACAGACAATTATGTGACTATGGTTATGATGTGAGTGTGTGCTGCCTTTATTTGAGAGAGACAACGGGAAGCTGAACAAAGGAAGGAAGGAATGAACCAAGGATTCATTTAAATGGGGTAATTGCAAGTAAAGGGGGGGGGGGGGGGACAATTAATGGTGGCTATGGTAATTATGTGAGTGTGTGTGCCTTTGAGAGAGAACTAGCGGACAGAACGAAAGAACAAACGAACACATTTTATTTAACGAGGGTAATAGGTTTGTTGGTTTGTTTGGGTGTTTTTTTTCTTCTCTTTCTTCAGCTTCAGTTCCATTGTTTACCAGTGGTGTGATTGTTGTGTTACGTGATTGTGTTTTGCCCACCACGATATACAAAGCGTAACAAACAAGTTATTTTTGATTCTCCCTGCTTTTAACATTCTTGAATTTATTGCATTATAATTTTTTTTTAACAATATACTGCTCTGAAAAACAAATACACAATCGACATCATCAACAACAAGCGGCATAGAGAACTAGCAAATGTATGAGTGAGATCAAAAGCAAATTTAAAAGAGAAAAACAAACACAAAAGCTACACAACAACAACAAAAGCATGTCAAACTCAGGCCCACGCTCTTGCACAAAGACAACACTCATGATAATAATCATAAAAATGTGGATATGACGTCATCCGTTAATAACGGGAATTGAGTCAGAATAGAGAAGAACAGAATAAGATGGGACAAAACGAAAAAAGAACAAAAACCCACCCAAACTCTGTGGATATCATACACTTGATCGAAAGGAGAAGAAAAAAACGAACAGTGAAATAAAAGTAAAGAAGCAGGTGTAGATGACAGGGGTGTGAAAAGAGAGAGTGAGAAAAGTACAAAGATGATGGAGAGAGAGAGAGAGAGAGAGAGAGAGGGGAGAGAGAGAGAGGAGAGAGAGAGAGAGAGAGAGAGAGAGAGAGAGAGAGAGAGAGCATTCCCCGGAGTGCCTGTGTGTTTGTGTGTACCAGGCTATCAATTGTCTGGCTTGGGTTTTCAAAAACCATTAAAACGTTAGAAACAAAAATAGTTTGTCTATAACAAATTCTGGATGACGAGTTTTTCCCATTCAGTTTTAGCTTTCAAATCATGCTAAAAGAAACAACAACAAAAAACAACCAACCAAAAAATCAAAAACCCACAGCCTCCTCTAAATCTATAAAAAGAAAAGAAAAACCCAACCAAATAAACAAACAAAAAACCCACTTCTACGATTCACTCAGTCTTCTTACCTAAAACGAACAAATCAGTGTGTGTGAGTGAGTGAGTGAGTGTGTGTGTCAAAGTCAAAGTCAAACTTTTATTTTCAGATGGGACAAGCAGTGCAATTTTTTTTTCATCAAACCATCTATCTAAAGAAAAAAAAAGACCAAAAAAGATAATAAATGTGTGTGTGTGTGTCCTTCGTGGTCTCATTCAAGTAGATATACATGCGAAACACACACACACACACACACACACTATTAATAAGCCCATGTCAAAGCGTTTAAAGAGACTCGGTATAGACGGACAAAGGCCTTCATTCTGTGCTTGTTTACTGCAACTCAGTGTTAAACTATCAGAACAAGGTTAGGCTTGTATCGGCGGTACAGTATAGGCTTTACTTGGGCCTGAGAACATTGTACTGCCGACAGTCCCCCAACCCACTCAGTAGGGAGCTTGTTGTGTATGTCAGGCTTGGTGAATATCAGTAATGTTATGTCGTCTGCATGCTTTCAAGCCCCTGTGCTGTCTCAACCTTCCCCCCCTCCACCCCTTCCTCCTTCCCCCTTTTCCTTCCTACTCTACCTTTGCTCCGTCTGTACTGTACTGTCTGTGTAGTGGTCGTCTGCAGTTTTATTTCTTTCCATATATAGTGATACCAGACCCCCATCACCATGACGACCAAAAAGAAAAAAAAGGAAAAGTGTGT
>CM054135.1:49273706-49278706 GCA_028751875.1 Rapana venosa
GTGTGTGTGTGTGTGTGTGTGTGTGTATGTGTGTGTGCGTGTGTGAATGTGTTATGTACCTGTATGAATTCGGTCTTTTTGCTAGGTTAAGATATGCCGTGCGATTGTGTTGTGTGTGTGTGTGTGTGTTTTGTGTGTGTGTGCGTGTGTGTGTGTGTGTGCGTGTGTGTGTGTGTGTGTGTGCGTGTGTGTGTGTGTGTGTGTGCGTGTGTGTGTGTGTGTGCGTGTGTGTGTGTGTGCGTGTGTGTGTGTGTGTCTGTCTGTTTGTCTCTCTCTCTCTCTCTCTCTCTCTCTGTGCGTGCGGTCGAGTGGTACATTCCTGACTACTGCCTAAAAATGCACGAGCACGTTCGCATATACCTGCATGTCTATAGCACATTTGATAAACTCTTTTGACTCGTTGTTTTCAAGAAAAGGAATGCAAAGAAGAAGAAGAACAACAACAACAGCAACAACAAGAACAAGAAGAACAACAACAGCAATAAAAACAGGAAGAAGAACAAGAAGAATAAGAAGAACAAAAGAGCAAGAAGAGCAAGAAGAACAACAAGAGCAAGAAGAACAACAAGAGCAAGAAGAGCAAGAAGAACAACAAGAGCAAGAAGAACAACAAGAGCAAGAAGAGCAAGAAGAACAAGAAGAGCAAGAAGAACAAGAAGAGCAAGAAGAACAAGAAGAGCAAGAAGAACACAAGAAGAACAAGAAGAGCAAGAAGAACAAGAAGAGCAAGGAGAACAAGAAGAGCAAGAAGAACACAAGAAGAACAAGAAGAGCAAGAAGAACAAGAAGAGCAAGAAGAACAAGAAGAGCAAGAAGAACACAAGAAGAACAAGAAGAGCAAGAAGAACAAGAAGAGCAAGGAGAACAAGAAGAGCAAGAAGAACACAAGAAGAACAAGAAGAGCAAGAAGAGCAAGAAGAACAAGAAGAGCAAGAAGAACAAGAAGAGCAAGAAGGACAAGAAGAGCAAGAAGAACAAGAAGCAGCAAAATAGAAGGCTACTATCATGATTAAGAAAAAAGAAGACCAAGAAGAGCAGGAAGAGCAAGAAGAGCAAGAAGAGCAAGAAGAAGAAGAGAAAGAAGAACAAGAAGAACGAGAAGAAACCCAAGAAGAGCAGGAAGAGCAAGAAGAACAAGAAGACCAAGAAGAGCAGGAAGAGCAAGAAGAACAAGAAGAGCAAGAAGAGCAAGAAGAGCAAGAAGATCAAGAAGAGCAAGAAGATCAAGAAGAGCAAGAAGAGCAAGAAGAGCAAGAAGATCAAGAAGAACAACAAGAGCAAGAAGAGCAAGAAGATCAAGAAGAACAAGAAGAACGAGAAGAACAAGAAGAGCAAGAAGAACAAGAAGAGCAAGAAGAACAAGAAGCAGCAAAATAGAAGGCTGCTATCATGATTCAGAACAAGAAGACCAAGAAGGGCAGGAAGAACAAGAAGAACAAGAAGAGCAAGAAGAGAAAGAAGAGCAAGATGCAGCAAAATAGAAGGCTGCTATCATGATTCAGAACAAGAAGAGCAAGAAGAGCAAGAAGAAGAAGCGCAAGAAGAACAACAAGAGCAAGAAGAGCGAGAAGAACAAGAAGAACGAGAAGAGCAAGAAGAACAAGAAGAAGAAGCGCCAAGAACAAGAACAACAAGAGCAAGAAGAACAAGAAGAACGAGAAGAAGGAGAAGAGCAAGAAGAACAAGAAGAACAAGAGCAAGAAGAACAAGAAGAGCAAGAAGAACATGATGAAGAACAAGAAGAACAAGCAGAAGAAGCGGCAAAACAGAAGGCTGCTATCATGACGCTGGCTACACTGAATCGATAAGGAGAGTTCAGATTGTGAAAACTGGGCAAGCTGCCCAATGGCATCATCACTTGGTTTGCTGGCTTGTACCCATACATACAAAGCGCCAGCGTGGTGTGCATATTATACACTTGTGCTTGTGGGTTATAGATTATGTACATGTATCTTTATGCATATTATATCATGTTCATACTTTGCGGGCTTATTACGTGTGTGTTTGTGTGTGTGTGTGTGTGTGTGTGTGTGTGTGTGTGTTTGCGCTTGCGCGCTTATACACACAGGCATACGCGCGACCACGCTCATTGCGCATACACAATCACGCGTGCACGCACACACTTACACACATACGTACACAAAAAACAGCACACACGCACGCACACAACACACACACACACACATACACACACACCACCACCACCACAACAACAACAACAACATACACAAAACAACACACAACACAACACAACATACACACACACAAACACACACACACACACACACACACACACACACACACACACACACACACACTCACACACACACACACACACACACACACACACAGAGGTCCTATGACTAGTTATCAGTACATCAGTAACTGGACGTGATGGCTGATGGATGATATAACACATCCTCCCTATTGCCTGCTGTTTACTGAAGACAGTGGGCTTGTGGAAGGAGCAGCACTTTGCATCGGCCAGATAATCTGTTCCACTCTGTTCTCTGTATAATGGGCATTTTGTAGTAGCAGTATTAGCAGCAACAGCAGCAGTAGTACTAGTAGTAGCAGCAGCAGCAGCAGAGGAGTAGTAGTAGTAGTAGTAGTAGTAGTAGTAGTAGTAGTAGTAGTAGTAGCAATAAACTAGTGAAAATAGCAGTAGTAACAGCAACAGTAGTAGCAGTATCAACAGCAATAGAAGCAGTAAAAAAAAAAGTAGTAGTAGTAGTAGTAGTAGTAGTAGTTAGTAGAGTAGAGTAGAGTAGAGTAGAGTAGAGTAGAGTAGAGTAGAGTAATAAAAGAAGACAATGATGACAACGACGACGATGATGATATGGCATGTGGTTACACACATACCACGCACGCACGCACGCACGCACGCACGCGCGCCCACGCCCACCCACACGCACACGCACACGCGCGCAACACACACACACACACACACACACACACACACACACAGGCCATTACAACCCTCCAAAAAAGATCAATCAGGGAGTAAAGATATGAAATTCAGAGACACCTGGAATGCTTTCATTGCCCCCCTCCCATTCCACATGCCTCATCCCTCTCTCTGAATAATGATGGTTAGACTTCACCAAACAACGTAATAGCAAGAAACTTAACATTATTCAATTTTTATCGAATAAAAATTAATACAAACCACGTTTTATTGTACCAAAAGAATGCATGAAAGGTTGTTGTTTGTTTAACATGAATGTATTCTTAAAATAGTGCCCCCCCCCAACAACAAAAAAATATATATCACGCCAAAGTCGGATGCGCTGGGCCTGACTTGTCAGGCGCTTAACGGAAGCACAAAACATTTTTGTTTATAATTATGATAAACGAACAATGAGTTTCTGTCTGAAAGTTCGACGAAGAAAAACAGATAATATACTTAAATAACGCAAAGCAAAAGCATACAACACCAACAAGGTTAGTGCTTATGTTATGGGTAACGACAACCTATCGTCGAATGTCCAACCTAACCTTCTCCAATTTTTTTCGATTCAATTTCTCTAGCGCTGAGGTGTGCTTGTCTCTTAAAATGTTGGCTAACAGAATCGTTTAGATACAGAGAGTGCTGTACAGCTATTTATATCGTGCCTGGTGTTATTTCTGTTCCTAGTATTAGTTTTCTGCGGCTGACACTTTTTCTATCTCTTCTTCTTCTGCTTGTACTTGTTCTTGTTCTCCTTCTCCTCTTCCTCCTCCTCCTCTCTCTCTCTTCTCTCCTTTCCCTCCTCATCTTCTCCTCTTCTCCTCCTCTTCTTCATCATTATCATCATCATCATCATCTTCTTCTTCTTCTTCCTCTTCGTAATTCTTCGCAATTCTTCTTCGCAATTTCTTCTTCTTCGCATTCTTCTTCTTCTTTTCTTTTCCTTCTTCTCTTCTCTCCTTCTTCTTCTCTCTTCGAAACTCTCTACTTCTTCTACTCCCACCTCTCCTACCTCACCCCCTCCTCCACCCCTCACTCCTACTTCTTACTTCTCTTCTCTTCTCTACTACTTCTTCTTCTTCTTCTTCTTTTTTCTTCATTCTTCGCAATTCTTCATGCAATTCTTCTTCAGAAAAATTCTCTTCTTCTTCTTCTTCTTCTCTTTTCTTCCTCTCTCCTCCTCCTTCCCATCCTCCTTCTCCTCCTCCTTCTCCTCCTCCTTCTTCTCCTACTTTCCTTCTCCTCCCTCTCCTCCTCCTCCTCCTCCTTCTCCTCCTCCTTCTTCGTCTTCAATTTCGGGCTTTAAATTTTTTTGCTCCTTTTGCCTTATGAGAAATCTTCCTGCTGTATCTCAGGCTGGCGATTACACGTCTGTGCTGATGTTGTCCTCATGGCAGATTGCCAGACTGTGTATTCGTAATCTGCAGTACTAGGGGTTAGGCCGGCAAAAGGCACTAGGCTTACTGACAGGGAAATACATTGACAACACGTTGCCCCTAGCTAACGCGTTGATGATGATGATGATGATGATGATGATGATTTTTTTTTTACAAGCACACAGGCTCAAATTTTGCATGCGTACACTGTGTGTACAGCTGCACGTATGTAAGACCTTGATCGACACTCCTGGTACATTCACACACATACACACACATGCACACACGCACGCGCGCGCGAGCGCACGCACGCACGTACGAGCGCACGCACGACACACACGCAGGCAGGCAGGCAGGCACACACAGAGAAACAGACACACACATGCACGCACACACACACACACGCACAAACACACACACGCACAAACACATACATGCGTTCGCAAATGAAGGCATCTTATATCGTTTAAAATCACGTTCTCTCTCTCCTCTCTCTCGTCTCTCTCTCTCTCTCTCCTCCTCTCTCTACTTCTCTCATCTCTCTCTCTTACTCTCCCTCTCATCTCTCTACTCTTCTCTCTCTCACATCACACACACTACACACACACAGCACACACTAACCTACAACACACACTACACAAATAACCATCTCACCACACACAAACAAACACACA
>CM054135.1:49283706-49293706 GCA_028751875.1 Rapana venosa
GTCAGTTTGGGGGGTTGGGGGGTACTTTTTGTTGTTGGACTTTTTTTTTCTTTTTAGAGGTGTTCTTAAAATCTGTGTTGCTTTTGTTTCGCTTGGGGTTTCAATGTTGGTTTATGTGTTTGTTTGTTTGTTTTGTTGTTTGCTTCTTTTTTTTGAGGGGAGGGTGTCTTTTACCTATTAAATCGCAATTGTTGATTGCATATTCTTATACATTTCCATTAAACAAAAGAAAAGTGAAAGGTACGTGAAAAAAAAGAAAGACAGAGAGACAAATGGACAAAGAAGCAAGCCAAAAACAAAACAAAACAAAACCAAAACAAAGCAAAAAAGCACAAAAAAACCAAAACAAAAAAACAACAAACAAACAAAAACAACAAAAACAACCGATAGATAAATTCCATCAGAGAATCATAACAGCTTAACATCGTAAGAGAACATGGATTGTTTTTTAACGTTACACATAGGAGCAAAAGGAGAAAAAAGATGTTTGTCATGGGCTTGTGTTGCCAGTTGTGTCACTCACACACACACACACACATACACACACAAACACACACCACTCACACTACCCCCTCACCCCCATCACCCCCCTCCACACACACACATACACACACACACACAAAACACACACACACACACACACACACACACACACACACACACACAGATACACTAGAGGAACAAAAGGAAACAAATACATGTTGTTTATTTTCTAAGGAAACACTCTTAACAGAAGACCAGACACACGAAGTTCTCAGTCTACAGACTACCCCAGTCTCTTTTTTCTTTTTCTCTGCCATCCTGTTTACTAACGTCTGGGATGAGTACACAGCAGGACTTGAGAGAAAAATCTTGTTCTTTCTTTCTTTCTTTCTTTCTTATCTTTCTTTCTTTCATTCTTTCTTTTCTTTCTTTCTTTTCTTTTATTTCTTTTCTTTCTTTTCTTTCTTTCTTTTCTTTCTTATCTTTTTTTCTTTCCTTCCTTTATTTTATTTCTTTCTTTCTTTCTTTCTTTTCTTTTCTTTCTTTCTTTCTTTCTGTTCTTTCTTTCTCAACAAGTACAGACAGAAACGTCTGTCTGGGGATTCCACCTGATTACCTACCCCCTGTCTGTATACAGAGAGAGGGGAGGGAGGGGGAGGCTGACAAAGCATCGTCCACATCAGGCAGACAAAAAGAAAGGACAACCCTTCAAGGGAGCGGCATCTTCCTTACAGGCCACAAACACGGCTGATGGACGCCATCGCCCAGTGGGTTAAGACCACTCCACTTCAATCCCATGGGTCCATGAAATCGTTGGTTCGAATCTCGGTGTCCTCTGAGGAATAAAGGGTAGGGATTTTTACATTTCCCAGGCTAATTTCTATAGAGATCTGCTATTGCTTTAATTCCCCTTCGTGTATAAACATAGGCAGAAGGGTAAGTAAATATGCATGTTAATGATCCAGTAATTCATGTCAGGGTTCAGTGGGTTAAGGAAACACGAACATACCCAGCATATATCCCCGAAGTGGGAATGTGGCTACCTTCGTGGTGGGCAAAAAAGGTCGCATACGCAAAATCTCACCATTGGTGATCCTCGGAGCCTTAGCCGAGGAACCCAAAAAACCCCAATAGCCTCGTGCATGTACATGTAAAGAAAGAAAGAAGGAAATAAGGAAAGAAAGAAGAAAAGAAAGAAGAAGAAGGAAGGAAGAAAGAAAGAAAGAAAGAAAGGAAAGAAAGAAAGAAAGAAAAGAAAGGAAGGAAGAAGGAAAGAAAGAAAGAAAGAAAAGAAAGAAAGAAAGAAAAAGAGTAGTAACATAAGTTATTAAAAAACCCAACCAGACATTGACAAAATAATGTAAAAGTCGAGCGTTGAATGAAAACTTGCGACCTAGAAACAACAATTACAATAACAAGATGAAGATAAAAACACGAAAAAGGGGAAAGAACAAGAAAGATGCAATATACAAACACACACACACACACACACACACAACACACACACACACACACACACACACACACACACCACACACACACACACACCACACACATATATATATATATATATATATATATATATATATATATATATATATATATATATATATATATATATATACCACTCATCAATAACAAAATAAATAGAATAAGACATCCAAACCAACCCCCCAAATAAACAAACAACAACAACAACCACAATACATACACATATTAAAAAGGCAGAAAAGTTTACCCCTCTCTCTCTCTCTCTGATATTTTAAATCAAGGTTTAGGTAACAGATTCTCGTTACAAATAAACGTGTATTTATTTTCTCCTTTACTAAATATAGCTCTGATTAGATCGGCAATACCCTTCATGTATGGGCCAACGACCTTTTTGTAACAAATCATTTGAGCTAGCTCTCTCTCTCTCTCTCTCTCTCTCTCTCTCTCTCTCTCTCTCTCTCTCTCTCTCTCTCTCTCTCTGCCTCGCTTTATATTATTTTGTGTAAAGCCTTTAGAATAAGAGATATAATGGCATTTTAAGACTTTTTAACAACTTATTGTTGATGTCGTTATTGTAATACAATAGCATTTTGTTATTGTTATTGTAATACAATAACATGTTGTTGTTGCTTCCCCCCCCCCCCTCCCCCCTCCCACTAAAATACTAAGCAGTTCAGCAACCCCGTTCATGTATGGACCAATAGCCTTTTTGTGTATAAATCTTTCGAGGTGGAGTTCTCTCTCTCTCTCTCGCTCTCTCTCGCTCGCTCGCTCGCTCTGTGCGTGTGTATGTGTGTGTGTGTGTGTGCGCGTGCGCGCGTGTGTGTGTGTGTGTGAATGAACTGGGAGTGTCAATCAAGGTCTCACTCAGAACTGAAAAACATCAACTGGACAGATGAACCTAAACAGAGAGGTGAAAGCGGTCAAGGTTCAAAATCTCAAAGGACTTCCTGCCCCCTGAAAATTTTGCCCCGGTACAAATCTACTTTTGGTAACTTGCAACAGTACAGGTTTTGACAGTAAAAGTGGGATGGACATACAAGTCTGCGTAAAAAAAACAAAACAGCAAAAACCACCCAAAAAAACTAGAAAGAGATCAAAGAAAGAATGATAATAATGAAAATAATGAAAATAAAAACCCCAAACCCACAGCTTGAATTTACATATTCTTCTTTGGGAGAGGGAGAAAATAGCTTTTTTTTTTTAGACCTACAAAGGGCAGACAACAATGAACAACCTTGCAAAGAGATGTGTGTGTGTGTGTTGTTGTTGTTGTTGTTGTTGTTGTTGTTGTCTTCAATTTAACATCTGTTCACTCTAAGTGATATTAGACGAATGTGTGTGTGTGTGTGTGTGTGTGTGTGTGTGTGTGTGTGTGTGTGTGTGTGTGTGTGTGTGTGTGTGTGTGTGTGTGAGTGTGTGTGTGTGTGTGTTTCTTTCTCCAGATATTCTTGTGTAGCTGTCGCCACACCACATGTGTGGATAGAACACTTACTACCACATCATTTATTTCTGTCATCAGCTTGCAACTTAAACTGCAGCCTACTTAAATGTACGTCTTATTTCTAAAAGAAATAACTTTTCTGACAAGAAGAAGAAGAAGAAGAAGAAGAAGATCAAGAACAAGAACAAGAACAAGAAGAACAACAACAACAAGATGAGGAGGACAAATGGTTTCCATCCTCTTAAAAGAAACAACAGACATCCAACAATTGTTTACAATTATGTTTCCAGTTTCATCTTCATACCATTTCTTTCCTCCTCCTCCTCTTCCTCCTCCTCCTCCTCTTCCTCTTCCTCCTCCTCCTCCTCTTCTTCTTTTTCTTTCTTGTTCGAACTTTTCATGCTCTTCATAAGCCCATGCTTGTTGCACTCATATTTCATGCGTTGCTGCTACACCATTTCTCCTTAACAAAAAGAAGTAATGTCCCCCCTTAAAGGGCTAAGCGCAGCACACCTGCTAGTCCAGATCATGTTTCTAATAGACTGTTAACATTGTTGACACAAAGTGACAACACTCTTCATCATCTACTTGTCGATATCATGTTTCTAATAGACTGTTAACATTGTTGACATACAAACAAAACCAAAAAAAAAAAAAACGCCCTTCATCATCCTCTGATGACAAGCACTTGACCCTAGAGCAAGACTGTCAAGTGCCACTGTCAGATTTCCAACCGTACACCCTGTGGCCAAATTTCCTGTACCTTGCTATCAGGGTGATATGAAGTAGAAGACAGGCTGTTTGCTGGGTGGTGATCACTTTGAGTGTGGTAACCCAATACTGAAGGGTTCTGTGACTGACACTAACAATGCAGACGATAACAAAGGTGATTTACGACGTTCCAGAGATGGGAATATCTCATCGGAGAGGCGGTGGTCTATTGAAGGGTGCAGTGTAGATCAGTGAACTATTCAGTCAGTCAATCAATCAGTCAGTCAGTCAATCAATTAACCAATCAAATAGATAAATACAAACAAGCAATTAATCAACAACTCTGTCAATCAACCAATTAACCAGCCAATCAATCAATAGCCCAATAAGTCAAATCAATCAATCAATCAATCAACCACTCAGTCAGTAAAAATCAATCAATAAATCAATCAACCAACCACTCAGTCAATCAACCAGTCAACCAATCAATAGCCTAATCAGTTAGTCATCCAGGCACCCGCTCTCTATCTCATCATAATTCCCAATAAACAATACCTGCTATGGTCTTGCTTGAGAAATGGGCTTCGTTGATGCATTAACTGTTGTTGGTGGTGGTGGTGCTGTTCTTGATTCTGCTGTTGTTGTCATTGTTGTCGTTGTCATTGTTGTTCTTTTTGGCAAATATGACGTAAGTATGTGGGTCAGCTGAAATCATATCTGGTGGACGGATTTAGTCTACAAGTAATAGCAGAATCTGTCTGCAATGTTGTCATAATAAATGTGTGTTTTTGTTTGGGTTTTTTGGTTGTTGTTTGTTTGTTTTTGTTGTTTTTGTTCTTGGTTGTGATTGGTCTTATTTGTTTATTGTAGTTATTCTATATTTCTTGTTGATGGTCGGGGTTCTTTTTTTGTGACTATTCCTACTGTTGCTGATTGTATCTTTAGCTGATTTTCATTGGTATGTTGTTTCTTTTTTATGGTGTCATTCTTGATGTTGCTATCGTTATTGTTTCTCTGTCATTTTGGGACCCCGCACCGTTATTGTTACTTTGTTGTTGTTGTTGTTTTGTCGTCGCTGCTACTGCTGCAGCTGTTCTTGGAGCTGAGGCTGCTGTTGTTGTTGCTACTACTGTTGTTGTTGTTATTGTCGGTTAGCATTCCCCTGCTTAAACACCAAGGGAGTCATCCTAACTATTCACTCTTTCTCACTTACAACACTTCGGAACCACTGTAACAGGAAGGTACTGGATGAGAAATCTGAGTGTGTAGATGTTTTCAAATATTTCACCACATAGGCAGCCATACTTGACTCCGACTTCAGAAGATTTTCCTCCTAGGAGATTATCATGGGTGAAGATAGCCTCAACATAATATTTCATAGCATAACAACATTCTATAATGCAAGACTTGGTACATGGTTTACATCAATACCTGACCAAGTTTTGGGCCTGAGCTACTTGTTGCTTGGAACAGTAAGGCAAATATGTACGTTCCTTAGGACTTTGATAACATGCATCATCTATATAAATTCCATACATTATTATTATTATTATCTGAGTACACTCGAAAGTTAGATTTTTGTTTTACAAAATGTATTATTGATGAGCAGCAAGTAATAATAATAATAATAATAATAATAATAAATGGAATTTATATAGCGCTGAATCTTGCACAGACAAATCAAAGCGCTTGCACTCAACTCATTCTTACACAGTCGTGCAACCAATAGCAAGTAATAGTTCTAACAAGTCCAAAATCACACACACACACACACACACACTCGTCATACACTTTGGCAGGGTGATAGAATTTTTGGCTGTTGAAAAGCAGGGATAGCTATGAAATGAAACAGGATAGGAAATTCTTATGTTTGAAACAAATATGTCTTGAGGCCAGATTTAAAAGTGTCACAAGAAGGTCTTTGGCGAGGAGAGATAGGGAGGCCATTCCAAATGGATGGACCAGAAACAGAGAAAGAGCGACGGCCAACAGTTGACTGGTTGAATCTAGGTGTTTGTAAGCACAAGGAATCTGCAGCTGAGCGAAGGGAACGAGAAGGGGTGTACAGGTGGAGACATTCACAGAGGTAGGAGGGTGCTGTTTTGTGGAGACATTTGTAACAGAGAGTACTGATCTTATAGTTTATTCTTTGTGGCACAGGCAGCCAGTGGAGAGATCGTAAGAGAGGGGTAATGTGCTCAGATTTTTTCTTTCTGAGGACTAGTCGAGCTGCAGAGTTTTGAATACGTTGAAGGGAGTGGATAGATGATGCTGGCAGACCAGCCAAAAGAGAATTGCAATAGTCCAGACGTGAAAGAATGAGAGATGCCACGAGTTTTGATGTTGCGTCTGTGGACAGGTACTTTCGAATTGCACTAATACGCCGTAATTGATAGAAGCACGACTGGCAGGTCTGGGTGATGAATTTTTGCATAGAGAGTGTGTTGTCAATAATGACCCCTAGATACTTT
Organism: Rapana venosa; assembly: GCA_028751875.1. NCBI lineage: Eukaryota > Metazoa > Mollusca > Gastropoda > Neogastropoda > Muricidae > Rapana > Rapana venosa. The sequence goes on from CM054135.1 coordinate 49,290,307, forward strand.
ACAGCAGTGGATAGAGGGATTGATGCATTGCCGAATTCTATTGAAGCTGTTGTAATGGAAGAGAGTTTGTTTTTGGTCCCTACAAGCATGGCTTCAGTTTTATCAGTGTTTTATTAAGTGTGACATGGTTGTTCAAAATATGTCTGCCTCCTGGTAAAAAAAAAAAGTCTGTATTTTCAAGCATCAAATGATGGAGTTGGAATGCGCAAAGCCTGAAATGCAACCAAAGTTTTGCAATTGGTATAGTTATTATTTATTTGTGCGATGCGCTCTTCTCGGGGAAAGCTGCTGGAATTTCATGCAGAGAAATCTGCTTTGATTGAAAGTGGTATACAACACAATAAAATACAAGGAGCAGGTTTTCAAAAATGGAACGTACAAGACATATACATATTCAAAACTACATCATTCAATATTCATGACTTGACTTATGCCTCTTGGTTCCTTGGGGAACATAGGGCTGCAACAACACCCCTCCAACGAACTCGGTTTGGGAGATCCTCCTCAGCTCGGCCCATGTCATTCCGGCTGCCTTCGTTTCTTCGTCAACACTTCTGTGCCAGGTCTGCTTTGGTCGACCAACTTTCCGCTTCCCTTGTGGATTCTAGTCAAGGGCCTGCCTGGTGACATTTGTGCAGGCTTGCGGAGTGTATGGCCGATCTATCCCCACTTCCTTTGTTTAATAATGGACTCGACTGGGGTTTGTCTGGTCCTGTCCCACAGTTGTTTGTTGGATATGACTTCCGACCAATTTCAATATTCATAGTGCGTGCTAAATTTTGGTTCTCTCTTACAAGCAGAGACAAAAAATGTCCGGTTTTCACTTTCGAGTTGATTTTGGGTTTCCGTGTGTAAGCACTACCGTGACGAAAGTATGGATTTTCTTCAAGATGTGAGTAAAAGCAAAAAATAAAAGCTGTCCTAGGGGGACAATTCTGACCAGGGTATATACGGTCGTTGGGGGGGGGGGGGGGGGGGTTATTCTAAGATTAGGAAGGGAGGGAGAATAGGTGGGCTGAGGCAAGGGGGGGGGGGGGGGGGGGGGGGGGGGGGGGGGGGGGGAGGGGCGGGGGGGACTGGGAGGGAGGGGGAGGAGGAGGTGGGCAGGTGGGGGTATTATCAAAGAGTGTTAGACACCTTTAGTTTGTAGGCCTAGTACTGGGTGTGTAAGCAGAGAAGAATGTTGATTTTACAACTTAATGTCGTCTGCTCTGTTCTTTCGCGTACGCGTCAGTTTTTGTTAACCAGAGCTGAGCAGAAGAGTTTGGTTTTATTTTGTTGAATGTTCTGTTTCTCTTCTTTATTGACTGGTTGGTTTTGTTTTGTTGTTGTTTTTGAAATTTCTGCCTTTTTTGTGTGTGGAAATTTTGCGAAACTATTTGCTGCAACTTGAGGTGTAAGGATGGAGGTGGGGTGGTAGTTAGGGTTGGTTTGTTTGTTGTTGTTTTATTTTGTTATTGTTTTGTTTGTTTGTGTTTTTTGTTGTTGTTGAGTTGTTTTGTTCTTGTTGTTGTTTGTTGTTTTTGGGTTTTGTTGTGTGTTTGTGTGTGTGTGTGTGTTTTGTTGTTGTTTTTTTGGGGGGAGTCGTTCCTCGGCTTGAGCTCAGTTTGACCAGTGGTGGGATTTTTGCGTCTGCAACTGTTGTTGTTGTTGTTGTTGTTGTTGTTGTTGTTGTTGTTGTTGTTGTTGTTGTTGTTTGGTGGTGTTTTGGGGTGGGGTTGTTGTTTTTTAACTCACCATTAAGGTAAATGTATTTCAACTTCGGGGATGCTTGTGATTTATGATAGCCACAGAACAAAACGAAAAAGAAACAAGGAAATACACAAACAAGCAAAAACATCCCAACGAAACCAAGAAAGACAAGGAAAATGTATGTCTTACCAGTGTGTCAGCAACAGGGTCTAGATAGTTTTTTCTCTTTCTTTTTTGAATGTTGTTGTTGTTGTTGTTTTGTTTGTTGTTCCTCTTGTTTTTTTTGTTGGTGGTGGGTTTTTGTTTTGTTTTGTCTTTTGTTTGTTTTGTTTTTGGTGGGTTTTGGGTTTTTTTGTGTTGTTGTTGTTGTGTTTTTGTGTGTGGGTTTTGTTGTTTGTTTTTGTTGTTTGTTTTTTTTTTTGGGGGGGGGGTCGCAGTTAACTGAAAATATTCACCTTTTTCCTTTGTTTGCTTTAGTTTTTCGTCATATTCCCGACAAATATGAAGATATGTATCTGCCTGAGTCCATCCTCTCTGCGCACGAACACACACTACACACACCACACACTATACACACACTACACACACACACACACCCCCCCCACACACACACACTCCACACCACCCCCCCCCCCCCCACACACACACACACGCTATACACTACACACACACAAACACCACACACACACACACACACACACACACACGCGCGCGCGCACCACACACGCACTCACACATGCACGCACAACACACACACGCACACACACACGCACTCACACACACACACACACACACTACACCCCCACCCCACCCCACCCCCACCCCCCATCCCCCAACCGTCTTACATTAAAGATCGCACAGCAGGAATCCGCCTTCTCCACCTTCTCCACTCTCCTCAACAAAACAAAACCAGTGATCTTTCCTAAAGGAGGAGGAGAGCTCTCTGACTAATACCATCCAACCTCCTCCCCCATCTCCCTCCTACCCACCTCCCCTCCTCCTCAAAGTTCACCTTACTAACTGACCCCTAGGCTACTAGGCTAGGGGCTAGACCTCCTCCTGTCACACTGTCCAAGCCTCTCTGGACAGCAGTGACCAGTGGTCAGGTCAGCTCAGCTCCAGAGTCCACTCTGCTTAGGATGGTTTCATCTAGCTCTGTCTCTGTCTCTGTCTGTGTGTCTGTTTTTGTCTGTCTGTGTGTCTGTCTGTGTGTCTGTGTCTGAGTTTGTCTCTGTCTCTGTCTCTGTCTCTGTCTGTCTCTCTCTCTCTCTCTCTCTCTCTCTCTCTCTCTCTCTCTCTCTCTCTCTCTCTCTCTCTCTCTCTCTCTCTCTCCATTATTGATAATTCCTATTTAGGGCAAGAACCGGATAAAAAAAAGTGTGTGTTTATATTTATATGTTACCCTTGAACATAAAGATCATCAATCAATCAATTAATCAGTAATCAAGTAATCTCCCTCTCTTATGTGCCATTATTAACGATAATCAATCAGGGCGAGGGCTGAATGAAAAAAATGTGTTAATACTTATCAGTTACCCTTGAAAATAAAGACTCTCTCTCCTTCTCTCTCTCTTTTAACATGTACAATGTTAAATCCTAGCGAGTGCTAATGGTGATAGTGTTGATGAATTGAAAATTGTATGCAATATCATATGGACTCAAAATGTACTGTGTACTCTCTCTCTCTCTCTCTCTCTCTCTCTCTCTC
>CM054135.1:49301206-49303706 GCA_028751875.1 Rapana venosa
TTCCCCCCATGCTCTTCCCACCCCCATAACTCTTTCTTCTTCTGAAGTATATTTCCTGATAATGAAAATATTTTTGAATGTGGTTCGGGGGTGGACGGTGTGGGAGGTAGCCTTGTGGTTGGAGCGTTGTGTTCGTGATCTGGCGGCTCGGGATTGAGACACAAAGGAGGCACCCGCCGCTTTAAAGGATTTTCCCCCTAGAGTTAACGTCAGTATTTATTCCACTCCCCCCAAAAGTTCTCCGGATCAGATTATAAATTGAAGCCCCGTGTGCGAACACACGCAGAAAATCTTGCGAGTACGTTAAAAACCCGTTCTGCTTTTCCGAAGAAGATGCCATTCGTGCCGATAGTAACAGATGACAAGATTTAAAAAACCACACACACATACACACAGATGTTGTGTTTAGACACAGTGCCCTAAGTCAGAATGCGGCTTCCTTGGAAGTGGGTAAAAACTGTCGCATACGCAAAATCTCACCATTGATGAACCTCGGAGCTCTAGCCGAGGAACGAAAAAAAAACATTCATGACCCAAAATCATGCCCGGCTTCCAAAGAGGTGAAAAATTTAACGACACTAAAACTGAGATCTTGTTCGTTGTTCCTTCACAGTTGCCAAACCACCCTCCTCTTCTTACTTCAGATCAGATTAATTAACAGCGCCGATATTTTCTTTTTATTCTTTTTAACCACATGCTCGTAACCTTGTTGTGATACTTGACTCTACACTGTCTTTCAAGCAAGACACTTTAGTGTATGCCAAGCCAATACTTAACTCTGAAACATTAGCGGCATTCGTCATTATCGTACCGTTAAAAAAAAGTCAAGGTGTCCCATAACCTATGTGGTCGTAGTGGAGCAAGGCATCAGAGACCTCCGTTTCTCCAGGGACCAGCATATCGAAGGCGGCGCCCGTCTCCTCTCCCTCTCTGCTTTACCTTCTCTGGCCCTAAAGAAGGCAGGTATCCATTTACAGCTGGATGAACTGGGGCACTGTACTGAAGCCAAGGCGCGCAAACGGTCACCCATCCAAGAGGTAACCTCGCTCGATGCTGCTTAACATTGGCTTGTGGGCAGCCAGTGCTCTGACCACTGAGCCACCCCAACCCCCTTACTGTGGAATCCACCAAAACCTTGATTCATTCTCTTGGTCTGTGTGGTATAGATCACTGCAGTACTCCCCTTGCTGCCGCTCCAAAAGACCCCCCTAGCAGCAACGTTACAAAAGGCTGACAACCACGCTACCAGGGTGATTTCTTTCCAGACGTCACCATGCTAATCCTCTACTCCCTACGATGCACTGGCTACCTATTCACATTCCTATCATTTACAATCTCTTATCTTGCTATTTTGCCTCTGCAGCTGGATGGAACAGGTCCTAATGTTCTCTGTGTTATACTCAGCCTCTACACCCCCCCCCCCCCCCCACCCCTCCCCCCCCCCCCCCACCCCCATCTGCTTCGCTCTTCCTCTAACAATTGTTTTCTGCATCCCTACTGAAAGAACCAAATGATTTGGTGAAAAAATCTTTTTCGTTTTCAAGGCCAAAGCTGTCTGTAAAAAAAAGCTTCTCTCGGTGTCAGACACTGTTTTTAAAGACAGCTCTAAATTCTCTTTTGAAGCGTGTTTATTCATGTCCAGGTAATACTTTGTTCCCCTTTTTGTGCTGGGTCAGTGTTGTGTCGGGTTTGTGAGGGTGGTTTAACTCTGTGTGTGTGTTGCGCGCGCGCGCACACACACACACACACACACTTAAACACACACACACACTGGCTCTCACTTATTCTTGTTTTATCGGCAAGCCTTCATGTTTGTTAAGTACAATAAATCTTCCTTCCAAGTTCCCTCCCCTCAGAGTAGTTCAGAGATATCCGTTAGAGCGATAAGAAAGCTACACACACGCACAACTGAACAGTCTTTAGCTATGCTGACTTTACACTAGAGGTGCTGTTTACTCTGTACACAAAGGCAGTACCGACAGTACCAGTAGATTTTAATCGCTGGAGTACTGACCACACGAGTACGTATACTTCTCCCCACGAAAGGAAATAATTGGGGGTGGAAGAGGAAGACAGCACTATTTCTGCACATAGTAAGTGCAACAGCTCACACCTTTGGGTATTTGCAATACTCTCTCTCTCTCTCTCTCTCTCTGTCTCTCAGTGTGAGCTGTTGCACTTAGTGCAGAAATTCTAATTTTATATCGTTACACTATAAAATTCAAAGAATAAATTCCCTCTACACCACTGTGCAATAACGTTTTAAAAAAAAACTAACCCCACCTCCCATCTCTACAAATAGTCAATCGATTTTTTTTTCGTTCTTCGGCTAGAGCTCCCAGGTTCACCAATGGTGAGATTTTGCGTATGCGACCGTTTTTGCCCACCACGAACGTAGCCGCATTCCGACTTCAGGGATGTCATTCGATGTAATTGTGGCAAGAAGACGTTTGTTCAGCCTATCCATCTCCGAAGTCGGAATGCAGGTACCTTAGTGGTG
>CM054135.1:49308706-49313706 GCA_028751875.1 Rapana venosa
TTTCTACTTATAAATGTAAAACTGTTTTGTGTCTCAAGACAACGTCTAGATTATTGTTTTTAAATTCTTTTATTTCAAGGATAATGGAATAAGCACTCGTGTGCTTTTTTTTTTTACATCCAGTCCCCATGTATATACAGTTTTGGAAATGTTATCATCCATTACAGATTTAGGTCGCCATTTTGGTGGGCCGCCATGTTGAATTTCTCGAAATGCTCAACAATCTCAGGGAGGTATCAGTTACACACGTTATCTTTGGACACTACAGAGCTCAAAACTGCTGAGGCCGATTTGTTTTTGATGTTAGATGGAAAAATTATCAAAGAATATAGCTGCCATACTACTGAGAGTCCTCCATTTCTCCAGTTCTGGGTTGCAGCCATCAAGCTGTGTGAGCTGCTCCCTACACTACCTACACTTGACACTAGGAATAAAACCACTGAAGGCATTGGACTCGGAACTGTGCTGTGAAATCAGATTGTGTGTTTTTTCTTCTTTGATGACTGTGTAGGTTGTTTTTCCTTGCTAACCTCTTTTTTCACAACTGGCTTCTTCTCTCGTACACAATGTTCATGGTTGTGTTCACGTTCATCATTGCTCCCTCAACCGCAAAGGTCATTTTCGGGTTGTCACCGCGTTACAGTGGAAGCATGCGCGCTACATCTCTCTCTCTCTCTCTCTCTCTCTCTCTCTCTCTCTCTCTCTCTCTCTCTCTCTCTCACACACACACACACACACACACACACACACACACACACGTCTACTCATAAATATAAATCACACGTACGCACATGCACACAAATCTGGAAATAAAAATAGTGGCATTGTGTGGAATCTGGAATCTGGAAATAAAAACTTGACTTGACTTGACGAAAAAAAAGAGAGAAGGCACGGCATGTAACCATGCAGTTACAGTTAGATGCAAAAGTCTCCACAGTACAATCAAGATGGTAGATAGACAGATTATTTGTACCCATGAAACCAACACCTTTGACACTACCACTATCGTCTTCTTCGTCTTCCTTATCAAGCAAGCACATCAGGTAAGGAAGGAATGGACGACAGGTAAGATAGATAGCTCTAAAGGTTAGCCTACCTACGTTCGTACTATCTCTTCCCATCACAGGTGTGTGTATCCTTACAACTTTCACTGCCTTTCACATAGGCTCTAGCCCTAATCACTGAAGCCTCTAGCTCTGCTTACCCAGAAGTGCCTGTTTACTTTGAGACCACTGACCAGCCCTGGCTAATGGATATTACACCAGAAACACTGACCACTAGAAACACTGACCACTAGAAACACTGACCACACCAGTTGCTCCTGCTGTAGGCTACCCATTCTTTACTCTGGGGTCTTAGGGGAGAGTAGGGAGGGAGAAAGGGCGTGGTTGATTTTAGATTGGTGTGTGTGTGTGTATGTGTGTGTGTGTGTGTGTGTGTGTGTTGTGTTGTGTTGTGTTGTGTTGTGTTGTGTGTGTGTGTGTGTGTGTGTGTGTGTGTGTGTGTGTGTGTGTGTGTGTGTGTGTGTGTGTGTGTGTGTTTGTGTGTAAGTGTGCGTCTTCATTTTAACGTCTATCCACTAAAAAAAAAAAAAAAAGTTATTTTAGACAGTGGTGTGTCTGTGTGCCTGTGTGTCTGTGAGTGTGTGTGTGTGTGTGTTGTGTTGTGTTGTGGTGTGTGTGTGTGTGTGTGTGTGTGTGTGTGTGTGTGTGTGTGTTGCGTGTGCGTGTGTGTGTAAGTGTGCGTCTTCATTTTAACGTCTATCCACTAAAAACAAAAAAGGTAACTTTAGACAGTGGTGTGTCTGTGTGTTTGTGTGTGTGTGTGTTGTGTTGTGTTGTCTTGTGCGTGTTGTGTTGTGTTGTGTTGTGTTGCGCGCGCGCGCGCGTGTGTGTGTGTGTGGTGTGTGTGTGTGTGGTGCGTGCGTGCGTGCGTGCGTGCGTGCGTGCGTGCGTGCGTGCGTGTGTGTGTGTGTGTGTGTGTGTGTGTGTGTGTTCATTTTAACGTCTATCCACTAAAAACAAAAAAGGTAACTTTAGACAGTGGTGTGTCTGTGTGTCTGTGAGTGTGTGTGTGTGTTGTGTTGTGTTGTGCTATGTTATGTGTGTATGTGTGTGTGTAAGTGTGCGTAAGTGTGCGTCTTCATTTTAACGTCTGTCCACTAAAAAAGTGATTTTAGACAGTGGTGTGTGTGGGGAGGGGGGGGGGGGGGTGGCATTGCTGTGTGTAGTAGTGTACTCAACAAGGATGTCATCTTATTATGGCCCAGGCCAAAAGCTTTGCCACTTACGTGCCGATGCCGACATTAGAGTGTTGATATGTTGTAAAATATTACCTTCAGCCATGACAGCCTGCACTCTCCTTTAAAAGGGGGGCGAGATAGCCTAGTAGTTACAGCCATGCGGTCGCGATCTGTCGGCCCAGTTTCAAGCCACCCACTGAGACGCCCGTTCAAGAGGATTTTGTCCCCTGGAGGTAACATCAGTACTGACTCCACTCCCCCGAAAGTCATTCGGATGAGACTAGAAACCGAGATATTTTGTGCGAACACATTCAGGACATCTTGCGCACACGTTAAAAGCACATTCGGGACATCTTGCGCACAGGTTAAAAACACATTCAGGACATCTTGCGCACACGTTAAAAGCTGTTCCGCCTTTCGGAAGAGTAGGCCATTCAGTGGGAACGGATGGAAAAAAATTACAAAACTGCATACGCATGGGGACTGAATGTAAAAAAAAAGCACATGGCTTCTTATTCACTAACTTCAACAACAACAACAAAAACCGAAGGAGAAAAACATCATCTGAAATCGGAGTTGGGTTGGGTTTTTTTCTGAAATTGGAGTTTGGGTGCTTATGTTACCAGGTACTTGAAAAGAGTCCTGCAGGCAAACTTTTCATCCAGTGTGTACTTCCAATCTCACAGGGATTCCCAGGTAGGATGAGTGAGTCAGAGTGTGCGTATTTTGGGTGACCTTCAGCGTGTTAAGCTGAGGAGCGCGCACAACAACAGCAACAGCAACAACAACATCAACATCATTCTTCTCTTACCTCCACCCACACATTCCAACTGAAGACAAAAACAACAGCCCATCCCTTAGAGCACTGGCGTTCCCTTGGTGTGTACGTTTTGGCGTAAATAATCATAGCAGCAGCGACAAAAACTACAGCGACAATAGCAGCAACAAAATCAACAACAACAACAAGGAGAACGAACAAGGACTCACTACCTCAACAGCAGCAGTAGTAACGACAACAATAAGGACAAACAAGGACTCACTACATCAACAGCAACAACAACAGCAACAGCAACAAACAAGGACTCACTACATCAACAGTAGTAGCAACGACAACAACAAACAAGGACTCACTATATCAACAGTAGTAACAACAGCAACAAACAAGGACTCACTACACCAACAGCAACAGCAACAACAACAACAACAACAACAAATCAAATCAAACCGATCCAATCTTGTTGTTTATAGCCCTGCCGACCACAGAGGCCATTATCGGGGCTGTCACCTCATAAAGTTTTAAAATCTCCGAAGACAATGACAATGACAATGACAAATTCTTATATTTCGAGGATAATGAATAAGCGCCCATGTGCTTTTTTACATCCAGTCCCCGCCCTTAAGGATATATGATAATAAAATAAAATAAGCCCATAGCAATACAGAACAAACAAGGATTCCTTACATCAAACGGCATCAACAACAACAACAACAACAACAATAAACAAAGACTAGCTCTGTCACTTCTCCTAAGGAAAGGAAATAGCCTAGGTCCTAGAGCTAATGATGAAGGGCAGGGGGCAGAGGGGGTGACAGGCGGGAGTGTAGGTATTGTGAGGAGTAGGACGGTGGTCACCTGACCTGATTGGTCCTTATCTTCACCGCACGCTGACAACCATTGCTTACTGTCAGTGCTCCAGGTTCTACCCTGTCTTCTTCCTCGTCCTCCTCATCCCTCTCTTGTCTGTTTGCTTGTCTGCCTGCTTGTTTGTCTGTCTGTCTGTGTGGTTGTTTGTGTGTTTGTCTGTGTCTGTTTGCTTGTCTGCCTGCTTGTTTGTCTGTCTGTCTGTGGGGTTTGGGTTTGGGGTTTTTGTCTGTCTGTCTGTTTGTTTGTCTGGCTGGCTGGCTGGCTGGTTGTTTGTTTTCTGTCTGTCTTGTCTACAAGATGACGGTGTACTTTGATAAAATTGTGGTAGGGTGTGGTGTGGTGTGGTGGGGTGTGGTGTGGTGTGGTTTTGGTGTACTGTGGTATGGTGTGGTGTGGTATGGTGTAGTGGGGTGTGGTGTGTTTGGTCTTGTGTGGTGTGGTGTGGTGTGGTATGGTGTATTTTGTGGTGGGGTGTGGTGTAGTGTGGTGTAGTGTGGTGTGGTGAGGTGTGGTTGTGTAGTGTGGTGTAGTGTGGTGTGGTGTTGTGTGGTGTGGTGTGGTATGGTGTAGTGTGGTGTGGTGTTTGTGGGGTGGGGTTTGTGGTGTGGTGTTGTGTGGTGTGTTGTGGTTGGTGTAGGTGGTGTGGTGTGGTGTAGTGTGGTGTAGTGTTGTGTGGTGAGGTGTGGTGTGGTTTTGGTGTGTGGTGTGGTTTTTGTGTGGTGTGGGTGGTATGGTTGTTAGTGTGGTGTGGTTTGGTGTAGTGTGGTGTAGTGTTTGTGGTGAGGTGGGGTTTGTGGTGTAGTGGGGTGTAGTGTGGTGTGGTTTTTGTGTGGTGTTGGGGGTGTATGGTGTAGTGTGGTGTGGTGTTGTGGGGTTTGTGGTGTGGTGTGGTGTTGTGTGGTGTGGTGTGGTTTTGTGGTATGGTGTGGTGAGGTGTAGTGTGGTGTGATGAGGTGTGGTGAGGTAAGGTGTGGTGTGGTGTGGTGTAGTGTGGTGTGGTATGGTGTAGTGTGGTGTAGTGTGGTGTGGTGAGGTGTGGTTTGGTGTGGTGAGGTGTGGTGTGGTGTGGTGAGGTGAGGTGTGTGGGGTTTGTGGTGGTGTGGTGAGGTGTGG
>CM054135.1:49318706-49326206 GCA_028751875.1 Rapana venosa
CTAACATTTGCACAGAAGTAATGTACACTACCACACAAAGAAACAGAACACGAGATAGAACGAACAGGACACATCACAGCATGATATTGCATTGTGTGCCGATTTCTGTCACGGCAGATTTCTCCATGTAAAACTTAGGCTCCTCTCTGGCCCCCAGGGAGAACACGTCGCCACTAAAGCCGCGCCAGCTATATGGTTTTAAAAGGTGGTGTTGTTTTTCTGTCGGCATACTTTGTTGGGTTTTTTTGTTTGAGAGTGGTCGTTTTTTTCTACAGAATTTTTCCAGAGACAATGCTCTTGTTACCGTGGGTTCTTTTCCATGCGCTAAATAATTATGTGTTGCACACGGGACTTCGGTTTATTGTCTCACCCGAAAGACCAGCACCTGGACCATCACTGAAGGTCTGATGAGACTATAAACTGAGGCCCCCGTGTGAGAAGCACGCAGAACATCTTGCGCACATGTTAAAACCTTTTCCGCCTATCGGAAGAGTAGACCATTTGTGTAAAAGGGAACAGATGATAACATTTACAAAAACCCGCATGTGCATGAGGACTGGATTTTAAGGGGGGAAAAAGCACAATGGTGTTTGTTCCATTATCCTCGAAATAAAAGAATGAAGAAATAAACCGAATGAATGATGGATGGGGAGCAAGTTTGGGATAAAATGGGGATCAAACCCAGGTCTTTTCGCTTTTTAGGCAGGCGTGTTACCTCTAGACCACCGATCCACTTTATGTGCCACATAATTTTTTAAAAATCAAAATAATACATAAATAGTACACCATAATTATCATCGAAATAAAAGAATAAAATAAAAAGAAAGAAAGAAAGAAAGAAATAATATTTACATCACAGTGTACATTAGCAGTACTTCCAGACCACTGATCAACAAGACGTATCGGACGCTACTTGTTGATATCAAAATAATCAATAACAGCACATCATCATGTCAACATCACAATGTCCATTCGTGTGTGTGTGTGTGTGTGTGTGTGTGTGTGTGTGTGTGTGTGTGTGTGTGTGTGTGTGTGTGTGTGTGTGTGTGTGTGTGTGTGTGTGTGTGTGTATAAACATATATAAACATCAATACATGATATCGCACAACGCAGCATAGTGAACATGTACACAGGTACATACACTACACAAAGAAGCAGAACCAAAACCAAAAAAAAAGAGAAAAAGAACACGATAATATGAATTTAAAAAAACAGGCCACATCACAGCAGGACATTGTTACGGCGCTGTAGACACGGCACAGCACAGCACGGCACAGCACGGCACAGCACAACGCAGCAGGCACTGCAACAACAAAAGACATCAATTTTACGGTCAGCATGGTCCCTGCATATTAATTTTATGGTCACACCTGTGAATATTTTCGCTTGACCACTTCAGCTCTTGTACACGGGCACTCCTACATCTCGTGTCCTGTTTTCGTATATCTGGTTCTTGCTTTTGTTAGGCGCTTGTCGCATGTGGCAGGCGAGGTAGTTTACTATATTTGGTTAATCTCCTAGGGTAGCTAGCTCCAGCGACTTTTTTTTTTTAAAGATGAATGACCTTTTGTGATTTGAATAAATGTTTCTTTAGAACAATAGAACGAGCGAGTGACACGTGATACACTTTTTGCGAACGACTAGGTCTATATCATGCTCTAGCAATTGGTATTCAGTAATTTGATACGAAGGAAAGTGCATAGAATGGTTAAATACATCCAGATGTTTTAAAAGTCGTTTCTTACTTTAAATGATGTCAGAAAAACATTCGTGATAGTATCAGATCAATAACGCAAACAAATCAAACCACAGCCCAATCAAATCACAAAGATTTCTTTTTCTCCTCACTTTCTGCTATACGAGTGATGACTTCCCTTTTTTCTGAAAAGTTTTGGCCAAAATATGTAGCCTCATATTCCAAGTTTGTGTGTGTGTGTGTGTGGTGCGTGCGTGCGTGCGTGCGTGTGTGTGTGTGCGTGCGTGCGTGCGTGAGTGTGTGTATTCCAATACCTCAATCTGTCTCCCTATTGGTCTATAGACTTATCAGTCTTCCGAATGAGACAATAAATCGAATTCCCGTGTGCAACATTATTTAGCACACCTAAAAGAACCCACGGCAACAAGAGAATTGTCCCAGGCAAAATTCTGTAGAAAAAGCCTCGCTCGTAAAGAAACAAAATAATACACATTCTGACAGGATTTGTATTATTGCTGTTTTGTTTTGTTATTTTAGTGGGTAGCGCTGTTCTTGTGGCGACACGCTCCTCTCCCCGGGGGAGAGTAGCCCGAATTTTACTTGGAGAAATCTGCTTTGACTGAAAGTGGATTACGAAGCAATACATTGCATTACAGTACAATACGATACAACACAACACAATGCAGTACAATGTAATGCAATACAGCGCAATACAATACAATACAATACAATACAATACAATACAACACAATACAGTGTTGCCAGATGTGCACTGTTTAAACTCCACCCCTTCCTACACAGTCATATAACTCCCGTGTTTCCTGTTTTCCCACGTTGTCTGGGTGCTACCTTTCCATATATATAATGTTTCCATATGTTTCCGTTACTTTCCACATAATGTCATACATGGGGTTTTTTCTTGTTTATATTCCCAGTCGTGCTGTATATTGTTTTGTATACGACAGAGAGCAGAGACCGTGAGATTTGGGGAGCAACAAAAGCTATTTCAGTTGATGGTTGTTTTTATTGTGTCATATGATGGTTCACATCTCTCTATCTCTGCGCGCGCCCGCGAGTGTGTGGGTGGGTGTGGGTGTGGGTGGGCGCGCGCGCGCGCGCGCGCGTGCGTGCGAGTGTGTGTGTGTGTGTGTGTGTGTGTGTGTGTGTGTGTGTGTGTGTGTGTGTGTGTGTGTGTTGTGTATGTGTGTGTGTGTGCTGTACATGCGTGAGCGCGTGTATTTGTATGTATGTGTGCATGTGTGTGCATGTACATGTATGTATATACATATGTATGTATGTAGGTAGGTAGGTAGGTATGTATGTTTGTATGCATGCATGTATGTATGTATGTATGTTTGTGTGCATGTATGTATGTATGTATGTATGTACGTGTGTATGTATGTGCGCGTGTGTGCCTACCTTTAAATCGACACAGGACTGTTGTTATACATGAACAAACAGATGTGGCACAGCAACATTGTCTGTCACACACACTAAAATGAACAGGCCAGGACTTCCCACAGTCAAATCCATCAACGTTACGCTGGTTAGCACACAGGAAGTCTGTATGCACAGCATTTCTCCCTAGTGGCTTTAATCAACCTTTGTCAACAGATCGACCGTTAGAAAATGAACTGACCGTGGCTTTAAGCTCTGCCAACAATTTTGATGTCATCATCCCTTGGACAAACATGAATTCTGACACTAGCAGTACTGACCCTGTAACTGATTTTGTCGTCTGTTTTCTTTCTTTTTCATTCTCTGAGGCAAATATGAAGGAAGATGCGTTCGTGTGTGTCTTCGTCTATCCACACACACACAAAGGTGATTTTAGGAAGAAAGGCAAAGCTGCTTTCGTATTGTTGACTGTTGGTTGTTTTGCTTATAAGATAAATATTATGTAAAGAAAGTGTATAGATTTGGCCCAAACCAAAAGCGTTGCCAGTTATTGGTGTAAACTACGTGCCAAGACCTACATCAATCAACATGTTCTTTACAATGTTATGTTGAGTTTGTCTTCACCTATGACAAACTCTAAACACTACAACCTGCACTCTTATTTATAGAACAAAAAGTCCTCTGAAGTCGGAGTATGGTGGCCTGTATGGCGAGGTACTTTTGAAAAATAATCATACGCACAATCTTCTCATCCAGTGTGAACTTATGGTCTCACAGTGTTTTCTAGGTGGGGGTCAGAGTGCATATGATGCTGGGTGAACCCAGCAGGGGAAGGCGCGGCAACAACAATAACGAAAATCTCATCATTTTATTTAAATTTTAAAAATCTGTGGATGGATAATTGGCTGGTTGATGGATAGGTGTTGGTGTGGTGGGGTGGGGGGGGGGGGGGGGTGATTTGTTAAATCGGTGAATGGCTATGTGTGGTTGCCTGGTTGCTTTTTAAAAAAAAATTATACACATTGTGATTTAAGACTGAATGAACGACAATTAAAATATCGTATTAGGCCTATTTGTCATTATCATCATGTCCACAAAGAACATTTTCTTTAATCCAAAAAGAAGCAAACGTTCAGTGACGAGAGAGAGAGAGAGAGAGAGAGAGAGAGAGAGAGAGAGAGAGAGAGAGAGAGAGAGAGAGAGAGAGAGAGAGAGAGAGAGAGAGAGAGGACATCATCATAAGAAGACAGAGGAATAGACAGCAAACGATGTTTCACCTCTGTCTCGAGACTGTTGTTGTCACAAAGGTTGGGGGGAGGGGGGGGGGGATAAACCACACACACACACGAACACCAACACACATACACACACCACCACCACCACCACCACCACCACACACACACACACACACACACCACACACACACACACACACACACACACACACACACACGTACGAACACACACACACACACACGTACGAACACACACACACACATACATACACACACACACACACACACACACACACACACACACACACACACACACACACACACACACACACACACACACACACACACGAACACACACACACACACACACACACACACACGTACGAACACACACATACACACGTGTACCATCTGAAAATAAAAGTTTGACTTTGACTTTGACACACACATACATACACACACACACACACACGCGCGCGCGCGCGCGCGCGCACTCACACGTACACACTGTAAGAAAAGAGGACGCAACAGCAACCAGTAAAATGAATATCATTCCTTCTATTCACCGTTCCTTCGCTCTAGCAACCAAAACCAGAAGCTTGTGACACACACACAACACACACACACACACACACACCACACACACACACACACACACACAACACACACAAACACACACACACACACACACACACGAACACACACACACACGAACACACACACACACACGCACACACATTACCATCAGATGTGGGCTGGGGATAGATTCACACCAAACTGTGGGGACAGACTCACACCAAACGACCCATTAATGACAGGAGTTACATGGCTGGGTGTGTCTGCTGTAAGGGGGGGCACAATGGCCTGATGGTTAGACCCCTGGAATGTGTGATCTGACCGTGTACGTAACCACGGGCTGGGGCGCAGGGTTTGAATCTTGTGTGAAGTGCCAGTTTGAGGAGATTTTGTCCCTTGGAATTTATATAGGTTCTTACTCAATCCACCTCCAAAGTCTTACTTAATGATGGGGAGTGTTTCGTGTTGTATTGTATTGGTTTTATTGTATTGTATATAAATTCCATACATTATATTATTATTATTATTATTATCGACTATGACTCTCTGACTAGGAGGCTTGACTCGCACATTCCTTATGTGCTGCAGCCCTGGGGGCTGGTCGGCCTTTGGAGAACATCTCCAACGCTGACTGTCCTTATGCCCACTTGGCCGAGAGAGTGGGGATGTACTGTGGGCAAGGCATCTCCACTATAATCAAATTTCTGCCCAGTTTCCAAAACAGCAGCTGCCTCCTCTGCTGTTTTGGAGGTCATCGTCGGACACGACGGACAAACATACATACATACATTATTATTATTATTATTGTATTGTGTTGTGTTGTGTTGTGTTGGGTTGGGTTGGGTTGTAGTGTAGTGTAGTGTAGTGTAGTGTAGTGTGGTGTGGTGTGGTGTGGTGTGGTGTGTGTGTGTAGTGTAGTGTAGTGTAGTGTCATGTGTTGCATACCACTTGCAGTTACTACAGATCAATTTCCTCTGAGTGAAATTCGGGTTTCTCTCCCGGTGGAGAATTCTTTACCACAAAAGCAGCGCCACCCAAAGATGAAGAGAAATCTATCTGCATACGTGTGCGCTCATAAGCGGTGGTAAGAAAAAGCGGTAACATTTACTTTGTGGTTGAATTTTGCAAAACACGATTTGATTGCCTGATCTTCCCCATAGGGGTCCCGGGGGGCCTGTTAGAACTGGAAATTCTGTGCTGGAAATTTCCTTTTTTCCATCCTTCTCTTTGTTTCTGCCTTGATCCTTTTCTCTCTGTCAACTCTTTCTTGTCTTATTTCTGCCTTCTTGGTCCATTCTCCTGCCATTTTTTCCACCAAGATTCAAAAGGCAACAATTCTCTCCCACGCCAAAGTGGGATGCGCTGAGCCCGACTTGTCAGGTGCTTAACGGCAGTGCAACGTATTTTCGCTCATATGACAGACAACAAGAGTTGCTGTCTGAGTGTTCGGGGAGGAAGAAGAAGATTGGCTGATCTGCTCATTTTAATAATGACCCTGAATTGACGGGGAGTGGGTTCCGCCGTATTGCAGGGCCAGCCATACGACGTGGAGTGCATAATGCCTGGTTTTCTCCTGTGCTTGTAACTCTGCAGAAGGTCTACCTACTGACTTCAGCTGACACATTCTGACTTCAAAGCAGCTCATTAAAAAGTTTACAAAAAAATTTCAGACTTGCTTGGAAAAAATGCAGGAGAATGAGCTGGATAGCCATTAAAAATATCAGTGAGAGGGGGATAGAGAGATAAGGAAAAAGACAGAAACAAACAGAGTGATAGAAAATAAGTAATTTGTAGCACAAAATCTCCAGAAGATGAGAATCCTATTTATAGTGAAAGAGTCTACGGCATCCTCACGGACAAAGGTAGCGGGTTCGAATCTTCGTGTGTTGCCCCCAGGGATTTTTTTAGGACTTAACATCCTCCAGGGTCAGCCCATGTGGGACAGTTGTTGCCCCAGGGAGATCAAGGATGAGGATTTATACAATCTCCCACTGGCAGGTGAACCTTATGTACAAGCATGCCGGCACCTTACTCCAGTTTGTGTATGGTATGATTTATACATGCCTGCAGATATGAGATCAAGAATGCACGTTAAAGATCCTATAGTGCATGCCACATGAGCTCAAGACCCCATGCTGAAAAATCTCATCATTCATGTCAGAAATCCGAGGCTACCTGTTATGCAGCCGGGATTTTCCCCCTGGAGTATCATATTAACACCTGGTAAAGTATTCACCAGGTAAACATCTAGGTATATGCGCTGTCGTTGTGTATGGATTTGAAAGCAGACAGGCAGACGGTTAAGCAGTCAGACATACAATCAGACAGACGAACAGACACATGCACAGATGACAGGAACAGACAGACAGACAGAGAGGGGGGGGGGGGGCATTCAGGTAAACAGACAGACACAGAGACAGACAAAAAGAAAGAAAGAAAGAAAAATGAGTTGCATGAATCAGGCACTTACACACACATACACACACATCACACCACACCACACCACATACACATACACACACAACACAACACACCACTACACACTTTGCATCCATGATCAGATGACATACAACATTTCCTACCAAACACTCCAGAA
>CM054135.1:49328706-49331206 GCA_028751875.1 Rapana venosa
TTTTAAAAAAAAAAGCACATGAATGCTTATTCCATTAATCCTCGAAATAAAAGAATAAGATAAATAAATAAATGAAATAACACACACCAAACACTCTCACACAAACACACACACATACGCACGCACACATGCACAGCACGCATGAAGAGAGAGAGAGACAGGAGAGAGAAGAGACAGAAGGAGAGAAGAGAGAGAGAGAGAGAGAGAGAGACAGAGACAGAAGACAGACAGACAGACAGAGAGGCAGAGACAGAGAAGAGAGGAGAAACAAGCGAAGGAGAACAATTTTAGTTCTGAAGGATAGAACAGCACAACATGGTCAATCCAGCAGAGGGAGGAAGAGAGAAAGAGAAGAGACAACAGCGAAAGGAGACAGACTTAGCAGGAATACGACAAGACACAAGAGATCAACCAGAGAGGAGAGCAGAGAAGAAAGAAAGAGACAGAAAGACAGAGAACAGAGAAGACAAGACAGAAGAGAGACAGACAGAGACAGAGAGAGAGAGAGAGACAGAGAGACAGAGACAGAAGAGAGACAGACAGCAGACAGACAGACAGAGACAGAGACAGAAGACAGGACAGGAAAGAGAGACAGAGACACAGCAGAGAGACAGAGACAGACAGGAGACAAGACAACAGAGACAGAGAAGA
Source organism: Rapana venosa (assembly GCA_028751875.1). NCBI lineage: Eukaryota > Metazoa > Mollusca > Gastropoda > Neogastropoda > Muricidae > Rapana > Rapana venosa. Next base: position 49,329,358 of record CM054135.1, read on the forward strand.
GACAGAGACAGAGAGACAGAGACAGAGATAGAGAGAGAAAGGCATCAGAGCGTTTAGTTTAAACAATATAGCTTATTCACGTGTGCACTAAAGAGCAACAAGATGCCTGAAAGCTTATACAGTATGTATGTTTGTCCGTCGAGTTCGACGATGACCTCCAAAACAGCAGAGGAGGCAGCTGCTGTTTCGGAAATTGGGAATAAATTTGATTATAGTGGAGATGCCTTGCCCACAATGCATCCCCACTCTCTCGGCCAAGTGGGCATAAGGACAGTCAGCGTTGGAGATGTTCTCCAAAGGCAAACCAGCCCCCAGGGCTGCAGCACGTAAGGACTGTGCAAGTCAAGCCACCAACGCTTGGCGAATTCTGCTTCGCAATGATAGGAAGAGCCGGCATCGAAGGATCAAAAAGCATATACAGCAGTGCTTTACTAAAAGGAATGACGTGTTCAGTGTTTACATCAGGCAGCTGGTAGACGTTGAATAATGACACACCTTTTTTTGCTAGCCTCAGAGCTTTTTTTGCCTTTGAATCTGAGAGAACGAATGCAATAGCTCATTCTAGCTGAGTCCTTATGAATGAAAGGATGAGTAGGCTAGGCGTCTTAGGCAGTGTTGCCTTTAGTTCTATAAGTGAAGACCATGCGAGTCAGTTGCACGTGTTCTCAGGTCTACGTTGAATAGACTGCATGCACTCTTTGAAGACTCGAGCAGAAATTCTGTCCTCTAATTGAAAATGCCTAATGCAATCTCACTCAGCATGTCATTGAAAGGAACGAACAGCATGAAGATCAGTCTTATAGCACGATGTGAAAATACCAAGGCAATCACTTACAGTACTCACATTCGTTGTCAAAGGTGAAGTCGGAATCAGTATCATGATGGGAAAAAGTTCGCCTCAAATGCACGACTGGATTCCTCTATCGAGGAAGACAGAAAGTCAAGCAAGACTCCACTGTGCATTTCATGTTCGTTTGTGTGAAGGTTGAAGTCGGATGTCGTGTTCTCATGATGTGTGTGTCTAAGAAAGTTTGCTTGCATTCTGTACCTTGTGTGTGTGTGGGTTAATGTGGTCGTAACTGTGTGTGGCAGGTGTGGTGCTCATGTGTGTGTGTGTGTGTGTGTGGTGTGTGTGTGTGTGTGTGTGTGTTGTTGTGTGTGTGTGTGTGTGTTGTGTGTGTGTATGTGTGTGTGTGTTGTGATGTGTGTGTGGTGTGTGTGTGTGTGTGTGTGTTGTGTGTGTGTGGTGTGTATGTGTGTGTGTTGTGTGTGTGTGTGTTGCTGTGTGTTGTGTGTGTGTGTTGTGTGTGTGTGGTGTGTGTGTGTGTGTGTGTGTGTGTGTGTGTGTGTGTGTGTGTGTGTGTGTGTGTGTGTGTGTGTGTGTGTGTGTGTGTGTGTGTGTGTGTGTGTGTGTGTGTGTGTGTGTGTGTGTGTAGTGTGGGATGATGAGATGTGAGTGGAGAGACTGAGAGAGAGAGAGAGACAGAGAGAGAGAGAAATATTCAAAGTCAAGGTAAACCATTCAAGCATCTGCTTCTGGAGTTGTTGCTTCGATTTTACGTCTGTTCACTCAAAGTGGAGTGTCAAGATGTCCAGTATATTCAGCAGTAAGCATTTTACTGCAGATTCCGAGAAGAGTGGATCGGTGGCTAGAGGTAACGCGCCTGTCTAGCAAGCGAAAAGTCCTGGTCGGAAGTGTGCGGTGGTTCGAATCCCGTTTGGACCCGAAACTTTTTCCCCATCCATTAGATCATGAGTGGTGGTCTGGGCGCTAGTCTTTCGGATGAGACGATAAACCGAGGTCCAGTGTGTTACACACAATTATTTAGCGCACGTAAAAGAACCCACG
>CM054135.1:49336206-49338706 GCA_028751875.1 Rapana venosa
GGGGGGAAGGGGGGGTGGGGATCCAGTCACTGATTTGTTTTGTGTTGTGTTGTGATGTGTTGTTTTGTTTTGTGTGTGTGTGTGTGTGTGTGTGTGTGTGTGTGTGTGTGTGTGTGTGTGTGTGTGTGTGTGTGTGTGTGTGTGTGTGGTGTGTGTGTGTGTGTGTGTGTGGTGTATGTGTGTGCGTATGTATGTGTGTGTGTTGGATGATTCTAAATAAACCAAATGACAAACGAAAAAATCTATGGAATGGGAAATCCAGTCACTGATGTGCGTGTGCGTATGTGCGTGCGTTTGTATGTGTGTATGTGCGTGTGCGTGTGTGAGGGATGGAGGTAAGGATGGAGATAGGGAGGGAGAGAGATATCGGATTAATGAGTGGGTGGCCCCGGTTTCTTTTCTTCGTATCAAGGTTTCATACTTAATCATGTTCTCTGATAAACGTATGCATTCCTTTGCTATTAATACCCACACCAGCTAAGTCTGTCTGTCTGTCTCTGTCTATGTCTATCTCTGTCTTTGTCTCTCTGTCTCTGTCTGTCTGTCTGTCTGTCTGTCTGTCTGTCTGTCTCTCTCTCTCTCTCTCTCTCTCTCTCTCTGTGCAATAGCAACAAACTTTTTTTTTAATTCTTGAAATATGAAAGCGCATACATCAAACCAGAGAGAAAGAGGTGCAGACGGACAGACAAACGGATAGACAGAGGGACAGTCAGACACAGACAGATGGTGAAATAGAACAAGAAAGGATGCTGACATACACTTCACTATCCCGCCCCCCCCCCTTCCCCCCCCACCCCACCCCATTCCCCACCCCCACCACCACCACCACCGTCTGACAGGTAGGTGTGGGTGAAGTAGACTAAAGGTCAAGGCTGCCAGGGATGAAACACGAACATCTTCAATTTCACTTTGCTGTCAGGCCACTACACCCCACTACACCCCACTACACTAAACTACGCTAAGGTGCGGGAAAATGCGTTCCGCATTCCAGTTTGGGAGATAAAGACAGAGACTGCCTGTCTGTCTGCCTGCCTGCCTCTGTCTGGCGTCGTTAACTGGTTCTCGTCGTAAAGAGGTCAGGCTCCACAGAGATAAGAACTGCTCCCTTCCTGGTTTTTGGGGGCAACTTCGTGTGGAAATGCTGCGTTCTGTGTTTGGTACCCGCAAAAATTGTTTGGGTTGGCATCTTACTGCGTCACTCTCGACTTGGAAATTGCTTAGACAAACGATTCCAAACCTGACAACTTCCATTATTTCTGTGACCGTGCTAATCGAGTAAACAGATGACAAATTTACAAAACCGCATACACACGGGGGCTTAACACTTTAGTAAGAAGGTTTTGGGTTTGTTTTTTAAAAGAGATGAGTTTTCAAAGTGGATTTCAAAGAAGAAAGAAGGAGAAGAATGACGGAGATCCTGAAGCAAAGTGTTCCAGACATATTAAGAGGCTGAATGCGCTAATCTAAAGCAGTTTAAACACAATTTCTGGTAACTTATAAACCGGGTTCGCGCAGTTGAACGTCTTGTACCAGTTAGCGCCATGGTGCCCACATAACGACACCAGCACTCTCTGTGGTACATTCTTCTCTTGGCAGCCAGGTTTGAAAGCTTACACACACCCATAGGGGCCTGCCCTGCCTATATGTCTATCTATCTATCTATCTGTCTGTCTATCTATGAGGCCGACCAGCAGCCTCCCATTTCAGCACATTTTCACGTTGCCAGACAGCCTGAGAGAGAGAGAGAGAGAGAGAGAGGAGAGAGAGAGAGAGAGAGAGAGAGAGAGAGAGAGAGAGAGAGAGAGTAGTGAGTGAGTGAGGAGGAGAGAGAGTGGATGAGAGATAAGAATTCAGGTACTGTCCTAAAGAAGGACTGAATGTGGTAGAAAAGGAAAAGAAGGGGAAGGGAGAAAAGAAAGAGAGAAAGAAAGAAAGAAAGTAAGGAAGGAAGAGAGAAAGAAAGAAAGAAAGGAAGGAAGGAAGGAAGGAAGGAAGGAAGGAAGGAAGGAAGGAAGGAAGGAAGAAAGAAAGAAAGGAAGAAGGAAAAAACATAATTATGTTATGATCTCTTACCTCCGCTGAATGAAAAATAGTCGTACTTATTCTTTCTCCATCTGAAAATAAAATTTTGTTCAGTTCAGTTCAGTTTTGTTCTGTTTTCTCTGTCTGTCTCTGTCTCTGTCTCTCTCTGTTCCTCTGTCTCTCTCTCTCTTCTCTCTCTCTTCTCTCTCCTTTTCTCTTTTCTCTCTCTCTCTCTCTACATAACCTCCAGCTTCCTTTGTCCCATAAGAACAATAATAATGATATCATTTTCATTGTGATACACAATCGAAACAATACAAATTCATACTCATGTTTCCCGAAGCTCTGTAACCAAAATCAACGACTGTTCGAGTCGAATAAACTAATACAGAAACCAACAATAATACCAATGCGAAAACAAAGACTTGGGAATGAACGTTGTCGAATGCTTGGGAGCTTACATGATTGGGATATATGG
>CM054135.1:49343706-49353706 GCA_028751875.1 Rapana venosa
CCCTCTTCTTTTTCTTCTGAAAAACTCCTCTTCCTTTTTCTTCTTGTTCTTCTTCTTCTTGTTTTTCTTCTTTTTCTTCACTTTTTCTCCTCCTCCTCCTCCTCCTCCTCCTCCTCCTTCTTCTTCTTCTTCTTCTACTCCTCCTCCTAATTCTTCTTCTTTCTCCTCCTCCTCATCGTCTTCCTATTCCTCCTCCTCCTCCTTCTCCTTCTCCTCCTCCTCCTCCTCCTTCTTTCTTCTTGTGCACAGGCTTGCAACTCCGGCAAGCACCCTCAATCTAATCACATGAGTCCATAACTCACTGACCTCCCTAACCCAGGAGGCGGACATTTTGCAGTGCACCTGAGGGCATGGCCTCTACTAGATCCCCGCATAAAGGCAGGTGTTCTCCCTCTCGGAGGAAATAAATAAGCCTTCTCAAGGGTACGCTTTGCATGCCATACGATTAACTGCTTCGTGTAATTGCTTTACTCATAGACACCTAGTACAACGTAGCCTCGACATTTTTTTCTTCTATTCTTTGTCGAACGTTCAGACACCAACTATTGTTGTCTGTCGCATGAGCGAAAATGCGTTGCGCTGCCGTTAAGCGCCTGACAAGTCAGGCCCAGCACATCCGACTTTGGTGTGGGAGAGAATTCGTATCTTTAATGTCTTTCTGGAGGGGGGGGGGGGGGGGGGGGGGGTGGACGAGGCAGGAGAATGGACCAAGAAGGCAGGGGGTAACGGGAAGAAAAAGAATGTCCAAAACAAAGAGAGGATAGAAAAGAAGGAATATCTAGCACAGAATTTCCAGAAGGTGGGGATGCTGTTCACACTGAAGGTCCCCGGCATGGCATCCCCACTGGGGATGAGGGGGGAGGGGGGAGGGAAGCTCCAGCCGAAGAACGAAAAAGAACATCTCATCTGAAGGACTTACAGGGGAAGGAATGCATGCCAATGGTAACTGATACACCTCTCCCCCACAGTCTGTTCCATCGTTGGGGTAGGCACCACTACACTACACTACACTACACTGAAGGTTTTGCAACCAGCTTCCTTCACTCCTCTCAGTTCTCAGCTTTGCATAGTAGCCTATGTCTGTCGTTCTACTCAAGGCCAGTCAGTCCACTTACTCTCTGATGCTGTCTTCCCATCGTTTTCTCTGTTGTCTGCCTCTTCGCCTCCCTCCTTGTACTGTTCCCTGTAGAACAGACACTTCAATGGAGGGAGATACGTACACGTACCCTTGGGAACTGCCAAGCACCCTTGGGAACTGCCATCCACATGCACCCTTGGGAACTGCCATGCACCCTTGGGAACTGCCACGCACCCTTGGGAACTGCCACGCACCCTTGGGAACTGCCACGCACCCTTGGGAACTGCCATGCATGCACCCTTGGGAACTGCCACCCACCCTTGGGAACTGCCACCCACCCTTGGGAACTGCCAGATCATGAGTACAGATACGATTTTTTTTTTCAAGCAACGTGCTACAGCAAATCTCACCACCACCCCACCCCAAAACACAAACACACACAAGATTTAAGATTTAATTCCTTTCACCCCTTTTGGGGTTATGGAAGATTGCAAACCAATTCAACAAGAGAATAAACCTGAACAGCACTACATCCCCAAAATTAATATCAATACTAACACACACACACACACACAAACACACACGCGCACGCACGCACGCACGCGCACACAAACACACATACACACACACTTTTTAGGCAAGTGCATTTCTATGTTGCAAATTAATTCGAAAGAAGGCGGAGGGGGTAGGGGAACTAAGGAATAAAAGAAATAAGCAGGGAATAGATTCACTCCTGCAGAACAGTCAATGGTTCTAAAAATCAAAAAAGAAGTGTGTCTAATTGTCAAGCGTCTTTTTCTGAGAGAGAGAGAGAGAGAGAGAGAGAGAGAGAGGAGCGCGGTGTGTGTGTGTGTGTGGTGTGTGTGTGTGTGTGTGTGTGGCATGTGTGGGTATGCGTGTGTGGGTGTGTGCGTGTGTGGGTATGCGTGTGTGGGTGCGTGTGTGTGTGTGTGTGTGTGTGTGTGTGTGTGGCTTGTGTGTGTGTGTGTGTGGCTTGTGTGTGTGTGTTGTATATGGGTGTATCCTGCCTGCATGCATGCATACATGTGTGCGTCTATGAGCGCATAGGTGTGTGAGTGCGTGCATGCGTGCGCGCGCGCATACATGCGTGCGCTCGCGCATACATGCGTTCATGCGTGCGTGTGTTTTTTTGTGTGTGTATGTCTTCCCTTCTTTCTTCTTTTTCCGTTAATTTTTCCTTGCATGGCACAAGGTTGGAAAAAAAAGAAGAAAAAAAGCCAGCCACTCGGTGACAAAGGCGTTGAATGTAGAAAGAAGCCTTTTTCCCCCCTCACAAGTCCTGGCATGGTAGGGTAGGGTAGGATAGGGCACTGCAAGCCTTTCCATTTTATTTTATTTTATTTCTGTATGGTTGGTTTCTTCATATTGGATCGGATCCCGAGTGAGTCATAGAGCTCCCAACAGCCACTATAACTATACTAGGCTACCTCTAGGGGGGAAAAAGGCTACCAGGCGTATTGAAAGCCACAGCAGTTAGTTAGCCATATTGAGTGTTACGTTGAGTTTTTGTGCATGCACTCTTGTAGAGACAGACAGACAGACAGACAGGCAGACAGAAAGCTGGGTGTGTGTGTTGGAAGGGGGGTGGGTGGAGGGTGCATACACTCATAGACACACGCACGCACATACACAAATCAAATGCGCATGTACGCGCATGCACGCATGCACAACACACACACATGTTTGCGTGTACACTTACGCACATTTTCAGATGGACACACACACACTTTACATACTTTACATTCACGGTTTCAGCAAAACATACTAGCCAGTCTAATGTATTTAGTCTCTGTTTATTCCCGGGATGTATTCATCCTAATAATTATTATTAGCAATTTTGCTTCTATTCATGCAAAGCCTTCAGAGCAAGAAATATTATTATGCCATATGTTTTGTACTTACTTTATATTTTTTTCTCTCCTTAAGTTTTTTTTACTATCCCCTATAAATTTGTCTGCATTTATTTATCACAGCTGTACTTTACCATCTATTCTTATCGTCGATCATCGATTTGATCAGCAACCCTATTCAGAAATGGGCCAATGGTCTCTTTTTTTTAAAAATAAATAAATCTATTCATAGTTCAGAGTTTAGAGCTCAGAGTTCATGCGTGTGTTAATGCCACACTGTTACCTGACCCCTCTTTCCTTATTATGTTGCTATTTTTTCTGTCAGTCCTTTTATGTTTCATGGGAGGAGGGGGAGGTTGATGTTGGGAGGATTGGGGTGGGGGGGGGGGGGTGGAGTAGGAAGGGTCGTGTAACATCGCTTATAGTGTAAAAAAGGTAAAGGTAAAGGAGTCCCATAACCTATAAGGTCGTGGGGGAGCGAGGCGTCAGAGACCTCACTTCTCTAGGGCCAGCATATTGAGGGCGGCGCCCATCTCCTCTCCCTCGCTGCTTTACCTTCCCTGACCCTAAAGAGGGCAGGTACCCATTTACGGCTGGGTGAACTGGGGGAACTGTACTGAAGCCAAGGCGCGCAAACGGTCACCCATCCAACTGGTAACCACGCTCGACGCTGCTTAACTTGGCTGGGGGAAAGCGAGTGCTCCGACCACTTGCAGACGTTAAATACAAGAACGAACTCACACAGAGGCTAAAATCTGCCTGGAGGAAGAGCAGAGTATTTATTTATTTATTTATTTATTTATTTATCTATTCTTTTACATCGAGGATAATGGAACAAGTACTCATGTGCTTTTTTTTTTTTTTACATCCAGTGCCCCTGTGTTTGCGGGGCCTAGGTTTATAGTCTCATCCGAAAGACTTTTGGGGGAGAGTGGAGTCTGCACTGATGTTAACTCCAGAGGGAAAATCCCCTTCAACGGATTCGAACCCGGGTCGTCAGATTGCGAGCGCAATGTTCTGACAACTAGGCTATCCCGTCCCCGCCCACCCCCAGTCCCCCCAGAGTAGGGAGGAGGTGGGGGAGGGGGAAGGTGGGGGGTGGGGGGGTAGAGCAGACAATGAGAAGGTAACCAGGGCTTATTCAGACCGAGAGATCAGGCGTGAAATATCCATGTCAACATTTTCCTTCTGTCCTTGGCCAGCCTGGGGATTAGAGGGGAGGGAGGACGGGGGGAGGGGGGGGGGGGGGGGGGGGGGTGGAGTGGAGGAGTTGGGGTCTAGAGGGCTAGAGGGGGGGGGGGGGGGGGGTCGAGGTAGGGGTTAGGGGGGAGAGCAACGAACAAGAAAGAGCATACTGAGTGACAGAAAGGGAAAGAGATAGGGTTGTTGTTTTTTTGGCACAGTCTCACTGAGAGAGAAGAGAGAGAGAGAGAGAGAGAGAGAGAGAGAGAGAGAGAGAGAGAGAGAGAGAGAGAGAGAGAGAGAGAGAGAGAGAGAGAGAGTAATGAATGATCTTTAATAAGCCAGGATAACGATTGAAGACCAAACCGAGTCTTACAATTTGTCTTTATAAACAAATTTACATACTCAATACAATCAATAAAAAATGGAAATCGATAAAACATGGGGAGAGAGAGAGAGAGAGAGAGCCAGACAGACAAAGACAGGGACGAAAAATAGAGATAGAGGCAGAGAGACAGAGGGCAAAGAGATAAAATGTGTGAGCAGTCGCTACTGTTGTTCCAAAACTGTAACGAACGTTGCCCATCTCGATGGCTCAACGTCTCGTCACTATCGATTGAGAGACGGTTTTGTTGCTTGCAAATTACAGGATCCAGCATCTTCTTTTGTCAGCAGACAGAGCCAAAGGCACCAAGAATGTGATTGTACAGCTTTTTACCGTCTCTCTCTGTCAACAAGACTGCTATTTGCTTTGCAGCAGCACTGATTATTTTTTGTTTTGTTTTTTTTTTTATTTCAGACAGCTCTGATACTCTACATGTATGTAAGCGGAGGATTGGGGGGTATTCTGGCACCCCTTCTACCCCCAACACTTTCTCTCAGCCTCTGACCCGTCACGTCTTTACTGCCAGTATCAGCTCTAACCTGATCTTTACCACCCCTGCAACTTCTTCCCATTGATTCTGTAGCAGACTAAACTCACACGCAAGAATCTTTTACACAGCCCCATCCCACAGACCCATCTTACTGCTACCTCCCCAGAACCTTTTTTTTTATAACATGCTCCTTATAGACTTTATGATACCTACTCACAGTCCTTAAATCGGAAATCTCCGCTGTGACCTCAATTCAGTCACAACAACAAGTATTCTGGCACTGTTGCTTGAAGCTTTGATTTTGGTGTTGATGAACTTTTTATATATATACATTCATTACCTGTCTTAAAGTGCTATAGCTATAGTCTAAGCGCCTTCGTCCACAATCTACTTTGCTATTCATAGCTCACAGGGAACAAGAATAATATTGGAAGGGGGAAAAGGACACGGACATCATTTCTGCTGATGGGAAGAGAGGATCGATGGGACTGCTGCAGTGAACGTAGTCTTAGACATGTCTGTTTGTGATGAGTGACTTCGTTGCTGCTCCTGTGCTTTTGTTACTGTTTTTGCTTTAGTGTTAGGTTGTGTGTGTGTGTGTGTGTGTGTGTGTTGGGGTGGGGGGGGGGGGGGTGTTGTGTGTGTGTGTGTGTGTTGTGTGTGTGTGCATGCGTGCGTACGTACGCGCGCGCGTATGTGTGTGTTAGTGTGTTGGTTGTGTGTGTGTGTGTGTGTGTGTGTGTGTGTGTGTGTGTGTGTTGTGTGTGTGTGTGTGTGTGTGTGAGTGATGAGAGAGTGGAGAGAGAGTATGTGTGTGAGTGTGTGTAGAATATTAATAATAATTGTTTGTTCAGGTTTTGCAGGATATCTGGCCCATACCCACGGGAGAATATACATATCTGATATGATAATTATATGGTGAGCGAATAAGATAAGACGACAACAGACTTTAAGTGAAGAAAAATATACTTACATGAAATATTCAAGTCCTTTCAGAGAATGGTAGCTTAACAGTTATTAACTATGAGGAAGACATAACTTTGTTTCTAAGTTTCAATGATTCCATAATGTACACAGCAACTTTGAAAAGTTATATTTCTCTAATGGTGTTGCATAATATCTGAAACTTAAATTCTGATGGAAAACGGTATCAACATGGTAGTAAAGACTTTTTACAAAGAGTTAACGTATAATTTGGGACAGACCAATATAAAATAACACAGATCTTCAATACATTGTTCGTCACATTGTTTACAGAATGTCTTTTATTTGTTGGTGTGTGTGGACCATGCTATTCAGTAAACCCATTATGACAGTGTTCATATAAATCTGACATATAGATAGCTCTCTCTCTCTCTCTCTCTCTCTCTGTCTCTCTCTTTCGGTGGGTGAGTGGGTGGGTTGCTGCTTGAGCACACGTGTGAAACTGAACCCCTTCTATGCCTCTCTCTCTCTCTCTCTCTCTCTCATTCTCTCTCTCTCTTCCCACCCATCCATAAATCAGCTATAAAGATCTATTTCAGGATAGAGAAACGGGGCGTAATAAACCAGAGGATTTATAGGAAGATAGCAGGCCTAGCTATTAAACTCTTTAAAGCCGACGCCTTTGAATTTTCTTCAAACCTAACAACGATGGCGATTTAGTTTTATATCAGCCCTGGCATAGGACCTCTCCCCCAGGCTTGACTGTTCTGTGTGGGCGTTTTATATTAAAGGACAGGGTGGTGGTGTTACAAACGCCCAGGACGGACACTAGGCTATCAGTTTCATCTCTTTCGGTTTGTAGGAGGTGTCGTTCGTGCAGAGCATTCTGTGCTTGTTAAACTGTATGTGGTTAGAGGTAGAAAATTGGAGGGAAACGATACACAACAAACAACAACAAAAACAAGAAGCTGTACTTGCAAGAATAGAGTTGAGATCGGGTTGGGTTGGGTTGAGTTTTGCTGTGTTATGTTGCGAAGTATTGCATTGTACTATATTGCATCGCATTGTGTTGTGTTGTGTTGCACGGTGTTGCCATTTACATTGTATTGTATTGCAAAGTAATGTTTTACTTATTTTTTTAAGATCATTCTGACGCAACTCAGCAGAAGCCTGACTTAAGCCATTGTTACCCAATGAGCTTGCACTTGGTGTCAGGGATCGTATCTTCGTTACACATAATTATAATTGTATATTTTAAATTATAATTACAAAAACAATACATAACAAACAAGTGGAGAAAAACAACACAGTGGAAAAAAAGAAAAGCTGGAGAGAACAGAGACAGACTGGACTGGTTTCGATTGGGTTGGGTGATGATGGGTTGGGTTAGGTCGGGGGACAGGACAGTTCTGTGGTCACAGAGAGAGAGAGAGCACTTGCTCTCCCCAAGATAGGGTTAAGCAGCGTGGGGCGTGGTTAAGATGGGTTACTGTTCGTGCGCCTTGGCTTCAGTACAGTCAGTCCTCCAGTTCACCCAGCTGTAAATGGGTACCTGCCCTCTTTAGGAACAGAGCAAGGTAAAACAGCCAGGAAGAGGAGATGGGAGCCGCCCTCAATAATGTGCTGGCCCCTAGAGAAGCTGAGGTCTGAGACAGCTGGCTCCCCAACAACCGCATAGATTATGAGAACACTTTTAACTTTCATTATTATATTGCATGTGCCTGTGTATAAGTGGGCGTCAGCTCAAGGCTTGCTTGCTTGCATGTGCAAGTGTACACATGTGCCTGTGACACTGCAGCTTGTGGCCATTTTGATATGTACAGCTGGGTTCGCTTTTTCACTGTAAAATATTACTATCCCATGTGCAAACTGACAAGCGACAAATGTTTTCCTTTCTCTGAACTTGTTTTCGTGTTGTTTTTTCTTGTGTATTAATGGCTTGGGTATGGGGGGTTTTTAACAACAAAGACATGACAACTAAGCTGACTGTCAGTTGCAAAGACACATTTAATAATCTTTCTTAATAAACATACATGATATGGACGCGTGCTGCTGTTTTATCACGAGTCGTTTTTACTTGTCAACAAACAAAATGTCATAATGCACATGCAGCTGCATGTATTCATTCACATTCACCCATTAAGAAAAGACCAGTTTAGCCAGTGTAGGAGTCATGATGACACAAACATGTACAAAAACACAAATGTGTGCGTGTGTGTGTGCCCGTGTGTGTGTGTGTTTTAGTCAGCTAAAGTGGGTCGCCTAAACGGTACAAGGCAAAGAACGAGGCCAAGAGAATGTCCCGGATGTTATCATTTTCTTCTTTACCGACAGAAACGTTTTGTCACCGTGCCCCTTTCCTTGTTTGCAGGTCTGCTACACAGAGCTGATGTAGCCTACTCCATACATGCTTCGTGTTCTGTTGCTCAGCCCAGAGTGCTGTGCTGCTTTATAAATTTGAAATAAACCACCACTGTGCTTTTTTGCTGTCCTCTTTTTCTTTCTTATGCGTTTGTCAGAAGGCAGCAGTACACTGCAGGTCCTCCAAGTCTCCACAGAGCTTCTTGGTCATTGGGGTGGTGGGGTCAGGCCAGATCTTCTTTCGGAGTGCCTCATGTGGTGGACAGGACTGAAGCTTTTTCTAAATCAATATAGTGTGTTTTTGGTGCAACTTGCATGTAAGAAAGTTTGGGTGGGTGTTGAGAGGGGGACTGAAAATACACATGTGCGCACGTGATGCATAAGCACACGCATCGGCATAAACATGCTGTGACAAAGTGGTTCTCCTATCGCAAAAAGACAAAATACAAATGCACGCGTGTGCATGCAAACACACACACATACACACCATACACACACACACACACACACACACACTGGATGACAACATTTACAAAACTGCATACACAGGAGGACTGGATGTGGAAAAAAAAAAGAATTTTTTAAGCACACGAGTGCTGATTCCATTATCCTCGAAATATAATGATAAAACACACACACACACACACAGAGCAGAGAAGAGAGAAATTTTCCCTTCCCTGCAAGCACAGGGACACACCTGGTAAGGATTGTTTATATCCTCCAGACACTAAGCCTAACTAGCCGTGAGTCATTGACAGATTGCTGTAACCACAGACCCGTTTGTTATTGTAACAATCAGCAAACTAGCAACATTATCTCCAATGAATTTCAAATTTATTAATATGAAGTAATGATTTATCAACTTCGTCTCACAGTCTTTTTGCTGTCATACTGAAATAAAAAGAATAACGGGTTTTTTTCTTTTCAAGGATATTTGATTCAAGGACATTTGAAAAGATTCTATAACTGTGATTGTCTCCTCAAATTTCAACACTGCAAATATTTAGTATTTCCAGGTTACATAACGATATAAACAACCACAATCATGATAATGATAAAACAACTATGCACATTTATATCTTAATCTTTTTTCAAGCTCCATAGGGTTATATATCATTGTCAAGGAATAGAGAGAGACAGAGAGAGAGGGTGGGGGGCAAGCAGGGGTGAAAAAATTACAAACCAAAAGACGTAGCAGAAAAAACCACCTTGTAAATTAGTTATCTTGTTTAAGGATTTATGCCTAAAGTGTAACATTTATTATCTTGCTTGAGGATTTATGTTTGTGTGTATAGCCATTACAGGCTCTGGATAGTAACATGGAAATTGGGAGTGTCAGAAAAGTAGTGGTCTGCCTTTGCTTTTTTTTTTTTTTTTGCCTGTCTGCTTTGTGTGTGTGTGTGTGTTGGGAGCAGGTGAGGCGTGCCCACACTCTCTGAAGTATGTATACTCGCAAACACGCAAAATTGGGCGCGGGAGGGGGGGGGGGGAGGAGGAGGGGGGGGGGGCCGTGCCTGCACTTTCTAAAGTATGTATATAAAACTACTTGCAAACACGCAAAAGTAAAATCACACACACTCATGACAGCTTTGTTTTGATTTTTCTTTTTCTTTTTTTAATAAAACAACAGAGAGAAAAACTGTGGGAAGGAACTGTTTTCATTGTCAACATTCCTCTAGTTTTGAAACCACTGGTGAGAACAAAGCTTC
>CM054135.1:49358706-49476206 GCA_028751875.1 Rapana venosa
ACACAGCTCCCAAGGAGAGAGAGAGAGAGAGACTGACTGACTGACTGACTCACAGACAGACAGACAGGGTTCTAAACAGCTGGCACTCCTAACTGCTACTGATCACCTAAATGGACAGGTACATTAATTAACTAAAATAACCCCCTCTAGCTCTCATACCATGTCCCTTTGTTTTGCGTAGCTCTCTCGCACACAGACGTACTTTATTGTACGTTCCCTATTGAGCGATTCTGTGAGTCATTCAGCCTTTTTAAAAAAAAAAAGTCCAGACTGCCACTGTAGGTGTTACTACAATGTAGGCATTTGTCTTGATGAATAGGGAAGAATGTGTGAACAGGTGTTTCTTGCTGTTCACCTGCTGTTCTGTGGATGGTAAACTACTAGGTTGACATTCTGCAGGTTGGAGCAAACTGAACTGCGGGTTTTAGCCAAAGTAAGCGTATTTATTCTGTATCCGATTGCATCTTTGACTGCACTTGCATGATTGTATGCGAACAAAGCATGTATGTGTTTTCGCCTAATATCACTTTGAGTGAACAGACGTAAAATTGAAGCAACAACAACAATGTATGTGAACATATAGGCAGGCAGGTAGGAGGGTAGACATAAACAATATGAGACAACACACACACACACACACACACACACACACACGTGTCTAATATCACTCTAAGTGAAAAGGCGTTAATCGAACACACACACACACACACACACACACACATACACACACACACACATTCTGGCACTTATTTCACTCGAATTTGTATGTTTTCTTTTGTTTTGTCCTTGTACGTCTATTTCAACGAGTTTTTTCTGGTGGTTAGGTTGGAGGTGTGTGTGTGTGTGTGGGGGGGGGGGGGGGGGGGGGGGTCCCCTTTTATCCCCCATTCACCTGTCCAAATAAACTCACTGACATTAACTTCTCATTTCTTTCCCACCCCCATTTCCTGTCTAATATCACTTTTAGTGAATAGACGTCAAAATACACATACACACATACACGCGCGCGCGCGCGCGCACGCTTACACGCACAGAGAGAGAGAGAGAGAGAGGAGAGATGGGGGGGGGGGGGGGGAGAGGGAATACAGTCAAACCCCCTCAAGGTACAAAACAGATTACACACACACCACTACTCTCCCCCCCCCCCCCCCCCTCCCTTCTCATTTCACCTATTTGAACTCCCCATCTTCCAAAGAAAGAGATATACACCTGCAATTAAAAAAAATATTATAAGGTCATTGCACCGCCTGACATCAATTTCCTATCTATGTCAATCGTGCCTGCAGGCGCCTGTTGAGTTAATGAGATACGGGTGAAAGGGGGGAAAAGATCATTGCCGTTGTGCGCCTGTTTTATGCAACAGGGAAAAGGGAAAAGAGGAGGGTAGGCTGAGAAAAGACCCTCTGAAATAAGTGTTCTGTGTAAAACGAAGAACTACTGATAATTATGTAAGTATACAGTGATGGAGTTAGTCAAGCGTGATGATTAACATGACATCAACAAAACCAATGAGCCAAGCAATCAATCCTTTGAGCCTTTAGTCCTTATGTTGTCACTATCAAACGTTTTGACTTCCCGAAGTCGGAATGCGGCTACCTTCATGGTGGGCAAAACAACGGTTTGCATACGCAAAAATCTCACCATCGGTGAACCTCGGAGCTCTAGCCGAGGAATGAAAACAAAAACAACAACAACAACAACAACAACACACACACACACACACACACACACACACACACACACACACACACACTTGGAGACAATCCTCGCTATCTTTGTCTATCCTGTGCAACTCATTAGACGCTGGCGCCAGCATAATAGATTGGTCTGCTTCTTCCTGCCTTTCCTTGTAGATTTTATGGAAGCATTCATTTTGTCTAGGAGAATGAAAAGAAGGGGGAGAGAAGTAAGGGAAATTTCATGCTGTGACCATGCACGCCCATTATTTTCTCTCTCTCTCTCTCTCTCTCTCTCTCTCTCTCTCTCTCTCTCTCTCTCTCTCTCTCTCTCTCTCAACTGCAATTGGTTTGGGGGTAGCCTACGTCCAAATTTGTATACCACTTCAAACACTTGAGAAGAAGACTATTATTTTTCTTCTGATTTAAAAAAAAAAAAGTTATTTCTGGTTGTCGTTTCCAGAGTAAGTGGAGCTCAAGCGCACAGAGAATGGCACGGCACTGGCAGTGACTGTTGGTAGGGAGGTCAACGACCTATTAACATATACGACTCTTGGCGCCAACTTGTTGGCAAATAGCACTTCTACACTTGTATTGTGGGGACGAGTGTGACTGCAGGCACCACGTAGACCCACACTGCTGTAGGCTGCCTAGGAAAACTGCCACTACACGGCCTTGACTAGGTATGAAGTAGTGATGACCGTTAATCTCTGTCCACCAGGAAAAGTTCGCTCTCAATCCCATCGCTACCATGTTATGAGTTGAAGTGGGCCTATTACAAACAGGAAGAAACTGAAACCTTATATTTATTGATAAAACTGTAACAGAGGTTAAAGAGCTCGAACACTTGCTTGACTGATGGAGTCGGGTTAATTCTCTGAAAACTTGCTATCCATCTTCCTACTTCATGTTTTCAAAAACAAAACAAAACAAATGAGCAATTTCTGTGTATGTGTGGTAATTTTGATGCTTTGGAGATTAAACAGGAAACTGAAAAATAAAAAGGATGTACATTGTTCCTTCCTTTTTTTTTTATAGAAAAGTTTTGTCTTGATGCAAGGTCTGATCTCAAATCAACAGGCAATGTAAGGACTATAATTTATTACAGTGGGGGACGGGGTAGCTTGGTGTTTATATAGTGATGTATTCGTGATCTGCTGATCCGGGTTCGATTCTCGTTCAAGAGGATTTTTCCTCTGGAGTCAACATCAGTGCCGACTCCACTCTCCCCAAAAGTCCTTCGGATGAAACTATAAACCGAGGCCCCATGTGCGAGCGCATGCAGAACATCTTGCGCACACCTTAAAACCCGTTCCGCTTTTCGGAAGAGAAGGCCATTGTGTGCCGGTGGGAACCATGACAAAATTTACAAAACTGCAGGCACATGGGGACTGGATGAAAAAACCACATGATTGCTTATTCCATTATCCTCGAAATAAAAGAATACAATAAAATGAAATAAATAAAATACCATGCTTTCATTTTAGGTGAAGTTGTTGGTTTTTTCCTGCCATACAGTCTTTATTGTCAAGTGAAGGAACTCAGACAAACAGAAGAGCCAAAGCTGTGCGAACAACACACACACACACACACACACACACACACACACACACACACACACACACACACACACACACACACACACACACACCACCACCACCACCACCACCACCACCACCACCACCAAGTTTGATTTGAAATTCCAGGTTTAAACATTAAGAAACTACTTCTTTCTGGATGACTCATGATTGCATGAACATTATTTCTGAGACACTATGATAATAATTGTTCGAATTTTTAACCCATTGAGTCAATCAAAAAATAAATACTGCACATATTTATACAGATGATGTATTTCAAAACTGATTCCAAAAAAGGCTGCCCTGACTCATTCTTGTGAATAAACATCTTTTGTGCTAGATTCTTTACAGTAAAACTGGAGACATAATAGTAGTAGGTTTTCCCTTCTCTCTCTCTCTCTCTCTCTCTCTCTCTCTCTCTCTCTCTCTCTCTCTCTCTCTCTCTCTCTCTCTCTCTCTCTCTCTCTCCCTCTCTCCCTCTCTCCCTCCTCCTCCTCAACATGCCAGTCTTTCCCTCATCAACCCTGTTATTTCTAGTTATGTGGTTCCAGCTCATTGAACATGGACAGGCTTGCTTTCACACACACACACACACACACACCAGAGACTTCACAGAGTGCAGTCACTCCCATTTAGGCCTAGTGGTTTGAGTGGGATCCGGTTGTGAGTGTGTGACAAGAACACACAGTTTGATTGGATAGGGCTACCTTTGGGGGTGCATCTGAAAGTATCAAACAACACACTGACAGGGATCGAGATGGCCTTAGTCACAGGATCAATAGTTTCAAATTCAAATCTTGCCTTCTTCCCCTTTCAACACATACGACTGTTGCAGCGGTTCACTTTCCCAGTGCGGGAGCTGGCTACCGAGGGAGTTTTTTTTTTTCCAAAAGAAAACATCTCTTTGCGTTTGAGTTGTTGTCTCTTAAGTCGGGAATCTCTGCTGGGACTTTGATATAACGCCCCCCACCCCCAAACAACAACAGCCTTTCCGCGTTTCTCCTCTTTATTTCCTATTGAGACAAAAGGGAAAGAGAACAGACGTTGGGAACGGAGATGGAGACGGGTCTGGAAGCAGAGCTACAGTGTAATTGTCTTAGTGATATATATAGTGTGTGGCATACACCGAAGATAAAAGCAACAGTGACAAATTGGGGGTATGGAGACTTGCAGGCAGAATCGATAAGATTCCCTGTGATTCCGTGTCCCTGTCTGCCTTCTTATCTCTGTCTTATTCTGTCTATGTGTATGTCTGTGTGTGTGTGTGTGTGTGTGTGTGTGTGTGTGTGTGTGTGTGTGTGTGTGTTGTGTGTGTGTGTGTGTGTGTGTGTGTGTGTGTGTGTGTGTGTGTATGTGTGTGTGTGTGTCACAGACAAACAGACAAACAAACAGACAAACACACAGACAGACAGGAGACAGACAGACAGAATAATGAATGAGATGTGCATGCTTGCGTGCATTTGCATATGCAGCCCTGGCGGATTTGGGCGTAGCAAAGTCAGGATATTATCTATAGCATATACTCTTACTGATGTCAGTGGCAGTATACACTTCAGTCCTTACTGATATTAATCAAGCGAAGACCCTTTCCTCTGGTTTTACATCATCCTCAAAACAGCATATTTCAGCCGCTGAACAAGCCTAACTCGCATTTTGACAGTCTGTGAAAACTGTTTCAGTTCAGGCGACACCTGTTTCAGTGGTTATACACACGTACGGTAGTGACTCCACGTATACCTGTCTTGATAATCCTAGATAGGAGCAGACTAGATCACAACTTTCTCCCGTGGGACTCCCGGGGTATGCTTACAAGTGAGCATTACAAGAATAGGATCCCTGCCCTCCAACCAGGCATGTCGTAAGAGGCGACTAAGGTGGAACCCTTCCTCCAGGTTGGGGGTTGGGCACAGGGCTAACAACCCTGTCCCGTAAAAAAAGAGCATTTACAGAAACAGCAACAGAGAAAACTTATACTTTTGCGTGCGAAGGACCTCCCGGGTCCAGTGAGACTCGTATGAATGCTGACGGCCAAAGCCGAGAGGAAGCTACCAGCAGGATAAGGGAAGACCTGAACACCACCAAAACTAAGATCAGACTAGGACATTGGAACGTGAGGACGATGTATGAGACGGGCAAGCTGGCACAGGTAACATTAGAGATGAGAAGATTCAACCTCCATGTCCTAGGAGTAAGCGAGAGTAGATGGACTGGATCTGGGAGAGTGAGAACCACCACCGGAGAAACCGTCCTCTACTCTGGGAGAGATGACGACCAGCACCACGAGGGAGTTGCCATCATCCTCAAGAAAGGCGTTGAGCGATGCCTTATGGAGTGGAAGCCCATCAACAGCAGACTAATGAGTGCGAGACTGAAGGGAAGACACATCAACATCACCATCATCCAGTGCTACGCACCAACCAACAACAGCAGCGATGAGAGCAAAGATGACTTTTACCACCAGCTGCAGACAGAGACAGAGAAAGCCCCACGCCATGACCTCATCGTCATCATGGGGGACCTAAATGCCAAGGTCGGAAGTGACAACACCGACTATGAGAGAGTCATGGGAAAACACGGGGTGGGGAACATAAATGACAACGGGGAGAGACTTGTGGAGTTCTGCGCCATGAACAACTTAGTGATAGGAGGGACCCTATTCACGCACCGGGACATCCACAAGCTGACTTGGGCGTCGCCGAATGGGAGAGATATGAACCAGATTGACCATCTGATGATCAATGGTATGTGGAGACGATCTCTCCTGGATGTGAGAACCAAGCGAAGTGCGGATGTCGGGAGCGATCATCACCTGGTGACAGCACACATCCAGATGAAACTGAAGAACACAAGACCAACCACTCAAGCGCGATTTGATACCCAGCGATTGAGAGACACCAACGTGAAGTCTGCATTCGTCAACGATCTGAAGAACAGATTCCACATCCTGTAGAACATGACAGAACAGCATGACATAGATACGACATGGAAGCAGATCTGTAAACTGTACACTGAGAGCAGCAAGGACAACATCGGCCATCAAAAGAAGAAGACCAACAATGACTGGATCCAACAAGAGACCCTCAATGCCATCAAAGAAAGAAGAGAGTCCAAGAAGAGACTTCTGCAAGTAAAGTCTCCACGGTTACGAGAGAGGCAGGAAGAGTTGTACAGAGAGGCACACAGGAAAGTGAAGAGACTCGCACGCCGTGACAAGAGAGAAGGCATGGACCAGCTGGCAGCTGAGGCAGAAGAGGCGGCGGCCCAAGGAGAGCAAGGGAGAGTCTACAAAATCACCAAGAAAGTATGCAACAAATTTAAGAGGAGCGCTGGGGGACCAATCAGGGACAGACAAGGGAAACTGTTGACAACAGAGAAAGAGCAAGAAGAAAGATAGGCTGAACACTTCCAGGAAGTTCTCAACCGACCACCACCTGACGAGACAGCCGACATCCCAGAAGCTACAAAAGACTTAGACATTGATGTCAACCCCCCAACAAAGGAAGAGATAGTGGCTGCCATCAAGACCCTCAAGAACGGCAAGTCACCAGGCCAGAACAACCTTGGTGCCGAACTATTCAAGGCAGATTCTGAACTAGCAGCTGACATACTGCAACCACTGTTCACAGCTGCATGGAAGAACGAGAAAGTACCTGATGATTGGACCAAGGGAGTGATAGTCAAAATCCCCAAGAAAGGAACCCTGAGCGACTGCAACAACTGGAGGGGAATCACTCTTTTGTCTGTGCCAAGCAAGATACTGGCCAAGGTCATCATCAGAAGAATATCAGAGGCTGTGGACGATGCTTTGAGGAAGGAACAAGCAGGGTTCAGGAAGCAACGAGGATGTATAGACCAGATATTCACGCTCAGAAACATCATCGAACAGTGCACAGAGTGGCAAAGACAACTGTATGTGAACTTTGTGGACTTCGAAAAGGCATTTGACAGCATACACAGAGACAGCCTTTGGAGTATCCTTCGACACTATGGCATCCCATCGAAACTGGTACACCTTATCAAAAGCTTCTATGACAACTTCAGATGCTCTGTGGGCCATAGCAACACTGTCTTCGAAGTCAAGACTGGAGTAAGACAAGGATGTGTGATGTCAGCAGTTCTCTTCAATCTGGCCATTGATTGGGTGATGAGGAAGACGACAGAAGACACCCCAAGAGGGATTCGCTGGAGCCTGTTCTCAACACTAGACGACCTAGACTTTGCGGATGACCTGCGCTGCTGTCCCACACACACCAACATATCCAGGAGAAGACCAGCAGACTCCAAACATTCGGACAGCAAGTGGGGCTTCGTATTAGCACCAAGAAAACAGAGACAATGTCGCTCAATGTGAACACACCAGCCCCTGTGAAAGTGAATGGAACTGACCTGCGCCAGACAGACAAGTTCACATACCTTGGCAGCAGCATCAAACCAGAGGGCGGCACAAAAGAAGACATCCACAACAGACTGGGCAAGGCCAGGAATGTGTTTAGGGAGATGAACAATATCTGGAGATCAACTCAGTACAGCACCAACACCAAACTGAAGCTATACCAGAGCTGTGTTGTGTCTACGCTCCTGTACGGTTCTGAGTGCTGGAGGATGACGGAAGTGGATCTTACCAAACTTCGATCCTTCCGCACCATATGCCTGCGAAGAATTCTCCGGATCTTTTGGCCAGAGAAGATCTCCAATGAAGACCTACTACGGAGATGCAGGCAAGAAGACATGGGAACCATCATCACCAGAAGAGACGGTGGAAGTGGATTGGGCACATCCTCCGAAGAGACCCACAGTCAATCGCAAGAACAGCATTGCACTGGACCCCAGAAGGAAGGAGAAAGAAAGGAAGACCAAAAGCAACGTGGAGAAGAACTGTAGAAAGTGAGATGAAGGCCATGCAGCACTCTTGGGGATCAGTGACTAGGTTGGCCCAGAATAGGCAGGAGTGGAAGCGCTTTGTTGCTGCCCTACACACCGCTGGGTGTAATGGCTAATGATGATGATGATGAGATCACAACTTTGGAAAACTATTAAGTATAATAGCCTGGCCACGGATGGGAACCAAGCAAGTTGTTTAGGGGTTGGTTGAGTAGGTGGGTGGGTGAGTTGGTTGGTTGGAGGGTGGGTGGGTGGGTGGGTGAGTTGGTTGATTGGCTGGTTGGTTGGTTGGTTGGTAGGCTGGCTGGCTGGTTGGCTTTTGTTGTCAGCTGTTTGGTTGTTGGGCGTATCCCGATTTAACACCCTTGGGGTCATCCAGAAACGTGTCATCTTTCTCACTTATCACGCCTAAGAATCATAGTAAAACCATAAGTACACACTAGGTGAGAAGTCTGCCCCTATGGCTGTTTTCAAGCACATTGCCGTTGAGACAGCCATACTCGGATTTCAAAGGATTTTTTCTCCTTTCCTCGGTTTGTGTTTGCCCCAACTATGCTTCTGATGTTGCTCCTATGACATGCTTTTCCCATGCTGCTGGTTCTAATCTCACCATACACAGCCACATCCAGCCTTGTTCTGTTGCACTTTTAGACCCACCAGTCCACGGGGAAGGATCATTGTTGTTCGGCCGCCTTGAGGCATCCACCCAGCAGAGACCCCCCATCGCTTCTACTGGATCCCGCGGCAGTGTTCAGAGATACTGACTGATTTAAAAAAGCAAAAAGAAAAGAAAAGAAAAGAAAATCACACCAACAACTAACTGCTCCTGCTGGAGACAACTTCAGCTCAGTGGCAGCGCTGTATTGGTCAAGGTACAAACCTTGTGTTTTGTGTATTAGTTGTGTGTGTGTGTGTGTGTGTGTGTGTGTGTGTGTGTGTGTGTGTGTGTGTGTGTGTGTGTGTGTGTGTGTGTGTGTGTTTTATTTTTTTATATCGAGGATAATGGAATAAGCACTTATGTGCTTTTTTACGTCCAATCCCCGTGTGTATGCAGTTTTGTAAATTGTCATCTGTTTCCACTGGCACACAATGGCCTACTCTTACGAAAAGCGGAAAAGGATTTTAACGTGTGCGCACGATGTTCTGCGTGCGTTCACACACGGGGCCTCGGTTTATAGTCTCATCCGAAAGACTTTTGGGGAGAGTGGAGTCTGCACTGATGTTAACTCCAGGGGAAAATATCCCCTCGAACCCGGGTTGTCAGATTTCGAGCGCAATGTTCTAACCACTAGGCTATTCCGTCCGTGTGTGTTGTTGTTGTTAAATAGATAGATGTAGATAAAAGACAAAGAGGGAGAGAGAACAGGAAACTCCCCCCCCCCCCCCCCTTTTTTTTTTTTTAAAAACAACCACCATTAATCTTATGGTGTGTTTTTATACCGTTTGTTTGATGATCCAGTGTGGTGATTATCATTGTAGAAAGTTCAATGAGAACTGGCCATGACTCTAGGGACATGACCACAGAACTGGCCCTGACTCAAGGACATTACCAGATAACTGGCCCTGACTCTAAGGACATGATCAGAGAACTGACATGACTCAAGGACATGACCAGAGAACTGACATGACTCCAAGGACATGACCAGAGAACTGGCCCTGACTCTAAGGACATGATCAGAGAACTGGCCCTGACTCTAAGGACATGACCAGAGAACTACCCTTGACTCAAGGACATTACCAGAGAACTACCCTTGACTCAAGGACATTACCAGAGAACTACCCTACCCATGAATCTGAAGACATGACCAGAGAACTGGCCATGACTATGTGGACATGACCAGAGAACTGGCCATGACTCAAGGACATGACCAGAAAACTGGCCATTGGCAAAACTGACTTCAGGAAGGGAAGCAGAGGACAGTAATCCAAACTGGTGTGAGATTTTTAAAATAGTGTCAGCAAAGCCAAAAGCCTGCAGAACACAGAATTTACGGGTCCATCCAACGCGTGATGTATCTTTATTTCTCTCTCTCTCTCTCTCCTCTCTCTCTCTCTTTCTCTCTCTCTCTCTCTCTCTCTCTCTCTCTCTCTCTCTCTCTCTCTCTCTCTCTCTTATATATATATTATATATATATATATATATATATATATATATATATATATAATAAGATAATGTTTTGCAAATCCAGTCAAATCTAAGATGATGTGTTATGTACAAACCGGCCACACTGTATTGTTTCCCCATAGTAGTGGGGTTTTTTGGTTGTTGTTTGTTTGTTTTTTTTGGGGGGGGGGGGGGGGGGGGGGGCAGGGGGGGTGTTTTCTTGTGGGTTTTTTTTTTATGGTTCAGCTCTCTTGTTGCTGTGTCAGAAGTTCTTTTGCACTCGGGACTGTGGGTTATTGTATTGTTCGAAAGACTAGCACAAAAACCACAATTCATGGTCTAGTCGAAGAAAGAAAACTCCAGCTTTAGACGAGAATCGAACCCACGACCTCTCACTTTTTATAGGAAGGGTTATCACTAGACCACTGAGCCACATCCGTGGTGTGTGTGTGTGTGTGTGTGTGTGTGTGTGTGTGTGTGTTGTGTGTGTGTGTGTGTGTGTGTGTGTGTGCGGCGCGTGTGTTGTGGTGTGTGGTGTGTGTGTGTGGTGTGTGTGTGTGTGGTGTGTGTGTGTGTGTGTGTGTGTGTGTGTGCGCGCGCGCGAGCGCGCGCGTGTGTGTGTGTGTGTAAAACATGGTTAAGTTATAATAATATTCTTTACAGCTAAAATAGACACATACATAAGAAGACAAGTGAGAGAGGCAAGGAAACTTTTCCTTTAAAAAAAAAAACCACCACCACCAAAACAGGAATCTTTGGATTTTTTGGATTTTTTTACTGTTTATTTGGTGTTTTGGATGGTATAAGACCTGGTGCACATGTCTATTCTTTCAAAAAATCATATTGACAACAAATTGCCACTGTTATTTTATTTATTTATCATGTTAAGATAAACAGATGCTATTTTCGACTTTGCTAATGTATTAAGTAAAATGAGTTCTTGTTAAAACAAAAATCTTACAGCCTTTTATATTTTCCAACCAAACAGAAACAAAATTAAAAAGAAGGGTAGACTTTTCAAAATCAGTTTGAACACTGTTGCATTCCTGAAACAAAGATATTGAAAAGAACTCCCTCCCTACCCTCGAAAGACAGATAATATTGTGAAATATCTGTGGAATGTGTTACACTGTGAAATGTTAATTAATTGTTTTAGGTCACAAACTAAATTACTGGGGGTTGTCTGTCTGCATGTTTGTTTGATTGATTGATTTCCAGGCCGAAGTCTGCCGAAGAGTACCAAGTTCCAATTAATAGGAGTGTTTTAAACTTTGAAACGACCCCCGCAAGATGACGTAGTGCCGGACGAACCATAGCCATATATGGAAATAAAACTACAATGAAGGGAATTCCATGGTTGGACAGCACTTCGTAAAGGCGCCTGCTGCACCTTGTATGAGCTCATCCCGTTAGAAAAGATGACGTCACCTGTTATGAACAGGAAACACACAAACAGAAGACATAGTTTTACAATCCTATCACAGACGTGTTGAGTCGACGACGCAAAACTTCTTTCTACAGTTTAGTTCTCTAGGCCTAGTTGGACAGTTGTGTGACTGAACACTGGGCGTGCCATTTACGGTCACAATTAGTCACGTGATAAACGGCAGCCATTCGCTGCTAAACTCGACTGGCTCACACTTTCAGCGTCTACAACCGGAAAAGTTCTTCGGCTGTCGTGTGTGTGCTGTCCTGTTGAAGTATTCCGATGGATATTGCTTAGCTGGGACGTGGATTTACATTGTGGAACCTTATCTGTGCTGTTGCTGAATTTTTCAGCAGTGTGTTTTCGTATCCTCTGTGGGAGGAATAACCAACTGGGATTTTATAGCAGTTTTCTGGCAAAATGGCGGATTTCGAAGGTGCAGGGGATCTGAGCGCGAACGAGTTGCGCTACTTGACCATTGACAGGAGTATCATCAACGATCCGGCAGTTCAAGCAGAATGGGCGAGCAAAAAGTTAATATGGGTGCCAGAGGAAGCGAATGGTTTCGTTACTGCCAGTGTGAAAGCGGAAAAAGGCGATCAGGTGGAAGTACAGGTGGAAGAAACCGGCAAGAGGATAATGGTGCACCGAGACGACATCCAAAAGATGAATCCTCCCAAATTTAACAAGGTTGAGGACATGGCAGAGTTGACGTGTCTCAATGAAGCATCAGTCTTGCACAACCTCAAAGACAGATACTATTCTGGCTTGATTTACGTAAGTATAAAGTGAGGAGAATCAAAAGTGGGAACGGTGACGCCACATGGGTCACTCAGACTCACTAATTGTCGTCTGCTACAAAGACCCCCACACAGTGACACACCTACCAGTACCACACCACCCATTTCACTTCCCCCAAATGCCCATCCACACATATGTTTTTCTCTGAACTGCACATGTCGGCAACATGGAATTTAATTGGAACTTTTGTTTTTTTTATAAAGTAGCTTCTTTTTTTTCCAAATAAGACATTGGGGCATAAGGAAAATACTGCCTTTAGGGCCTAGTACTTTGGGGATTTCCTATTAAAAAAGACTAAAATTTTCACTGTTCTGGATGTTTTAAAAACATTTTTCCTTTATTCAAACACTTGGGTAATTTAATGTTAGGTGTGGACAATTTTCTTCACAAAGAGGAGCAGAAAAATTTCTCAACAACACAGGTAATAATCCACACCAATAAAGTAATAATAATGCAGCTTCCATAAAAATTATTTCTGTATTAAAATACATAATTTACATGAGCCTGCATGCACACACACACACACACACACACACACACACACACGATGGTATTCATGTGATGTACAGTCGTACACACGTGCATAGAAAAAATACATTTTCTCTCTCTCTCTCTCTCTCTCTCTCTCTCTCTCTCTCTCTCTCTCTCTCTCTCCTCTCTCTCTCTCCTCTCACCACCACCACACACACACACACACACACACACACACACACACACACACACACATACATGCTGAAATAAAGAGTTGGCACATTTTTGTTTCACAACAAAATTTGTTTTAAATAATAGAATCAAAATTATTAAGAGGCACTTCTTCTGCCTACCTCCTTTCTTTATCATATGGCCTCTTCTAGTTCTACTTTCCCTTTCCAATATATTCATCACACAGTGACACACACACACATGCATGCAAGCGTGCACTCACACACACACACACACATACATATTAATGGTATAATACAGTTAGACACAAATGATATGACCACAGACTTAAACATGCTGTTTTTTCTCCCCACTCTTTCTAGACATTTTTAAGCCACCTTCTCATAGCACCTTGATATCCACTGGGATGTAAACAACAACAATATCAATATGAATAAAGCAGAAACTGAGAAAGTGTACATTATTTAAACACACTCAGGTACTCGCACACACACACATGCTTACAGTTACATGTACACAGTCAGCCCCCACTACCCCCATCCCCACTTCAAATAAACAGAAAATGACCTTGATCTTGATGAGCACTCTCTGTGGGGTTTTCTTTTTTCTTTAGTGTAAACTAATTAAAGTAAGGGTTTTTTTATGTTTTTTTAATGGCTCATATATATATACATGTATAGCATAGTATCTACTACTGGCTATCTTTGTGGGGATGTGAGTTTGATGTGAAAACCTGTGTGTGTGTGTGTACAGTGTCTGTGTGTGTGTACAGTGTCTGTGTGTGTGAATGTTCTTCATCCTTTAGGTTTTTACTCTGACTGTGAGAGTCTAACTTGTCTTGTCACTTTTTTCCACATCTTATTCTTTCTATCTTGTCAATCTTTTTTATTTCATTTTTTTTAAAGGTCAAGACTTTACGTACTGCAATTGAATTAATTACTGAATTGATGAGCTTTCTGGACTACCTTAGTCTTAGTCAAGTTAGTGTTAGATGCCTCCTTTAGATAAAAATAACCCCAAACACAGCAAAAGTGCAACAAACACATGAAGCGACAGATACAAAAATGCCTTCATCTTTTAAACTGAGTGTTCTGTAGCTTTAGGGTCAGGAGAACTAAGTTGTTATAACATTGATTATCTGCTCACATAATCCATGGACAAACTGACACATTGGTGTTTACCTAGCTTTACCTCCCTTCCCCCTTCTGCTCACAGACCATTCAACACACTACATGATGCATGAAAAATCACACGACAGTCACATCCACACATGCATGTCCGTACACCTGCTTGCATTCATACACAAAATCACACTCACACACACACACACACACACACTCACACACACACACACAAGTAATGCTTGATTATATTGATATTAATTAATGATATATAATGCGTGTGCTAATTTTATTCTTTGAACATGAAAGTGTGTGTACATGTATGCACATGTGTACAGTGTCAAGCATAAACATGTAATGCATGCACACATTACATTATGATTTTATATTAAATTACATTTATTTTATTTCATTTTCATAGTCTTCACTACACAGTGATAACTCAGTACATTAAATTATTAATATTTTGAAAAATAAATAATTGTTTTGAAAAATAAATAATTTATCAGTAAGTTGAGTAACTCAAGTAACTGGTTCACAAACTTGGTGAGTACAATAAAGTGTTAAGATTTTTCTGTCATTGTCACAATATGATTGACTCAATAATTGCTTTAACGCATTTTACCCTGTGTCCACCAGACATACTCAGGACTTTTCTGTGTGGTTGTGAACCCCTACAAGAGGCTGCCAATCTACACAGAGAAAGTGGTAGAGCTGTACAAAGGAAAGAAACGCCATGAAGTGCCACCCCACGTCTACGCCATTGCAGATTCTGCCTACAGATCCATGTTGCAAGGTAAATTCTGTCAGTAATATGCTTGAGACTGAACGATATGACCTGTTTCATTGAATGAGTGCTATGTGATACTTACTAACTTAGCTCCCCTGGATAAAAACTAAAATAAATAATCTATGAGAACAAAATTAGAATCTTTGAGAAAAGTACCACTTCAGTGTGTTATGTCAGTGAGTATATCGGTCACTGTCACTGTGTCAGTACAAAAGTTTACTATTTCAATTTTTATTCTTTGTAGTTTGCTCCTTCAGCATCATAA
Organism: Rapana venosa; assembly: GCA_028751875.1. Taxonomy (NCBI): domain Eukaryota; kingdom Metazoa; phylum Mollusca; class Gastropoda; order Neogastropoda; family Muricidae; genus Rapana; species Rapana venosa. Next base: position 49,374,014 of record CM054135.1, read on the forward strand.
ATCTCTTGTGAGATTAGGTGTAACTGTAAGTTCACTAAAGTGAATGGATCTGTGCAGTAATGTACCTCTGTGTTATTGTATATAGTAATTTTTCTCTTAAAACCAGACTTAAATATAGAAAGTTATGGTTCTAATTTTTTAATAGAATTTTTAACTGGTTTTCTTTTAAACTAAAGAATCAATTTTTTTAGTTGTTTCTAGAGATATTGCTCCATTTAATTACTGTAGAAGTTTTAGGTATTCATTTATTATAGACTAAGAAAGGAAACACTAGGGTTTTCCCCACGCATAACCTGTGAGCTAGAGTAGTCCCATCAATGGCATCATATACAACATAAACTGATACAGCAGTACTGCAGTGTTTTGCACACAGTTGACACAGCTCTTCAGGATCCACTTCACTGCACTTCACAATCCTCCTTATTCTATGCCCCAGCACTTACACTACACTGCACTATTGACAAGAAAACATTAAATATTCAGCTAAGTCTGCCTCTATGAGTGAGCAGGATGCAACTTTTTCATTATTAAAATCTTTAACTTCTTAAGTACTTTAAAAAAGCAGAAAAACTTGCAATGTAAAAAAGAATTATTCAGTGTTCAAAGAACAAGTATTCCTATCAGTATCACTGGGGTTTTATAAACAATAAATTGATTTAAATGGCTTTTAAAAGTATTAAATAATAAGAGTTAGATTTAGAGCCTGTGCATTTTTCTTCTTTACTCTGAATTTTCATTACACATGATTGTTAGTAAAATTCTTGTGAGAATGTGGCTATCAAACTAATTAAGTAATTTTGACTGTGTTTGCAATGGCAGGCTTTCTTTCCAAAAGACATTTATTATTCATGCACATCTATCTTAACATCTGAAAATGTTAGATGTATGTTGGTAGTGGTATTAATTAAGTAGGCCTGTTTAAAAAGTTCTGTGAGTATCACTATATGCTGCCATGTCAGTGATCATGTCTTAAAGCACATTTTTTGTATTATAGAACTAGCAGCGTTTAATTATTTATATTTCGTTTATCATTATTGCAACAACAATAAAATTGGAGAAAATCAACAAGTAAACTGATTTGTTCAGACTTGACTGAACGCTCTGTTATTGGGAAAACCCCAAGAAGAGTAAGGTCAGAGTTCATCCTGATTCTAAAGAGTAAAATGAATCATAAATTGAGAAAATTCATGACCTCTGCCAGTCTTTTTAGAGTGGGGTGAGGGTGGGTGGATAGGGGGGCTGTAGAATGGTAGGACAGTGTAAAGTTACACACTTTAAAAGTTAACCTAGATTTTAATTTGTACTGGGTTGATGTTGGAATCCAAATTCAAACAAGTCATTTCATCAGTATAGAATTTTGCAGTCATCACAATAAAACTAAAAGTGGCTTCAACTTGTTTAAGTACATATCAGTAGTTGTAATATTTAAATCTTCTAACCACATAGCCAGAGGCACAAAGTTGCTGAACACCATTTAAAGAGGGAAAGGTTGCAGAGCAGAGGCAGTACTCCAATAGGGTGAATGTTGTCAGTCCTAAATTTAACTTGTTATATCTGAACTGGAGGGGTGGGGGGGGGGGGGAGATGGACAGGCATTGAAACTGTTTTCAGTAGTAGTACAAGTGTTTGGTGCAGTACAGAGTGTAGGCTGTAGCAATCATTTTTACCATGACCCAACTATTAATACTAATAATAGCCTCATTCAGTTAGCAGATGTTGGCCAGCTTTTGTTATGAGTGTGCATGCACTCACACAGAAATGCACGTTTGCACATGTATGCATGCAAGTACACACATACAGTACACACACTCACACACACACACGCACACACACACACACACACACACACACACACACACACACACACACACGCATGTACACGCTCACATGTGACATCCTCTCACACACACACACACACACACAAACAACACACACACACACACACACACACACTCCCTCGCAGAATGTAATATTTAGCCCTTTAGGCTTCTCTTGAATAATTTCTTAGTGTACAGACCTGTCTGAGCTGACAGTACAAAGTCTACAGTATACTGATTAGTATAGGCACAGCACTTGTTTAAAAATAGATTACAACACCTGCTGCTGTATCACTGTTTGGTATGAGATGAAATTATGGAATTTTTGGTTTGTTTTTGTTTTCAATAGCTTTTTCTTGTTTTGTTTTGGGGTTGTATAGTTTTGTTCTTTGGGGGTTTGTTATTGGGTTTTTTCTAACATTACATGTTACAGACAAATCTGCCTCTCATTTTGGCTGTGTATAGAACATTTTCATTTTCTACTTGTGTAATAATTTACTTTTATTTAGGAACAAAATTAATAACACAAGTTGGCATACTGAATGAATGACAGTTGCATGGATATGCATGATCATTGATTGATAGGAGGTGTGGTATTATAATGCAAAATACGCTTGCAGAAACAGTGAACTTCATCCTCAGGCCACTTTGTTGAAAGAAATGTAGTTGAGCCTAATTTAAAAAAGAGGGCTTTGTTTATAAGACTTGTTGAAAGAGAGAGCTGTTGAACCTGATGACTCACTAGGTGGCACATTACTAGGGGCAGTGTACACTGTAAGCTGTAGTGAAAGCCCTTCCCCTTCCCATTCAGTAGAATTCTGTCTGTCTAGTGTCTGTCTGTCACTCTCTGCCCCCCACCCCCATCTCCCCTCCCTCTCTCTCTCTCCCTCTCCCTCCCTCCTTCTCTCTCTCTCTCTCTCTTCTCTCTCTCTCTCTCTCTCTCTCTCTTCTCTCTCTCTCTCTCTCTCTCTTCTCTCTCTCTCTCTCTCTCTCTCTCTCTCTCTCTCTCTCTCTCTCTCTCTCTCTCTTTCTCTTTCTAGCTCTCTGTGGTTCCCTTCCTCCCTTCCCCCTCACTTCCTCTCTCAGTGTCTGAATAGGCCTAGTTTATCCTGATAGTGGTATTATGCACTCAGTGACTCTAGACACTTTAACTGGGAGCTTGATAAACATCTGAGATTAGATGATAATCATCATCAATTTCATGGTTTGTTGGGAATAAATATTATAGGAGAGAAGTGACTTCATAAATTACTCTGACATGCAAACAAAACTAAAAAACCGAATGATGGAGTATGCAGAGAGTGTGTGTGAGCGCTGTGTGTGTGTGTTTTAAGCAACCTCAAGAAAGATATTACTTATATAGTGTCATATCATGTCAAATGAAAGCGAAAACTTCACAGAAAATTTGGGTGTAATTTTGGCCAACACTTTCATACTGAAATGAGTAAAGAATTTGTAGCTGTGGATAATTAAGTTGAAATCTTCCTTGTCAGTGTCACATGTTTCACTGGTAAAAGAAAGTAGTTTGGTTACTTACTTTACCCTTCAGTAAATTATTTCAATTCTTCTATCAGGTTGTGTGTCTGTATAGTATTTTTTTTATTAGTATGCATTTATTTTTTTAATGTATTTTTTTTAAATGTTTTATTTTGAGATTAATGGAATAAGCACTTGGTGCTTTTAAAGTTTTTTGCATCCTGTGTGTGTGTGTGTGTGTGTGAGTGAGAGAGAGAGAATTATTTCATAAAGAAAGTTTGTGAGAGTTATAAAGAACTTTAATGTAAACTGCATGTTGTAAAAGGATGAATGATATTGGACTGAATTCTTTCTGTATAGATCTACTTGTGCAATGTGGAGAAAGCTAAAGTACTCACTGTTCCTTAACAGAAACTGAAGCCACCTTTCTGTGCATAGACTCATAGTACTCATACAGTCATAGTCTTACAATTTGCTTTTTTTTTTCTTCAATTTTTAATGAAAGTTGCGTTTTAAGTTTTAAAATAAGGTGGTTAGGTTTTTGTTGTTTGTGGTCACTTTCAAGGATTAAATGTTTATGAATCTTTTGCTTATAAAATGTGCTTAAAAGAAGAGTTTGTGGATTTTTAAAATCTGTATTTGTTTATTTGCATTTTGCCATTTTTGGGGGAAGGAGGTTGTTTTGTTGCTCCAATGTCCACCATGCCCTTGGTGAGACATTGTGTTTGAACTGTTTCAGTGTTAATCCATTAACTTGAAGTTGAGTAAGGTAGCTATAATATATTCCAACTTTTTTGTTGTTGTTATCATTTATGGTTTGTTTGTTTGTTTTTCTTTTGCAGATAGGGAAGACCAGTCAATTTTGTGCACGTGAGTATAAAATTTAATGCTTTTTATTTTTCAATTTTCAAACTATTAAATACCTTATTTGAAGACATTAAAGATGGAATAACCAACAACAAAAAGGGTATCTTCTTTTTACTCTGAACTGTTGTTCACATTAATCATTATGTAAAGGAGGTTGTTTTTTTTTGTTTGGTTTTGAAAGTAGTTTGTTTTGGGGTTGCCTTTCGGTTGGCATTTTTACAGGTCCCTCTCCCCCAGACCTTTCAGAATCTCTGTCTGAAATAGAATTAAAGATCCTATCCTGATGCGTGATATATGAATTATAGTGCCTTTAGATCCAAGATGTTGGGTTTTTTTTTCCAGCAGACAGATAAGGGGATGATTACTGCTAAATCTGTGTAAAGATATCTCCTACAGCAGTTTGGATTATCTGTTATCAATGCATGTGACACGCCTTGCACTTGCAGAGGAGAGTCTGGTGCTGGGAAAACTGAGAACACAAAGAAAGTCATCCAGTACTTGGCTTACGTCGCAGCGTCCACACGACAGGCCCGATCCTCTGTCTCCAACATACAGCATATCACGGTGGGTTAAACCATCCATCTTGTGCTGGGTTTGGGTTGTGAAGCTACAGTTATGGTGTATGAGGGACTTCTTGGGGTTTGGGAGATCTCTGTTGCTAAAATCTTAAGACAGTGATAAAACAATGCAAGATGTCGTCAGGGTGTGAGCCAGACCAGCTGTGTATGCAAAGCAGACTGAGACTGACTAAGTTCTAACTTGGCTGTAAGCCGTAAAGCAACTTCTCATCTTCGCTTTCCTAGGACTTGTCCATGGCTGCTGGACTTCTGCCATGAGCAACAAAGCAACTTTTCAAGTCTAGGACATGTTGGCTGTTGCTGGCTGGCCTGCATGTGAACTACAGTTAGAGGTTTAGTTCAAAATTAAGAGTCGGAAAATCAGTAATAATTGTATTCATGAATTGAATAGACTTGATTAAAGGAAGAGGTCGCAGGTTTTCCCTCTTATACCGTGACTTGAGCTTCTGACCGTTTTCATTCATGCATCGTTTCATTTTTCATGCTCATGCGTGTGTGGACTTTTGTGCTGCTGAGTAGATTGGTAGTTGTTCTGGTCATGATTGTTGGATGTCTTTGGATGCTGATATCTTTCTCTTTCGCTTGCAGAATGTATTGCATGTAATGTTGCCAGCCTGTTTTGTTGTGTTACAAACTGAATGGACTGTATTGATGAATCAGTTGGGTTGAAAGGCAGCCTACCGGTGGGACTGACAGAGATGGCAATGTACAGGAAAACAAAATAAGAATAACACAATTAACATAAAGAAATGAAAAATTGCATTCTCATTTCATTAATTTTGAGACAAGTTACTATATCAAGTCAACGCAACACTGTAGATGTAACATGGAACTATCGTAAGTTAACTGTAAAAGCTTTGAGTTTGAGAACATCGCAATTGAAAATCAGTTCTATGTTCAAAATAAGAATGTCGCATGAAAAATCTGTGGGTTGGATGGGTTTTGTTTTTTTTCTTTTCTGTTAACAGTTGCAAAATGTATCCATTGGGAGATGCCAGAACATTCACACACACACACACACTTATCCTGATGATTCATACAGCTATCCAGTTTGGAACGGGTGTGTCTGTGTGGCAGTCTATGTATGCCATGATGAAAACCATGTGTCCCCAGCTGCTAGGGGTTGGGGCCTATTGCGTCTCTGTCAGCCCCTTGTTTCTCAGCATGCTGGCTGGCTGAAGTGTCACTGCTCATCTCCTTCTCTAAGTTCCAGGGACAGAAAGCATGCTGTTCCTCTGCCATTCTCTTTCTGCATGGTGTTTAGATTACGTCTGTAGTGCTCTACACTGGACTTGTTAGTAGCAACAGTTCTTTCTTCGTACAGTTTTCATTCTTCGTAAGAGAAGAAATGAAAAGCAAAAAATGTTCCTTTGAGTAAAGAAAAAATCTTAGAAAAGTGTTTTATGAAAGAGGAAGTGTTTTTTGAGTGAAAAGAAAGGATATGAAAAAAGAAAACACAATCCTTCTAAAACAAATGCTTTCATTTTAAGACATTTTATTCTTCTTAAATGTATGTAACAAGTGTTTTCAGAATTGCTATTGACAGGTCCAGTGACAAAAACTAAAGCTTTGTGTGTATTTTCGTGATCTGTTACTGTATTGAAAATTATGCATGTTTGACAACCATTGTGCATAAAGCTGTATGGATTGGGAGCATGTGCTTGTATCGTTTTAATTTGATTCTCTTCTTATTTACAGCATACTGCTATGCAGCTTGGTCTTGTGGTCTTTGTCTCATTGGAAACTTGCAGAACTGGAATTGGAGAACTTGCAGATCAATCTATATAAATGAGAAATTTGCTGAGTTACAAAAATATTGTGGAATTTTACAGTAGTATTTGTTTGCAGTCACTTCATGAATGAGATTTATTGACACCTAAAGACAATATCAGATTTCATGATGTGTTGCAACAGTTGAGAATAAAATGAATAGACACGCGTGTAACACACACACACACACACACACACACTGTTGTTGACTCAAAAACTTTCTTATTCAGTAACCAAATAAAAACCAAAACACTTATGAAAGAAAACCGAAATTCCAAAGTAAAAGTTCTGCCAGTGATCTCATTCATAGACAAGTGTCCATATTAGTGCACATTAGAATTCTAAAAAGTAAAAAGGTAAAGGTGTCCCATAACCTATAAGGTCGTAGGGGAGCGAGGCGTCAGAGACCTCACTTCTCTAGGGCCAGCATATTGAGGGCGACGCCCATCTCCTCTCCCTCGCTGCTTTACCTTCCCTGACCCTAAAGAGGACAGGTACCCATTTACAGCTGGGTGAACTGAGGGAACTGTACTGAAGCCAAGGCGCCCAAACGGTCACCCAATTAGAATTCTAAAGCAACGGAAAAATAACAAGTTGATATGGTGAAGTGTAGTTTAACAACAAATGATAAAAGAGGTAGCTTGTTTTGAAACATTTTCCTCTTTTGTCAAAAAGTTTTGAGATCTTGACATTTTGATGAAAAGAAAATATTGAAATCAAAATTACATTCAATAAGTCTGATTATTAAAACCAAATTGCAGTCTGTCCAATGGCTTTAGATTTTATTGTCATCCTGCACCATAACCGACATGATTAAACGCATGCTTTTCTCACAGTAATGATTTGTCCATTTCAAGTCAGTTGCTCAGGTGATTTTGCCTTACCCATGAAAAAATTGCAAGGTATTTTTCAAAGGAGATAATTAACAGCATCCAAATACTGTAGTGTTTAATTATGCAAATAATGCTGATTTGCTTAACAATTGAGGGTAGAATTTCAAACTGGCTTGTTTCTTGATTTGTTGTGAATCTTTGCTAAATGGAATTGTAAAGACTGGGATAATGACATTCCTGTTAGAATTACTGGTCCATTGTGTATCAGCTACTGACTGTTATATAATGAAAGAAGCACTCATTTCTCTGAAATTGGTTCTTTTGGAACCGACACAATTGGAAATCGTGTGTTGAATATGAAACTAAATGTTTTCAGGACGTATCCCATGGTATCAAATTTGAAAAGGTATTTTGTATTCGGTGTGATAATATGAAAGTTTCAACATCAGATGTGTTTCCCCTTTGTCGTGATTATCTTCCCCCCCCCCCCACCCCTCCACCCCTGCAGCTCTTGCCCTTCACAATTAGAATAACCTCAGCTTGGTTTGCAGTTTTCTGGGTTTGCTTTATAGTTTGCCTTTAAAAAAACACACCAAAAAACCATCTGGCTTGTTCATGGCATTTTGATACAGCCAGTAGGAAGAGAAATGAAGAGTAAAGCGAATGTGTGACAAATCACAACAAAAAGCACAATAATCACAATAGAAACTAATAGACCTAGATTTTTATAGCAATGTTGAAAGTCCTGTTTGTTAAATCGACGTCTGCTACTAAAAGATATAAAACATACATTGTGATAGCAGGGAAAGGGTCAAATTTGCATGTTAAGATTTTTTTTTTTTTTTTTAAATCATCACCCATCTTATCTAACATTTGATTTTCATCAAAAGTATGTTTTAACTGTTCATGATGAAAATAATAATTTGTATTCTAACATTGTATAAGAATTGTATTATGGTCTTTACAGCCTTGTTACTATAGTACTCGTGTAAACTGTATCGAGTAATGCCACTCTGATTATTAAATCTTTACAGTGGTAGTTTAATTTCCTTAAGCCATTTTGTGATCCTAATATCATCAAAATTTGAAAATTATGGGGAAAAAGTCTACTGTATTTGGTAAAGTCATGCCTGAATGAGTGTCAGTGTAGGAATAAAAGCTTCTTTTTTTTAAGTTTGGTTGTGAAAGAATGGCGAAATGAGAGGTTTTACAACTATTGGTGCAGTATTGACTGTGAAATAAGGCATCATAATGGAAAGGTAGATGATCGCTGATGCTTGAGCGCTCTGGGTGGTTTTGGAGCCTGTTCCTGATTGGCACTTGCAAATGTCACATCGCTCTCCTCCCCTGCGACAGCTATTGTTATGTCATGTGCATGAGGAATTTGGTAGAGTATCATGCCGTGCATCACTTCTGGCATTTGGCTCATGTGTCCTGTTTTTGTCACCATCCTACCATCTCCCTCACTCCCCTCATCACCCACCAGTCTACCATCCCCTCTTTTTTTTTCCTTTTTGAAATTTTTTTTTTTTTTAAGAATAAATTTGCCATGAAGATTATGAACCAATGTGCTAACTATTTCTATGTCATCTGTAAGGATTGGTAGATTTTTTAGGGGAAATTTAAGGTGCATGTCCATATTTTGTTTCTTCTAACACTTGACTACTGCATAAGGCATGTTCTGTGACTGCTTTAATTTTGTGAAATTGATAGGTTGAAAAGTACACACCTCTGGTATAATTTCATAACATATTGTACGTGATTAATGTGTATTTAAAATTTCATTATTTGTCACTATTATGTAATTTATCACCGTGACAATTTCTTCACATAGAACATCTTAAAATAGATAAATATACATAGTGCTTATCTGTAGAACTTAAGAGGGGAAAAAACTAAGGTCTATACATATGTAAAGGTTGTAATATTGTCTGTATTATAGGATTAGAAATTTCATTGGCTGCATTTTAAAGGTAAAGAATTCTACATTTAGACCTTCATATTTTGAAGGAAACATGGCATTGAAAGATTTGTTTAAGAGGTACACACGGGAAGGAGATCTGTAGTAGTTTGTTGTTTGTCTTTTCTAAGATATTTACATAATTCAGCTGGGTTTAATATTGATTACTCTGTATGTGTGTGTATGTGTGTGCGTGTGTGTGCGCGCGTGCGCATGTATAGTATTAGTAGTCTGCTTGCGTAGTTCAAATTTAGAATATGGAAAAGATCTTTTTATGAGTTCAGTGCTAGCACATGTATCTGTATGACTGTTTACTTAGTGAGATTATTCCAAGGGTTGAGTTTTTGTGTTAGCACGTGTAGCATGTGTGCTGTGGTGAACTTTTTCTCTTTAGCATGATACTCATGATGTGATTCTCTCTTGTGTCCGGACTGTGTAGAGCAAGGAACTCAACCTTGTAAGTACTCTTCTTCGTCCAGAACTATTTACTTGCTATTGTTAGATTCTATTCATATTGATGTCTTAGATTTTTTGTGCTTGATTTTGAAAGCCTTGCTGCTTTCATGCTGGGGGGTGTCCATAAAAAGACAGTCTTTTTATATGGGAGTGCACGTAGCAGAAAACTAGTCACAATTTCTGAGCCTTTATCGGATATATTTCTCTCACATCCTGTCATGTGAAAGCAGCAAGACTTGATGAAGACTGCATGTTATTCAGCATGTTCCAGCTATTATCCATTTGCTAACTTCAACAGGTTGATGCTTGTATGAGTCGTTTTGTTTACTTGCATGCTGTAACCCATGAGGGTATTTGATCTAAGTGTTTTGTGAATTTTCTTGCAGATGATTTTGCAGCAGCCATGTTGCTTGATTAGTTAGCTGTGATTTTTTTAATATTTATTTATTATGTTGATGCCTGTCCCATCCAAAGTCTGGCTGGTTTAATTAGTGTCACCTTGTCTTACTTTTCCTCTCGACAGAAGTGTAAGACGTGGTGCTTGCTTTTCTTATTTGTTTGAATTTTTGTTGTTAAATTCTGCATGTTGAAAACAAAAGGAAAGCTGTTGTATCCTCTGTAGTTTTCAACGGTCTTTTCATTTTAGTATGAATTTTTAGCATTGTTAGATTTGCTGTGGGGGGGGGGGGGGGGGGCTTGGTTTCAAGTTGTTGTTTTCTTGTTATGTCCCTGTACTTTTTTGAATTAACCCATTTTTATTTTTATTATTGTTCCTTGTGCTTCTCATGCCTGCATTATTATTTCTAGTTGAATTGATGCATTTTTGCAGCTTTAGATCTATGTGCTTCAGCCGTTGTGGCGACCGCAGAAGAAAAGTGTTGTTATGTGGAATGTTTATTTGAGGTGTGCAATATTGATGAGATGTATGTTAACCCTTCTGGCATACAGCAGGACACCCCATCTTTCACCTGGGTATGAATCGAAGCTTCTGACATTTTCAAAAGCAAAAAGAATATATTCTTGGGTGTTCTTACATCACACCATGCATTCCCATTCTTTCTTAACACTAATCAGTTGTAAGATGCAACGCGGCTCATTCAGAAATACTTTTAACACATGACTTCTGATAATTTTTCAAAATATTCTTTTTCTAAGGTATCATTCATGTCCATTCTCTGCATTCTGACTGATGATTCTTATCAAAAAGCATGTACATTCACGAAGTAAGTCTTTTCAGAAATCATCTCTTTTTCTACCTTTTCATTCAGCCATATACCATTCTCCTGTCAATACTTCACTATGAGGTTGCTTGTACATACTTCATTTTTAGGATACTGTGGACAGATCATCATAAACCTGAAGCCACAGCCTCTTTCAGTTTCACAAACATCCAAGTAATCTCGCATGTCAGGCCTGTCTGTTCATGTTCTTTCAACCTCATGTCTTCGCAAATTCAATCATCTCCAGCCATGAATCTTATCAAATCAGTCCTGAAATCTTTTGTCCAGAAATTGTGAAGTTTTGTGGACAGTCTGCATGGAAATGTAATATACATCTGTACACTTTTTCATGTAAGAACACCCCAGAGACAAACATGGTTCGGATGTGGTTGGGTTGTTTTTTTTAAAGTAAGTTTACTTTAGTCATCTTTTTGCTTTGAGAATGTCTTGCATGAAAGGGTACAAAATAGGTAAAGACGAAAGTCCTTGTATGGAAAAAAAAAGTTTGCGGTATATTTCAAATCTTTTTTTTTTTCTTTCTTTGTGGCCAGTCAACCCCAGATCATAAAAAGAGTATGCTCCCTTTACTCTCAATTGCCCATCCTTTTTTCCCACGAAATGTGACCTGTTTAAGATGCTGACTTGAAGATTTTATTTGGAAAATCTTACCTTGTCTGTTTCTTCCCATTCAGTGCAAATCTTGTACCTGTCCATTGTTCAGAGCTCCTTTTTTGTGTGTGTGTGAAATCTGAGGTCTTTAAAAGCGTACAGATCTGTTCAAACAGTAAATCGATGCCCCTGCTGCAGTTGAAGAAATAGTAAATCATTTTTAATTGGGGTTGACTTGTCAGATGCAAAATGTGAATGCAGTATTTTTTTCACCCATTCTTTTATGTATGTACAGCTGTTTTACTTACCCTTTATTTTCCTTTGTGCTTGTAACATGACTGAAATGTCAATGCATGGTTCTGTTTTATTTTAAGATTTGTTTTAAGAATGCATAGTTGCAAGTGTTTCTTGGGAGCATTAAGTTTGTTGAGAAATCATGCATGCTTATTTTAGTATTGAACATTTAAGGAAAGGAATATGGTCCCTTTTTTGTGTGCAGTTTATCAGCATGTTATTTGACAAAGCACATAATTATCGGTGAAAGTTGAAAATGGATCCATGGCTGTATGATTTGAAATGCCTTTTGCACATGTCCATCCCCTTCACTGTTGTCCTACACGCACATTTCCCGTTCCTGCCCCTGTTTTTTCCAAGTGCATGCATTTAAACCCACACACATGCATATGTATGATTGCTCATATTTGCACATGCACCCACACACATGCACATACACATACACACACACACACATGATCACACAGGCATGCAGACACACACACACACGTTCACAAGCACGCACACACACAACACATACACACACACATATACACACACATACACACACACGCTTGCACACAAAAGTCTGCACTCACAAACATACACACCCTTTTCACCCTTTTTTCCCAATTGAAATTTGTGCTATCCTACTTTGTATCCTCCCAAAAGCCCCCAGCTGTAAAATGCTATAGTCACTGTTATTACCAGTTGTTCCACGACATGTTTTTACATTTAGAAAAAAAACAAACAGTATATGCACATGCATGCACACAAGCAAACCTGCATGCACACTTGCACACAAGCAAACACACATCCAAACCCACACTTATAGTTATAGATAAACCCTCTACCCCACACATACCCCTGTAAACAACACACCACACCACACCACACACACACACACACACACACACACACACACACACACACACACAACTTAATAAACTACGAAAACAAAACTCATAAGAAGACATATTGTAAATTTCGCACAAGCTGTCACAATTTAATGATAGAGAAAGGGAGACACCAAAATATATCCAAAGAGGACAGAAAATGTTGACACTGTAACAAAATAGATGAATTTCATTTACTTGAGTGTATTTTATAGGATGAACTCAGAAATAATTTGTTATTAAAAATCAAAACGAAAGACAAAGAACGCAAAAACTGTGTACATAAATTAAGTGACATAATCACAGTTGATATATATCAAGCAGATATCAGATATGTGTATGAGTGTTTTGAAAAAAGAGAAAAAGAGAAGTAGAATGCAACATGTTTTTAGTGTACATCACTTTTAGCCAAAATAGATAATAATTATAATTGATGTTTTTTGTTGTGTCAAATAAGTCTACATGACTTAAATGGCAGTAAAATATTCTGAATCTGAATCTCTCACACACACACACACACACACACACACACACACACACACACACACACACACACACACACACACACACACACATATGAAGCCTGCCACAACCAGATTACTTACTCCTTATGTTGTAGAACTTTACCTTTTGGAAGACGTGTATGTTAGAACTGTTAATTCTGACAAATAAATTATTTTCTTTGAAAAATTGGATCGACAATGTTAACCATTAAAACTTAAAGATGATAAAAATAAATTATTAGAAACTAGCTTTTAAAAAAAAAAATTAATAGAGTAGTAACAAGAGCATTCATTTAACTCCTGGTCAGAACAACAGTTTTATAAGCTGTTTTATGCAAATGTCCTGTTACATAGTGTATATAATCATTGATTCAGAGGAAAGACACATTGTATAGTTTACAAAGTCATAATATGTTGTTGTAACAGAATATACCATAGCGTGTTTTGTAATAGTCATCAGAAAGGACTGGTTTCAAAAAGAATGATACCAGGACGTGTTTGGTCCTGGTTATAGGGAAGAAAATGTTTTAACGATTTCATGTGCAAAAAGAAAATGCTAAGCTCTCAGACTGAATAACTATGTAAGATTTGCGAAGAAAATGTAAGGTTGTTGATATTCAATATTGTATGCTGGATACATCTTGAAAGAAAGATAAATGAATGTGCATGACATAGGTAGGTAGATACAGTTTCCATTTCTCTGTAATCTACACCACACACACACACACAAATATTCTCTCTCTCCTCTCCTCTCTCACTCTCTCTCCTCCTCTCCCTCTCTCTCTCTCTCTCTCTCACTCTCTCACTCTCCCCCTCTCTCCCCTCCCCCTCCCTCCCTCCCCATCCCTCCCTTTCTCTCTGTCTGTCTGTCAGTCTCTCCCTTTCTCCATTCCCCCTCTTTCTCTCTCTCTTGTTCTCCTCTCTTCCTCTCTTCTTTCCTTTCTCTGTCCTGTCTGTCTCTCTGTTTCTCTCTCTCACTCTCTCTCCTCTCATCTCTTTTCTCTCTCCTCTCTCTCCTCTCTCTCTCCCCTCTCTCTCTCTCTCTCTTCTCATTCATATTGATCAGAATCTTCACTAGAGAGAACTAATTCAAGTATGTTGCAATAGCTTATGAGGCATTTACTCAATCATTTCCTTGGTGCATGAACTTAGTGCAGTGTTTGTATGGAGAAGAATTAGCAAGTAGGCTAGAATGCTTTCTTTTTGTTAATAAGAAAAGTTACTGATTAGTTAAATGAGCTGGTTGAGGTTGACGGCAAAATAAGAGCAACAATAACACGTGGCTGCCTCTATAACAGGGAGAGCTGGAGAACCAGTTGCTGCAGGCTAACCCTATCCTGGAAGCTTTCGGCAATGCCAAGACCATCAAAAATGACAACTCTTCCAGATTTGTGAGTGCTCTTCCCATATCATTCGTAATGTTAAAACAGTGTTTGAAAAACGTTGAAAAGAGCCATCTGTGTGTGTGTGTGTGTGTGTGTGAGAGAGAGAGAGAGAGAGAGAGAGGCATGTATTAGCATACTATGTCTGCATAAGTATGAGGATCTGTGGATATGTGATTTTTTTTGTGTAAGCTATTGATATAATTTGTGAGTGAGGATATAAATGAATTTTGTTTTTAAATCCATCTACATGTAATGGTGTTCTGTGTGTGTTGTTTTATGAAACATTTTACCAGTATTGAACGGCCACATGAAAGTTTAGTTTAAATATTTAGTAATGTTCAGTTGAAAGTATGTCTGAAAGTGTGTGTGTGTGTAATGCTTATGCATGTATTCAAAATCTTTAAAAATTCTTAATCATTTAAAGTCAGCGTTATTCTTATGTAATGTATTACATTTTCATGGATTTGTGTGATGTGGTATTTAGCTTGGAATGCACACCGATTTGTGTATCTTGTTTTCAGGGCAAGTTCATTCGCATCAACTTTGATTCTTCAGGCTACATTTCTGGGGCCAACATTGAAACATGTATCCTTTTTTACCCACGGGGATAAAGATCACCATATTGAATTGCCCAGAGATGTAATTAGAGCATTAAAGTCAAGCAGATTTAATGGGTATCTCACTTTATGTGTTAGGGGAGGGAGGGGGGGGCACCAAACTTTTATTTCTTTTGAAGAAGTTCTAAAGTGTGTGCGAGATGTTACACTTGCATGCATTTGCAAGTGACTTCAGTTTTACAGTGTGGTATGAAAAACCTGCAGGGGAAGTAGAGTCAGAGCTAATGTCTGTAACTCAAAGGGAAAAATCTGCTGAAGCAGACACTTGAATCCATGCCCTCGGTTACTGTGTGATCCGTAAACATTGATGCTCTAACCACTAGGCTACTTTACCCTCCTGTGTGGACGTTTTTCTCTGGGTGTATGAGACACACCTGTGTGTATGAAGGGAAGTTACTGTGTACTTGACCACTGATCAGACCTGCTGGAAAAGTCACGAGCCGTCCGCCAAACTGATGGGGAGAGAGCCTTCCACGTCTTCTATCAGCTGCTGTCTGGAGCTTCCGCTGAGCAGCGCAGTGAGTAGTGGCTGAGCTGTGTGGTTTTGTTTAGGCTGTGTGTTTCATACTGTGCTGGGGAGGGTTAATGTTTCTACCTCAGTGTCTCTCTTTCTTTTTCTCTGTCTGCCTCTCTGTTTCAGCAATAGTAAGAATTAGGTATGTGTAAAATGATTCTGAAATAAATTTAATGCATGAATTAAAATGTGTACGAACTGTTCTCAGAAGTTTGTTTTTTTTACTGATCTTAAAACTCATTGTATTTGAGCCTACCTTCATGTTCTGCATTTGTTTTTTAAATCAACACATTTGACCAGCTTGGTATGCAAAAATAACGAATAGATCCTGAAGCATCAATATGATAGACACATCAGATAATTCTGAAACTAACATTGTTTTATGTTTGTCTTTTGTCTGACAAATCTTTTCATAAAAAAGCAGAGTATCTGTGTTTTAAGATATTCAGCACGTGTATGTTTAGACCATCGTCTATGACATAAATAAGCTTAGTGATGAATCACCATTATATTTCATAAATTAGAGCATGCTGATGAACGTGAATGCTGGCTGTGTGCAGAGGACTTCTTGCTGGAGGACTATGGAAAGTACAAGTACCTGAGCAGCGGACACGTACCTGTGAATGGAGTGGATGACACCCAGGAGTTCCGCAGTCTGGTGGAGTCCATGACAATCATGGGCTTCAACCCTGATGATCAGGCTGGTCAGTGCATTACTGTTGTTTTTGTGTGTGTGTTGTGTTACCATGACCTTGCTGTATGTCCTACCAGTAAATATCAATTCGTCAATAAAAGTTACTGCTTTTTTGAGCTTGTTTTGTGTTGGTGTCTTCAAATAACCAATTGGTTAAAAACTAAAACCAATATGTACCAACTTTGGCATCAAAGAACTACAAGTATCCATTACCAAGCTAAGGGGGTTTTGTTCTGGCAGACCTCATCCATGTCACAGGTTCTTCTAGTGCTCCTAAGTAAGAGTGAGTTAATATTTTATTCCATGGTGTTTTTGTGCTGCATTGTGCAGATTGTTTCAGGTGTTCAGAGTGAGAGTTCATACTTTTTGTTTTTATTTTTGCAGCACTGATGCGGATCGTTTCAGCAGAGCTGCAGATGGGCAACATGCAGTTCAAACAGGAGCGCAACTCTGACCAGGCCACTCTGCCTGACAACACAGGTAACTAGCTGTGCCTTTAGTGCATATATAAACATATAAGTCTATTACATTTTTCTTTGCTTCATCCTTTATTTCAGTGAGTTAAATCATTGGCCATGGACAGTTGCTTCTTTTATCAAAAATTTTACAACAGATTACACTTTTCATTTTAGATCTTATTAACCCTCTTGTCCCCGATCCGGCCGCAGCCGACAGTAACGGAGGCTGCCGCTAGATTCCAATACGACCGTAGCCGACAGTTGGTGCTGCCCACGTGGGCAGTACTTTTCCATCACACACAGACCTCGTGGTTTTCACACTATGTGTCTGAAAATTGGTGGGGCGATGCAGGGAGGGTGTCAGAGGATGCCAGTGATAAATTTAGACCACTAACATGCGTGTAGTGGGGAGGGAAGGAAGAAATAACAGCCAGCGACCGGAACGCTTTTCAGTGGTGCAGCATGGCGGAAAAAAAAAGGCGTTTTCTTTAGTAGCAGAAGATTCATCTGATTAGCTAGACGATAAATTGAATGTTATTGTCTTGGAAGTAGAAACATTTGAACGAGAATTGTTAAGTGAGTCCGATATTAAACGATTACGAGGAAGAGGAGGAAGGAAATGCTGCAGTTAGGGAGAAGAGTGAGCCAGAAAATAACGTGCTACAGGGCACATTCCTGACCTGTGCTACACACACCGACTGTGGAGAAATTTGACCTCCCGGCCAGTCGCGGCATAGACGCCTGAAAGCGTGATGCCTTTTGACTGTTTTCTCATTATTACCACACTTTTGCTTTGAAACTGCAATGGCAGAAACGAACAGATATGCTGATAATGAAAATAGCAAGAAGGAAAATAACATAGGTCTCCGGTCTGCCAAGGTTCGACAGGTGAGAGCAATGGGTAACACCCCCCCCCCCCCCCCCCCCCCCCAACACACACACACATCCATAATTTGTGCTTTTTGTGATGTGATGTGACCCTGTGCCACCACTACAACTACTTTAGAGACTACCAACATTAAAATGTTGTAGGATTACAGAAGTTCTGTGTTGTTTCAAATTTGTCACACCTGTGCTGTGACAATGGTGACAGTGTGACAGTCATGTACAATAATACACTTCTGTACACTTAACAAACGTGGTAGCACACGCAGATATGAACTGCAGTATAAAGGTCACATGCTGATTGAATATGACTTGTTTTCATAAGAAAAAATAGTTAAACAAAACTTCTGTCTCCTCGAGACATACCATAAAACAACAGGTGCTATGGGGACATTGTGTGACACATCCTTGAAGTACTATTGCACATAACTATTGGTAAACACATCAGCTGGGTATCACTTCCTTATTCGACACTAATATGCTTGAACTATTGTCAAATCCATGCAGGACTTGCTGTTTTATCATATATACCAAATTTTTACCTGTGATTGGTGACAAATAAGGTGACAGTGACAAGACATCTGGTGACCAGACACATAAACTTGCGCCTAAATGCAAGTACAAAGACATGCCTAGCTTGTAACAAAATTTCAGCTTGATAACTTGTCATGCACACACACAATTGCCTTAGGAGTAAAGTAAGTCAGGTGGAGGTAGAAAACCTGCAAAGAATTCAAAATCTACAGGCAGTTTAGCTCTGTAGAATCCAACAACAAGAGGGTTAAATGATGAAGAAACCTTATGATAAGGAACACTTTGCAATGGCCATTCAAAGAAGTAGGTGGATTATTTGATTGCTTAGATCTGATACAAGAAAATGTTGTGATTCTAAATTTTTGGGGGGTTTCAGTTTATGAGAGTGGTGTGTTATGTTTGTCTTTTACTCTGATTTTTGTTGTTATTTAAAGCAAGGAAGAACTCTGATTTTTGTTGTTAGTTAAAGCAAGGAAGAAAGAATAGGAAGATGGTTTGAGGCAACTGTGTTGTGTTTCAGTTGCCCAGAAGGTGTGTCACTTGCTTGGAGTGCCAGTGACGGCACTGACCCAGGCCTTCCTGAAGCCCAGGATCAAAGTGGGCCGCGACTTTGTCACCAAAGCACAGACCAAGGCACAGGTACACCCTCGCTTTTCTTCTGTTCTAGTTGATTGTCAGTGTGAGTTTTTGTTCTATTTATGTGAGTATCAGAAAGCTGGTGGAAGATGAAAGATGACAATAGATTTCACAGTTTGAAATATTATCACTTATTATTATTATTAATTTTATTATTATTATTATTAGATGTCTCCTAATAGTCGATTTGTTAGTTCTCTTGGATTAAAATGAGATGACTATGTTGAAAAGGGAGGGGGAAGAGACCTCTGTTGAAAGGTTTGTCCTTTTTTTCCTTTTGTTTATGTTACACAGGTATTGAATATAAGGAAGTACGTTAAGATACCTAGAAAGGAATACAAATCATTTGATCATTTTAGAGTCAATCTGCATGGCATTTATTGTGGAACTAAATCATGCTAAATTCTGTCAGCAATGTAAATGTAGAAATTTAAATTTGCAACCAAAGCCTCATTTTGTATTATTTTGATAATATCAGAGAGGAGAGACATTTCTGTATGCTGTAAACATAATTGCTTGGAACCCAAGGTAATAATGGAACAAAAAGAGGTAGACAGAAAAAGGTTGAATATTCTTTGTATTGTGGTTCACAGTGATGCCAGCAGGTGAGTGTCGTGTTTTAATGACAAAAGACAATGCAAAGAAGTGTTTTTAAAAACTTAATTTCTACTGGGTTTTGTTTTTTAACTTGACCATTGCCATAGATTATGCACACCACGCTGTAAAATAAACACTTCTGTACTCGTCACTGATCCACTGTTGCCCAGGTGGAGTTTGCAGTGGAGGCCATCTCCAAGGCACTGTACGAACGCATGTTCAAGTGGATCGTGCAGCGCATCAACAAGTCGCTGGATCGCACCAAGCGCCAGGGGGCCAGCTTCATCGGCATTCTGGATATCGCTGGCTTTGAGATTTTCAAGGTGAGAAAATGGTTGTGCATAGTGTATGGTTGAGTTGACATGCTATGCTGTAGACAGTATGTATACCATGATCTATTCTGTTCTCCTGGATTCTCTTTATTTGATCTCTCTCTCTCTCTTCTCTCTCTCTCACTGCCTCTTTTTTTTTTGTCTTTGTTCTAATATAAAATTATAATATGTATAGAGAAGTACATTGCTTGTTGCAAAATGTTCTCTTTTTTTCCCGTGAGTTTTATTGAGTTCTGGTTTTCGTTGTCTCTTAGTAATTTGTTTTGTTGAAATAAGTGCCTGATCACATATCATTTGCTTAGCTCAACTTTTCTGCTGTATCAGTTGAAATACGTTTTGATCTTTTTTTCTGCCTGTCATCTTTTTTAATATATTTTGAAAGGAAAAGTGAAAATGTTGACGTCTGATATAAATTTCTCTCCTAATCTGTTCTGTATTTAGTGTATCTTAGCATGCACTGAAGAGTAAAGTTCAATATTTTCATGTTGGGATAGGGATATTTGCTGTTTATAGTCTTGTAAAATTACATTCAGCTTTGCTTAAGTTTTTCCCCCACTGAAAAAAGTTTTCTATCAGAATACAGATTTGTTATTGTATATCGTGACTGGTGACTATTATATTATAGGTACTGCAAAAAATCTTGAGAGAAAAAAGTCTACCCCAGTATATGAGGCTTTCCATTTTACCCATGTATGGGGTGTTGAGGCGTTGCTGGCTTTGCACAAATGCTCAAAGGATCAAGAATGTGGATTGTGTCCTAAACGACAATCTTTCATTTAGTCCAAAACTGCCTATGTTTGAGAATCTAGATAGCAGATGCATGATTTGAAGAAATAACAAAGTAAGATAAAATGATGCTGTGGCAAGGATCTGGTCAGGTATTGTCAGTATCCTTTGAGAACATTTAAGAAATTTGTCTGAAGATGTTATGATTATTAAAAGTCTGTGGAAACAGTACAGTGGACCTTTCCTTTTTTCCTACTGAGTGTGATGAAATAAGGACTGAAGGATACTTTTAGGTATTGAGGCAAGACATGTACATGAATTTGATGATGGTGGCTGTGAGTGTCTTTATAATTAGTAAGAAGAGCAAGAACATCGAATGAGATGTCTCAGTGCGTGTTGTGAGTGATCTCAAATCATATGTTTTCATTTGAAGTCTTGTTTTTCGAACTGAAAAGATAGTACTTGCATAATTTTGTAACGGACATTTAAATCAGATGCAGATTTTCAAGAGTTGCAGAATTTTTCCATCCAGATTGAACCAAAAAGTTAAAAACATAAATCTCTTCATTTTGGGTACCTATATAAAGGCAGTTGGAGGCAGTAGTCTGCAACTATCTTTTCAGTTTCGTCAGTTGCCAAGAAACATTAGTTTTCTTTTGTGCTTGTTCTTTAAACTCTTGATTCCGATATTGATTATCTTTTGATTCTTATTTCATAATTTTCACTTTCTCTACGTAACATGCAGTCTTGTAATCTCAGCGCTGGTGCATTTCTCTCTTGTGTGATACTGGCCCTAAGCTGTGGTCTGATTTTGGCCTTCCTTTCCTTTCCTTTCTGACAGAAATCCTGTCAAAAGGTAAAACAGTAGCGGAGGTATTTTTGTCAGTAATGTGTCCTAACGTTGATGTTGTGTTTGATGATCATCTGCATCATTGCTGGCATGGACCGATTACTGAAGCTGTTTTTTGGTATACCGAACTATATGCCTGGTATTGCATCTATCACACTTTGATGAGTGTGGTGACAGCGTGTGATTTGTTGGTGGACTCTACTGTTTGTGTGTGTGTGTTTGTGAATGTTTTTTGACATAACTGTGGTGTCATTTTTCTTATTTTAGATGGTTATTCACATACTGTAGATGATGGTTTGTCACATTTTGTATTGTGTTTTGTTTGTGACTGCAGATTGTTATTTCTTTAACTGTGGTGTGTTATATGTTTGTGATCGTGAATGGTTATTCACATACTGTGGTCTGTTTGTAATTTAGAGTGTTTGTTCACACACTGTGGTAATTTTCAAAGGCCAAAATACACGTAGAATGCTGTTTCACCTTCTGGATGTTTTTTTGACATATTCATATACATTTATGGATTTTTCATATTTGCAAGTCGCCAGTGTTGTTTAAGTGTGTGTGTGTGGGCTAGTGATGCGGACACAGGATTTTGCTTTTCATGGAACCACTGTGCGAAGGGATATTGCACTTTTATATTTTGAACTCTTTACTAGCATGGTATACTTTTTTTTCTTCATTCTACATTCATTTTTTTTCTTTGTTTTTTTAATTTTTATTTTGGTACCTGTTGTTTTATGGTAAATTTGAGTGTGTGGGAGCATGACAAAAATTAATTAAATCTAGGTGGGTACTGGTCATTTACATAATCTAGAATGAAGCTTTCCCAATACAGACAAAATCATTGTTCTAATACTTCAGTTTGTTATTTGGTATAACTTCTCTCTCAAATATTGCAATTTACATGTGTATTCTTCTAAAAATTCAGAGTCAAAAATCTAAAAACTGTTTTGTTATTTTCTGTTTTGCTACTTGTCTTAACATCTCGACATTTCTTTTACATTATGGGGAAGAAAGTCACTATCATAGCCTTTAACTTCAGCTCCAGATTCTTTTAACATTGCAGCGATTGGAGATTGATCCAAATTTGTGCACCAGTTTAAATGCTTCATGTGAATCTCAGACTTATGGCAACATGTGGAAATCATCTTGTCCTTAAATCTCACACTTTCAGTTTGAAATTACCAACTGAAGACAAGAAGGCCAAAAGTAAAGAAATGGAAACATACAGTCTGAACTGTCTGTGGGTAGAAAATCAAGTCCTTACAAGTATACAGAGGAAGAAAATCATATTCTGGCTGAAAAATATGTCAGACATGCTTGCAGTCAGAATCAGTGTTTGACATGATTGTGATTAGATGTCAGAATAAGTTACTTTCATTCACATTGCTTTAGCTTGTCAATCAGTAGTCGTGGGTATGGGTTGACTCATTTATCCTGAGGGTTTATCAGTGCAGATGGGAGAGGGAAGTTATTGGAGTTGACTAGTCTGCAGTGTTCATTGAAAAAAGACTTGACCTCAGACTAACTGTGGTGTGTTGCGTTTGGTCAGAAAAGGGGAGTTAAACAGTGCAGTGCAGCGTGGTGAGAAAACACATAGACCTTTTATTGCAAAGCATGAGAAATCGTTTTTGACTTCTTTGAGTGGCGTTAATAGTTGGCCAGTGTTATGTGTTTGTCTCTGCGTGTTTGTTTTTTTCATGTTTGTTTATGACTTCCATTTCACCACTGTTAGCAGCGGAGACTGTTTTGTGTGGTGTTTTATGAAGGTTTGTTATTGTTGGCGGAGTTGTTGTTGGGTTTATGATTGACTTGTTCAGTTGTGTCGTGATTTTCATGCGTGATGCCTGCGTTTCATTGTTCTAATGCTGTGTTTTGGCATGTTGACCTTCATGGCAGTTTTTCATCCACTGGCTTGTCGGTACATGACTGGCATTTTTTTTTTTTTTAAAGGATAATAGAAATGATAATAATGTACACACTTACATACATGTGCACGCACGTGCACACACACACATACACACACACCCACAATTACACAATCACAATTACACAATCACACAGTCTCTCATACACACACACAGTGTCTACACTGAAAACTCTTTTTACCCCCCCCCCCCCCCCCACCTTTTTTTTTTATATCTCATTTAAAAAGAGTGTGCAGCCTCTGCCTAGACAGTGTGTGGAGAAGTAAGCTTGTAGTACAGTTGTCGTGTTTAACAGGTACAAGCTTGTGCTGTTACTGATCTGTAATATTGTAATCTTGAAAACTATTCAACAGAGAAATCCACGAGCCAGCAAAAAATAAAAGTTATGTGATGAGAATAACATTCCCAATAATATCCAAAAGCATTAACACGTAATTCTGCTTCATGTGTATAGGTGGGTGTGTGATGTGTGTGTATATATATGAAGTTGTCTGTGTATATTTAGCTATGCATCAGTGTGTGTGTGTGTGTGTGTGTGCCATAGTGGATGATCAGATTTGTGTGTTCGTATATAACATTATTTGGTCAATGTAGAAAATTTATCATCCCTTCCAGTTTCAAGGGTGATGTTAGTCACCTTTTTGCTGGTAACTGATGTTGGAAATGAGCCAGATATTATTCCATATTTTCAAGTACAAAGAAAGGCCACATATTAAAACATATTTGTCACTGTAGGGTATTATGTAGGGCTCCTCTCTCTCTCTCTCTCTCCTCTCTCTCTCTCTCTCTCTCTCTCTCTCTCTCTCTCTCTTCTCTCTCTTTCTCTTTCTCTAACACACACGCACATTTCATCAATTAGGCTCTAGAATAGAATGTTCGATTTTTTAGAATTATTGCTGCAGAACAGATAAGCTTCTGTGCATATATCTGACTTGTATAATTGTCAGAACAGCAGAAAGTTTACAGACAGAAGGGTTTATTATTTGGGTTTTGTTGTTGTTCAGTGATGAGATGTAGCGTTTGCAACCATTTTGACCCATATTCTGCCTTCGTGGATAGAAAGAAGTTTGTATTGTAATGTGTATTTCATAAGTTCATGTTTTCTGCATGACTGTCTCACAAACCAAGGCCCAGAATTCATACATGCACTGTCCATTGCTCTCATTCACAGTCAGAGCACCACACTGAATTAAAAAGTAAAGAGTTTATATTCGCAAAAGCAATAAATAGTCAAGTATTATTTTTCTTCTGCAAAAGTTGTGTTTGATTATAATTTTTTTCTGTCAATGGGAGAAAAAAATCAGCATTCAAAAATATTTTAATAAAAACAAACATTTAGTTCATAGTCAGACAGATGATTAACTTGGTTTGAATAAGCTATATGAAATGCAGTAAAGCAGGTGAAAGCAAAGAAATTCATGGAATTTCTTCATTACACGCGCACACACACACACACACACACATTTTCACACATTCAGAATTTTGCACTGTAACACTGTTGTTTCTGCCTTTCCAGATGAACTCCTTCGAGCAGATGTGCATCAACTACACCAACGAGAAGCTGCAGCAGCTGTTCAACCACACCATGTTCATCCTGGAGCAAGAGGAGTACCAGCGGGAAGGCATCGAGTGGAAGTTCATCGACTTCGGCCTTGACCTCCAGCCTACCATTGACCTCTTGGAGAAGGTGAGCGTTCTAGGAATGTATCCTCATTGTGACAGAAGAAAATATTGAAATTTTAAAAAAGAGATTTGCTGGTTTATGCAGACGTGTCTCGGTTAAAATTGTTGGGTTTTCTTTTGAAATTGTTTGGTTTTAAAGGTTAGAAAATATTTGGTTGCAGAAAAAATCTCTTGAAGCATGATGTAGGTGAAAAAATGCTTTGCTTATGGAACCAACATCTTCTCTAAAAAATTATTTTTAAAAAAGCATTAAAGACCATAATAAATGTTGTGAAGTAACAGATTTGTTTGTTGGTAAAAAAAATTTCATGCTCAGATGTCACAGAACCTAGAAATTAAATCAAAATCATGTTTTCAAACCCATGGAAGTCAGATGTGCTGGGTCTGACTTGTCAGGCGCTTAACGCCAACACAACGCATTTTTGCTCGTGACAGATAATAGTTGCTGCCTGAGCATTTAACGAAGAAGAAGAAAAAGCTATTAAGTCTTCAAAATACGGTAATGTGCCACAGCTTGCAAACCCAGCATAACCCAGTCAAGGGCCCAGAGCTAAAATTAGCCCCTTCAAGTTTACCAAGTCCAAGTGTGGTCAGTTTCTGCTATAATTAGCTCCATCTGGGATGGGATGGA
This sequence comes from Rapana venosa, assembly GCA_028751875.1. Taxonomy (NCBI): domain Eukaryota; kingdom Metazoa; phylum Mollusca; class Gastropoda; order Neogastropoda; family Muricidae; genus Rapana; species Rapana venosa. The sequence continues at coordinate 49,399,742 of CM054135.1, forward strand.
TAGCAGCTGAGAGCAGCAGATAGTGGGGGGAACTGAGGGCAGTGGATGGCTGTGTGTTGACAGCCGATGGGCATCTTCGCCCTGCTGGACGAGGAGTGCTGGTTCCCCAAGGCCACGGACAAGACCTTCGTGGACAAGCTGCTGGGCCAGCACACCTCCCACCCCAAGTTCCAGAAGCCCGACTTCCGCGCAGACGCCCACTTCTCCATCATCCACTACGCCGACAAGGTGGACTACTCCGCTGACCAGTGGCTGATGAAGAACATGGACCCTCTCAACGAGAACGTGGTGTCCATCCTGCAGGCCTCCACTGACAGCTTCGTGGCCCACATCTGGAAGGATGGTCAGTAGCCTGGTGGTTTTTTGGTCTTGTTGTTCTATCTATGTGGTTTTATATCATTCTCTCTCTTTGTCTGTCTGTTTCTCTGTCTTGTCTGTCTTCTGTCTGTCTGTCTCTCCTCTCTCTCTCCTCTCTCTCTCTCTTTTCTCTCTCTCTCTCTCTCTCTCTCTCTCTCTCTCTCTCTCTCTCTCTCTTCTCTCTGCTTCGCTCATATTCAAGCTTGTCCACTGTGGTATGAGTCACTTTCTGCCACAACCAGGCTATTTTTTAAAATAATAAATCCAGTACATTTTCTTCCATTAACTTTATAGTACATACAGCTTTTTTTTTTCCCTAACAAAAGCCACAAAACACCCCAATATGAGTGTGTGATCCTACAAGAAGTCCCTCAAGTAAAGTCTGTATATGCATTTGCAGCATATACTGTCCTTTTCACGGTATATAACCATGTTTTTTTCCGAATAAACATTTCTTTAAACGAAAGATGAATTGTTGTTGTTGTTACCAGCTGACATCGTGGGCATGGGAGCGGCAGCGGCGGTGGACACGATGTTTGGGTCCAGGACCCGGAAGGGCATGTTCCGCACGGTGAGCCAGCTGTACAAGGAGCAGCTGAGCAAGTTGATGGCCACCCTGCGCAACACCAACCCCAACTTTGTCCGCTGCATCATCCCCAACTACGAGAAGAAGGTGAGTGTCGTGTGCTGTAGTGTGTGGTGGGTGCTTTTGTTGTTTTTGGCTCTGTCCTGGTTTTGGGAAGTAGTCGCTGTATGATGTAAGGAAGACAGCTGTTTTATCAGCCGTGCATGCATACTTGTAAATATGTACACACACATCATGCGTGTGCATGCACACACACATGCCCATGCACATGACCAGGCCCATTAGCATGCAGATACACTGACACATGCATGCATGTGCACACAAGCATGCACATGTGCGCATGCACTCGTACTGTTATCCTAGAAAAATGTTAGAAATAGAGCTGCTGCTTTTCATTTTGAAGGAAAAGAGTTTATTTCCACTATCAACTGTCATCACCTTTAATCAAATGCACAGTTATAATAAAATGGAAAAGAAAGTGCCATTGCAAGATATAAATCTAAACTAGAACATATGAAGCAAACTGGGTACACTGAAAAATTAAAATTTACTGATTCTTCAGGCTGTGGTTAAATGTCAGTTCTGAACACAAGTTATTACAGAAGTGACCAGTCAGACCAGTTGAAATAAACGTTTCACTATTGACCTCCTCAGGCCGGCAAGATCTACGCTCCCCTGGTGCTGGACCAGCTGCGCTGCAACGGTGTGCTGGAGGGAATCCGTATCTGCCGGCAAGGTTTCCCCAACCGAATCCTGTTCCAGGAATTCCGACAGCGCTACGAGATCCTCACCCCCAACGCCATCCCTCGTGGCTTCATGGACGGCAAGAAGGCTGTGGAGAAAATGGTGAGTTGTCTGGAATGATGGTCCTCTTTGTGTGTGTGTGTGTGTGTGTGTGTGTGTGTGTGTGTGTGTGTGTGTGTGTGCCTGTCTGTCTGTCTGTCTTGTCTGTCTGTGTGTTTGTGTGTGTATATACACAGTCATGCAGAGAAACTTTATTCTGGAATGATTTGAAGAAGTTGATATGGGTATCTTTGGTTTGCGAAAAATTTTCTCTCTCTCTTTCTCTCTTTCGCACGCACACACACACACACACACACACAAATGCATGCTAGTTTCTTTCAATAGAAGTTTTTTTCACATTTCTTCTTTAACATCTTTTCACGATTCACTTGTATGTAACAATAGCATTCTTACACAAAAGTGATTTATTAAAGAGTATCTTTCAAAGAGGAATCCTCTGCTGTAAAGCATAACCAGACTTTGACACCAAACAAGATAGAATACATCATGAGACTGATTGCTGTTTGCAGATTGGCAATCTGGAGCTGGATGCCAACCTGTTCCGTATCGGGCAGTCCAAGATCTTCTTCCGTGCTGGAGTGTTGGCTCACTTGGAAGAGGAGAGAGATCTCAAGCTGACCGACATCATTGTCCAGTTCCAGGCCCTGGCCAGAGGCTTGCTGGCACGAAGGTACATCTATTCTTCCTTCTGTAGCCGGTGGAAGGTACATGTATCCTTCCCACTGTAGACAGGGATTTGTGGTATATTGGAGAACATCATCACAGAAACTGGTAGATAAGGAATTTTGGTTGAAATCAGCCGTGGGAAGGATTCGTGTATGAATCATAGAACAGGAAAATTTGGGGAAACTTTCAGTGGTGATTAGAAATAGGATTGCTTTGTGCAGAGTTTTGTCAGTGACCTTTCTGCTTTCTTTGCTTGGAGTTTTGGGGGTATTTCTAATCATGAAACTACTTTTTTGTCATTGATAGCTCCTGAAAATTTCAGCAGCTCTAACTTGTGAATATATCATAATAAATGAATGTGAATTTTTTCATAATAAATGAATATAGCATGCAAAGCTTTCGAGACATTTACAGTTTAAACCCAGCCTCTCCATCATAGCCTTCCATAGAATGTATCTTCACTTAATGAAGGATAACTTCCAAGTTCTGCTGATAGATTCCATAACAAAAATGGGTGCAGATTTTTCTTTTTCTTTTAAACAGCAGATGACTGACTGTTACAGAAACTACCAAAAACGAATGCAGCAGATCAACGCTATCCGTGTGATCCAGAGGAACTGTGCCGCTTACCTGAAGCTGCGCAACTGGCAGTGGTGGAGACTGTTCACTAAGGTAACCTGAACTGACATCATGTTTTCTCACTCTATATACATGTTTGCCTTTTTCAGTAAGGTGAACTTAAATTTTGTGATGCTGTTAGCTTTTTGTTTTTATAAGATGAAAGGATGTCTGGTGTATGGTTTCTTTTATCCACAAACTCACGGGTTAAATAGGGTGACTCCTGACTATTATTGTTCATTTCTGTCACAAAAATCAGATTTTTAACATTTCAAGACAAGGTTTGTAAAAGATGATATGTGAAGAATATAGAAGTGCAGAAGAGGTGAAATCTTGGGAAGACAAGATAAAACATGAACATAATAGGGGAAAGGAAGAATGTTAGTTATATGCATGCAACTATTCCAGATATTTCAAGAGATAGGGCACCAGTCAAATAAAGAGAAAATAATCTTTTGTAGTCTTTTAACTTCATGTTCTCTGACATTATATCTCTGTAGAAGCCTTTGAGCCAGTTGAAAAAGACTCTAAAGAGGTGAGTCAGTAGTTCACGAAAGTGATCATAACACACTTTCTGGGAGATTGTACAATATTGATTGATACTTATATGAATTAGCAGTCAGGAGGCTGTGGGTTTATTTTTCCTGATCAGCCAAACGGCTGACAAAAACTAAATAAATTTCAGTAAAATGGGAGAGAGGGAGGAAGGGTATGAATTTCAGTGACCAGCTATATCTCCTAACACTTAATACAGGCTATAAAACAGAAAATGGACTCATCTGTGTGGTCATCCTGTGAACTAAGACTGCGGGCTGTGGTGGTGGTGGTGTTGCAGGTGAAGCCCTTGTTGTCGGTGACGGGCCAGGAGGAGAAGCTGCACACCACAGAGGAGGAGCTGAAGAAGATGAAGGAGACCTACGACAAGCAGAAGCAGGACGTGGAGCAGCTGGAGTCCCGCTACGCCCAGATCATCGAGGAGAAGAACATCCTGGCTGAACAGCTGCAGGCTGAGACTGAGCTGTGTGCTGAGGCTGAAGAGGTCAGAGACTGACTGACTGACTGTCGTTCATTCTGTTTGTGTGACTTGCTGGAGATCTATTGAATTTGTCCATTGTTTTAAGGTTGGAATTATTTTTTTGTAGGGAAAAAAAATGCTTGTGCTTTGAAAATATGTACAAAGATATTTTACCATTAAAAATTAGAATATCAGTACATCTGGTATGCCAAGACTAATTTTAGCAGAGTATGTCAGTCAGGAGGAGGTGTTTTTTTTATTTTTCAGCTTTTTTCCCCCTTTACTTTGGTATCTACAGTAAATCACAGTTGAGTTTGATATACATTTTCATTACATTGATTACTGTTAAAATCGTCAGTAAATTAAGGATTGGTTTGACATACATTTTCGTTATATAGATAACTGATAAAAAATCTGAAGTGATTAATGAAATAAAAATAAAATACAAACATCGACAGGAAGAAATCCTTAAGAAATTAAAGACTGTAACAGTGATCCTTTTCTGCAGACGTATACACAACACAGAAAGTGGACGGAATATTCACATGTATAGGGGTGTCGTTTGTAGGCGCGAGCCCGGTTAGCCAAATGCAAAGAGGAGCTGGAGGACATCCTGCACGACATGGAGCTGAGGATGGAGGACGAGGACAAGCAGGTGAAGGGCATGATGGAGGAGAAGAAGAACATGCAGCAGACCGTGAAGGACCTGGAGGATCAGTGAGTGTCAGAGCACACACACACATACACTCGCACACACCAGCCTGCTGCAGTCCACACACTACCACACTGTATTATAGCTTACACCTGTGGGGTTTAGGGGGCCCTTTCAAGTAGTAGTAGCATCCTGACTTCCAGGAAATTCTGTGCTACAAATTTCCCCTTTTCTATCACTCCCTTTGTTTCTGCCTTTTCCCTTACTTCTCTCTCTCTCTCTCTCTCTCTCTCTCTCTCTCTCTCTCTCTCTCTCTTTCTCTCTCTCAGTTTTGCTTATTTTCTGCCAACCCAGCTCATTCACCTAGCTTTTTTTATGCAAATGTTCTAAAACGTTCTGATAAACTTTTGTTAAATGAGCTGCCCCGAAGTCAGAACGCATCGACCAAAGCTGTACCCTGAGCGCTTTGATTTGTTGCTTTACAAGATTCAGCGCTATATAAATTTGCTACATTATTATTACCCTCAGAACCCACCTGTGACTGTTGTTAGCCTGTGCGTGCTCGCTGTGTGAAGGCTGGAAGAGGAGGAGCAAGCCCGGCAGAAGATCCAGCTGGAGAAGGTGGCTGTGGACAGCAAGCTGAAGAAGCTGGAGGAGGACCTGGCCCTGAACGAGGACAGCAACTCCAAGCTGATCAAGGAGAAGAAGTCCCTGGAGGAGCGCCTCAGCGAGGCCAACGCCCAGATTGTGGAGGAGGAGGAGAAGTCCAAGCAGCTGGGCAAGCTGAAGAACAAGTACGAGGCCATCATCGCCGACCTGGAAGAGCGCCTTCGTAAAGAGCAGCAGGTGAGGAGCAACTTGTCAGTGTGTGGGGGTGGTGGTGGGCTTTGATTGTGTGTGGGCAGGGTTGTTGGAGGTTTTGGGGGGGGGGGGGGGGGGGGGGGGGGGGGTTCTGTTATTATTCATAGTTTTGAAGGTATTCATACTTTTGAAGGTGGTTTGGGGGTTATTTGTTGTTTGTTTAGGGGGTGGGGGGGGGACAGTTAGAATACAGCAAGGTTTGTTGGGAATGGGGGGGGGGGGGTGTTAGAATACATCAAGGTGGTATGTTAAAACAGAATTATGTGATCCTGTAATTGAAATGTTATGAAGTAACAGTGTTATCATTGGTACTGTTTATACAGCATCTGGTGTTTCCACGTCTACTACAATTTATTTGCATGTATATTTCTTACGGGTTTACATACTGACTTGTGCACACACACACACACTCATACACACACATATATGTACACACACACTCACACACTTTTTTTTTTAATTTAAAAACAGAGTTTAAAAAAATTATTTAAAAAAAGACTTCTGGTAATCAACTTCAAAAACAATCTTGTCAACAGGCAAGACAGGAGCTGGAGAAGATCCGGCGACGTCTGGAGACGGAGCTGAACGACCTGCGTGACCAGCTGAACGAAAAACGCCAGCAGGTGGAGGAACTGCAGGCACACCTCTCCAAGCGCGAAGAGGAGGTGCAGAGTGCCCTGCAGAAGTAAGCTGACGTTTGTTTGACGTGTCTGCACAAGTAAGCTGACGTTTGTTTGACATGTCTGCAGAAGTAAGCTGACGTTTGTTTGACACGTCTGCAGAAGTAAGCTGACGTTTGTTTGACACGTCTGCAGAAGTAAGCTGCCGTTTGTTTGACACGTCTGCAGAAGTAAGCTGCCACGTCTGCAGAAGTAAGCTGCCGTTTGTTTGACACGTCTGCAGAAGTAAGCTGCCGTTTGTTTGACACGTCTGCAGAAGTAAGCTGCCGTTTGTTTGACACGTCTGCAGAAGTAAGCTGCCGTTTGTTTGACACGTCTGCAGAAGTAAGCTGACGTTTGTTTGACATTTGCAGAAGTAAGCTGACATTTGACATATGTAATAACAAAACATGCACAGGTTTTCTGTGAAATAGAAAAAACAAGTTATGGGCAGTGTAGGCTAAAGGATGTAGTAGTGAGGAAGAATGATATGTACTACTCTTTGGGATTAAAAGCTGCAGAGGTGCTAGCCAATTCAAATTAGTTTTTATTTCATTCAGAAATAATAGAAACGGATGATCAGTGTGGATGCATATTGTGTGTTACAAGAAAAGAAGAAGGAAAGCAAAGGGGAGGGGGTTAAGAAGCTTTGTTGTAACTTGCACAACACACATCTTGCATGCATAAATGTACAAATAAGCATACACATGCATTCCAGCACGCATGCACACTCATATACATGGGACACACACACACACATACACACACACACACACACACACACACACACAATATATGTTGTTCTTCAACTTTTATTTTATGCATTTTTTAGATCAAATGTACCTGCAAAAACACGTGTTTGGAAGTTATATGCTTGTCTATGTGTGTGACTGTATACATACAAGGAAATGAAGCAGTGTAGCTGGACTAGCTTACATTTTCACCTTCATTCACAGGCGGTTGCTCAAAATGTTTTTGATGAGACAGTAATACTAACTGAACCATGGTGATGTGTTGTATCACCCAGGGCGGATGAAGAAGGGGTGTCCAAGCAGACTCTGAACAAGCAGATCAGGGAGCTCAGCACCCAGCTGCAGGAGATGCAAGAAGACTTGGAGTTAGAGCGAGAGGCCAAAAACAAAGCGGACAAGCTCAAACGTGACCTGAATGAGGTAATTCTGTCTTTTACTTTTGATTTGGGGGGGGGGGGGGGGGGGGTGTTAAATCCAGTCCTTTGTGTTAAAATTCTATCCTTTGTATTAAAATTCTATCTCCAAATTCTATCCTTTGTGTTAAAATTCTACCTCCAAAATTGATCTTGCTGTAGCTTAAACGCAACCTGAATAAGGTAGTTCTATCTCTTACTTTTGAATTTCTGCGTTAAAATCCTGTCTCCAATTTTTTTTTTTATCATACAGTAGCTTGGTACTTGTCTTTTGAAAGAAATGCATTTGAGTTCTGTCACACTTTGCACATCAGCAGAACAAAGGAATGAGGAGTGTTGAACAAATTTTGACATTGCAAATAAACAAGTTTGCAGCATTCTTTGGGATTACAAGCTGCTGAGATGCCAGCCCATTGATATATGGATGCATATTGTGTGTTACAAGAAAAGAAGCAGGTGGAGGGGGGTGGGGGTTCAGAGGCTTTTTTCATGCTTACACAAACCTGACAGGAGAATGGAAGTTGTTCCTAAATCAGTCACTATGTTCGCTTCAGAGTCACTCACTTCAGAATGATCATCTGGGCTGAATAATTAAGAAATCATTCGCAGCTTTTTTTTCAAAACTGAAGTTTCAGTATACTGTCTTTTGGTCAGTACTTTTTAACCAAGACAGAAAAATAATAGAACACATTCACACGCATAAATAGGAAGAGGAATTTAGAAAGCCGTTTCAAAGTCATTCAGAATTAACAAGGGAAGAAGATTCAGAGCATGTATTTGAATCATTGCCCATAGTTGCCACTGTAAATGCCTTTGATGTATGTGTTTGTCAGAGGTCTTAGATAGTTTTTCATCATTAATGAAAGAAGCTGGTTTGCAGAACTGGATTAGAACCGCAAGACCTGAATTAATTTTTTCCTGACGCCAGGAACTGGAGGCTTTGAAGACGGAACTGGAAGACTCTCAGGACACCACGGCCGCAGTGCAGGACCTGCGCAACAAGCGAGAGCAGGAGCTGGTGGACCTGAAGCGGACTCTGGAGTCCAACCAGCAGCAGCATGAGGCCCAGGTTCAAGAAGTGCGCGGTCGCCACAACCAGCAGATCGAAATCCTCAGCGACGAGGTGGAGACCATCCGCAAGGTAATTATGGGCTGGGGAGGGGGGGGCGTTTTTGTCTGTCTTTGACATCTCGTAGGGAATTTGACTATGTACTGATAGGCGCTAGTTTTTTGTGTTACATGTTGATCAGTGTTTATACTCTAATAAGTTTAATGAGCTGATAACAGGTTCATTGGGGCTGATAGAGTGAAAACTACCTATATTAGTAAACTACATCCATATGAAGTTTCTTTACTTATCTATTCCATGATAAATACAAAATTCTTATTAATATCCAGCATCTTTGCTGCTGTCTTAGATTCTTAGTTGTTGTTTTTTTGTCCTGTAAAAAAATCATTATGAAGAATACAAGAATAAAAAGAAGAATTTGAAGCTTCATAAAACCCAATAGGTTATCTTAAAGATTTGCATTAAAAAAAAAATTTTTAAGATAATCGTTCTTTCAGAGGTTGTCTTCCTAGATTGGGATTAATCTCTTTAAATCTTGCTGTGCTTTTTTCCACATCCATGTAAGCATTACAAAGATTGCTCTGTTAAAAAAATCAACAAAACATCCTGTTAACATAACAAAAGACACTAACAAAACACAATCTGCAATCCCACAGGCCAAGGCGACACTGGAGAAAACCAAGGCCACCCTGGAAGCGGAAAATCAGGAGATGGCCTCTGACCTGAAGAGCGTGCAGATGGCCAAGACCGAATCGGAACGTAAGCGGAAGCAGGCGGAACAGCAGCTGGCAGAAATGACCGTGCGTATGCAGGAACTGGAGCAGGGCAAGGGAGAGACGGCCGACAAGGCTTCCAAGCTGCAGCAGGAGCTGGAACAGGTCAGAGGCCAGAGATGACAACATGGTTCAAATTGTTCTGATCCTGTTTGTCGAGAACATTATTGTTTCAATTGCCTTTCTGTTTTTTCTTCTTTTTTAAAAAATTGATTTGATTCCATTTCTTTAAAAAAACATTAAAAGTTTTTATTGCCTTTAGTCAAGTAGATTAGTTTTCATCCCCTTTCTGAAGAAAATGATTGGTTTTATCATCTTTCTAGGAAAAAAAAAAAAAATTTTAACCTTTTACTCCAGAAAATGATTGTATTGAACCCATTTCTAAAAGTAACAAATGAAATGTTTTAATCCAGTTACTATTTTGACCCCCTTTCACACAGAAAAAAACCCAACCCCAAATAAACCAGTTTTAATGCCCTTATTACTTTAATCCTCTTTCAGAAAAAAAAATGTATTTTTAATCCTGATATTGTCTTGATCCTTTTTCTATAAAGGCGGAGGCACCGTGGTCGAGTGGTTTAGGCGGTCAACTCGTGATCCAGAGGTCGCGGGTTCGATCCCCGCTCGGCTCGGTGTTGTGTCCTTGGGAAAGACACTTTACTCCTATTTTCCTCACTCCACCCAGGTGTACAAGTGGGTACCAGCTCTGCTGGGGAAGTATCTGGCGACAGACTAGCGTCCTGTCACAGGGGTGGTGAAAAACCATCAGTTCGCTTAACGCTACAGAAACCGGGATAAGCTCCGGCTCTATGGGCCTTCTGGCTCGAAAGAACATACTTTTTTCTTTCTATAAAAATAAAATGTTGATCCTTTTCCAAAAACCCCGAAAACCTATATTAACCTATATGTTTGCGCCTCCCAACAGGTGAACAGCCAGCTGGAGCAGGTGGACTCCAAGTCGCTGCAGCTGAGCCAGCGGGTGAGCTCCCTGGAGGCCCAGCTGGCCGACAGCCAGGAGACGTCGCAGGAAGAGACCCGGCAAAAGCTGGCCCTGCAGTCCAAGCTGAGGCAGGCCGAGGAGGAGAAGGAGTCCGCCCTGGAGAGGGTGGAGGAGGAGGAGGAGGCCAAGAGGGCCCTGGAGAGACAGGTGTCGGACCTCAACCAAAAGGTGGGTTGTGAGGAGGGGTGAGGGAGGGGGTTGGGAGGATCGTTTGTTGGGGGTTAGTGTAAGGGGTTGGTGGAATACTCCAGGTGAAAAAAAGAGTTGGTTTGTTGTTGTTGCATGAAAGTGTAATGATTGGGTGTGTTATTTTTTTGGGTGCGGATTGGGTGATAAATGAAGCGGTAATGTGTTAAAAGGAATGGAGGATCAAAGGTGGAGATGTTTACTCGTTGGAATTGTTGGGTTATAGTGTATAGTTCATGTACGCACACGCACACACACACACATATATACACCAGTTAAAGTATCCATTTCACTCTCACTCCCCAAGCTATAACTGGCTGAAAAGAAAGACTTTCTGATATAGTAGATACAAAGACTCTGCTGTGCTAAGAGGTGTTTTCTCTGATTAAAATGTCCTCTTTGCCTCTCTGTGTGCGTGTTCAGATGGTGGACTTGAAGCGCAAGGCGGAGGAGGACCTTGCCAACAACGAGGCCCTGGAGGAGTACAAGAAGAAGGCCGCCCGCGAGATGGACCAGCTGCAGGCACAGGTGGAGGAGGCCCGCGCCAACGCCGACCGCATGGACAAGTCGCGCCGAAAACTCCAGTCAGAGGTCAGCCTCGGGAGGGACGGACACAGAGAATATAGATGAAAAGAGAGGTTTACAAAACTTGGCGTAGAGGTAAAAGAGAAAAAGACGTTTGGAGAAAAGGCGTATTTGCAAAAGTTTTAGAGTAGTTGAAGAAGAGAAAGGCGTATGTGGGAAAGTTTTGGAAGAGAAGGTACATGTGGAAATGTGGAGAAGTTTTAAAAGAAAGAGCACAAGTTTTCAGTGTGACTGAAATTTCCGGGGTGGAGGGGGGTATTTGTCTTTTAAGTGGCTAGTTTTCACATGGAAAATGCAAATTTACAGCCACCTTGAAAACACAAGTGTGGTAACAACAACAACAAAATTTTTAAGCCCCCAAACTATATAGGTGCTACAAATGCCTTGAAATGTGATGCTTTTATATGTAACATGTCTGCCAGTCACCTGGAGTTACCTTGGACATGTATGTTGTTTTGTTAAAGCGTGGTTGTGGCTGGTTGTAGGTGGAAGATCTGACCATCGCCTTGGACAGCCAGCGTTCCAACGTCAGCAACATGGAGAAGAAGCAGCGCAAGTTCGACCAGACACTGGCAGAAGCCAAGGCAGAGTCTGAGAGGTGAGTTGTCTTCAGGAATGAATGAGTTTGCTGTATGTATGTATGTATAGAGGAATGTTCTCTTGTTGATGTTCAAGTTTACCTAGAAGTGACATTTATATAGCTTTAAATCTTGTGTGGAACAGCAAGTCGAAGCACAAGTCATTCATATGCCTGGTATTCTGAAAATACAATTTAAAAATTGATTATTAAAAAAGAATGGGGGAATGCTTATATTTGTACAAATGCAAAAAGAGATTGCACTGGGAAAGAGGTGGTCTTTGTGCCTGATCCGAAACTGTCAAAAGGAGGTTCTTGGTGAAGGGAAAAATAAAGAAAGAAAATGTTCCAAATACAAGAACCATGGAGAAAAAACTGATGGCTGATTGTGGACTGTGTAAAGCTGAAAATTGTCAGCACACAAGATCGGCAACTGATCTTAGACATCATGAGAGTAAGGCTAAATCAGTCACAAAGGTATGAATAATTTTGTGAATGCATTAACAGCAGAGGGGACTGGCTTTAAACACAATTCTTTATGGGACAGGCAGCCATTGCAGAGGCCGCTTTAAAGGACTGTGTGTTGAATTTTTTTTTTTCAAGAACAAGTTGAGCAGCAGTTGCGTAGCTGGATGAAGAAGATGGCAAATGTGACAAAACAGAGTTACAAGCTAAGAGAAAAGAGTTAGTCGTATATGAAAGCTCCAATACCCATGGAAGTTGCACACAAACCTAGTGTCTAAAAATCATTCCTGACTATTCCGTATCCTTCAGAATGGCCCAGGAGAAGGACCTCATTGAGAGAGAAAGCCGAGAGAAGGAGACGAGGATCCTGAACCTGACACGGGAGCTGGACGAGCAGCAGGAGCGTGTGGGTCAGCTGGAGAGGCTGAAGCAGCAGCAGGCCCGCGAGCTGGAGGACCTCATCTCCTCCAAGGACGACGTTGGCAAAAACGTGAGGGACTTGGACGTGTGTGTGACAGACAGGCTCTCACTCGCAGATCGCTCAAAAAGTCGCGGTGCGCAGCTGTGTGAAAGTTGTGTCAAATGTCTCGGTGATGAAAAAGTTGGCAAGGGTATTGATGAAGTCATATTTTAGCTGATTAATCAGGGGGGAAGAAGATTATACAAGTATTTTTGTCTACATTGAAGAGAAAAGATCTTTCTTTTTAAAAAGAAGGATCAGTATATAAGATCTCTCTTGTTTAAGTTTTTTTTTCTTTTTTGATAATTATGATTGATCCATAAAGTAGGGTTTTTTGGTGAACAAAGTGGAATTCAGTGCCAGAACTTTTTATGATTAATTTCCAGTGGCTATAGCCTTTCACCGCCATTCTTCTTGCCTTTCCATGTTAGTGATCTTACCTGACAAAAAAATCAAATCTTATCCTTGTTTGCATAAAACATCAGTGTCCTAGGGAGTCAAACTGAAAAACTGCTTTTGTTTGTTCTTCATCTGCTGTGTGCTTGTATCACCTTGTGGTTATTGAATAAACTTTGTTTACACTGAAGTCATGGTGAGCCCTTGTGCTGTGCAGGTGCATGAGCTGGACAAGGCCAGGCGTGCCCTGGAGGCCACTGTTGCAGAGCAGAAGGTACAGATCGAGGAGCTGGAGGATGAACTGCAGGCAGCTGAGGATGCCAAGCTGAGGCTGGAGGTCAACATGAACGCGCTGAAGGAGAAGTACAAGAACGAGGTGGCTGGCCGGGAGGAACAGGAGGAGGAGAGCAAGAGGTCCCTCCTTCGGCAGGTATGATGCTGATTTCTGTTTTTGTGGGGGGTTTTGGATAAGGACCAAAGGAGACTTGATGGTGGAAGCTATTTGTATGTGTTGATGATAGTGAAGTAACCGCGTGTTGACAGAATCTTAAAATAAAGTACATCAATGACAGTCTAGTATCCTTTGGATGAGACTATAAACCAAAATCCTATGCCCTAATCCATGCAGAACACATTGTGCACACATTAACACCTGTTCTGCCTTTTGGAAGACTAGGCCACTGTGTACTGGTCGAAATGGATAACAACATTTACAAAACTACATGCACGCAGGTACTAGATGTAAAGAAAGCGCACACAAATGGTTATTCACTATCCACGAAAGAAAATAATTTGAATTTTTAAAAAAAGAATAACAATGTATTTCCTGGAAATGAGTAATTTCTTAACGGTAAGCAAGTGTGGGAACTGTATTTTATTCCTAGAGTAGACTTGAACAGTTGACATGAGCCTGTGATGCTTCACTTTTGAAAGTATACCTATTACTAGCTTTCAACATTTGGAACATGATTTTTTTTTCATTGTAAATTGACAATAGCCTGCATAACTATTCATACTAAAGGGGGAGGAATGTCAATTCACTGCTTGCTTTTTACCGATCAATCTTCTCAGCCCATGTGACTGTATAGAGCAATAGGTGTACAAGTTGAGCACCCATCCTGCATACACCAGCGAGATATGTACAGAGCATTATTTCCTGCCATTCCCTGTCGCTCACCGTAGTTATTCTCAAAAATGTCATACAGAACAGAAACAGATAGCACCACAGCCCTCTTCCATGTCTGTTGCTAGCTGCGTGAGATGGAGTCGGAGCTGGAGGACGAGCGTAAGCAGCGAGCATTGGCCGTGAACGCCCGCAACAAGCTGCAAGGGGACATCCAGGGCATGCAGCAGGAGCTGGAGATGGCCAACAAGGTGAAGGAGGACGCCGTCAAGCAGTACAAGAAGATCGCCGCCCAAATGAAGGACTTCCAGCGGGAACTGGATGACGCCCGCCTCTCCCGTGAAGAAATGGCCAACCAGGCCAAGGATAATGAGAAGAAGGTGAGAGTGATGTCTTTGACACTGGCAGCTCATTTTCTCTGGGAGGGTTGGGGGAGGGAATGTCAGGGAGAGAGAGAGAGCGCTCCTAAGAAATCGGCTAACGCTAACTGTTCTGAATGATTTGATGGAGTGTGTTGAAGGTACAGATGTCAAGGCTTGGTCTGTGTCCCAAACAAAGGGCATTGTGTTATTCAAGCTTTTTGGTCAGCTATAAAGGTGTCAGGAAGCTTCAAGAATATGTCATGATAGTCATTGCAAAACAAATGATGATAGTTGGTTGAATTTTATGTTCTTGCTTTGTTCAGCAGTAACAGGTAAGCAAGCAACAGAAATGCAGGTTTTTAACATGCAAGGTTAACATGTTAATAATAATAATAATAATAATAATAAATGGAATTTATATAGCGCTGTATCTTGCACAGACAAACCAAAGCGCTTGCACTCAACTCATTCTTACACAGTCATGCAACCAATAGCGAGTAATAGTTCTAACAAGTCCAAATGCACACACACACACACGTTATACACTTTGGCAGGGTGATGGAATTTTTGGCTGTTGAAAAGCAGGAATAGCTATGAAATGAAACAGGAGAGGAAATTCTAGGGTTTGAAACAAATATGTCTTGAGGCCGGATTTAAAAGAGTCACAAGAAGGCCTTTGGCGAAGAGAGATAGGGAGGCCATTCCAAATGGATGGACCAGAAACGGAGAAAGAGCGACGGCCAACAGTGGACTGGTTGAATCTAGGTGTTTGTAAGCACAAGGAATCTGCAGCAGAGCGAAGGGAACGAGAAGGGGTGTACAGGTGGAGACATTCACAGAGGTAGGAAGGTGCTGTTTTGTGGAGACATTTGTAACAGAGAGTACTGATCTTATAGTTTATTCTTTGTGGCACAGGCAGCCAGTGGAGAGATCGCAAGAGAGGGCTAATGTGCTCAGATTTTTTCTTTCTGAGGACTAGTCGAGCTGCAGAGTTTTGATCAGCAACATCTGAATTTTAATATGTGTGATGATGTTTCAGGTGAAGAACCTGGAGGCAGAACTGCTGAAGCTTCAGGAGGATCTGGCTCTAGCTGAGCGACAGCGACGCAACGCCGAGTCTGAGAGAGATGAACTGGCTGACGAGATTGGCAGCAGTGCTTCCAGCAAGTAAGTCGCCTTACAGCACAAAATGTGTCTAGGGACTCAAAATTATTGACTTTTCTTTTAGTGGATATTCTGTTTGCCCATGTTAGGTACCATCTCTGTGTGTGTGTGTGTACATGTGTTTATTCTTTCCTCCTACCCTGACGATAGAGCTGACAGTTCAAGAGATCAGTCATACTTGGACAAGCTGTGCTTCACTTGTTCATGACTCGTCTTCTGTATTGTATAGGTTATTTGGCAGACTGACTGCCGCAAATGTATGTGCACAAATATGCCTATATTCCTTTCATTCACTTTTAAGTCTTATGTTAAATGCAAGGTATCTACATACATGTCTGTGGAACCTAGGTACATGTGTGTAGTGCTTGTTAACCCTCTAAGTCACGACCCGGGATTAACAGGATTAAATTATTCCCTCCCCTTAATCCTGACCCGGGATTTTCACGCAGTAGTGTTCTGTCCCCTCCCAGACACAAAAAATATAGTACAAGTTATAGTACGTTGTCTTATAAAGCCACCTGCCCAGTTTCGTTTTTGTAAACATTCAAACACTGTTAAAATGAATTACAGTTTACACCTACCTATTTTAGGCCCAAAGTAATGAAAGAATGTGAAATCTAGGGGCAATTTGTGTTCAGAGAATCCGAATGCAAGCAGGGTTAAGGGCTGATGTTAGATGTCTTAGACTCTCTACTCTTAGGCCTCTCGTTGCTATTCCCTTATTGGGCATTCCTTTTTTTTTTTTTTTTAATTTTAACTGCGTAGTGCAGAAGGGCATCAAGTGCTGTGATCAGCAGAGTTGTAGAAGGGGGCAAAAACAATAAACAGCCCTGTGTATTTGTTGAGCATAGCTGCCTGTAAAACTTGTCTACATGTGTGTGGTCATGTGTGTCTGTGTCACCAGGCAGGCCTTGCTGGACGAGAAGCGACGTCTGGAGGCTCGCATTTCAGAACTGGAGGATGAACTGGAGGACGAACACACCAACATGGAACTGGCCAACGACAAGGCTCGCAAGTCGCTTCTGCAGGTCAGTCCAGTGGGAAATATGAAAATGGGGGAAGACAAATTAGAAATAAGTCAGGTGGTTAGTGTGGTGTTAGTGGATGGTGTTAACGTATTAGAAAATGCATTGTTGTTTCTGCCTTGTTAGATGGAATGTGTATTGATCTGGATAGAATTGACATGTTTGTTAGATACTAGTTTGTTGTATAGGAAAAGCTTTTGACTATTTTCTCATAATTTATGATTGAAGATTGACATTTGTTAAAATGGGATCTAGTTCATAAGGAAATATTTCTGTTAGATTCCTGCATTTGGAGAGAAAAAACAGTGTTCAGGGGAGGGGGGGGGGGGCATTACATATGTTCACTGAATATTCTTAGAACATTGTAACAATGTTACAACAATGTAAGAACATTCTTACATAGACACAGCTGAAGTTGTGTTCAGCATTTTAGTTTCTGAACTATTACAGCATTAGCATTATATTTTCATACTGAAACTTATTATAATAACACATACAAACTCTATACAGCACACACACTCATACTCTAATTTTGTCAGATATAACACACACACACACAATTGACCAACAAAAGGAACAAAGAAAAAAAACACTAGGAGCACGGAACTGATATGACTGTAACCTGTCCCACTACAGCTGGAGCAGATGACTGCTGACCTGGCCTCTGAGCGCTCGGTGTCTCAGAAGCTGGAGAACCAGCGGCTGACGTTGGAGCGTCAGAACAAGGAGATGCGCGACAAGCTGCAGGAGCTGGAGGGTCAGAACCGTGCCCGCACCAAGGCCACCATCGCTGCTCTGGAGGGCAAGATTGTCAACCTGGAGGAGCAGCTTGACCAGGAGGCCAAGTCGGTCTTCTCTTCTCTTCTCTTCTCACCCTTCCTTTCTTCTCTTCTTTTTTTTGTGTGTGTGTGTTCTTCACTTTTTTCCCCTGCTGACGATCTGTGCACTGGTTATGGATAAAAATATTTTCTGTTGCCAGTGCACTGGTTACTGTAAGGCTGAAGTAGCCTGAAGATATAGTTGAACCATTACACAGTCCAAATTCTGTTTTTTTTTAAATTTCCCCCAAAATAAAATTATATCATTTAGGGTCTGGGGGATGCAGTCTTGCTAAATACTTAGTTTAAGATCTTAGGTAATGGATAGAGTCAGTTTGCTTGTGCTAGCGGTACACTTAATGACCCAACAACAGTAGTTTAATTGACAGTTTTTCTTCCGTATTTGCCACCCTCCCACTCTCTCTTTTTCTCATGTGCAAAAAACATAATGTCAGAGTTCTTTGTTACACTAAAAGCTATGCCTTACACCCAGGGCTTAACTGATGATTGTCGGGTTCACTGATTATACAGTTTACATATATATGTGTGATGTAAGAAAATCATTTGAAATCTGATTAATATTTTTGGCCTGCAAAAACCTTTTCTGAAAATAGATTTGAAATATAGTTCGGCATATAGATCTTTCCTTACGTCCTGCTTCTAAAGCCACTGCTAACACCTCTAGGATAGACAGTCAAATCATTGTCATTTGTCAGATGTTAAGACTCGAAAAATCTTACCGTATGGTTATCCTTCGGATGAGACTATAAACCGAGGCCCTGTGTGCGAACACATGCAGAACATCTTGCGCACACGTTAAATCCTGTTCCGCTGTTCGAAAGAGTAGGCCATTGTGTGCCTGTGGGAACAGATGACAAAATTTTTAAAACCGCATACACACGCAAAAAAAGTCATCTGAGCACTTTGATTTGTTGCTTTACAAGATTCAGCGCTATATAAATTCCATACATTATTATTATTATTATTATCCTTATTCCATGGGATTGTATGTCAGGTGGGAGTTACATCTCAAATGTTGTCTAGAAAGGCGAGCCCTGTGTTTCCCTGGCAATTTCACTGTTAACAATGGAGGATGCTGCTGTGTGTTGCAGGGAGCGTGCAACGCTGGCCCGCACCAACCGCAAGATGGAGAAGCGTCTGAAGGAGCTGCAGCTGCAGGCTGAGGACGAGCGCCGCAGCGCCGACCAGTACAAAGAGCAGGTCAGTAAGGCTCGTTTCTGTAGCAGGCATGAACTTGTCAACACTTTGTTGCTACTTTGTCTGTTCAACCTATTTAGGTAGTTATATCTAGTTCCATGGTATAAACCGAACTCGTCATTTGTATCCTTGAGCTTAGCTTTTATATCTTATTACTTTTCAATTTACAGTAAAAGATGGACAGACTTGATGTTTTCTGATTCCAGTCAAGCTAATATGCTTATCCTCATGAATACTTGATTTCTATCTGAACAATAAAATAAAAAACCACCGTTGTTAATGATACCTACATTTTTCTGCATTATATTCATAAACTTATATGTCGCAGGTTTTTGTTTTTATAAGCTTGGAGTTGAGAAATGGCTGTGGGTAGGGTGTGAATCTGTGCCATGCTAACCCCAAGGTGTGTTTGCTTCCAGCTGGAGAAGATGAACAACCGTGTGAAGGCCCTGAAGAGGCAGGTGGATGAGGCGGAGGAGGAAGCAGCTCGCATCAATGCCGCCAAGCGTAAAGTGCAGAGAGAACTGGATGACCAGATGGAGCAGAACGATGTCCTCGTCAGGGAGACCCAGTCCCTCAGAAAGTTCAGGTGAGTTGATGCACTCTGAGGTGTTAGTATTGTGCTGGGGTAAAACATATTCATGATTCAATGAAAGTATTCATGTCAGTGGTTTTAAAAGCAAAGGTATGAATAATGCAGCCTACACAGTATGGGTTGCCTCACTTCACAATCTTCATGGAGAACAGACATTCAATCTTCATTTTTTGTTTGTTTGTCCATCATGGAGCCATCGGTAATGCAGTCTGCTGTTTTTGTTCTTCATATCTTTTTGTTCTCTTTGCTTTAACATCTTTTATATTATTTCTCTTTTTTTTTTTTTTTCAAAGCTCTCATTTTATTTGGGAGGAGGAATCAACACACTTCTTCAAGTTCTTTTTGAAGATGTTAATTTTGTGATCATTGCTGCTCATGAAGGAAAATCGTCATATAAGTTTGCTACATGTCTGTCTGTTCCTAGAATTTCTCAGGGTTTTTTTTTATGCATGAGGCTATAAGAAATCTGTTCTTTTCTTTCCTCATTAATGATTATTTTAACAGAAAATCATTCAGAAATACTCAGCATAGTATGAATCAAGAATAAAAGGTGTTGTAACATGCCATTAATTTTGTACAAAGCTACTCTTTGTTACACAGTTCATAGGATGGATACCAACTTAACAAAGAGACTGAACAAGAAATCTTTTCAGCAAACAAGTGTAGAGATGAACGTGGAAATAGACCAACACAAAATGTTTGTTGTTGCAGACCCTCTGCCCAGGTACGCTCAAGTCGTGCAGCCATAAAGCTGAATGAAGACGACGGGTCTGAAGACACTGCAGAAGAGCACGGTGAAAGCTGATCAGTCTGCCAGCACTGACAGACAGACAGACATTGACTGCCGTTTCCTCCTGGCCAGCCACAGGACTGGTGTTCCTGGTTAGCTCACCAAACAGCTATCCCTACAATTCCACTAATGTTTACTACACAACTGTATATTACTAGCCAATTCAGTGTGGTTATTTTACTTATGTATGCAAGTCTTCTTGAAAACTTCATTAGGCTGGTGATGGAGTTCTTCCATTCCACGCTCTCCGAAGTTCACCTTGTTATAATGTTTCTGCTTTGTTGTACTCTTTGTACACTCCGCACTTGTCAGGCTTAGAAGTTGAGACTTCCAGTGTGATTGTCATGTTTGAAACAGAAGTATGCTCAGAGTGTGGATGAGGGATTGCATGTGTGTGCGCACAATGACAGAATTATCTTGACTGATAAAGAGCACAAACATCAAGGATGTTACATTTTTTTGATTCATGGTGGACTGAACATATTTTGATGGTATTGGAGTGTGTCAGATGCGTTGAAAGGGAGATGAGTGTGTACTTTGTGCTGGACTGTAGATGTAGACTGCACTTTATATGCTTACCATTATTTGGATTATAGTCTGTGTTCAGTTTTGTCCCATTGAGTTTCAAGCCCATTTCAATTTCTCCCATGCTCCACTGAAGACATCACTGTGCTCATTTCCAGCTGCAAATTCAGTGTATGCAAATAACAGAACCTCTGCAAATGTATCCCAGTGCCTGTTAACTCTGTGGGAGAAAGGGGTGGGTTGGGAATGGGGTGGAGGAATGATGATAGAGGTAAGGGGTGCTGCTTTAACTATGCTGAGTGATAAAACTGTTGGCCTTTGCCTGCATGCTGTTGAACAGTGTCCTGTTGCAAACTTATGATATTTTTTGTTTTGAAGGCTTTTTTTTTTTAAATGAACAATGACTTGTTTGATTAAAAAAAAAAAAAAAAGTGGTTTGTTCTCTGCTGTTTTTTGAACCACAGGTGTATATGTTCTACATGTTACCTGACTGAAGGTTTTATTCTCGTGTATATTATTTTTACAACATATTTCTCCAGTCTTCTTTCGCTAACTGCTACTTAAAGATTGGAGGGTTTATGTTTTTGTGTTGTTTTCTAATGAAGTGTACTGGAGGGTTTTGTTTGGGTATTTTGATAAATGCTGCTGACAGCTTTGCTAGTGTTGCTGCTAAGTTTGTCGAAAATTTTCTGTTTAGTGTGTGTATGTTTATGCAAGACCTCGTCCCTTGGACATAATGTGGACCACTGGGAGATACGACATGATATTGGTTATCCCTTTCTTCGCCCAAACTGCCTTTTTTCATTATGCATTTCTGTTGATGTGTCTTCACCCAGTAACATTATTATGGGATCAAATTGTGGCATTTTGCTTTTTTCTACAAAATTTCCAAATATGTGATATCTATTGAGGATGTCATTTTATACTTTTGATTTATGTTGGGATCAACTGAAACAAAATTCTCTGTTCTTCATACCGACAAATGTAACTATTATTAAATCAGGTGATATTGCCTTGCTTATTTCACTGCATATCGGACACTATGACTTTCATTGTATAATTGTAATTCCATAACATTTTTACCCGCTTTAAGCAATAAGTAGCAACTTCTATGCTTTGCTGACTTCTGAAGTAAAGAAATGATATACTCAACTTTTGCTTTGATGATAACTTGTGTTTGAGAATATGTGTGTGTGTGGGCATTATTGGTTCATTACAATGGTTGTAGTGAAGTGAACCAAACAGCAATTTATTCAACATAAACAGAACAAGTCCCTTCAAACAAGTATTAAGTCTCCTATCACTGCTACAATTTCTAGATATGTTTCAGCAATCAGAGTATTTAAAAACAACGCCACAATTCAAGTGATTAGTCTTTTCTTCTCATTCAAAAGGTTTTGTTTTGGGTTTTTTAATTTGCACAATATACTTAGACCTCTCAATTTACCATTTTGATATTGAATAAAGAAAAAACAATTATATGGGTGATATCACTAAAAATTGATATTAGTCTATCATTATCTGGAAAAAATTATAAACCAGCAAACAAAAATGATGATGGAGGGAACCTCGTATCTATGGCACCCCACAGCATTTTGTATTCCAACATGCAGATAAACAAATGATTCTGCAAAATGAAGATTTTGAACATATCTCCCTTTCCACAAAATGTCTGTTATTCTCATCATACAAAAAAACAGTCTTCATGGGCTTTTCACATGAGATTTATTTTGTTGGTAGTGTTTCATCACAAAATAATGACAATCAAAATTAAGAAAAAACACATCCTAAGGGAGGAAAAAGAAATAATAATGGATTGAAATTTGTGTTCTACGATCAAAAATGTCTAAGAAAAGGGAAAAATATTAATTTCAAATTCTTAATTGTTAATCACACAAACCTAATAGCAATAGCAGTCTGCTTGAGTCTTTTCAGAATGCAACTCTGTTGACATGCCAATTTCTTGACATACAGCCATAATGCCTGAAATTCATAAATCAAAGAGAAAAATCACCTAACTCCATAATTCTAAGTAAAGAAAAATACTTTCCTACTGTCTGATCTTTCTCAGCAGCTCTGACTTCAACATGTCTTCCTTAAAAAAAATGTCCAATGGGAGGGAGGTCCCGCGCAGGCTGAAAGACTTAAAAGATGGAATGGAATTGGTAACTGTAAAAATGACCACAAGGCTCTGCACAAAAATATTTTTCCGTGACATGAAATGTTAATGATGTGTAGTCCCGATTTTTTTTTTTTAGCACATACTTTACACCCGCTATGATCAAAACTATTTGTTTTTCTCTTCACTGCAGTTCCAAAAACAGTGATTCCTGCATTAAAACATTTCTGACCCTCTTGCCTAGACTGTCATGGTGCAAATTACAACCAAGCATAGGTATATTTATAAGATGTAGGTAGATTTCAAACGAGCATTAATCAATTGGAGCTAAAATCTTTCCTCTAGGACGGTGCCTATGACAGGGCAGAAACATCTGTTCCTGCTCACAACCTGAATCTGGTCGGCAAGGAAGCAAAAGGAACATGGTCATTTATGTTCCCATTCCTTTAAAAAAAAAAGTGTTTTGTTTGTTTTGGTTTTTCTAGTCAGGGCTCTCCCAAACTCTTTTAGTCGGGGCTGTCGCAAATCTCTGTAAAGGCTGTGTCAAATCCCAGTCAAAGCAGATCCAGTTATGTTAGGAAAATGGGTGATGAAATGCTGCCAATATTCATTTCACAGAACTGATCATAGAGGTAGCACAAACTACCTTCAATCATCATTCTACAGTTACCATATTCTTGTCGACCGCAACTTCATCTTTCACTAATTTTTGCCACTTTTTAACAAATTTCCTACACCATTCACAGGAAAGAAAAGTGGCTTTTCTCCCTATCCATTCTTAAAACGGCACATTCACTTTTGATAATGGCCACCGTCTTCTATTTTATTTAATAGGGAACAAACCTTAAAGAACTACAAGTAAAAATCAAAGAGTTAAAAAAAGTATCCCTGATCATCAAAGATTCAAGGCCCTTACATCATTTTGGTATCAAACTGCATGAAATTAAACCTTTCTGGACATCATGTGATGCTTAAATTTAGATCATCTATTACAATCGGTGACCACTTTAACAAACTGATAACACTACATCAGTTCCTTTGCTGACCGGCGTATGGTACGAGTTCCCCCTAAGAGATTTTTGACACTTTGGAAAATCCTAATTATTTCACTAACATTTCAGAGAGGTTGTCAAAATAACTGCAATGAAATTTTAAGCTGGAAAGTTTGTGGAAATGTGATAATACTAAATAACATAAAATGACTGAGATAACTTAAGGATTTTTTTTCTTTAGTTATCATTACAATTATTACTGTTATAGCCTGATTGCTTATCAAATTAACTGATTTTACTCTTTTCGTTTTGCACTCTAGATTCCTTACACAAAACCACATAAACTAACATCAGAACCAAATCAGCAGCTCAATAAAATAAACATTCCTGAAGGCAGCTGCAAATATCACCACTGGTAACAATTCTTTGTCCACTTTCACATCCATGAAGGTGAATACTTGCTCACAAAACACACATTCTCATTTACCTACCATATACAAGACCAAAATGAAAAATCACTTTGCACACAGCACAGCCTGATAAATATGAAGCACTTACACCAATCCACACAAAAATCTTGTTCAACACAATAAAAAAAAAAAAGGCATAACACAGTGACTGATAAAAAGGGAAACATACCAATGTGAGGTTTTTATTTAATTTTTTTTTTAATTTTGATAACTCAGTTTATTGAAAAACACACCAAAGAAACCAGATAGTCAACACTTTTGCTTTAGCTCTGTTTTCAACCCCTTTTTTTATGTTTTGGAAAACACATTTGTCAGCCTAAAGCATGAGGGAGAAAATTTTCATGACTGCTAGCTTTATAGTTTGATATTCAGGATACACACAACTACAATAAAGCAGAAGCAATTGTACCAAGCACCAAAATTCAGAACAAGTTTAAATCTCCCTTGTGAAATTGGTTAGACTTTACTGTTGTACAAATGTCAAATAAATCATGCGGGAAAACAAATATTACTGTATTACACTATGCTTGCTTTTGAAGATGACATACAGCAAAAGATGGCAACAAAATTTGTTTTCTTGGATTCTACAGTCGACTCTAATGATGCTCAATTTCAGAGGATTTGGACAATAATAAGAGTATGAATTCATTCTTTATTATTTCCTTCTCCCTCTTCAATTTCCCCTTCTATCAAACAAAAGCAGTGTGTAGATAATGACAGCTCAAAAAAGGTTCTGAGCTATTCTTTCATTTCAAAGTGTTCATGACCAATCCTACTCAATCCAATAACGATGCTGTACAGCCTCACTGATCATAAAAGCTGTATCAAGGCAGTCACTTTGCTGAGAACTAAATATCGATTTAAATTGTACAAACCTATTCCCAATATACCAGCATACATCCTATTCACAATATACCAGTCAACACAGTTGAAATATATGCCTAGCTGAAAATTTGTGCCATAGAGATATACCTAAGGAAGTAACAGTCTGGTTTGCTTCCACACTCATGCAAAAAACACTTTTTTCCTTGCTGCAGGACAATCAAAAATCAAGCAATCTGATTTTTAGTACTGAACACTGGTTACTCACACCACACAAAAATTCATTTTCCAATGCACAGGCAAAACCACTTGGACTGGCTCATTGCTACAATGGCCTCATGTCAAACAGAATTATCTGTCTCCAGCACCCATTTCAACCTATGCCTCTACTCGATAGACACACACCAGCCACTTGGCATTCTGTTCAGCATGCATACCACATTTAACAGGGACAAAACAAATCTTCCAAGATGTAATGTAATGTAATGATGGAAGTTTGGTATCAAGCTGTTCAGGAACAACCTATTTCACTATGTGCGGCCAAAATCTTGTTGGTTTCTTTGAAAATTCTGGTGACAAAAAAATTGACAGAAATGAAACGAAACCTTACCCTGTTCACACCCCAGGAAAATGAACAAGTTGATAATCTTACAATATCACTCACAAAACCACACAATCTGACCAATCTATTATAACAGCTTTTCACAAGATATATTCTCCCCAGCTATTTCCAAGATGAGACCACTGCCAGGCTTGTCAAAGAATGGAAGAAGCAGTTTTCAAGCTTCAACAAAAAAAACATGCTGAGCAAAATCATCTGCTTTCAAGCTGGCTACTTCATACTCCCTAATCCTCTTGCCACCAAACAGTCCATTGAACACATACACAATGAAAGCACAGGTATTTCAAGGCAAGATTGAATGAAACCAACCATCCCACACTGCTTTTTTCAGTTCACACAGCATCAAATTCACGATATTCCTAATTTATAGCAAAGCAATACAACTAAACCATAGCAATATATCACATAAAAATAACACCCAAAACCTCTAAATAATACTCGGCAATACTGATCAATATCAGTCATGCTAGAACTCATTTCTTTGTGGATACTATTTGATGGCAACAATCTATGACAAAATAAGTTTCCATAAAAGGACCCCCATCCCTTCCCACAACAAATCTTTTTAGAAGCGTATCTCCCATTTTTCTCAGTAGATGAAAACTGAATATATACATGCCAGCCTTTAACAATGGGATAAACATGTTAAAAACCTTCTTGTCGTCAGACATCCCTGCAAAAATGTTCACCCATTCCCCAATCCCACCCCCTAACAATTACATCGTGGTTGGGTTTGTTTTTAATACATTTCCTTAATCTCTATTTTCTATGCTAACTTTTTTTTCTTTTCTCAGCAAATGAAAACCCAGTTTGAAAGCCAAGGAACCCTACAAGTGCAGACAAAAGTTATTAAAAACAGAGATCTTTACATGTAATGCACTATGAATTAATTACCTAGGGTATTTCCACAAGAAAAGCCAAATTCATCTAAGCCCAACATATTCAAATAAACACAGGAAAAGGTCAAGCCACACTCAATTATCAGCCATTCTTGTCAGTTGGCTGATTTGTGAATTCAGAAGGGGGGGGCAGTACTGGTGCCAAAGATGGTTTTTGTCTGTTCTGAGCTTTCCGAGACACTCATTAAATCTGGCAAATATCACTCAAATAATTAGTATGGTGATTTCAAAACTCAGCCATTTCTATCGGATTACATTAACAAATTAACTGTAACATCATCAATGGATAATGTGTATCTCCTTTATCTAAATAAAATAAAAATCTTTGGTTTGGCCTAGGTCCGATTTTAACCACACCCCACAACAATGACAGCAAAACTATTTCTTTGGTTTGACCTAAGTTCAAATTTACCACACCCCAAAACAATGACAACAAAATTATTTTTTTCAATTAATACATTTAAGGACTAGTCAGCTTTTTAGGGCCATTTCACACTGATCCTAAAATGTAAACCCAAGTGTCCTCATACTTGATTAGGCATGCAAATCCAATGGGTAAGTATCACACTTCCTTCTCACTCACAAAAACACACATACAAAATGACCGGAAACAACAGCCTTGGCTTCAGTCACGCTACTTAAAAAAAATTTACTCTCACCCCCCCCCCCCCCCCCCCCCCCCCCCCCCCCCAACCCCAGAAATGGATATGAATAAGTTACATCCAAATTTTGCAGTAGTATGGAGACAACCAGACAGAAGAAGCATATACATGTGTGTATGGGGAGTGAGTTTTAGAAGGAACAAAGACTAAGCTAAGGCCAGCCTTAAGATGCAGCAGCGTCAGACTGTTCACAATCCGCCGGTCCCCGCGTCTGCAAGGCATTGAGAGCTAATTCAAGCTGGGTGATGGATTTTTGCAAAGTCAGGCGGAACCCTTTGGACATGGGCAGCAGGGGAAAGCGAGGATAGCCTGGAGGAAGCTGTTCTTTGCGATGTTTGGTTTCACTGGTTTCTTTGGTGTGCTCTGAAAGAGGAACAGAGTCCACAGCCGAGGCAAACCCAGCAACACCACCACTTGCAGAGCTTTCTTCACTGGACTGAGTATCAACTCCACCTTCTGCACCTAGCTCCTCACTGCTGGGTGTCACTGCACTAGGCTGGTGCCCTGTGCTCTCTGACATGGATACCCACTTCCGAAGACGTGTTATCATCCTGAAAATCAACAAATTATCAATCATCATCACCCTCATCTCATCATCATCATATAAATCCAAAATGAAATATATCAACACATTTCAATATCCTCCCTCCTGTTTGTTTTGTTTTTTTTGGGGGAGGGGGGTCAAAACTTCACTATTTTTACAAGATTTTAAGTGTTGGAACATTGTATTACACAAACTTCTAAGTATGCAAATGCAATATAAAACACAAAGATACATATATTGCAAAACAGAAGTTATTTTTATGACCAGGACTATCACCACACTAACAATATTCACTGTCACTAGGAGACTTTTTTTTTTCTTAACAGCCATTTTCCATTTTCTCTTTTTGTGCAGAAGCTGAGTTTAAAAGCTGCCCATAATCATGTAAGCAGTTGTAACAAAGATACAGAAAACAGCAACTTTCACATCTATGATCCTGCCAAATCTTTTTCTGTACTAGTAGTTCTTATGATGAAAGGCAATGTTAGCCACTCTCTCTCTCTCACACACACACTCACTCACTCACACACACACACACACACACACACACACACACACAACACACACTTTCTCAATAATCTATATGAGATCACAGAATCACTTCACATAAAGCCCTGGCTGACACAGACTTAAAGCTATACTGTAGAACAAAAGCCTCTAATCCACAAACTAATATCTGACCTGTATCCATTCTTGTTCAAACGTTCTTGAACCTCCTGCTCAAATGACTCGGGCATTCGCTCACACAAAGTTGTCATACTCTGCCACAGAACATCAAACTCTGGTATCAAAATAGGCATCACAAATCACTATCAGCTATAATCCTCACATCAATGTTCTATTTCCACCCAAACCTTACATGAAATCCAACCTCAACAGAGCATTTTCTCTTCACCTGAGTGAGCAAAAGAGAAAAAAAAAAAAAAAAAGGTCCCTTCAGCTGGTAGTACATGGGTTTTATTTGTCAATTTATTCCTTTGATTTTGAATAGTCACTACATAATTTAGTAGTCAAGGTACCTTAATTTTTTAGGTCCACCACAACTTAAGCCTGGAAAAGAATCATCTTGTAAGTCTTTCTGGAAAGAAGGCAGGAGAAAGGATCAAGAAGGCAGAAAACAGACGAGAAGGAGGTGACAGAGCACTTCTCATTTACCTATATGGATGATGATGAGTACAACCACACACAACTAGCATTTTTAAGTTTGCCCAGAAACTGTTCTCATTTATATCCTGATAATGATTTTCTACAGCCTCCTTTCCCTCGGGTTTCCATATCTGTAAATATATCATTCTGTAAATAGCAAAGGATTTTACTTTACAGCTTTCAACACATCACCAATAATACTGAAATCTTATGCTAAAAAAAACAACAAAAAACTTAGTTTTCTTTTTTAAATGACCTTCTGTTTATGGTTTGGTTCTCTCACCTCCACCAATCTGAGCAGGGCCATTTCATTGTACATGCGGCTGTTCTCCAAAGCTATCTGATGACCTCGCTGTCTTTCATAGCCTGCTTCATTGTAGTAGGGCTCATCGACTAGAATCAGACCTGAAAAACAAACCAAATCAAATACTCATTTAATCTAGATCTGATTATATATATATATATATATATATATACTCTGATTCCATTACTTCTTTCTTCCTGCATTATCCATCTTTGTATACCTACGATACATTCTCAAAACAATCCATGTCTGTTAAACATTTAAGATACTCATTATTACAATCTTTTACTGCCAAGTTTCAGACTGAACTCTCTTCAAAGCCAAGTATTTTTCAGTGCTGTTGCTGTTTCTTGGTAGGTCTCGTGTCACAATAACATGGTCAGTTCTTCCAATCAAAACTGGGCAGAGAACTGAAGGGGGGTATGTCTGCTATCACACACAAAAGTCATCTGTAGGTGTGAAACCTTGTTACTGTATGAAAAACTGTCCTTTTTAACATGACCTGTGCTGTTGACAAAAGTCACCTATAACAAAGAACAGTAGTGTCAACTACAGTCACCTACGGCGGTGTAAGAGTTAAAGTCAATTACATAAGTCATAAATCAGAAGAGCAAAGCTGTGAATGATTTTGTCTTGTCTGTCAAAACATGAAAATATAACAGAGGGTATGGACAGCATTACAGGTTATGAACTCCTCTTTTGAAATGTCAATTACATGACCACAGAACAACCAGACAAAACAGAGTAACAAGTAACACAGTGAACAGACAGTTGATATGTTTACCTGAATATGCTAACCTCATAAAAGTACCATACTATCAGATGCTTCACATACCTTGTATAGAAACCAGAACTTGTAACAAGTTTGACTGATCTGTCCATACTTCCATCCCCTGGAAGAAAGAGATATAATTATGATACATCAAAACATGTAACATAAACATGGTCATGAATGAAAACAAAACTGAAGAACTTAATATAAAACAAACAAAAAAAACCCAGTCAAGTTAGATCCCCGCAAGTATTTGTTTCAATGAAAATCACTTGGCGTTTCCAATTCTTCTAACACTGACATATTTCTATCTGTTAAGACAGTTTTCCTAAGAGCGGTCACTGATTAACAAGTATGCCATCAGGAATATTCCATAATATACAGTAACAATATGCCAAAATATCCAACAGATGCTAAACAAATCTCAAGGCCAAATGCACTGCGGATACCTCAGATGCAAGCAGATCAATTAAGAGTTTCCTCAGTTCATCTACAGCATTTGTAAATTATAAGGTCTTTTAATTAACCTGCAGATTTCATGCCTGCAGGTGTAGACACAAAGAGATGGTGGAGGCAGAGGCAGTTTTGCACATACGTAGGCCTTGGAGATGGTGAAAATCTCCTCACTTTAAGACTTCACAAGACATATGACCTAATGATTAATATGATTTATATGATGAAAGATACAGGCTCTACCTGACCCAAAAAAGAAGTGTTATGACTCCATGCTCACATACCTATGTGCTGTAAAATCACTGCAATGATAAACATGCTATTTCATTCTGCAGTCTTTCACGACATAAAAATGAAACAAAAGCTGCACCAAACTCAAACTGATACAACAGCAGCTGTTATCCTCAACTGTACTTATTTCCAATCAGACAGCTGACTCAAAAACTGAGTATACAAGCAGGACACTGCAGACTGACCTTTCCAGACCATGTGCCCAGCAGGCTGACACAGACTTTGCCATCAACGTACAGGTTGGGGTTGAGGCGATCTGAGGCAAAGGACAGGTAGTGAAACAGTGGGGGACTCAAGGGGTAGTCATGGGGCAGCATGATGTCAAACAGAAACATGCCATCTTCGTAAGGTGTGTCCACTGGGCCGTCAATCAACACAGAGAACAGGTCCTGGTCAGGAAGAAAAGAAACAAAAATCAAACATGAATGTGTGTATCAACAAAAACTGCACACAGAAAAGCTTGCACCGAAAATCAGCTTTTTTTTTAATTAAAAAAAGCACTAAAGCATGCACATGCATATGCTTCCATAAAAGCACATGTGCACACATACATGCATGCACTTTCACACACACACTCACATTAATTCCATTTATGCATATGTTATTGTCTTTTCTTGTTTGATTTGTATGGTTTATCATTGATTAGGTTTTTTATTCTATGTCTGCGTATATATTATCTTTTTTTCTCTCTTTTTTTTTTCTTTAGATAGATGGCTTGAAAAAAAGCAAATGCACTGCTTATTCAATGTACCATCTGAAAATAAAAGTTTGACTTTGACTTTGACTCACACACATACTTAAATTGCACATACACACGCACTCACACATGCACATGCATGCACACATACATACTTAGATATAATTTGCAGAGGTAAACAGGACTACATTTTGTAGTGATAAAACATGGCTTTTTAGGGTCCACAATGACAAACAGCAACAGAGATTCATTTTAAAAAAATTATTCAACTAAAGACAACTATGTATAAAAGTGACTTTCATAACAACAGCAGAAGAATTCAGACATGTATACATTTTGTTATAAATTTTAAAGCCAAATCTGTTCAGTGCTCACCATTCTGTCCTCAAAGCCCTTCACAATGATTCCATCTGGCAAGCTTGTGCGTAGCAACTTGAGCTGGAAAACAGGATAGGAAAATCTCAATACTGAAGCGAGGACGTATGGTTAGCCACAAAGACGGAAACCTTGTGCCATGTATCATACCATATAAATTATTTCCAATAAGATATCATGTCTTCAATGTCATTATGACTGCATTCCTGCTTTTCTTCTGACATGTAAAGGTAAAGGTGTCCAATAACCTGTGTGGTCATAGGGGAGCGAGGCATCAGAGACCTCACTTCCCCAGGGGCCAGCATATTGAGGGCGGCGCCCATCTCCTCTCCCTCTCTGCTTTACCTTCCCTGACCCTGAAGAGGCAGATACCCTTTTACAGCTGGGTGAACTGGGGGAACTGTACTGAAGCCAAAGCATGCAAACGGTCGCCCATCCAACTGGTAACCTTGCTCAACGCTGCTCAACAATGACTGGGAGAAAGCAAGCACTTTGACCACTGAGCTATCCCGTCCCCTTCTGACATGTAAATGCCAAATAAAATGAAGTTTGATTTTTTTTTTTTAAATCATTATGATGTTGTTGTTGTTGTGCGTTC
Source organism: Rapana venosa (assembly GCA_028751875.1). NCBI lineage: Eukaryota > Metazoa > Mollusca > Gastropoda > Neogastropoda > Muricidae > Rapana > Rapana venosa. The sequence continues at coordinate 49,432,022 of CM054135.1, forward strand.
CCCAGCTTTACACCCTGGGGGTCACCCAGAACATGCACTCTGACTCACTCATCCCACCTGGGAATCTCTGTGAGATAGGAAGTACACACTGGATGAGAAGTTTGCGTGTATGACTCTTTTTCAAGCACCTCGCCATATAGGCAGCCATACTCCGACTTCAGAGGATTTTTTCTCCTTTAACAAAGGAGAGTACGGGTTGTTATGTTAAGAGCTTGTCATGGCTGAAGGCAATCTCAACACAACATTTTACAACATAACGTTTTAATGTAGGCCTTGGCAATTAGCTGACATCAATAATAACTGACACAGCTTTTGGCCTGGGCCAAAAATCATTATGATACATGACACACAAACAAACAAAAATGACACAGCCCTAACACAATTGTGCCTCATGTAGAACAGACCTAAAATGATGCTGAACACCAATAAAAACGCCTAAATTGTTATATATATTTTCAGAAACATGTAAAATATGTATTTTAAAAAAGTACCCACTCAAGAGATCATTTCTGGGTTCTCCCGATAATACTGACTGTCTAAAGAGAATGCATAAAGAAGTGGATAGCTCTTGTGTACACCTACAAGACTAAACTAGAAGGTATTCTTGTCAATATGACAAGTCTCAAGGAAAAAAAAAATAACAAGAACTGAAAGTAGTATTGAATCAAACAAACTTTGCCTTGCTAATTACTATCCTAATCAATATTCTTAAAGTGTCTGGATTTTCTACTTAAGTCAGTTTAAATTGCCATGAATATATCAATAGTTCCAGTCTATAATAAGTACATTTCTCTCCCACTGACATCTCTCAAAATGCTGTCATTTTTCTTTTTGTCAAAAACAATACTATAGAAGAATTCATACCTCTTTCCTGACCGTTGAATAAAACTTCTTCATATTGGATGGCATGCATGTCTTGGAACTGTAGCTGTGGCAGGCTGGAGCACTGTTGCACATGAAAAACCCTGCACACAACAAACTTGCAGATTCTAGCTTCACCATGACACAGAGCATGCACACACTATCAAAAAATACTCACACCTATTAATATAAATAAAATATAGATATATACTGCTGTCTCTTAACCTAAAGGTGACAACCACATCTATACACTCATAAATGCATGTATGTATACACACCAGACCTGGTAACTTCTCAAAATGCTCTGCAATAGTGTTTCCATCTGATAATGCCAATTTTCAAAAGCTATATTTAGGAAATATTTCCTGCAGTTGTACTCTCAGCTCATGCTTCCTTTTTCTACCAAGGTGAAATACTCTCCCTTTCTTTTTCAGATTACACACACACACACACACACACACACACACACACACACACACACACATACACACACATATATACACACACACACACTCACTCACAAACCCAATAATCAAATGACTAGAACTGGGGAGGGGGGGAGGGGGGGAGAAGAAAGAAAAAAAGAAGAAAATATTGATCAATATTCAAATGAATACAACTGCAGTAGTTTTCAACTCATGACTGTAGTTTAATATCAGTTTCTATAGAAACTATGGGTAAATCATTGTGGCTAAGAAGCCTACACACATGTGTGTGCACACAGACACATATATATAAGTACATACCCATAAACATACCCTAACATGGAAAGCACTCATTTATGTACACAAACATTCACACACACAATGCATGCACACACGTATGTGCACATGTTCACACAAATGCATACAATGTATATACAAAGACACACACTCATGATGCACATGCACACACACACATATTTGCTTTACCTTGCGGCAGAACCACTCCAGGTGGATCCACAATTTCGTCTTCATCACAGGATGTCCCATTCACCATCACAGGCGGCTTGCTTTCTATGCTGGAGCCAGAGGCCTTTTCACAAGCCTCTAAGTTGTCCGACCTGACATCTACCCCGTTCCCTGCCAGCTCCTCCACCCCTGCTTCACCCTCTTCCCCCTCTAATGGGCCTGAATCCCTTTTCACCTTGCTCTCTGCCTTCTTTTCCCTGGCTTCTTCTTCTACTACCTGAGTTACAGTACCATGCCTTTGTTGCGCAAGGCAGATTTGCTTTTGTAAATTGGCCATGCCATCTTGAATACAATGAAGTTTTTCATTGACCATCTCCACAAATTTGTCCATCTTTTCTTGATCTATCCAACTGTCTGCACTGTCCCTCTGCCCTTCAGATGGATTAGAATTGGCTAAATCATCACTGTCCTGGGGGGGTTTTTCAACAGTGTCCTCAGCTTTCTTTTTCTCCACACTTGCTGCAGCCAGCTTGCTGGAAATATCCTCTTCTGCAGGAGGGCTGCCATTGCTCACTGTGCCGCAAGCACCATTGCCAGTATCTCGGGCCTTTTTTCCAGCAGTGTCCTCAGCCTTCTTTTCCTCTATACTTGCTGCTGCTAGCCTGCTGGAAAGATCCTCCTGTACTTCCTGAGGGCTGCCATTTTTCACTGTGCCAGAAGCACCACCACTGGAAGGGTCCACTGAAGAGCCATCTACTTCCACTGGAGTGCCTGCATCACCCTTTGCTTTACACTTTGTGGCGGAGGGGTCTGAGGCCCCTGAGCATTGTCCTACGGTCCTTATCACAGGTGATTCGTCACTGTCAGAAGAATCAGTACCCATGTCCAATTTCTTCATCTCTCTGGACTGGTCCAGCAGCCCCTTGTTGGTGCTCTCAAACACATGGGCCAGGTGCTGCTTGATCTTGTTGGACTTCTCTCTCTTCATGCCATATTTGATCGAGGCAATGAGACCCGCCACCACTGCAGAGGCACCCGGTTCCCTTTCAATCTTGGCCTCCCGCTCCAACTTGACCCAAGAACGGTATGTTTTTAGCACTTTTTTCAGGCATCGAATCAAACTTGCACGAGACTCCTCCAAAGAGTTAATGCCGTCTGGTGTTTGGGAGGTTAAGGTAGAGTAGCCTTCACAGATGGCTTCGAAGCTGGACCCAATCATGGTCATGGTCTGCTTTATCTCCACCAAAGACTCTTCAGCCATGTCTCTAAATGGGGGGCAAGCACCTTTGTCCTCCTTTGCTGCGTCACACTTCTCTCCCTCACTGTCAACAGAAGGCATTTCACCATCAGAACACGTCCAGGCAAAAACAACTGAAACACATTAAGTATCTCACTGATGGAGGATGATAATGGGCTTTAAGTTTAAATGATCACAGCATCACAGGCAGTCTCACAAATGCTGTTTTTAAAAAAATTCTCAAGTAACAAAGTACAATGCAGTGTAAATAAACATATAGCATCAAAAACAAATAGCCCAGTGCCGCCCCCTCCCACAAAAAAAAAAGTTTACCAGATAAACACTACAAAATGTCAAAATTATCTGAGTGAACAACATTTTAAAATGAACAAGCATTCAAAAGCAAAAGACACACAAACACACAACTCCAAGCACACAGGAACTGAACGTAAAAGAAACCCATAAGACTGCTAATTCTATTATCTTCAAAATAAAAGAATAAACAATAATAATATTTTAAAAACTGTAAACTATAACACTCAACCACATACACATGGTCATTCTCAAACACATTCACTGACAAAACATCTAACCATAAAAACATTATCAATCACTGCAGGCCAATCCCTATAGGCTACCTCAGCCAGACCTAATATGCATATCTCCAGAATCTTGACCATCATGAACATGCACATGCACACATACACACAAACACACACATCCATGAGCTCCCATAAGATGAAACTCATCCCTCTTTTGGGGGTTGTTGGTTTTTTTCATGCATTCTGAATCATTTTAACATTCCTACATGCACACATTTTTTATGAATCCCCAAAACAATTAAAATAGAATTAGCAGATTTTTTTTTTTAAGCCAAGAGGAAACAGAACATTAGATTTCAGGACTTCTAAAACAAAACAAAAATCTGCTGTCTTTATCAAAACAACAAAGACCTGCCACTGTTCTGCAAGGACAATTTTGATACAGTCTTTCTGGAACAAACTCATATTTGCACCTGCACTGCTCATACATAAATGAAATATTCTATCAACAATCTTAATTTTAGTTTTCAAACATATTGTTCTTTTTTCAGAGAACCTGCAACAGTATCATCACAAACAACAGCCCCCAACCCCCTTTAAAAATAAACAAAAGAAAAAGAAAAAACCCAAAATATCCAACGAAAAAGCATTTTCTCTTGCATCCTTTATCCCATCCAACCTCTAAAACCCAAACTGCACATGGGCATGTATTCATTCACATTCTTGAGTTCCAAGCTTTTATTCAGCCAAGTGCAAATCAGAATCAAATATCTATCCTAAAAACAGACAAAAATAAAATTGAAAATGCAACAAGAAAAGAAGCAAACCGACCGACCAACCAACCAACAAACTTCATGTAAAGTATAAATCTTAAAATGCAACACGAAATCCATGCAAACTGTATACAAATTCAATGGGCCCCTACCTCTGACTGCCCTCAACACTGTCACCTTCCATTTTCCACTCCTCTTCTTCGGTCTCCCAGCTGGCACTGCCACTTCCACCATCGGAGCTTTCATATTCTTCACTACTGGTGGACTCTACTTCAGACGATGAGTTGCTGTAGTCACTCATCTTCAAAAAACCACAAAAATGCAACCCAAATATACCACCCCAGTGTGTACATGGTCAAATATAAATGAATGAATATAACTTAACTGTGTGTCAAAATTATTTGAACTGTGACACAAGTCAAAAACCTCTTCAAATGTAACAAGATCATTCAGAAAAGAGAGACTGCTACAAAAGACTCTTTAAACAGTAGTTGTTTTCCTTTCTTTCAGATAGTTTTTTTTTCAAATCACAGCTGTCAGTATTGCGCCTCTTAACTTTTTCTTCACTTTTTAAGAAGATACAAGTCGAAAAAAACAACATCACATACTGTTCCACACAAAGCGACAAAAATTAAAACAGCAAAAGTTGTTAGGATAGAACCAGTATATAGGACAAGAGTTAACAGAGTTGGCCCCATAAGTTTTCCTCCCTACTTTTAACCACATCCAACCTATTCGTAACAGTCAGTTGAAGGGGCGAGACAAAAAAAAATCACCCAAAACTAGTTACTGCAAGTTAGTTTATGAAGCTTAGGAAACAAATTGGTAAGACACTGACATAGCTGGTGTCAAGACATATAGTTTTGTTCCTTCATATTTTAGCTTGTGGATGTACGTAGAAAATACTTTTTTTTTTTATAACTTTTACGGGATGCAGGAGCAGCCAAGTCCAAACACACCTAACAAACACACTTACCAGCTTGTGAAATGTATTCTGATTGGATGTTTTTGAAAGAGAACTAGGCCAGAATAGCTCCTACATCATTCATAGCATATGATATCATTATGGTGCAACAAAAATCTCAATCTCACATTCCTGATCAGCAATGTTCATGAATACAAAACAGTTGTATGGAATAAATCAAACACATTTACCTACCAAGAAAATTGTATAACATTAATTAACAATACTGTAACCGAAGCAACAAGTTCAAACATTATGCCATGCTTGTCATGTATTGATGTAAGCAAGGTATAAAACAGATATATGTAAGCAAAGTGTCACGGGCTACATTAAAATATTGTTATGCTTTGAAATGTTATGCTAGGACTGTGTTCCCAGCATAGCAATCTATTATACTCCAAGAAAGGAGGAAAATAACAATCATCTGAAGTCAACACTATGGTAATAATGATAATTAATAGAATTTATATAGCGCTATATCTTGCAAATACAAATCAGAGCGCTTGCATTCAATCCGCTCCTACACATACAACCAACAATGATTAATAATATTTTAACAAATTACACACACACACACACACACACACACACACACACACACACACAGGTTATACATTTCAGCAGGGTGATGGAATTTTGGCTGTTAAAGGCAGGGATAGATACGAGATGAAACAGGAGGGAAAAAAATCTTAGGTTTGAAATAGGTATGTTTTCAGGCTGGATTTAAAGCTGTCGTAAATAGGTACAGTATTTAAAAACAGCCATACACGCAAACTTATCCAGTTTGCAGCCACAGTCTCAGGGAGTGTGATGAGTGAGATAGAGCGTACAGGACACTAAAGCTGAAGAAGCTCAGAGTGAAGCAGTAACGGTAAAACCCTTACATCCCAGACGATGTACAGGTCCTGTGGGTAAGAGGATGTGTAGGTGCCATCAGTCCAGTGGACAAACACAGTCCCTGCGGGGTCCAATCGTATCACCTGGCCCACTGCCTGCAGTGTCTGTTCCATGTCCTTTTCACAATACAGATAGGTCTCCTGTTATTTCATCTTCAAAAAGGTTATTTGTTGAAACAACGGCAATAAGATAGTGTGACATTTCAAGCAACAGTATCATAGATATGACAAAGACATACACACAAACACAAACTCTGCTTTCAGACTTTTCCTCAGCAAAACTAACCACACTTTTGTGGGCATACCCTGTTCACTGTACCCTGAATCTGAACAATTTTCGGGCAAAACTTCATGTGTCTGAAAGCTTCAATGAAGCTGTGATAAGATGATCTCAACTGATCAAACTGGTTTCGGACCTTTTGACTATTTCAAACCAATGAGAGATCAGGCAGAAATAAAAGCAAATCATCACAACACTTTAAATACAACAATCATCAGACTGAGTAATCTGAGAATGGGTGTAGGAGCCATTCTCAATTATTTTAATCAATGCAAGTAATAAATCATTTAAACAGTGAACTGACTATCAACATGAAATTTTGGGGGGTAAAATTCAACCCAATCACAGAAAAGTCAACAAGGCATACCTAGAGATCTCAAAATTAGAATTGTTAAAACACTAATTTGATCTGAATTGCTGTATGGGTCTGAAGCCTTGACACTATGAAAACTGGAAAGAGACAAAACAAATGAAGCCAAAATGTGGTTCTACAGGCAATTTCTAAGAGTCCAATGGTCAGACAGAGGAAGAAATGAAAGCATTTTTGATGAACTATCATTGCAAAGAACCAATTTCTAAGAGTCCAATGGTCAGACAGAGGAAGAAATGAAAGCATTTTTGATGAACTATCATTGCAAAGAACATCAGCAGAGACACAGAGCAATAGAGAGTCCTGGTAGCATTGTGTGGAGCCCCTGCCATCAACAGCCGCAAAAGAGACAAGTAACAGGTATATCAAAGTTATTGCATGGAGCAAAAACTGTCTACACTAACACTGTTGATTAGACTGCAGTTCACAATGGATTAAAAGGATTAATAATATCAGTTATTATTGCATAGAGTATATATTTAAAAATACATTCCCACACAATATGAATGAACAAAAGTATGTATGAACTAACATCTGAGGACTTCTCAATTTGCTCTTTGAAATAGTATATCTTAATGAAATACCGGGAATAAACCTTTTTTAATACACCAAATACTTTCAAATTCCACTTTATACAATCTTATAGTTTTCATCTTTTTCTGTGCATTTTCCTTGGTTTCCACTCCTCTCAGACTGAATCATATGTGTTTGGAATTTTGAATTACATGCACGTACATTCATGTAAACACAATGTACTTACAAGGTTCATACAGACTTTTAGGTATGAAATTCAAGAAGTTTTCAAGGAGGTTTTTAAGAACTTCAAGGGTGCAATTCATGAAATATTAGTATACACACACTAAGGTCTACCACTGCTTGCCTGCCCAAACAAGATCTGAAATCCAAAAATGAAATTGGTGGGGGGTGGTTTGGGAGGGGGGCTTCCCCACCTCCTGAAATAGTGGGAGTCAGGGGGCTGTGCCCTCTGAAGCCAAGGCAATTTTTATGACCAAAAGAGCAAACTTTTCATCATTTCATGACACAATAATGTAGACAGGACAGAATCGAGTTCTGTGCTATGAAATGAAATGGTCGACGGTTTAATCGAAAGTACAATTATCACTTATCACATCTACTTTCATGAAGAACAATATTAGTAGATAAAACGGTTTAGAGATGAGTGTTGTGCACCTGCTGCAATGATTTTTGTTGCTTTCTATCTGTTTTATAGCAAATGAAATCCAAACAAAATGTCAAATCTGGGCTAGACTACATTGGGTCTTCGTAGCTGGCAACAGCTTCACATCTAGCCATTACTGGCTGTAGATCAATGCTATTTCTCACAAGTTCAGCAAAAACACTTGATTTGTTTGTTGCTACTTCGTTTATCTAGTCTCCAACCTCTGCTTTCATTAGTTATAAGGGATTTAAGGAACAGTTTCAGCCTTGTTCGTCATTTTGAATACTGGTGGATACAAATTCATTCAACACACCAACACACACACACATATTTATGTATTCAAAACATAAGAAGTGATCCTTCAACACAAAATCAAAATTTAAAATACTGGTTCATAAAGACTTGACTTTAATAAACATAAGTTCCTCATCAGAACTTGTGGATGGCTTTTCAAAAAATGAGTTTCCATTTGCCAAAGAAAGCTGGAGAATAAAATCCAAATGGCTTTTAACATCTTATTCATAATTCTTCTCAGCATATATATACTTGCTGCAAGTCACAGGTTCTTACTTCGAAGCCCGACACTCTGATGACGTTGTTTCCTGGACGGAACTTGTAATCGGGGTGATCCTGGATGTCATACACGCTCATTTCAGACTCCTTGATGACTTCTGTTGGGCTATACACAACAACAAAAAACAACCCACCACAAGGCATATTTTTTGTCTCATGCATTTTTTTACATAAATCCCAAAACCTAATCCAGTAATGTACTATATGGACACAGACCTGCCAATTACTGTGGCCATATCAAGGCTGCCACTTCCCTGACAATCAAAGTTTATATCAAAATTATGCAACAATTTACTAAGTAAAAAACCTAGATCAAAAACTACTATTCACTTATTCCTTGTCTCAAAATAAATACCCATCTAAATGTTTTAAAATCTAGTTCATCACCAAATCATTGCATTTGGCAGAATTTTCATCCATGATTGTGGGTACATGTTAAGTTAGTTAACTATGTGACCACCATTCACAACTCTTGCAGCACATAACTGTAGCCACTTTTCTTTTTTAAACTAGGCTTCTAAACATAGTATATGACGTTACTGCGCATTACCACACGTGTATTTCCACCTACAGAGCATACCACTCTGTACGGGTTTGAGAGGTAGGAAATGTCTACTGCTGTAAAAACTATCAAGCACAGTGAAAATAATTCATTTTCTTGTACGCCAATGGCAGAACACAAGAGTTTAAAGACCTGGATACAGATCTTTTATATCACCAACTGTGGAATGAGTAGTTAAACATCAAAATCTTTACAGAAAACAGTAAAACATCAAGAAATGAAGTACACTTGTCAGTTTCCAAGTTCAAACAGTCTGCTGTTGGCTACCGCTTTTTTTTTCTTTTTTTTTTGTGGTGTCCCTGGTCCTTTTACTTAGAATAATTTCTATCTTTCCTTTGCCCAAAACCCCGCATTCAACTTTCAAGTCAGGCCTCAAGACTCAACTTCTCATAGTAAAAGTTGTCTCTTTCACCTCTCAGTTTCCTTATTTCTATGACTTTTTCTTTCAGGCATTCATTCATGTTTGTGGGTGTGTTTGGGTTTGTTTTTTTTAAAAACTTTTTACCTAGTCTACTGTGTCTGTCAGTGATTTGTGTGAAAGCATTTATCAAAGTGTCTACTTACATGTGTGCAAAATTTTTCATGCTTTGATACTGTGTGCGTGTGCGTGTGTGTGCAACAAGATTTGGTGCTCTACAAATAACACTTATTGTCACCATCATCGTTGCCAAATGGTAGCTGGAGAAATACTCACAAAGTGCTCTTTCCCACTTCATACGGCTGGAACCACTTGATCTGACAGGTCCGTTCAAAACGATTACAGCTTGTTACAACTCCATATTCACTGCTTGTGGAAGGTGCTGAAAAAACAGAATACACTATGTGAACAGACTCTTCTTTGTACAAGTAAGTAAGTAAATTAGTCAGCCAGCCAGTTGATCAACTGGTCGGTCATTCAGTTGGTCGGTATCTTTCCCTCTCCCTTTGAGATATTGGTTAAGTCTGCTTGCAGTCACTCAGACCTACTGAGTCACAGGAACAGGAACATCAAAATAGCATTTCTCAAAAATGTAGAACAAACATAATTCAATTGAGCTGGTGACTCAGTATGTGAGCAAGTCTATTAGTATAGGAGAGTAAGCAAATGTGTGTGTGCGTATGCGTGTGTGTGTGTGTATGTGTATGTGTATGTGTATGTGTGTGTGTGTGTGTATGTGTGTGTGTGTGTGTGTGTGTGTGTGTGATTGATCTGCATGTTTATGTTTGAGTTAAAGTGCAAGAGTTGATATGCAATAGTGCTTGACTGAGTAGACTGTGATTGTGAATATGCATGTGTGCAAGCATGTGCACATATGTCAGAGTGTATGTCAATGCACATGGAATAATGTTTGTACACCTCTGTCAATAAATGTGTGTGAGTGCATATGTGGTAGTACATGTATGCAGGACTGTAAGATTGTGTGCACTTGTGTGCACTCATATCATGTGTGTGTGTGTGTGCGTGTATGAGTATGTGTGTGTGTGTGTGTGTGTGTGTGTGTCTGCGTGTGTGTGTCTGCGTGTGTGTGTCTGCGTGTGTGTGTCTGCGTGTGCGTGTATGAGTGTGTGAGTATGAGTGTGTGTGTGTGTGTGTGTGTGTGTGTGTGTGTGTGTGTGTGCGTGTGTGTGTGCGTGCGCGTGCGTGTGCGTGTGTGTGTCCGTGCATCGCATTTGTATGTCTGTGTGTGTTTGTGTTCTTGAGTGCATAATTAAATATTCTACAATTTCTGAGCAATACCTGAATTCAACAGGAATGAACTTAAGTTTAAAAATTACCTTTACTGTCCACAACAAAGGAGCCAGGGAAGTATTCCAGCTCATCCAGATGGTGCATTGGATACAGCTCTATTGATGGAATATTCTCCTCCACAGTGCCATCCTGTCAGAAACATTTTAATGCACAGGGTTTCAGAGAGGAGTAGACAAATGGCTTGATCAAACAGTTAGTTGTGTTTTAATCACCTAATTCTAGTTTTACCCCCGCCTTGAATACAGAAAAGAACTCTTAAACTCACTTACTTCAGAGGAGATCTAAGCACAGTAAGCACAAAACAATATACATTTAAGATAAAGATCAAAATATCTACTTGAAAAGTTTACCTTCACCAACAAGTTTGAGTATTGTTATGATTCAATCTCACTAACAACTTTCTTCTGCTATGTGCTTTTTGTTGTTGATTTTGTTTGTTTGTTTTTGTTTGTTTTGCTTTGTCTTTGGATTGTTTTGGTTATTTGGGAAGGCCATTCCTCTGCTAAAGCTTCGAGGTTAACAAATGCTGCTAAGATTTTTGCGTATGCAACCGCTTTTGCCCATTATTAACCCTTCCCCGACTGGGCTTGCCTCAGGCCTCTAAAAGAACCCCTGTCATCCTAGCAGAAAGGACATTCCTTCTTTCCATTTTAATGATGTAAGCAAAGATCTATGGAAAGATCTTAAACCTTTTTTCAGTTGAAAAAATCATGAAGAAACAGTGACAAGTAGTGAAACTCAGTGGCTAACACACAAACTGTACAAGTCTCAACCAGTCCCTTCTTACTCACCTGCCACATAACAGTGGCTGTGCTGAAGGTGTAGCACACTTCAGTGGCCACATGGCTGCCTGGCCTCAAATCGATTTCCATGACTGGTCGTGCTCGCCGTGCCCGACGGCTGGCCTTCCTCAGACTTTTCACAGACATGGCTATACCTCGGTCCCGCCGCCTCCTCTTTGGCACCGAGGCAGAGGATGACAAAGATTCCTCATCAGACTCCTCATCCTTCTTGTCATCAATGTCTTCATACTCATCATCCGCATCCATGTCAGCCTCCAGATCACCTTCTCCCTTCCCAGTGTCATTATGCTCAGAAGCAGTCAGATTCTGCTCAACGTTCTCTTCCTTTCCCTTGGTTGTGTCTCCTGTTTCCATGGTTTTTGACTCCCCCACAGGACCATCAGGAAGGCTGCTGGCAGACACAGAGGAGGCCACAGTGGTTGCTGTGGCATTGCTGGACGAGGCTGATGCTGCTCCCTTTTTGTGTGCCTGCACAACATAGACAGTATTTCTTCTATAGCACACAGGCTGTACAAGGGTCACATCTTCATCTGGTTTATAACAAAAACACTTTTACTTTCTCAAGGAGAACCTACTGCATGCAGAACAATCTATAAGCCTTACTTTTTAGAGAGAGAAAAAGAGATGCAGTTAATTCTTTAAAATACCAGCCATAATGGTGCAGTGATTAGCACCTTGGGCTACGGGCTGGAAGGACAAGGGTTTGAGTTCCATAGTCATAGGGATTTTTCTGATTCAAGCTGGCTCCTACCCAGAGTGAGTTTGTTACGGGTTCATTGGAAGACTGGGACCACACAGTCGAGGTTCATCCACTCTATGGATGTAAGTTTGAAAGTGTTGCTTAAATCACCTGACCCAACACTGTATGTGTCTTTATTTCTAAAGGTCCAATTGGCACCAGAATATATTATGAAAGGAAGCCTAGAGTACAGCCCTGTCAAGTAGTCGCAATGCACATGCACTTTCATAGCAGCATAGTTTCACATTATCCTCATCACTATTGATCACCATGCAGTAAAATAAAATTGTCTCTGATTCAGTGACCCCAGTTGCTCTGGTCACATCATGACCTCTGTTTCAGTATCCCATACACTTCTGTCCCTGAGGCAAGTTTGTGTTGAAGCCTTTGGGGGTGGGTGCTTACAGGAGAAGGTTGTTGGAAGGACGGTGTGGTGATTGCCATCTCGCGGGGCAACTCAGTCTGACTCCTCAACTTAGCTATTCTTGTCATCAGTAGGGGGCTTAGATTATGATTTCCTGTGTAAGTTAGCTCAGAACAGGCAATACTGACCCCCGCCAAAGTGCCCCAACAGCAGTGCAAGGCCCCTCTGGCTGGTGGCCCCATAGCAACCTAACATCAATAAGGTCTCTGTGGACTTTTGACCTTAAGAATGCAACAAAACAAATCTGGGTGTGGTTGGAGTGAAGAGATTGAAATAAGCGGAGTGTAATCATCACATCAGGAACATCACAGAAAATAAGGCAGCCAAAGAAAAACAAAAAGAAGTCTTCTAAAATCCACTCCCAGATGATTAACAGACAAAAACCCCAAACCGTGATTAAGCCTATAGCCACCATCCCAGGCCTGTGTTTAAATATATTTGCATGTAAGAGTGTACATGCATGTGATTGTACTTGCGCATATATTCAGGTTGAGAGAGCACATGATCAAGGATGAGTTGGGTGTATATGCATATTAGAGTAAGCTCTACTTGTATATTTGAGAACAAAGTGTGTTCATACAATAGGTGAATTATCATAAGTCTCCACCCAACCATCATTGCATGCCTATAACATTATTATTAGCTGGATCGAAAGAGCAAGCTAGAAACAACACTTACTAACAGAGAAAGTCTCAAGTTATTTATGAACGCCTACCCCCTTCCCCCTTTTTTATTGTTTTGTGAATGCAGACATGCACACGCACACACTAACTCACAAGCTTATCTACCCATCCTCTCTGTCCCTCACACACACACACATGCACACTCACACACACACACACGCACATGCACACACACACATACTTACACACACGCACATGCACACACACATACACGCATACATATACGCACGCGCGCGCACACACACACCACACACACACACACACACACACACACACACACACACACAGCCCGCTAATTCAATGTATAAAAGCCACACTTCCAGCAGCTCACCTTGTGAGAAGCTTTGTTACTAAACCGGTTGTTGAACAGATCCTCTGGTCTGTGGGTGACCTCAGCGAGGCGCTCCCCAGACAGCTGCTGAGCAGCATAGGGCACGAAGTGGTTCTTTGGGAGGTGTGTCACCACCACGTCTTCTTCCCTGATGGTGTGGTACATCTTGTCCCCCAGCTTCACCACGCAGTGCTCAAAACTGTCCACCAGCTGCAGTCTGCACATGCGGCAAAACACACAGTGTGAACTAACTTCTGCAGTGCTCAAAACTGTCCACCAGCTGCAGTCTGCACATGCGGCAAAACACACAGTGTGAACTAACTTCTGCAGTGCTCAAAACTGTCCACCAGCTGCAGTCTGCACACGTGGCAAAACACACAGTGTGAACTAACTTCTGCAGTGCTCAAAACTGTCCACCAGCTGCAGTCTGCACATGCGGCAAAACACACAGTGTGAACTAACTTCTGCAGTGCTCAAAACTGTCCACCAGCTGCAGTCTGCACATGCGGCAAAACACACAGTGTGAACTAACTTCTGCAGTGCTCAAAACTGTCCACCAGCTGCAGTCTGCACATGCGGCAAAACACACAGTGTGAACTAACTTCTGCAGTGCTCAAAACTGTCCACCAGCTGCAGTCTGCACATGCGGCAAAACACACAGTGTGAACTAACTTCTGCAGTGCTCAAAACTGTCCACCAGCTGCAGTCTGCACACGAGGCAAAACACATAGTGTGAACTAACTTCTGCAGTGCTCAAAACTGTCCACCAGCTGCAGTCTGCACATGCGGCAAAACACACAGTGTGAACTAACTTCTGCAGTGCTCAAAACTGTCCACCAGCTGCAGTCTGCACATGCGGCAAAACACACAGTGTGAACTAACTTCTGCAGTGCTCAAAACTGTCCACCAGCTGCAGTCTGCACATGCGGCAAAACACACAGTGTGAACTAACTTCTGCAGTGCTCAAAACTGTCCACCAGCTGCAGTCTGCACATGCGGCAAAACACACAGTGTGAACTAACTTCTGCAGTGCTCAAAACTATCCACCAGCTGCAGTCTGCACATGCAGCAAAACACACAGTGTGAACTAACTTCTGCAGTGCTCAAAACTGTCCAAACACACAGTGTGAACTAACTTCTGCAGTGCTCAAAACTATCCACCAGCTGCAGTCTGCACATGCGGCAAAACACACAGTGTGATTTAACTTCTGCAGTGCTCAAAACTGTCCACCAGCTGCAGTCTGCACATGCGGCAAAACACACAGTGTGAACTAACTTCTGCAGTGCTCAAAACTGTCCACCAGCTGCAGTCTGCACATGCGGCAAAACACACAGTGTGAACTAACTTCTGCAGTGCTCAAAACTGTCCACCAGCTGCAGTCTGCACATGCAGCAAAACACACAGTGTGAACTAACTTCTGCAGTGCTCAAAACTGTCCACCAGCTGCAGTCTGCACATGCGGCAAAACACACAGTGTGAACTAACTTCTGCAGTGCTCAAAACTGTCCACCAGCTGCAGTCTGCACATGCAGCAAAACACACAGTGTGAACTAACTTCTGCAGTGCTCAAAACTGTCCACCAGCTGCAGTCTGCACATGCGGCAAAACACACAGTGTGAACTAACTTCTGCAGTGCTCAAAACTGTCCACCAGCTGCAGTCTGCACACGTGGCAAAACACACAGTGTGAACTAACTTCTGCAGTGCTCAAAACTGTCCACCAGCTGCAGTCTGCACATGCAGCAAAACACACAGTGTGAACTAACTTCTGCAGTGCTCAAAACTGTCCACCAGCTGCAGTCTGCACATGTGGCAAAACACACAGTGTGAACTAACTTTTGCTGGGCTCATGCATGCTTCTTTCCTCAGCTACCTAACTGCAAAGGATGATCTAACCAAATTGTAAAGAACACTGTTTTAAGAGAAACCTCAGAAGCTTCTGAGGGTTTGGGATGAGTTTTTTTATTTTTTAATTAACTCGTACAATACAATGAAGAAATCAATCAAAAGATCTTTTTCAGAAAAAAATTACTTGCACTGAGTAAAAAAAATTTCTTGTTCAAAACACTGATGCATATATTCGTGTGTGTGTGTGTGTGTGTGTGTGTGTGTGTGTGTGAGCACCTTATCAGATATCTACAATACAAGTTTACCATTTATTTTTTATTTTTCGTTCCTCAGCTAGAGTTCTGAGGTTCACTAATGGTGAGATTTTGCCTATGTGACCTTTTTTTTTTAACCCACCATTAAGGTAGCCACATTCCAACTTCAGGGATAGTTTACCATTTTAAAATAAGTCCTGTGATGCTGCTATGTAGGAACAGGGTTGGCTTTTTAATGCCTGAATACATAATGACATCAGCTTTCATTTCCAGCTTTTAGTTGGAATCTCCAGTCACACTATCCTAATGCCAATTTTTTCCAGTTATGCTGGGTTCTTTCTTCCACCCCCTCCACACACATGCACAGAGTATTCCTAATACACACACATATACACTGACAGAGACAAGAGAGAAAGACAACCTATCAAAAATTGCATTTTCTTCAAAACTTACCTATTCAAATCATCTCCTTCCACTCTGGGTGGTGGCATAGCCTGACTGGGTGCGTCCATACTGGCCTTTGAATAGCCACAACATATCCAGTAAACAGAAATGTTTACGATCTTCACCTGCAACAAAGGAATCAAGTTTTTTGTTTAATTGAGTGGTGGCATCTTTTCATGTGTCTTTTAAAAATAGAATTTCACCACTCTGTAACTGTGCATCACAAACAATAAGGATTCTTCTCCCTTGTCAAACACTCACAGAGCAACTACTGTCATATGAGCAAAAATGCCTTGTGTTAAGTGCCTAACAAATCAGGCCCAGCCCATCCCACTTCATCATGGCAGAGAATTGTTATATTTTAAGTCTCTCTGAAAAAAAAGGCAGGAGAACAGACCAAGAAGGCAGAAAGAGGTGACAGGGAAAAAGGAGCAAGGCAGAAACAAAGAGAGGGATAGAAAAGAGGGAATTCCCAGCACATTATTTCCAGGAAGTGGGGATGATATTTATACTGACAAACCCCCCAGAATCCCCACAGGGAAATGATAAGGATTATCTTACAACCTTTATCAAAAGACTCCAAACACTTTGCAACACAGAGTCACTTACTCACTCACACACACGAATTATGCTACTGTTTGTTGCCAACACAACTTTGTATTTTCTCACCAGAAGTTGTAACTTTTTGAAATTTTTAAACAAGCAAGCATATCTTTCTCCTACTCTGCTAGCCTTCTTTGTTCAACACTGACATAAATGACAATGTATTTGTGTTATTAGCATTCTTACCACAATGAATATCTCAAGCTCATAAAATCAGGCATCTTTCATCTGACATGGTATCAGGCTATCCATATATGCACCATGTGTAAAAAAAAAAATTTTTAATTGAGTGCTGTTGTGAAGTCAAGTTACATTGTAATAATGCCACATCTGCTACCACTTACTGCCTGCACTGTAGCATAAAAGGTGTCCCTCTTGGTGGTGTTCTTGGAATTGTACAGAAGTGTGGAACTGAGCCAGGTGGCAGAGTGTAGGTTGCAGATGTCTCCCTTCAGCAGCTGGCCAGGATAGTAGAACTCTTCATTGAATGTAACAGTCTGTGAACAGACAGCAGCACACATTAAATGTTCATGCTGAAAGTAAGCTGGGGGGGGTTAGGATAACACATTGGTTAGAGCATTGTGCTCATGATTTGACAGCCTGGGATCAAGCCTGGGGTTCAAGCCATCACCAAGACACCCATTCAAATGGATTTTTCACCCGGAATTTACATCAGTAATGACACCAACATAAACACACACACACACAAAATCGGTCATGACTCCACTTCGGCTAAGACTATTAACCGAAGCCCAGTGTGTGAATGCATGCAGAACATCTTGTGCACACATTACAACCCATTCTACTTTTTGGAAGAGTAGGCCATTTGTGCCAGTAAGACATATGACAAAAACTAAATATGTCAGAAATGCATGCACACTGGTGTCATGTTTAGACACATCCCTAAAATCAGAATGCAGTTTCCTTAATGGTGGGCAAAAGCAGTCACATATATATGCGAGAATCTCACCAGAGGGAACCTTGGCGCTCTTGCCAATGTTGTATTGATAATTTCTTTTGGTTCATGGCACAGTGAAGTGTAAGGTGCAAGAGACTATTTAAGATTATAAAGTCTTCTTGTAGGATGACAACTCAAAAACAACTGCTATTGTTATCTGATTCATTGTCAATGCTTACCACATTGCCACTCCCCGTCTTAACCCTTTGCTGGGCATAGCGTCCCAAAACGTCCGAACCTATCCTTGGGCACAACGGCCAAAAACGGCCGGCGTCGTGACCGTCACTTCAGTGCGTTCATACATTCGAAATTCCCGCCAATCTCGCTTCAAATCTCGTCAAAATAGAAGCAACGAGACTGCCCACGTGACTTCCGCATGTACATTGCAAATGGCGGCGGTTGGAATGTGTTTGTGGCAAGTTTTGGAGGAAAAAAATCGCAATTTTTCCCAAGATGGACGCTATCTTCGAATCGGACATGTACGATCGTTTTTATGGCTTTCATGCCGAAAATATGACACTGTGAGATGTGTATCCAGGCTCAAATATGGATGTAAGCGATCTGAGTAGTGTGTGCGCTTCTGACTTTGTTGATTGAAGCGAGAAAGACAGCTTTGACAACAACGAAGTTCGAGACGTAAATCGATCGTCAAATCTAACTCGGCCGATGCGCGTTTTGAATTCTGCTCATAGAATTGGGGAAATTATCGCGGATTTCGAGTTTGGCAATGGTTCACAACTTGATATATTTTGTGAATTGATTGCTATTTGGGACTTTTGTTATGGTAGCGGCTCGAACTGTAAAGTTAACATGCATCGCGATCGTCGGCGATCGTTGGCAAACAAAATGGCGACCGTCGGAATGTTTCATGTTTTCGTGCATCATTCATAAAAAAAACTAAAAACACAACAGTAGGTTGAAAACTTTTCTTCTGTATTTGTTTCTGAATGTTTTACTTTTTATTTTATCAAAATCCATGCATGCATTCCAAAGCTATTGCAACACTAACTGTGACACATACAAACCGATCAATGACCTTGTGTGTTTATGCATTATAATTCTTTTTAAAAAAAATAACAACAACACACAATAGCAAATAGCAGTTTCTTTATTCATTTCTGCATTTTGCTGTTTTTATTTCATTAAAATCCATTAAACCATTGTGGAGTAATTGCATGTTAAATACACCCACCCACTCAGAGGCCATCCACCTCCATTTTGCTTGCCCAGCAGGAAGTGATCAAATGATTTTGCTGTGCCCAGCAAAGGGTTAATGGTGAAATTTATTGGGTATGTGTAAAATCAACCCACGTTATGTTTTCTACCAATTGTCCTATATTGTAACTATTTTTGCGGATTATCACAAATACTAGGCTATATTTGTAATGGCTTTTTTTCAAAATTGTATCTTTACCTCTGGGCGCTTCTCGGATATATCCTCCAGATATGCTGCATCTGCATCCTTCAGTTCACACCTGCATACAGTGTGAAAGCAAAACAGTCAATTATGTCCGTTTCATGTGGTAAATTGTAGTGATGAAAAAGTAATGCTGTATGACTTTCCATATTTATTGTTTAACACTAAATCTATTTAAAGTTGGGTTTTTCTTGCCAACACTGTTAAAAAACAACAACCGCCTGATCTCCTAGGCACAGATGAAAGCACAATAATAGGGTTGTTTGGAAGGTCATGCATTGATCCACATCAGATTTGTGGTATGGTTCAAGCTCCAATCAGCTTTTATCCAAAACTAGTATATGTTACAGGCTATATGGAAAGACTGTGTGACCACATAGTCAAGTATCATCCATTTCACAGATGTGACTTTACAGGTTTGCTCAAAGTATGTTACCAACACAGCTACTACCACCTCTCAGGCCTTGTCAATGTCAGTGCCTGTGAGTAATTTTGGGCCTGATCATCACGAAAATATATTATATAATGAATGGAATACATATGAAGAAAGAAGCCTGGAAGCCTTGAACCAAACAAGATTTTTATACCACCTCAACCTCATTCAATACCAAAAAAAAAAAAAAAAAAAAAAGAACTAAGATTCAATGGCTTCTTATGCCTTGTCTCATGTAACAACCCCCCTCCCCCATTTCCCATTTCACTTTCCTCTCTACAATGCACCCACATGAATGGTGAATTCATATTACACTTACAGTCATAGAAATGTGCAGAGTCATAATGGGGAACTGTCACTAGTGGAAAGAGATGCTTGTGGGTGCTGAGTGAAGTTGGCATCACACTCGGTCTGGCTCTACCACTAATCTATTATTGTTTGTAGGATGCTGAATTATTACTCTGCATGTATACATCAAAATATTATCCATATTAGAACTGGCATTACTGACCACCAACCACTTAGATAACAGAGGCTGACAGATAGCTTATGCTGGGTTTGAAATATTTATCCACCTTACAGTCAAAGGCAAATCAAACTTAAATTCAAAATGCTGTCTCCACTTTTCCATAAGATCAACAATCTTTGACCTCATCAGTGAAAGAGCGACAGAGCAGGCACTTTTAGCACAGACTGCCTGCACTTCCTACAACCTTCTCCACTTTTTACTTCTGAATCCTCACTCTCACTTCCCATGCTTCAGGTTTGACATCTTCACAGTTTATTTCTCCATCTCAAAGTAGCATATATCCCATAGCTGGGCACTCATTTTAATTTACCTCGGCAGCACTTAAATAATTTGCCATTTATGGCTTTGTTGATGAAACGATTATTCTAAGCATCACAGAAAAAGTTCCATAACTTACATTGCTCCATCTGGCAGGAGAAGAACAATACTCTCTATCACTTCTTCCACACGCCCCAGCCAGTTATCCATGGTCACATATCCATTCTCATATTTCTGAAATCATCAAATCATGCTCACTGAATCAAAAGCTTTTTCAGTCTTCTCTTAACATTTGTACACTACCATATCATATGTTTACAATAACTATAAATATATTAAAGTATTATTTTCTCCAGGGAAACATGAACATAAGCACAAGTCTTAAAATCAGTACAACGTATGTAAACTTAGGAATGGTTCAGTGGTGTACTACACTCTAGCTTAATAAGACACGGGTCTACAAACAGATCTTCATTCAAATCTGGTCCACAATCAGATTTCTGCCCCCATCCCCTAAAACTTCAATGGACTGTAGACAGCTCTTTTTGTTAATCTGTTGAATCATGAATGATACAATATACCTAAGTCCCTTGTACATCATGTACTTCCAACTCACATGGTTCTTACAAATTCAACCAAACAAAAATCCAGACTATTTTCAGACCTTTTCAAGACCCTCTCAAATATTTTTCCACACCCATACTAAGAACAAAAAAAATC
The DNA here is from genome assembly GCA_028751875.1 of Rapana venosa. Lineage (NCBI taxonomy): Eukaryota > Metazoa > Mollusca > Gastropoda > Neogastropoda > Muricidae > Rapana > Rapana venosa. Next base: position 49,453,323 of record CM054135.1, read on the forward strand.
CTGTCTTTATGATGTTTATCATCAAAACTAAGGGTGGGCACTGGAAACTCCATCAAATTGTCTGCAAAAATTGACACTTGCATGCCTACAGTTCATAACAGCCGGTAGTGTTACAAGGTGGTTCTACATAAGAATGTGCTACTAAGATCCATTTATCACATCAAATTCTTAATTGGTTTGTTTCATATTTAATAAATTCTGACGTTTATTGTTGTGTGTTCCCTAGTTTGACACCCTGGAGGTCACCCAGAACAGAAACTCTTGACTCACTCATCACACCTGGGAATCACTTTGAGTATGAGATTGTAGGTACACACTGGACGAGAAGCTTCTATACATGTATTGTATGACTTTTTACCTTATAGGCAGCCATTAGGGCATTACTAAGTACGACGACTCCAGATGATTTTTTCTTCTTTCAAGGAGAGAGTTCCTTTATAAAAGGATAGTGCAGGTTGTTAATGTTATGCTAAGAGCTTATCATGACAGAAAAAAATATCAACAATTTTATGGCATAACACCATTTTAAACCTAATGAATGTAGGCCTTGGCATTTACTTGACATCTATAACTGACAAAGGTCAGCCAAACAAGAAATACTGAGGTCTGAAAAAATCTCTGTTGGCATGACAATAATGTACCTGATAATTTTCAAAGTCAATCTCAGTAGGTCTAAGCTGTATTTCAACTTCCTTCCCATGTGGCTTCTCATAGTGCTCACTGTTTCCCATGTTGGTTATCCAACACTGTGCTCCAAATTCAAATCAGTTTATACGCTGAAATATATAGTCACTGCAACTATCAAAGAAACTAGAAAGGGTAATAAACATCTCCTTCTATATATATACACTTGATGGACAAGAGAAGTAACTTACCTGCTAATTTTGACTTTTACAAATGTAAAAAGATCATGCTGTTGACTTCTCTTTGAATTTTTGTTTTATTTCTACTAATTTTTTTTTTTGGGGGGGTGGGGGGAGGGATATGGTTATTTGTTTTTAAAGCTGACAAGTATTGTGGTAAACGTTTTGAAAAATTCCAGGCCAATTCCATATCCTATATGCCAAAATGTTATTTTTCTAGAATATTCCTAATCTGGAAAAGGTTTTTTCATTTTTCTGAGATTTTTCCAGACATCAAGGACAATACTTTTTTGTTTGTTTGTCAAGGACAATACATATACAAACCCTGTACTAAAAATAAGTTAAGAATCAGGGCAATATGAGTGTTGTCCCTGGCAAAGCTCTGTAATAAAACCCTTCATCAGGATTTCCTGCAGTTGTTTTACTGAAAAGAATCCATGGGACCTCCACTAGAAAATTTCTGAGGGAGCCTGTAAAATTCTAAAGACCTTCAAGAACTCATCAGAAAAATAAATTCACTTCTTTATTACAATTAAATGAGACCGACACTTTAAGTTTAACAGAAATATTATGACAGTGACACTCCTACACACACACCCCCCTCCAAAAATCCAACAACACACAAACACAAAAATGATAAAACTTTGATCAATATGATACACTGCCATCAATAAAACAGTTTCTACTTTCTCTAAAGAAAACATTCTCTCTCTCTCTCTCTCTCTCTCTCTCTCTCTCTCTCTCTCTCTCTCTCTCTCTCTCTCTCTCACACACACACACACACACACACACATACACACACACACACACCACACAACACACACACTCCAGGTACTAACCTGCATTTGTATACATGGAGACAACAGTTTGGAATCAACATTATAGATGTACTTGTCACTGCCAGTGACTTGCAAATGGCACATCACCCGAATATCTTGCACGACACCACACTGTGTCTGTTGGCCTGGCACTAGGCGCCGCACAATGTCAGCCACCATCAAAGATCGATCAACTAGCAGCACCTGCAAATCAGACATAACCTTTATTCTCTGGCACAAAACCATGGACAGAAGGAAAAAAGTCCCAGTCCAGGGGGCAGTGCACACCCCTGGATAGGGTGAAGGGACAATTGATACCTCTTGTATCAGACCCCTAAACACAAGATGATATATTTCTTTTTTTTTGTTTAATCATGTGTTGTTTCAGGTGTATACAATCTACCAATCAGTCAGTACATGGTGCATGGTTAATACTATAGCAATTTACATAATTAACAACTTCAGGGAAAACACTACTTCTAACATTGGTAAAGACAAAACATTTTGGTTTGGGGTGTTTTTTAAATAAATTGATAGTGAATGTGTGACTGTATACATCACTGTATATATATATATATGTGTGTGTGTGTGTATGCATCTGTAAGAGGAGAGCGAATGAGTGTGCATTATACTGCATATGACTGTATCTATCATATTATAGACCTACGAATAGTTTTTTCATTTCTCAACTAGAGCTCTGCGTTCATCAATAGTGGAATTTTGCTTACACAACCATTTTTGCTCACCATGAACTTATGAAGGTAGAGCTCTGCATTTGAACTTTAGGGATGATGCTGGATATGTTTGCTTCCATAACCACCGAATGTCGACATGAATTACAGGATCTTTCACATACATGATTGATCTTCTGTATGTATATATATATATATATATATATCTATATATATATATATATACATACATGAACTGATGAAGGGAATTAAGGCACTGCAGGTCTGCACCTGAAGTTGACCTAGGAGATCATAAAAATCCCCACTCTTAATTCACCAGACGCTGCCAAGATTCAAACCCAAAACTTTATGGACTAAGGACTGAGGGGGTATAGTGTTTGCTGAAAAAAAATTTAAACCTACCAAATTTGTGCAAAGTCACATGATGGATGTCATCTAAAGCCAAGTGGTTAAGACCGTTCTACTTCAATCCTGTAAGTCAATGAAGTCATGGGTTCGCATCTCTGTGGCATCTGTGATCTAGTGAATTTAGAGTAGGGATTTTCATGATCTCACGTCAACTTCAAAGGCAAACCTGCCACTCACTGCCAGTGCCTTAAAAATTCTCTTCATGAATTTTTCCCATGCAGAAGAGAAGATCAAATATGCAAGTTAAAGGTCCTTAATTCATGTCATCGTTCAGTGGATTAAGGAAATGTGAACATACCACCATACATTCAGATCCTGAAGTCGCAATACAGCTACCTTCATCAAGTTCATGGTGGGCAAAAAGGGTTGCATAACATCTCACCATTGGTGAACTTTGGATCACTATGGAGGAACATCAACAAAAGTTTCAGGTCAGAGGCTAGATTTTCACAATAAGTGGTTTTTATTTCTGTGGATGCCTTAGTACCTGTGGTATGAATGCAAGAGTGATGATTATAGGAAAACAGAAGATAAAGTGGTGAATTTATAAGGTGGGCCTAGTGTGTAGCCAGTACACATGTATATTGGTTAGGTGTTTTTTTCTACATGTATTCTTTCTACCACATTATAAATCAAATCACGCTGAATTGTACTGTAAAACTATACATTTGAAATGCAGATCATAAAAACACAAAATCATAGTTCAAATCTTGGTGACCGATGTCACCGATGTTGACAGATGTACTGACATCAAAGCTGATCGATCAACCGTTAGTCGTTACAAATATAACGAACCTTGTTTTCTGGTGTGTTGTAAGATTCTTTCCCCTTGGGATGCCATGCAACTTTGACGCAGCCTTTACTACAGGAATCCTCTGGAGGGTCATCTTCGTCGCTGCTGACAGACTCTGAATTTTCCATGACCAGGCCATAAATATAGGAGCTGTCTGGCGTCACATGGCAAACCACATCTTCTTCGAAGAGACTGCACGCAGCCATGTTTGGATGTAGCGCGAAGGATTGTGGGGACGTTGACGTTTGGCACCAATTCAATGAATCGGCGCAAAAAAAAAAAAATATGATTCTATCCAATTTTTATACTGGATCTGGACCCGGACGTAGACTGTCACACTTTGGCTGCACACCAGTATTAAAAATTTACTCTTTTCCTTCTGTTTTTCTATGTAACTTTTATATTCATACCGCACGTACTAAGGCATCCACAGAAATAAAAACCACTTTTTGGGAAAGACTCAAAACTCCTGTGATTTTGAACAAATTTGGTAGGTTTGAAATTTTAAAATTTTTCAGCAAACACTGTACCCCCTCAGTCCTTTGTTGTCTGCTAGCTTCCTTACCACAATATGCATGGGTGGGGTCAACGCTGTGGGAATACAGGCAAACCTCATTTGATGGTTATTTCCAACTTTCTCGTGACTACCTGGTATTGCTCTATGTCCTCAATCCAAAAAACAAGTGCACAGCCCATCATTTCATGCTTTAAAAATCTGTGAAAATCACCAACAGTTTTTTCCACTCCCACTCTATAGAAATCCAAAAAACAAGTGCACAGTCCATCATTTCATGCTTTAAAAAATCTGTGAACATCACCAACAGCTTTTTCCACTCGCACTCTAAAGAAATTTAAAAAAAAACAAGTGCACAGTCCATCATTTCATGCTTTAAAAAATCTGTGAAAATCACCAACAGTTTTTTCCACTCGCACTCTAAAGAAATCAAAAAAACAAGTGCACAGTCCATCATTTCATGCTTTAAAAAATCTGTGAAAATCACCAACAGTTTTTTCCACTCCCACTCTATAGAAGATACTACGTGACCCCAAAATTAATACCGGTGTGTAGCCTTTTCGAAACTGAAACATGGGAACGGAAGTTGTCTCCGGAAACAAGTGATGGGTGTCTTTTTAGTTGTCTGTTTTTTGTGTGTGTGTTTTTGAGGGGGGGGGGGGGGTTGACGAATTTGGCGTTATTACACTGATACTACAGTTCTTGATATGGGACACAAAATTAATGAAATTCCATTAACAACAACATATGCACTAGCAGATAAGTATTGTTAAAGCTGGTGCATGTTGGGTAGGCCTTCAGCCCACACCCACAATATATTTTTCCTCCGTTTCTGGGCTGGATCCGACAGCTCGGAAGTTCCTAATGGTGAGACTGCCTATGAGACCACTTTTAACCTCCATTAAGGTAGCCATATTCCGACTTCGGGGATGATGTCGAAACATGACATCTGTACATGTGAAATGCGTTTTTTTGTTGTTGTTTAATTTTGTCATTAGTTCCTACCTGCACAAAATGGCCTACTCTTCCAAAAGGCAGAACGGGTTGTTGTTGTTGTGCGTTCCCCAGCTTTACGCCCTGGGGGTCACCCAGCACATGCACTCTGACTCACTCATCCCACCTGGGAATCTCTGTGAGATAGGAAGTACACCGGGTGAGAAGTTTGCGTGTACGACTATTTTCAAGTACCTCGCCACAGAGGCAGCCATACTCCGACTTCAGAGGATTTTTTCTCCTATAAAGGAGAGTGCAGGTTGTTATGTTAAGAGCTTGTCATGGCTGAAGGCAATCTCAACACAACATTTTAAACATAACAACATTTTAATGTAGGCCTTGGCAATTAGCTGACATCAATAACCTGACACAGCTTTTGGCCTTGGCCAGAGAACGGGTTTAAAACCCATGTGCTCAAGATATTTTGTGTGCTTTAACTTTTCTTTTCTTTTTTTTTTTTTTTTTTTTTTTTTTTTTTTTTTGGGGGGGGGGGTCGTTGTTGTAATGTACGTCCCAGTGGAGGCTTAGTATCTGGAGAGAGCAGACAGCCTAGAGTTTAAAACACACACACACACACACACACACAAAACAAAGGTAGCAGTGAAATGGTCTTTGGGATTGAGCTGTTTTAAGAGATATCTTGCATTTGGATTAGTCTTCTAAAAAGTTAGTGGGAGGAAGTTGCAGATTAATACAAATTTTGTAAGGATCAGGTAGAACTGATATAGAGGGCAAAATGTGACGGGTCAGAGGCAGAGAGAAAGGGTTTTGGGCAGAAGGGGCCTATAATTATGTTTATTAGTGTTGGGGTTAAAGGTATGCTGCATGCTACAGAAGAGTATCATGAGTTTGGCGGCCTGGTAGAGAAGAGACCATCCTGGGGATGTCTGTATCGGTAGGGAGGTGGCGCAGACTCTGGAGGTGCTCTTCCAGTGATGGCAGTAAAAGAGGCAGGGAGAGAGTTGTGGTTTACAGATGCAAGGGATGGGTGTATAACAAACAGTTTCTCCAGTGGTTGATGGGAATCCTAGGCATATTGTTAGCTACAGGGGGAGGGGGTATCTTTGGACAAGTGTCATTATTTGGCATGAAAAATTGATATTGCACCAGGTTAGGATATTTCAGTTCTATTGTTGGGCGTTATTAATTTTTCATAATCTTCTTTCAAGATTTGCCAGAAGGCCTTGTCTATTTACCTGAGATTGTCACTGACGGAGGCCTCGAACACTTTTGAGAAATGTTCTGAGAGGCATGCTCCGTTTTGGGCAGCTTGGTCAGTAGTGTCGTTACCATGAACACCAACATGGGAGGATGCCATTGAGACCTAATATGAGAGCCTGGAATGGAGCTGGGGGAAAATAATTTGGATAGCAGGAATTATTTCGGAGTGAGACTGACAGTGTTCATTATGAATAGATTGTAGGGCAGTTTTGGAATTGAAGAAGATTGAGACATTTGGTGGGAAGGGGTTGAAACTGCCAAGAATTTGTAGAGTTGTTTGTATAGCAATGAGCTCGACTGTGGGGACAGTGGTTGGTGGGAGTTTTTATTTTGTTAATTTTTTTTTTATAATAGATGTTCAAAATAGATGTATGCATGTTTTGATCTGTTCATCTCATATTGCAGTTTGTTTGTTCATATGTCTGTCTTGCCGTCACTTCTTTTTTTCTTCCTTTATTTTCACTTTTGTATTTCTTAACTTTTTGAATGGACAGAATAGCAAAGGATTCTGGAATTTTTTTTCCAGACGTCTGTTTATTTATTCAACAGACATGATTTATGGGAAAATTGTCAATTATTTCCTTATCTGTGAATGTTAATACTGTTATTCTATTCAGTCATTTTTTCTCCCGGGCTTCTTCTTTGGCCATCATGGGGATCATTAGCCGTCATGTGAATGTTGATGTTGTACTTGAGCACAATATGAGTTACAAACTTGTTACTATGCTGATTATATTCTTCGTGTTATCTTTGTTCCATGCTTATTGCATGACTAAACCTTATTAAGCCAAAGGAAAAAACAATGTTCTGAAGTCTGAGTATGGCTGTTTATATGGTGACGTATTTGAAAAGAGTCAGACAGGCAACCTTCTCACCCAGTCTCATCTCATAGTCATTCCTAGATGGGATGAGTGGCTAAGAGTGCGTATTCCAGTTGACCCCAGGGTGTTAGGCTAGGCATCAAGCAACTACAACAACAAGATATCGTGTATTCTACCTCATATTCTATCACATGTTCAGCGTGTTCCGTTGAGGAAATGGACTAAACACTGCATAATTATTTCTTTTTCGCACATTCTTTGTGGACAAAAAATATTTTCAGATAAATGCCGGGGGCCTGTCAGTATAAATAGCATCCCCACCTTCTGGAAATTCTGTGCTTGAAATTCCCTCTTTTCTATCCCTCTCTTTGTTTCTGCCTTGTTCCTTTTCTTCTGGTCACCTCCTTCTCGTCTTTTTTGTGTGTGTGGCCTTCTTGGTCCATTCTCCTGCCTTTTTTCCCAGAATGATCTTAACAGATAGCAATTCTCTCCCATGCCGAAGTAGGATGTGCTGGGCCTGACTTGTAATGTGCTTAACGGCAGCACAACGCATTTTCGCTCATATGACAACAATAGTTGCGTTCAACAACGACGAAGAAGAAGAAGAAGAATGTTATTCAAGGCAAACGAACATAATAGTGTAAAATGCTGGTCCCTCCTGATATAATGCATATCATTGTCACTTCGTATGTTGTTGTTTGTTTGTTTGTTTTTGGGGGGGCTTTATTTGTTTGAGTTTTACATTAAAGAAAATTGTAGTGGAAGACAAAAGAAAGAAAGAAACAAACCGGCTGCAGCATAAATACAGATTGTTCTTAGGGAAAATGTTGGTGTTCCTTCACCCTTTTGGACTTGTGACTCTTTGTGGTTTGGAGCTGAACCACTGTACTGAATACTTCGATGGAACAAATAATGTGTTACAAGCTGTACACAGTGTAACCTCTCACCGAACTCAATGACACAGATTGTTCTTAGGGAAAATGATGGTGTTCCTTCACCCTTTTGGACTTGTGACTCTTTGTGGTTTGGAGCTGAACCACTGTACTGAATACTTCGAGGGAACAAATAATGTGTTACAAGCTGTACACAGTGTAACCTCTCACCGAACTCAATGACACTGGTGTTGCGTCAGGCTACAACAATAACCCTGAAGTGTCCCCTGTACCATTGATTTTTGCTTGACGGGCTTCCGAACAAGAAGTTTAATGATTGCTATAGGCGCCTGCCTGCCTCCCCCTCCCCCCCCCCCCCCCCCCAAACAAAACAAAAAGGAAAGGAAAGAGGAGGGGAAAAAATAAAGAAGAAGGAGAGTAGAAACTGAAAACCAAAACCCTATTCAGTTTGTACTATGAATAGATTCAAGACTCATGACTACTTTCTCATTTCGAATGAGAAAATCCAAGCGGTGCAAGTCAATTACAGTACAAAGAAGGTAGAATAAAAATGTTAAATTACCTTTCGGGAAACAAACTCTTTATCAATACAGATAGACACATGACGTAAACATGGCATAACCCCCAACATGATTTAGTTTCAGACACTCAGGATTGTGCATGCACAGACTACTTCTACTCATGCTGCTGGATATGCAGTTCTTCTCCCCCCCCCCCCCCCCCCTACACACATACACACACACACTGCACAAACATGAAAGCTGCAAAAGATCAGACAAGTAGACAATCTGCTGAAAACGATGGGAACACAACATCAGAGAGTGGACTGGCTTTCAGTGGAACGACATACTGCGGAGAGCTGCGATGTTTGGAGGAAGCTGGTTGCAATATCTTCATTGGTGCCCCAACTGTCTGTCAGAAGTAAATCAATTATAGATCTGTTTAATTTGGAACTGAATCTATCTGACTAGAAGGAGGCAGACTCAGGCTTGAATCATGATTAGAAAAAATGTGCTTCATCACAGATGATGGTTATGCCCTGTTTAACATGCAATTGTCAAACTTTTTTTTTTCTAGCTGTTGCCATTCTTTGTCATAGTCTTATTTCATGTCTAGCTGGTTTTGTTTTGTTGTTTTTTCCCAAGAGGGGTCACCGGGCGTGCAGTATCTAGAACATTTACGCTTCGTTATATCTAAGAAATCCATCTAGCAGATGCTTCGCCAGCCACAAAGCTCCATGTGCTGGTCACGGCATGCTTTTGCACGTTGGTATTTTTGTGAACTGCAATTTAACAAATGCTGAAGTGTACTTGGCGTTCTGCATGGGTGTATACACAATGGATTGGTGTACTTGAAAGGCACAAGCAGATCCTCACACATGTTGACCTGGAAGACTGATTGTAAAGAGATTTTCATTCGAAATCCATCAAGATATAAGTAAGTAAGTGCCTCCAGTATTATTAGAAGCTCACTGCTTTAACCTCTTGGCTTTTGTAACTGCCTCTGAAATGGTCATGACCAGAGCCGATGGAAACGTTGCCAGATTTAAATTATCTGAGTTGTGAGTGGCTCCCAACCCTTTTTTGATATCTTTATTTGTCATCCTGGACTCATTCCAGTGCCTCCCTAGTTACAACTTGACCAATATTTTTACCGTCTCTCGTGAGGACTCTGCCATAGACTTGAGTAATACACAGGCCTAGCCTGGCCAGGTGGTGATCATTACCATGTTCCACCCCCACCCCTCAACCTCAGGTATCACCTGGACTGTCCCCTCTTACTGCAGGTGTGGAAGCAGAGGACTGAAAAACTAAGATGAAGATGCCCATGAGACCAGGATCAAGGAACCCTGTCAAATTTCTTTTACTAACTTCAAGATGATCAGTTGTGATTAGTATTATATAATCGTGATACTATGATAATTAGTCTCTTTATTTGAGACTGCTTGGCAGGGCTGAGTTCCATGCTGTCTGTTACAATATAAATCAGTGTCTTTTCCTTTTCCCTTGTGGCTTCCTTTTCCGCTTTCAACTGACTTTCATAGGGCATCTTCCATACTCGGGAACCCCGTCCCCCCCATTTTTGTTTTTTTCTTTTGTTGCTTTTTCCGTAACAAATTTTTTTTTTACAGAACAGGGTTTTAGCCCTGTGTCAAAACCCCCTACCGGGGGGAAGGGCCCCACCTTATGCCTTTTGGACATGCCGGTTGGGGAGGCAGAGATCCTTTTCTTGCAATGCTCGCTTTGCAAGATCCCCCGGGGGTCCGGGGGAGCACAATAAAAGGGCACATGAAAAAAAGAATAATGTATGACTGTGGGAATTGTTTCTAATGGGATTCAAACCTTGATTTTCCCAGGTGGGGAATTTTAAAAGGCATGCCCACTCCCTCACATCAGTTGTTTCCCTGAGAAATTCCTTCTTTTTGCCAAAGGGAAGCTAAAAGTTGAAAAGTAAGTCTGAATTACACAAAAATCTTTTTTTTTTTAAAAAAACCCCTTTTCGTTTTTTTAAAAAATAATTGCTGTCCTATTCTCTAGCAAACAGTTTGTAAAATGCCCTCCCACTTCAATGCTATCAATTGTAAAAACTTAAATTTACACTGCTACTTCCCAGCTGTTACAACAATTTGGCTCTCCCAAAAGGAAAGGAAAACCCTTACCCCGGGCCCCCCAGTCCCACTTTTTTTTGGGCCCCTTCTAAATTAGACAGTTTAAGGTAAGCCTAATGCCCCCAACCCCCCCCCTGTAAGGTTCTTGTTAATGCGGAAGACTTTGGTCAGGCAGATCTGTTTTCTGTATGGTTCGTCCCCGCCCAATAAATATAGTTTTTACTTACGGGATAATGTGTGAATAAACCAAAGTATAAAGCCATCTTTACACAAAAGAGTTTAAAAAATAAGTTTTGGTGCTAATACACGACCCCGGCCCCCAAATGCAAAAAATTGCTATTTTTCCAAACCCCAAAGAAGTGTTATGTTAATAAAAGGAAAATCCCAAAGAAAAAAGTGAAAAAATTTTGCTGCTAAAAAATGGCATAATCTAGTTTGTTTTTGCCGTATTATTTTTTATAATAATGTAGTATAAAACCAACCTTGCGATTCCGAAAAACATCGTGGGGTGATTTTTTTGCCTTTTTTAAAAACAGTCTATTCAAAACAAAAGTTTAAGAAACACCTTTTGAAGAAAAATGTTGAAAGTAAGCCCTTTTTCTTTAGCCAAAATTATTTACATTGGTTTGCTTGAAATTTTTGTTATTTCTCCTTTTGTGTTTGTTTTCTTCTTTCATTGTTTTTTTTTAATTCATGGCTGTTGTTCTGTCGGGTTTTTTGTTTACCTCAGTTGTGGGTCTGGATTTTTTTTTCCAGTTTTTCAGATTTTTTTATGTGAGGAGGATGAATAAAGTTGTGTAAATTTATTTGTAGCCTTAAAAAATATAATAATCTTTTGCCTTTAAAATATCATTTTGTTTTGACTTGAAGGGCCCTCCTTCCAAAACCTCTGATCCCCACCCAAAAGAAACCCGGGATGCATTTTTAGTGTCCCAAAGTTCTCAGAGAAAATTTCATAATCAGTCAATAATCAGTGGGACTGAACGAAAAAAAAACATTGATGACTTAGATTTTATGGCAGATCCTATAAGCTCCCCCACCTTTTTACGAGTGATTTTTTTAATGGATAAATAGTGGGCCAGAAAATTTTGTTGTCTCAATTTCCAAATCCAATCCGAATTTTTACCCTAACAGGGAAAAACGAAACAAAAAAAAAATGGCGTCGTCTAGTAAAGTTTCTGGGATTTGGGTTAAAACGCTCACCGTTCCATAAAAAAAGCTCTTGAGCTGTTGCTCCAGTTAGAACTATTGTGTGCACGAAACTGGAGTATTTTGCAAGCCCCGTTCGTGTCCGATTTGGGCCCTTTTGAAAGTTCTTGCACGGGCCCCCATTTGATCACTGGGGGACTCCTCCCCGGGGGAATTTTCTGCATTGCTGGAAAACAGAATATTCGTCCCCGTGATGACGATGCGATGAGCATATGGAAAATCTCTTGCTTGAATTGTCATGCTAATTTGCAGTTTCCCCCCACACCCCCCCCCCCCCTGTCACCCACTGTAGTCTTTTTCTGTACCAACACTTGTACACGATAACCTTCAGCAGTGCTATCCCCTGGCTTCAAATTTGAATCTAATTGATGCTACAATTTACAATCATAAAAATAATAAGTACCCAAAGCTTTATGATATATATTTGAGGAAAGCGAAAATGAAAGTTCTTTGCTTTTCTTTAGGTCTTTTGTGCTTTGAGTTTTGGGACATTTCTTCAGCCTCCCCCGCATTTTGTTGTTTATTTTAGTGTGATGTGTGATTTAAACAGCAGACACTTCAATTGAGGAAATTTAACCTTTGTGTGCTGTACTTTATTTTATCATATAGATGATATTTTGAATTTGAAAAATAAAGTTTATGACTATAAAATCTGAGTAATCAAAACATTTCCGTACCAGCATGACCATTTATTGATGTAGGGCATCCCCCTTTTTCAAAAAATCAAAACAAAAAAACCAACTGACTTTAAAATGAACAAGTCGTGACAAGTTTTACCCCCCTCTCCCTTTTATTTTATTTTATTTTTTTTTTGAGGTAGGGATAAGCACTCATTTCTTTTTTTCATCCCGCCCTGTGATTATATGCGTTTGTAAAATTTTTGTCATCCTTCCCACCAGCACACAAAGGCCCACTCTTCCAAAAATGGAAAGGTTTTATTTGTGAGTGTTAACGTGTGCGCAAGGTTTTTTCATTTTGGGGTGGTCCTGTGTGTGTGTGTGTCACTGTGTGTGGTCACGTGTGGTGGGTTGTCCTGTGTGGTTGTTGTGTTTTGTTTTGTAGTTGGGTTTTTAACTTTCTCAAAAAAACGGCACAAACAAAACGTTGAGGGGCCCTAACACAGGGGCAAACACTTCAATTTGGGGGAAATTTTTTGGTCTAAAATTTGAATATCAATAGTTTTATTAAAAAAATTAAAAGTTGGGGTTTTGGGGAGTGGGTGGGGACATGCAAAAGTTTTGTTGTTTTTTTGGGGGGGTGGGGGGGGGGTCTTTTTTATTTTAAGTGTTCAGTTTTATTTTTATTTTTAGTCCCATTTATGATTTAAATGAAGAAAAACTGCAACATAAAACCCAAGATTGAAAAAATTGAAGTGGGGCGGGCACAGTTTTTATCATCATCTGATTTGTTGATATTAAATATAATAAAATTTTCTTCGTTCGTCTTTTTTTTAATGTCCAATTAATTAATGATATTTTGGGATCTTGAAATGTATGTACAGGAAAATTTTAGGACATTTTCAAAGAGAAATTTAAAAACATAAGTTGTTAGAAGCTTTTTACCTTTAGATAGATTAAATTATGAATAACTCAAAAATTATCTTAAGTCTTTTTTTGTTTCTTTTAAATAGAGTGGCTGTAGATTTTGTTTGAATTTTTCTTTTAAGAAAGTTTAATAATTTTTTTTGGGGAGGAATGTTAAGTTCCAGGTGCTGTCTTTTTTTTATGTTTTTGTAAGGGGAGTTCCTCAGTCCGGGAAAAACCCGGATTTTTTTTTTTAAAAATAATTTAATATCCTTTTTTGGGAAAGCCCTTTTGGTAGAGAAAGCTTTGCCTAATTTGTAATCTGTGTTTGGAAGTATTTTCCATTGCTCTGTATTTTTGAAAAAAGAGGGGAAAGAGATGTTCATGAGATTATCTTTCAGTTTTTGGGGGGTGGTTGACTTTGTTGTGTTTTGAGTTGGTTCGTTTAGACCGTCTTTCTTTAAAAGCTTTTTCTATTGGGGGTTTTAAGATTTTTTTTTAAAGTATCTTTGCTGGTTTTTTTTTTTGGGTTTTTTGGGGTTTTTTTTTGGGGGGGGGGATTGGTTTTTTATGTGGGAAGGGGGGGGGGGGGGTGTTTTTGGGTGGGTTGGTTTTTTTTTGGGGTTTTTTTGGGGGGGAGGGGTTGTTCCCCAGCTAAAGTCTGAGGTTTTTTTACTAATGGTGAGTTTATGTACGCGTTTTTCCCCCTATGAAAATCCCCCATTTGACGTATGTGGGTTGATTGTTTCATAACCACAGAATGTGACTGAATTTGGGATCTTTTTATGGATATTTGTTTTGTTTATATATGGTGAGATAATTAAGGGATTGGCAGGGCGCCCTTTGGTTGACCTGGGGGATTGTAAAAATTTACCCTTAAATTACCAGACGTACCGAATTCAACCCCCTAATTTATGGCCCCGCAAAAAAGTCAGATGGTGTTGACCACCAATATGTGTCCGCCCCTAAACGTGTTTAAACCTTTTCCTTTGTTGTTTTTCGTGTCTTTACCCGTTTCTTTGGTATTCAAGCACCCTGTTTTACAGAAAACAAAAACCTTGGATTTTTTACTAACCTCCTTGGAAAGTTAGGGAAAAAAAATGTTTTTTTCTTTTCAAACTGAAAATTTTGTTTCAGGGCGATGGTAGCTGTGTTGGTGGGCCCTTCACAACCTTTGTACCAAACTGGAGATCGCTGGAATAATGGATTTTCGGCTGATACCTGTAGAAATTTTGGCATTACCTCTCTCCACAAAGATTTTTGTTGTTTTGCTTCAACGATGAAATTTTTGTCAGTTATGTTTGATTGGTTTATAGGTAAAAAATTTATCCTATGTTTTTCCGTGAGTCAAAGTCACCACAATGCCCCTGTTGTTTTAGTATGGCTTTACTTTTTTTGATAATCATACAAAATTGTTCATTAAAGGTCGTTCCAAAAAAAAGAACAATAAACACGGGTAACCCCCTGGCTTTTCGGCACTTTTTGATTTCTGGGGGAGTAAACAACGGGGATAATGAAAAAAAAGAAAAAAAAAAAAAAACAAAAAAAGACCCAAAGCCCTCTCACTGTTTCGGCCGTTTCCCAAACATGTCTGGGGTTTTTTGTGTTTTTTTTTGTTTGTTGCCCGTTTTGATTGACACTGTAGTACTGTTTTCTTATTTTTAAAGATTTATTTTTTTTTTCCCTTTTTTTTTTTTGGGGTGAAAAACCTGTTACCTGCAGTCACCAGTTGATTTTGATTTGCACTTTGATTGTTTTTTATATTTTTTTTTCTTCTATTTAAGAAAAAGTGAAAATATTTTTTTACACTTTAAAAAATGTACAAGGTAACTAAAAAACAAAGCAAAAACAAAAACTGAATTATCAAATTTATTAATGAAAGATTTTTTTCCCCCTTTTTTTTTCTTTTTTTTGTACTTTTTTGTTTGGGGGAGGGGGGGGGGGTTGTTTCGGTGTTTTCTTTGTTTGTTTGGGGGGGGGGGGGGGGGGGGGGGGGGGGGGGGGCTGGTAAATGCTCTCTGGACATTTACACTAGAGAAAAGTGCCAAGGCAGATTTTATCCTGGAAACTGTCTTCAGATGATAGGTCATCAGTTTGAAATGCGCTTTTACTGTTTGTTGCAGTGCTGCTGCAAATGTAGAAAAATATTCTTGTTTTTGGTCTCCCATGAGGAGCACAATGATATATTCGGCTGGAATGTGATATATGTCATATCTTACACTTAGGTTAATAAATATCATCCTTTAATCAAATTTTCTCTGTGTGTGTGTGTTTGTGTATATATGCGCATGCATGTGAAGGTGCAAGTGTGTGTGCTTGCATGCATGTGTGTGTGTGGGGGAAAGAGAGAGGGAGAGAGAGACATATAGTAGAGACTAGAATGACAAACTGACATTTATTTGAAGAAAAAAAAGGTAGGGAGAGAGAAAAGAAGAGTAACAGGTTGCTGAATTGCAATCAAGTAGTGTTTGGTTTCCAAAGTTGGCAAAAATTTGCACTTGTGTCATTTTGTTTTTGAAACCACAAAGCTATATCTCAACCATGTGTGGATTTTTTTTCTCCACTCATCAGCTACAACTCCAAGGTTTACCAATGAAGAGAATTTTGCATATGGAACCATTTTTGCCCACCATTAAGGTAGCCATATTCCAACTTCAGGGAATGTGTGGATAAATCTGTGTCAACTGTATTGATATTTGACTCACTTAAGCCAATACACATGTACACACACATGCATGCACACACACATGTACACATTCACACACACACACACACACACACATCTAAGAACAAAAAAGACCCTGAAATCCATGCATTTATTTCAAATTATTATGAAATAATGTATGTGAAGAACACCTTTTGTTTTTATGAATCATCCCAATTGTGAAAAAAACTGGGATAAAAAAAAAGATCATGCTGCGTAAAAAACCATGTGTGTTGTGTAAAAACAGATGAAAAGGTGACTTAATAAGTAGGTACAATATCAGGATGATAGTGACACCCCTTTTAAACCGGGTTGACTATAAGATTGTCGCTCTTAAAAATGGGTGTTTGGGGCTTAAAACGAAGTGAAAAATTCATCCCCAAAACGTTTCTTGTTTTTTTCTGCACAGAAGTTTTGCAAACAAAAGGATATGAAAAAGAAATTTTGGGCACTCTTCCCAATGTCATAATTGGGGGGGGGGTTGGGGTATTCCCAAGTTTTTGGGGGTAAAACCAGAAAAAATTAGGGTCTCCTTAAAGGTTTGAAATCCGTGAGACTGTAAGTGCACTTGGTTGAAAAGTTTTTGTGGGGCCCTTTTTAAATTTCCCCTCCCCAATATAGGAAAGCCATACTTTTTGGTTGGGCTACGGTTTTGCGGGAAAAAGGCAATTCGAAAAAAAACATTTTAAAGAAAAAACAGTACCTTGGCTTTTTTTCTTTTTTTTTAAATCATGACAAGCTTTTGGCCGGGACTAGTTTTAACTATTGGGAAAAAAATTGTTAACACTTCAAACAACAGAGAAAAAAGAACTAAAACCCTAAAAAAGGATTTTTTTCCCCAAAAAAAAGGGCCATTGGCCAAAATATGAAGGATTTTTGCTAAAACTGCTTAGAATTTTTTTTTGATAAAAAAGGAAAAAAAGGCCCCAAAAAAACCCCAAAATGTTATTGTATAACCAAAACCCCCCCCCAAAAACCCAAAAATCAGTTTTAAAAAATTTGACTTAAGAACCCAAGATATCTCTTTTTTTTAAAGGTTTTTACAAAAAATTTTAAAAACCCCGGGCTGCGCCAATCTCAGGGTGACTAGACGCCAGGGTAAACAGAATTTTGGG
Organism: Rapana venosa; assembly: GCA_028751875.1. NCBI lineage: Eukaryota > Metazoa > Mollusca > Gastropoda > Neogastropoda > Muricidae > Rapana > Rapana venosa. The sequence continues at coordinate 49,470,498 of CM054135.1, forward strand.
AACTTAGGCTGTCTACTATTTTTTACTGGAATAAAAAGCAAGAGAGAGAGAGAAAAAAAAGGAATTTGCCAAAGACTACAAGAAATTTTTAATTTGTTTAAAAATTTGGGGAACAAAAAAAAAAATTTAACTTATAAACAAAAAAAAGTCAATAAATTCGGTTTTTTTTAATTTGTTTTTTTATTCGTTTTTTTTAAATTTCAAAGTTTAATGAAAAGCTTTTTAATGTGTTTTTTTTAAACCCCAGCCCCAAAAATTGTGCTTGCAGTTTTTTTAAATTTTAACCAATTTTCCCACTGGCAAAAAAAGGGCCCTGCTCTTCCCAGAACCAAAACACGTTCTGTGTCCCTTTTGGCACTTGGGCCTTTGGATTTATTGTATCCCCCAAAAGGATTTTGGGGGGAATCCCAATTTTAAAACTGAATTTTAACTCCAGGGAAAAATTTCCCCAAAAAAAAGTGTTTGAGGGTTTGGCTTGAACACAAACTCCCAGGTAGTGGCTTACTGCTAAAAAAACTTTTTTTTTCCCGTTTTTATAAACATGTTTGGAAGAGTCAAAATTTAAAACCCAAATTTTTCCTTTTTTCCACTACAAAAATATTTTTCAAATTTTAATTTTAAAAAAGAAAAAGTATAAAAAAAAAGTTTACAAAAATTAGTTTCTTTGTCTAAAGACAATCAACCCAAGTTAAAATTTTCTCAAATTCCCCAAATTTTGTTGGGTTTTAAATTTTTAAACAAAAAAGAATCAAAATTGTTTCTTTTGCTCTGAAGAAAAACACCCCAAGTTTCAAATTTTCACATTAAAAAGGGTTGATAAATGTGTTGAAATTTTAACAGTAGAAATTTTTCTTACAACAGCCTTTAATACTGTTTTAACACCATTTTTGAAAAAGGAACCCCACCCGTGGTGTGTGTGGGGGGGGGGGGGGGGTATTGTTCTTGTTTTTTTAACTATTTTCACTAAACGTAAAATTAACGTGTTTTGTGTTGCCCCAAAGAAGTTAAATGAATACGTTCATATGCATTTCAAATATCTTTTTCAGGAAAATCAACCTTAGCCCAGGGGTTTTACTTACCAGGCAGCGCTTTAGCTCCTTTGGAAAGGAAACAGAATTTAAAAAAGGGGCGCAGATTTAGTTTGAGGATGTTTGGGGTCATCAGTGCCTTTTTTTTGCAGTGGTCAAAAAGTCATGGAGGAATGCCAGCGGGGTTTCTGCCCCCTCCCTTGGCGGGGCCCTGGCACACTTTGCCCCGGGACTCTCAGAATTTTGTCCTGCCCAAAAAAGGGGTTTTCCAGGTTAGTGCGGTTTTGGGGAACTGGAATAACCATTGTTCACTTCTTGCTCTTGGTCAAAGCAGCATAAAATAAAATTTTGGTTTGTTGTTGTTTTTTTAAAAAGGGAAACCCAAAATTTAAATTTAAATTTCAAAGCAAAATGTTACGGGGTTTTCACAAGTTTTAAAGGGTATGATTTGGGGAAAAAAAAAGACAGAAAAAAAAAACACCAGTTAAAAAATTTAAAAAAGCCAGTCTTTTAAAAATAAAAACTTGGGCTTTTTTTGCAAACCCCCAAACAGAAAAAAGCTTACAGTGGAAACTAAAACTGCCCCCTTTTTTTCAGACATGAATTTAAACCATTTTTAAAGCAGGTTTTAAATTTTTAATGGGGAGGGGGGGGGGGGGGGGGGCAACAAAAAAAAAATTTTTTAATGCTTCTTTTTTGCTGGGGGAAATGCCCAAAAGTAAAGGCTGCCTTGAACAAAGTAAAGAAATTTCTATAAAATTTTAAAATTTTTTTAGGGGTTTTTTATTTTCCACCTTACGTTGCTGTTCCCCCAGTCTGCCTGTGTGCCTGTCAAAAAAAATTCAAGGGCCTAAAAGAATGCACCCTTTTAGATCTCCCCCCTTCATTTAAAACCCTTTTTTTTAAAAAACCTTCCCTTGGTGAAAAGGGACACTCCTATGGGGTTTTTTGCTCTGAATAACTTCCATGTTTTTGATAATACTTTGAAAAAATATACAGGATCAAAAAAATTTAAAATAATTTAAAAAACTCATAGTGCCTGCAATATCTTTTGTAGAGATTTACCCTGCAATTTTGCTTTGTCTACCCAAAAAATTTTGCTCAAAAAAAAATTGCAAAGGTTTTAAAACTCCGCAAAACATAAAATTTTGCAAAGCAATTTTTTTACAAAGGTTTTGTTTTTTTCACCGTTTCTTATCTCCCACAAAACCTCCCTCTCTCCTTCCTTCTCTTCGATTTTTGGGGGTACCATTTAAATCTCCCAAAAAAAAATGATAAATGGGGAAAATGGGGGAATCCTCTAACTAACTCTTTCATAAATACTCTTTTGATATTGGGTTAAAAATTTTTACAAATGAATTTTAACAGACTACCAAAATAATGCTTATCAAAGTTGCTTGACATGGATATATTGGAAAAAACGTTTTGGGGTTTTTATGATTAGACAAATTTTATTGATGCAGGATTCCCGTTTGTATGGGTTTTAAAAGGGTGTTGGTGACGCAAGGTATTCTTAAAATCTTTTTAAACAAAGACCGGGTTTAAAATGTTTAACCAGGAAAAGGTTTTAGTACAATCAAGGGCCGAGACAGTATGACAGTTTTCAGGGGTTTTTAAAACAAAAATTTGCTAAGAAGAATATCTTTAACACTAGATACCAACTGCTTTTTGAGGGTTTCTTTTCACAGGTGAGATGTAATGTTTTACCAAAACCAAACAACAATGTACATCGTTTTAGGCACGAATCAAAGAAACAAAGGGCCCCTTTTGTAAAAAACCCCCCGTTGAAAATTTAAAAGCATTTCCCCTTTTTGAATTTTTTTGTATAATGATTTTAAAAAAATTAAAAATTTTTTAAAGGGGGTTTTGTTGATTCACCTTTTCATGAATTTTCTTTTAAAACAGGGAAAAAGTTGCAAAAATCAAATGCCTATCTAGATTATATTAAAATTTCCCTTTCATCAATTTAAAAAAAAAGTTTTTTGTATTAAGATATTTACATCAAAACGAAGATACGGTTATCGTTTTTTCATTTTTTTTAGAAACTATGTGTTATTGATTTTATCCAACATAAGGAAGGTAACCCTTTGAAACAAAATTTAAAGAATTTTTGTTTGAAACATATGTTTTTTATTTATTTGGCATTGTCCCTTCCCTTATTTCCTTTCACTGAAAATGAGTTGGTATTGTGTATTTTCAAAACCCGGATTTTGCCCCCTTGTGGCATTGTAAAATTTTTTTCTACGCCAACCAAGTAAATTTTGGCCTAAGGGTGAGATACATTAAAAATTTTTTAGTTTCCCGATTTCTCTCTCCTCATTCCTTTTCCCCTCCTCTCTCCCCCCTCTCGTGGCAGCAAGATCGGTGGGGTCTTCTGGGCGTCTGAAAGTTCAGGAAACTGACAGTTGGCTGCACAGTGGATACTCTGTACTTTAAACTGGTTTTTGTGAAAAAGAAAGTTCTACTCTAACTGACAAAGGTACAGCGTGATTAAGGGAAAAGCAAAAGGGAAAAACACGGGTTTCCCAAAGGTTGGGGGGAATTTCGGTTGATCAAAAATTTGATGTTGAAACGATGACAAACATCCTGGAATACCTTGGAAAAGGAAAATCCTTTGGGGGGAATTTTAAGTGTGTGGTTTTTGGGACAATCAAGCAAGAAGAGAAAAAAATGTTGCCAAAGAACGTTTTCAGGCTTGCCAGACTTGTAAAGGGAAAAAAGTTTTACTGACCCCCCCCCACACAGAGACGTGGTGGCCCAGGTTTTTCAGGAGTTACATCAAACTTTGGGGCCCGATCCCGGGCTTACATGGGCTGACTTCCCCTGGCGGGAGACGGAAAAGGAAAGGGTGGTTTGAAAATTGAGGGGCACTTTTAACACAGACAAAATGTATTTGAATCTTGAATTTTCATACCACCCCTGCCATGGTTTTTCCCCCGGCAAATTTTAATCGCGTCCGTTCGTTTTTCGTTGTTACCCCCCCCGCACGCTATAAAGGCTTTTTGCTAAATAGCAATAAAATTGTTTTCAATTGGGCCCCAAAAAGTGTCCCAAATTTTTCTGTGGGGTTTGTTTGTTGGTGTGTGCCCCTTTTTGTGTTGTGGTGTGTGAAAAAAATGGGAAAAAACTTTGGGAAAATTTTCCCAATTTTCAGTATAAAGAAGGGGAAACAACATAAAAAAACAAACAAACAAAAAAAAAACTAGCCAGAAAACCCCCCTCAGTTTGTTAAAAGGTCAACCCTTCCAGCGCCTCTTTAAAAATGGGAACATGCAAAATTTTCCAGTTTGAATTGAACCCACCAAAAAACCAAGGGGGTTTGGGGGACAGACGAGGGGGGGACAGGGGGAACCCGCAAGCACATGGCCACTGCCGCGGAGGGTTTTTGGAGGGGCTGGTCTTTAGACAAAAGGAAAAAGTCTTGCCCGAAAATCCCTTGGGAGTCCTTTGGAAAAAACAGGGCAACAAAAAAACAATGAACTTTGGGAAATGAAAGGCAGCCCCCCTTCAAATTTAAAAGTAGGATCTCTTTCGGAGTTAAAGGGCTGTTTCTCAAAAAGTGTTCTTTCCTTTTTTTTCTTTTTATTTTATTTTATTGTGGATGAAGTAAGTGGAGAAAGGCTGAAAAATGAAGCTTCAAAGAAGTGTTTTTTAAACAAAATCAAAAGTATACTCGATCCTTTTGGGGTACTGTGCTTTTATAAGAGCCCCAAAAATAGTCGTTTAAATTTAGGCATGGGCCCTAAACATAATTCGCGTTTTGTTTTTTGTATGAGATCATGCTTGCTTCTGAGAAAGTCCCCACACACACAAACAACCCCACACACACAAACCCACACAAAAACACACACACACACCAAACACACCACGCACGACGCACCCAAAGCACGCACGCACGCACGCACGCACGCACCCCAAAATGACTTACCAGACTTTGGGTGATGAATCAAAGAAAACAGGTGCGTTAATTTCACTTGGCTCACCTGGTTTGGAGGAGGAGGGGGGGGGAGGAAGTAAGAGAAAAAAAAACCCAACTTGTTTGTACCAATTTTGGGTTTAAAAACTGGATCATAATCAAAGCAATGTTCAAAAACAGTTTTGTTTATATTTTCAGAAATTGTGCAAAAAAACCGAAGAAAAGGCTATGTATAAAAACAAACAAAAAATGAATAGATAAAAAAAAAGAAAGGAAATAAGAACGAATCAAAAAAAATCAAACTTTACTATGCCCCAAAAATTTAAAGGGCAATTTAAAAGAATCTAAAAACTTTTTAAAAAACTTTAATGCTCAGAAAATTTAAGGGAAATTTTGAAGTTAAATGTAGGCTTGACTACTGAATGAAACCATTTCTATTTTCCTATTATATTAAAAAAACCCATTTGCTTAAATCGAGCTCAAATTGTGAGTTTTAGGTTGACCAAAAGGGATTACCCCAAAACTTAGTGAATAATAGGAAAGAAAAAATTTCTTTAAGCATGAACCCGTCCCAGTTGGTTGGTCCAGAAGGGGGCCCCAAAAACAACTGAGGGCCTTTCAAATCCCATTAAAAGGCCGCCAGGTAAAAGAAACAATGGACAACTGCATCGCTGAAATCCCCAAAATGGTTGGTTTAAACTAACTTATCAAACCCAAATATTTGGGGGATTTTGTGTGTGTGTGTGTTTTTTTTTTGGGGGGGGG
>CM054135.1:49478706-49521206 GCA_028751875.1 Rapana venosa
TTAATTCACCTGGGCTTTGTCTTTTGTCATAACGAACTATTAAGAACAAGACAGGGAAAGCTAATTTGAACCCACAAGTTGATGACTACTAGTAATTATATGGCCCTTCACAATGCTCTCCTGAAGAAGACAAAAGACAATGCTCTCCTGAGATGGAGGGAGACTGAACTGGCGCACAGACCATCAGTGCAACATCCAATGGACCCTAGAGAGTTTTAGAAAGGCCAAGTAAAGAGTTAGTGACAATAGAGTTTTCCGACGACAAAGCTAGGAAATTATCTATTTTGACTGTGTTATGCAATTCGTGGAACAACAAACGTACACATTCATCTATTGGTGTTCAACATGCACATACAATGCAAAAGCAGCTTATCATAATTATTAAGAAAGAAAGAAACAAAATCCCTCATATCTCCCTTCACTCGCGCACCCATTCATAGCAACAAGAAAAGTAGTGATGTGCTTTATTTTTATCTTCAGATTCTAATTAAGGATAGGGACTGACAGCTTGGCTAGATAGATAAGTTTTTAACAGGGTAGTCGAAATTTTGACAGGCAGGGAGATTACCACGCTTGATAGGAATTTCCAGGTGTCTGGAACAACAAAACTAAAAGTTTAGGCCCTGATAGTCTTTAGGTTGCACCCAGAAAAGTTCTTTTTTTTATCCATTTGAAACGAATGTTAACCGCAAAATGACTAATAGATGGATATCAAGTTAGACAGGTATTTGAAATTTGTTAACATGGTGACAGACACATTTTGCTACACCCTGTATTCTGATAATGATACTCGAGTAGAGAAGCCAATGGAGCTTTTTATTTTCAATTGAGTAGGTTAATACTGTTTCCTCTTGCTCAGGATAAGTCGTGTTGGATTATTTAGCACATTCTTTATGCCACCTCAGCTGTATCTTCTTCTTCCTCTAAAGCTCAGACAACAACTACTGTTGTTTGTCATAATTATAAGCGAAAAGGGGTTGTGTTGCCATTACGCTCCTGACAAATCAGGCACAGGGCATCCGACTTCAGCGTGGGAGAGAATTGTTTTCTTTAAAATCTTTCGGGAAAAAGGGGGGAAAAGGGGAAGGGCCCAAAAAGGCAGAAAATGGGAACCGGGGGTTGACGGGAAGACAGGGAAAACAGGGCAGAAACGAAGGAGGAGAGAAAAGAGGGAGTAGGAGAAAGGGGAACTCGAACTAAAGGGTTTTTATTTTACCAAAAAAAGGCCCCATTGGCCCATACATAAAGGGGGGTTCCCGGGAACTGTTTAGAAAATTTTTTTTTTTAAAAAAAAAAAAAAAAACCCAAAAAAAAAAAAACCCACACAGACAACATTTTTTTACGTAAAACAAAGTCAGTTTACAAAAATATCACTTAGGAAAAACTTTAAATTTTCTCTTTCGGGGAAACCCTTTTAAAAAAAATATAAAGTAAAGGCTGCGCAAAAACCCTTTCAGGAGGAATTTGGGAACCCCAGGAGAAAAACAGATTTCAAAAAAAATTAGGTGCCCACTTTTTAAACCGGATGTGTTCTCCCTAACTTTCCCCCAAAAAATGGAAAGCCCCAAACAAAATGTACTTAAAACCCTCTGGTGCTTGCTTACTTTAATGGGAAATACCCAGCCTGGGGCCCAAAAATATCATGTTTTTTCTGTATCTAAAATTTATGAACATTTTATCTAAAACCCCAAAATTTCTGAACTAGACATAATTCTTTTAAAATTTGTAACCCCATATCAATTTTTAGAAAAGGGGTTTTGGAAAATCAGGCAAACTTAAAAAAATTGGGTCTGAAACCATTTAAAAATCTTTCACTTTTTTTGTATTTTGATCATTTCCTTTGGCCCATCGGCATAAATAAAACTTTGCCTGAAACTTTAATAAACTCTTTTTACAATTTCCAAAACCCCTTTGTTGGGGAAAACAAATCCAAACCCCGTTCACAAAAAACCGGTACGTTTTTTGGGTTTTTCCCCCAGTTTTTTTTCCCCTTTTTTTTTTTGAAAATCAAATTTCTAAAAAATCTTGTGGGGTTTTAAAAAATTACCCTGTTTCTCTTTTCTAGCAGAATCTTAATCCAATATTAATCTCACGGGCGCTTAAAACAAGAGGGGGGAATCTATTATTTCACTATAAACAAGATCATTAGGTGAAACGTCTATCTAACCCAAAAAACTGCTTTTTAAAGAAAAAGGGGTGAAACTGATTCACAATGAGAAAACAGCGGCATCCAACCCCCCAAATTTTTCTGAACATAAAACAAAAGGGGTTTTTGTTTTTGTGCTTTCAAATATCTTAATGAACAAGTCAAAAGAGTTATTATTAAATATTTTCGTAGTTTTTTTCAACCAAATAACAAGCTTCGTTACCTCGACTTGCCAGATCTTTACAGGGCAGTTGTAAAAACAAAGTTTAGTAGAAAAACAGATTCCCTAAATATTTAATACTTTTTAAAAAACGGGCATGATTTTTCCCAAATTGTAAAAACCATTTTTCATGGAGCACAAAATTTTCCACCTTTTCTAAAATACAAGGGAATTTTTACTCTTACTCAGATTAACCTTAAAAAATCCAGTGATGTTCAGCACTTTTTAAGGGCTTTTTTAAAACGGTTTTTTGTAAGCCAAACCAACTTTTCCCAGAAACCCGGGTTTAACATCATAAAGCAAGCAGAAGAATAAAAAATTTCGGGAAAATTTTTGGGGGGAAAAGGGGGCCCCATGTTTTCCCATTATTGATGATGTTTTGGCAAACCCAAATTGAAAAAAAACAGAAAAAAAAAAGGGGGGCCCCATACATCCCCCCTTTTAAAAACACCAGGGGGTTAAGTAATTTATGTCGGGTAACTTTAGTTCCCATCAAAATTCTGCTTCTGACATTCTGATAAAAGGCTCTCAAACTTCGTAAATTTTCCCCCCTTCAAAAACCCTTTTTTTCAGGGGGGAATAGGCCAAACCAAATTTCCGGAAAACAAATAAAAAATCCCTTTTTCAAAGTCAAAAATGCTAATAAGTTTAGGGTTTATTGAGCAAAATGTTTCTGTAAAACCAAGCAGAGTAAACATTTTGTTTAAATAGTGGAGAAAAACCTCTTTTAAAAAACCAGCTTGGTGCCTCCTTTTAAAAATTTATTTTTCAAAACCCCATTCCTGAAACCCTTTATTGTTAATAATATTTAACTATAAAATTTTCCCACTTTTTTTGTAAGAGAAACCCCCGGTTTTTTGGGGTTATCAACATCACCCTTTTTATGCAATGTTAGTTTTTATAGATTAAACCCCCCAGGAACCCTGGAAAAAGCCCATCACCCAAAATTTTGTTGAATTTTTTTAAAGGAAAACCCCAAAATTATTTTCACCTCCATATTTTAGTTTTTCACCAATGTTTTGATGGGACCGGCGGCTTTCTCAGTCTTTAATTTTCTAAAAACCCTAATTTTTTCATCTTTAGATAGGGGGACAAAATCAAAAATCTTCCTCATTCCCATCACGAAAAAACATCAGTAACCCAGGGGTTTGGGTTTAATGAGTTTTTCCCTCCAAAAGGTTTTGAAATGTTAAAAAACCACCTGTCAACTAAAATACTATTTTTTTGGCTGATTTTTTCCCAAAATTACGCCTTCTTAACATTTTTTTCCAAACGGGTTTTGAAAAGAGATAGATGACACCCATATCTGCAAGTAAAGGTTTTTTTTTTACTGTTTCTTTTTTTTGTTCAAGCATGCTTTATATTTCCCCTTTTTGTGGGCAAAAGTACACGTTTTTGTCCCCCATTTTCCCTTTAAAGTTTTTTTGGGGGGTCTTCAGAATTTTTCTGACCTTTTAAAATTTATACTTTAAAAATTCAAATTAAACAAACCAAGTAAACATTTTTATGGGCCTTTATTGATATGTACCTGTTTCTTCTACAATCACACTGGTTTTTAAAGAAACAGTTAAAAAAATCTAAAGCTTCATTAAAGTTTTCATCAATCATCTGAAAAAGGGATTAATAAAAATTTCACACATGTTCAATCCTGGAGATTTTTTTTATAAACTGAGAGTTTGTTTTTTATCCCATACAAACTTTTCCCTAACAGATGGCTTCTCAGTTTTTCCCCCTCTGTTTATATACTGGATTAATAAAAAATTCCAAAGGGAAGGTGATCGGAAAACAGAAAAAATCAGAAAAAAAACAAACGACAGAGTCAAAAAACTAGAGAACAAATATTTTGACCTAAAAAAAAAATTTATTAAAAAACTTTCATCCTCCATTTAGAGATTATTTATAAAGGTCCCTGGGGGTTACCATTTCATATGCCAAATTTTGAATTTGTAAAAAAACCCAAAAGCAGGGCAAAATATTTATAGAATTTAAACCCTAATTGGTTTTATAACACAATCTTCAGAATTTCGATTGCGCTGGGAGACATTTCTTTTTTCTTTTAAAATCTGAACTAAAGTCTTTTTTTAAAACCCGCTGACAAGGAAAAAATTTGAGGTCCTCTGTTTAAAATCCCACAAAGGTTTTTTTCTACTTCATCCCGTGTCACCACACAATTTTACCAAAAATTTTCCCAAATTTGCAATTCCTTAAACATTGTCAAACATGTTTTTAAAAAGGCGGGAAACCCTTTAGGTGGGTTTTAACCCCACAGACAAGCAAAACATTTCCCTTTCTGAAAACAACAGAAAATTTTTTCCAAGGAAAATGCAAAATATTAGGGTAAGGGAACATCCCAAAAAAATTTTTACAAAGGCCCAAAAAAAAAACTCATGCCTTATTAAACAAAAATTTAAAACCCCTAGAAACCCTCCCTTGATGGCTAAATTTAAAATTTTTACTTACAAAGGCCATTTTAACCCGTAAAAACATCTGGCCCGGGCATTTTTTCCCGGAAAAGTTTCTTCCCCCATATAAAGTCAAAACTAAAGCACCCTAAAAAATACAAAAAACTCTATCAGCCAGTTTTTTTACAACCAATCCATTTTCTTTCCCCAAAACAAAAAAAGAAAAAGCTTTTATTTTTGGTTTTTTTTGTTTTTGCCACAATTTTCCCTTGATTCCCCGCCCTCTTTGACTGGGCACTTTCACCAATTACATTGACATGACAAGACAGGGGATTTTTTGCTTTTTTAAAAAGTGGTTAAAAAGGCTCTTTTAAAAGACTGCCTACCAATTCCCCATGGGGCAGCTTTGGGGTTAGCTGTAGGGCAAAAAATCAGACCTGTCCCTTTTTCCCAGCCCTGGGTGGGGAAGTGGACCCTCACTTTCTCAAGCCCCCAAATTTGGGGAAGCCCCCTTTTTCATGAGTGTTAAATGGGCTGAATTGGCCAGTTTTCTGTTTACTTTTCCTAAAACCCCCCTGTAAAGTTTAGAAATGGCAGGGTGATTGTATGGGGGGCCAAAAAAGCTATACCCTTCTTTTTAAATCATTAAGGGTCATCCTTTCCCCCATTTTTTAACAAAAAAAATCAAAAACCCCTTCTCACATTTTTTTTCCCCTCTGCCCTGCACTCTTTTTTTAAATATGGGGTCAGAAAGGGGCCCAATATCTCTAAAAAGTTTTTTTGGAAAAAAAAGTTTTGTCTACAAAAATTTCCTTTAACCTTTCAAAAAAGTTTTTTGCCCTTTAAATATTCTAAGCTTATCTTTAAAAAAAACAAAAACCTGGCAAAAGGGAGGAAATTTGGGTTTTGAATTTATCCTGTGCACACCCATCAAACTTAACCTTTGCACATCCTTTTTTTTCGGGAAAAAGATTTTTTTTTTCACGAACATTTCACAATCAGCTCCAGCCCCGTTACTTTTTTTTTTCCCTGCCCTGAATTTAATTTTTTTGTTCGTTTTTACCGGCCTTTTTTGATCGTCTGTTTTTTTTTCTAGTTTTTTTCCCTCTGTCCATTAGTTTCTGTATTTGATTGTTTTTAAAGCCCGCATTTTAGCCCTAAGATTGTTCAAAATCTTTTTTTGATACCAAACATTTTTCCCCCTTCAAACCAAAACCAAAAAACTGTTTTCAAAAACGTATCTCGTTCTTTATACTCTCCGTTGGGTTTACTTTTTAAAAGGGTTTTCCACTTTTTTTCCCAAATTGGTCGTTTATCGTGGTTTAAAATTTTACATCAGGAGCCCCTGTAAGGGGAAAAACCTCCGTCTGCGTGAAAGGTTGTAGGTGTGCTGGCCCGGTTTAACATCTGCACTGGCTTTTGTTTTTTCCCTGCCTTTTTCCTGCTATGGGGCTTCGCCACCACACCACTCGTCCCAAACGGGTTTTGCCTCAATTTTCGTCCCTTTCCCGCGGGTTTGGGGAGGGGGGGGCCAGGGTTGGGCTTCCCCCATCACCACACCGAAGCAAAAAGGCCCCCCCCCCAAAAAGATAGGTAGGGTTCAGTCCTAACAAGACATTGGGCCCCGCCCGCTTTTTGCGTCAGGAGGGGGGTCCGAATTTGGCCCCATTTAAATTCCGCCCGTTTGGACATGAAGCCCGGCGAAAAAATGCCCGGGCAAATGTCCCCAGACAGCCCTTAACAATGCAGGGATATTCCCATCCTCCTTATCTAACTGTATACAAACATGAAAAACTAAGGCCACTAAAACTAGCTACTAATACAACAAAATACTAAGCAATTTCTGTACGTCTTCACCTTCACATTACATGATCGGCCCCCCCCCCCCCCCCCCCCGAGAGAGAGAGAGAGAGAGAGAGAGAGAGAGAGAGAGAAGAGAGAGAGTTCTTAGCACAGAATTTCTGGAAGGATGGGGATGCTTTTTTGCCCGACAGGCTCCCAGCATCCCCACTGAGAAAGCTGTACGCTGAGTAGGCCTTCAAACAGGATTATGACGTGATCCACAGAATGCAAAGTCCTCACCTGCAGCTCAGGATCCTTGACAGCATCTTTGGCCTGCTGGACGACATCAATACACAGCAGACAGAGGATGTCCAAACCCCGGTTCCCAGCCACTCTGGACCCAGGTGCCTTGACAGCAGTGGGCACTGACATAGGCACTGCTATGCCTGAGGGAAAGGTGTCATCATCATCTTCATCACCACTACCGTCAGTCATTATCTCCTTCTTTCTCTTAATTTGTAGGTAATCGCAATTTTTTAAAAAGCAAATTTTTTTTTAAATTTGTAGTGAGGTGTTTGCCTGAGGTGGCTTTTCAAGCTTTGTGTTCTGTGAGGTTATAAGCTTCATGATTCCTTCTCAATTCCTGTTTTCATTGTCGTCGTCATCATCATCATCATCATCATCTGGTCATTGTGTCAATGAACAACCACCATAATGATTATGCAAGATTGGCCCAGGCTAAAAGCTTTGTCAGTAATTGATGTAAAGTGAGTGCAGAGAGCTACATTAAAATGTTTAGATGTCAAATATATTGAGATAGTCTTGTCATGACAAGGTCTTGGCACAACAATGTGCACTTTTTTTTTTAAAGGAGAGAAAAATTCTCTCAGTCAGCGTATGGCTGCCCATGTGGGAAGGTAGGCGTACTTGAAAAAGAGCCATGCACGCAAACTTTTCATCCAGTGTGTACGTACAATCCTACAGTGATTCCCTAGTGTCTTGAGTGAATCCCAGTGCATATTTTGGGTGACCCCCAAGGTGTTAAGCTGGGGAATGTTCAACAACATACTAGAGAAAAGGAGACGAAAATAATACAGAAAAAAGGCGGCTGCAAGATTTACATGCAATGCAACTGTGCCTACCACCCTTGCAATTTTTTAATGTCAAGAACATGGAAATGAGTGTTCCATAATCTACATGCACAACAATGGACCCACTTTTATATTTTTGCCATAAGACTGGTGTGTGTAAAAGAGAGTGCAAGTGTGTGTGTGTGTGTGTGTGTGTGTGAGTAGTATGTTCTTTCGAGCCAGAAGGCCCATAGAGCCGGAGCTTATCCCAGTTTCTGTAGCGTTAAGCGAACTGATGGTTTTTCACCACCCCTGTGACAGGACGCTAGTCTGTCGCCAGATACTTCCCCAGCAGAGCTGGTACCCACTTGTACACCTGGGTGGAGTGAGGAAAATAGGAGTAAAGTGTCTTTCCCAAGGACACAACACCGAGCCGAGCGGGGATCGAACCCGCGACCTCTGGATCACGAGTTGACCGCCTAAACCACTCGACCACGGTGCCTCCTGTGTGTGTGAGTACTAAGAGATTAATGACTAAAAGTTTGAATAGAGAAAAAAACACTTACCAAAAGTCATCCAAGAAAGGAACAACACTACTAAACTGCTGTGCATCTTTGGAGTATTGTACAAATGTAGCTATTGATGTGCTGTGTAGGCCTACACTTTCTCTTTAAAAATAATGATAACTGTCATCCTTCCTAAATAAGTATGCTTTGGGGCAGTCATATGATTGTTTCAACCGATCATGTGTGGCTTTGTAATTTATTCTGTTCACATGGGACACAACATGCCTCAAAGGCAATTTCACAATCCCTACCAAGCTATAGCTTCATAGGAACATTTAACAAGGATGTTAAATACATCATACTTTATTAAGCATGCAATCATCATTCCTGAATAGAGAGATTTAACATGTGATGACTGATAGGAATACCATCAGTACCGCATCATTTATGTATGAATTTATAATTATTGTAAGTTTCAGGTAAGAAACATATGCAGTTTTTGTTTTGTTTTTAAAGTTGTTGTGGCGAATGAAATATAGGTTTGGTTTTCAGAGTACCTTCAGAATGCAACAAAATGGGCCTTGATCTGGGTGTGTCTGAGACAAAGTTGGGTTGAGTGACGGGGGCCTTGTATCACACGCATATCAAGGATGAGGCAATATATGTTTTTTTAAACAAATATACCGTCGACATTTTCAACGCAAGTCTCAAACCTCATCTTTTTTTGTGTTTTCCCCAATGAACTTCCTCATAACACTTTCAAATTAATTATTGAGTGGTTCAAGTGATGGCATTTTCTTCCTTGTCGTCAAACGCTCAGACAGCAACTATTTTTGTATCAAATGAACAAAAATGTATTGCGCTGCTGTTAAGTGCCTGACAAGTTTTAATTGTACTAGTCATTCATCCCCTTTAAATTAAGGGTTGGATTTTACATATCTTCCAGGTTGCCTTATGCATGCAGACCTGCAAGTACCTTCTTGTGTAGAAGTATGCACATAAAAATATCCCATAATTCATGCAAGCATTTGGTGGTTTAAGGAAAAATATTTTTAAAAACCTAAATGCCCTTGTGGTTATGATTAAGCCACTGATAAAGAATGTGCAAAAATACTTTGCAAATGTGGGTAGCCCAATAGAATATATTTAATGCAGTGATATCATACTTTCAAAGGCAAACTTAAGCAAAAAAAGCTCATCTCTTTTTTTTCTCCGAAACTAGGCTCCACTCAAGTTAAGTCTCTGTCCTAGACTATGTTATTCAAAACATTTTAAAATAAGGCCTAAGGCTTTCTTTTTCTCAACTGGTCTACTTTCAATGCCCAATAATTTTCAACACTAATTCAGGAGGGGGAATAGCCCAGAGGTTACAGCAGTGTGCTCATGATTTCCCAGTTTGACAAAAAAATCGAACTAATGTCAAAGTCCTTCAGATGAGACTATAAACCGAGGCCCTGTGTGTGAACGCATGCAGAACATCTTGCGCACACGTTAAATGCTGTTCCGCTTTTCGAAAGAGTAGGCCATTGTGTGCCGGTAGGAACAGATGACAAAATTTACAAAACCGCATACACACAGGGACTGGATGTAAAAAAGCACGAGTGCTTATTCCATTAACCTCGATATAAAAATATAAATAGATAAAATAAATGGCCTGGAATCTAGCCACCATCCAAAACGCCTGTTCTGAAAGGGGTTTTTTCCCAGGCCCTCAAGTTAACATCAGTACTGACTCCACTCCCCCAAAAGTCGTTTGGATGAGACTATAAAAAGAGGCCCCGTGTGCAAATGCAAGCAAAACATATTGCACACATGCTAAGACCCGTTCTGCCTTACAGAAGAGTAGGTCATTTGTGCTAGTGTGGATGGATGACAATAGACTGTACACAAAAAAATGCATGTACATTAGTGTTGCTTTTAGACATTATTCCTGAGGTCGGATTATGGCTACCTTAATGGTGGGCAGAGATGGTCATATACAGGGTTGATTTTAGGATTTCAAAAAAAGGGACAGAGGGCCCCCTAAAAAGAAAAAAAAGGGGCATTTTCAACCCCCCCCCCCCCCCCCAACATACCTCTACAATAGAAAAAGGGGGACATTTTCTTGCATAATACAGTTCAGTCAAAATAGTCCTTTTCTAGTTGTGGTTCATTTAACCTTTAAAACCACCTTCACCACCTAAACATTGTAGGTCCACACTGATGTATCCCTGGGGTCCCTCCTCTGTGTGTGTGTGTGTGTTGCATGGGGAGAAAGAAGTTAATGAGTTATTCAAAAGGAAATGTGTGTTGTATTGCCTTAACATAGCAAGGGGTTGAGGAGCGGGGGTAATTTGAAAAGAAGTCAATATTCCTAAGATACATAATTCATATGGAAGTCTGTGTGAGTGGTGGTGGTGGGGGAGTGGGCAGAGAAGAAGGGGTGGGGGTGGGGGGGTAGACTGTCAAATTGAGAGGAAGATATTCTCTCTGTGTGTGTATTTTTTATAGTGAATTTATTCCCAGATTCATTGATATGAACAAAAAAAATTAAAAGAGATCCATCTACTATGATTTAATGAAGATGAAATAGGGGAAATGTAATTTTATATATCTTTCTCTCATTTTCCTATTTCCCACCTTCCTAAACACATGCACTGGCCTTTGTTATAGAAGACTATATTTTCTTTGCTGTTCTGTAGTATTTGTCTTGTAACATTTGCATGTACATGTATGGTCTAATTTTCACAAGCATAAATTAACACAATGCAGCAAGTCATGCACAAATGTAGGAATGTCTTTTATTAAGAAAATAACTATTGACAAACAATGTTTGCTACTCATTTCAGTGCTTAAAAAAACAAAAGAAAGCATGTTAGTAGATTTTGATCATCTATCCACTTTTCAGATCTTACTGATTTAGATCCTTTTCTATGAGACTCCTGCTGAAAACTTTCAGTATGCAAGATGTATCAAGTACAATTACTTTCCAGTTCTAAAACCATCGAGAGATAATTACATAAAATTTTTTCTATGTACACCATCAATCAATAAGCTATTATACCATGTGGCGCTAGTTTATATTCCTTAAGTATATTTTCATAAAGCAAATCTATGCTACATACTAAATGAACTATCACAAATTTGTCTTCAGTGTCCTCATCATCTTTTCCATTCTTTCACTCTTGCAAGATCCTGCAAAAATGGTTTCTTCACAAACTAGACATTGTCATAAATCAAATAAGAGAGCACTTCATCAAATTAAGAGAAATTAAAGCCAATTACTTGTGCACTAGCACTAGTGTTGTTCTGTCAAGTTTGTACATAGTAAAGCCATTTGCAGCAACATTACCCGACCATCAAACTCGTTTTCAGAAACGGTTTACAGATTTTCTGCCCCAAACGGCCAGGTCTGTCTGGATCAAAATATCAGATCTATTTCTGTATACTTTATAAAGGACCTTGCTTTGCGTGTTACTAGTTAAAATAAATACTCCACATCAAAGACTGGCAAAAGGTGTTCAGGTATCATTTTTGTGTATCAATGTGAGAGCAAAACAACACACCACCTGAGAATAATAACTTTTAAATCAAGCTGTTTCTGACACTGTAAAAGCACTGGTTCATAACTCAAACTGAGCTTTTGAAATGCTGAACCTAAAAACAAAATGAGATTACCATCATCGTTCTTCATAGATGTTCACTGTCTTGAAATGGTCAACATTTCTTGAAGATTTTGGAAAACTGCTCTTTCATGTTCAATGCAGTTTTCTAAATGTCAAATGTTCTAAACACATTTCTTTCCAAGACTTGTACCACAAATTCATTTCTTATGAAGACATGATCCAAGCACACACTCATACCCTATAAAATCCAACAAATTTATACAGCTGTGAAGAAATACATGATTTGAAGACAAACGCAAAAACTTAACTGTCATTCTTTACAAAACCAAGATGGATTCAACCTCAATCATGAGCACTGATTAACAAACAACACCCAAAAAAATTTTAACAAATGTTACGCACGTTTCTATATCATAATCAGATTGCTTGAAGAAACTTGTGTAGATGCACAGTATATCAATACACAGAAGACTCCTTGTACACATTTTGGCAATAACTAAAAAAAAATGTCTGCTTGGTTACAATTTGTCAGCTGGAATGCTTAACACAACCACCGTGATTACAGGCTGATTCTGATGCCACCGTTACTCTAAGAAATCAATCTTAAATTCATCACCATAAACAATACTGCGATTTAAGAAGGATCTTGAGAAAAGAGAATTTTTAGTTTAATGATCTTTCTTTCAAGAGCAGACAAAATGTCAGGTATCTACAAAAAATCTCTATTGTATCAAAGATTTTAAACATATTACAGCCACTGAGACCGCTTCAACTATAAGACTGGCAGGCAAAGTCCTGACAACATGCTGTACTTAGAATAAACTGCTTTACTCCCTCTCACATTAATACTGCTTATTTCTTTCCATATTGCAGCAACTCCAAACAAACCTTACTCCAAAGGAGTCAAAATCAGCCAGCTGAGATTGCATCTGTGCATATCACAGCAAAAAAACCCACTCAAGAGTGCACGTGCCATAACAACTTTAATTCATTACATATTCTATGCCAGAAAAACAGACTAAAATACAAACTACATTTGTAAAACTATGAACAAAATTGAAAGAAAAATAGTGCACATGGCTGAACAGGGTATATGGGATGACAATGATTAAAGCAAAGTATTCTGTTATTATCAATGAAATATGAGCATATACATCAGTACAAGTAATTCCAAAACAAAAACCAAAATAAACGACATTAAATTCAAGAAAATTAAGGAAAAAGATATTTTAAAAAACCCACAAACAACCCCCATCCCCAACCTACAAAATGAACTGGTACATTTTCAAAGACAGAAAAAACAAAAACAAAAAGGGGGGGGGGGGGGGGTTATGGGTGATATCACACACACACACAAAAGGAAGGGGGGGGGGAAGGGGGCGTGGGAGCAAGAGCAACTTAAGATGAAAAACTAAAGCCGTCAGTGTATCAAGTAATGCAGCTTGCTCTTCTCCTGCTTGTCATACTCCACAACCTGAAACAAGCAGAACACTTGATGATGTTGCTGTTTCTCTACAGTCATTTCTTTAACCAGTCACTCCATCGAATTACTCAATCTGTCCTCCTCATTTGTCTCTTATCTTTTATCATTTTAATTCTCATTTCAAAAACGCTTCTAATGCCTGGCTTAAGGATACAACAATCCTAAAGATCTTTAAAAAGAAAAAGAAAAAAAAGAGAAAAAAGTAGCACTGGGATGAAAGTGGGCAATTTATCATAATGTTCCTGAACCATATACTACAATGTCATTTCATTCCACAGACTTGTGTAGCGTGTTGCTTTCCAATGTCTAAAACTATGATGGACATACCCATTCATTCTCTCTAAAATCACAGCGAGTTACACAAAGTTTCTACATTTGATAAACAGACCACCAATGCATGTATCTTCTGAATACTATTTAGTAAGGCAGATCTCCATTCTTTTGTTTTTCTGAACAACAAAACTATGTAAAACCCGAGAAGTTCACTCAGGGGAAATCACCCTTCTCTACTAAGCTAGAGTTATACAATAAAAACTTATACTAAAAAAAAAATGCATTTCCAAAACAGTAACAAAAAGAGCTACTTTTGAGGCACCGAGAGCTGGCCAAGAACATTTTACAAAATGTCCTACACACACACCATCCACACAAACATATGTGCACACACACAGAACAACAAAAAGGGCAGAAATGCTGACATTTTCCGATTAAGGGTGACGTCTGGCAGCCAGCAAATTGATCATGGGCTGGAACTTGAGAGGGTGGCTCTTGGCATGGTCCACAGAGCTGGTACATAGATGGAGCTCCTGAAACCACAAGTCGGTATACATAAGCTTTTCAGATCTATTAAGGTGGCATCACTACACATGGAACATTCCAGACATGCTTCATCATTTCTGCCAATGGAATCTGCTCAATTGATGCTTGCCCACCTGCATAACCCACTGGTGGGTATTTTTCTGTTTCTGTGACCCACTGAAAGCATATCTTATCTCTTGCTACAAAAGGACAAGTATAGCAATGCACATATGTACATAAGCTGACCTGGGTGAAATCTAAAAATCCCCAGCCCTACTCAATGAAGTGCTACCGAGGTTTGAATGAACCCATCACTTCATGAGCAACAGGATTAGAAATACCTTATCCATCTGGTTACTCCACACAAGTTACAAAATATTTTACACAGTGCAACAATGTCACTCTCAATTAAAGCCAAGTCAAATCAAACAGCTGAAGGTAGAAACAATATTGGTTTTTAACAAGACTGAAAAGATTCATCTTCTTCTTCTTCTTATTCCTTATAGCTCCTAGCGGAGCATAGGGCCTCAACAGCGTCCCTCCACCTTCTCCTGTCTCTGGCAAGGGTCTTGGCCTCTTCATAGGTTTCCTTGAAGGATCCCCAGATCTCCCAAAGACTGAGTTGGCATGAGTTAAGCTGTTTAAGGTTTCCGTAACAGGAGATTTTTTTACGGAGCAGGGTTGTTAGCCCTGTGTCCAACCCCCTTTACCTAGGGGGAAAGGTGCCTCCTTAGTCGCCTTTTACGACATGCCTGGATGGCGGGCAGGGTTCCTATTCTTGCAATGCTCGCTTTGCAAGCATACCCCGGGAGACCCACGGGGGGAAAAGATTCATCACCCACAACAAATGATTTCAATTCACTAGACAGCTAAAGACGGGTAAAACATGTTTTTCATAACATTTTAACATAAGACGGTAACACATATTTGTCATAAAATTAACTCAACACTGTCTGAAAAAGTCCATTTCATAATGTAACGGCTCATTACATTTTTTATATAAAAAAGGAATACAAGCAAATGCAAAACGATATATCTGATTGTTGCGTACAGTAGCGTAAATGAAAAATTCGGAAGAGAGGAGTTACTTACAGTGCAGAGCTGCACAGGGTTCAACTCCTTGTCAAGCATCGCAATGATCTCTGGGGCATACTGGTTGATAAATACCTCACACTGAAACATAGGACACAGACATGTACTTTTTGAAAAGCAGACTAAATTCTTTCACCTGTAAGAGTAGACAGAACTGTACTTCTCAGTTTTACTCATTTCTATGCTCTTTTTTTTTCCTTTTTAAAAAAATCTTCCTTTGATGAGAAAATTTTGTGATGTAATTAAAAATATATCTGAGAGAAACAAGTGAAAAAGAGAGAGAGTGGAGGGAGAAGGACATCTGCAAGCATGCATGTGTGTGTGTGTGTGTGTGTGTGTGTGTGTGTGTGTGTGTGTGTGTGTGTGTGTTGTGGAAAGAGGAAAATGGAATGATAGGAAGAAGAAGAAAAGAGAAAAATAAATCTCGTCAAAGAGTGGGAGGCAACAAATAAAATGAAGCCACCTTATTACAGTTCTTTTCTCATATTTTTGCAAACACCCCTTCTGATATAAGTAGAAATACAAGTCAACCTTGAATCATCAGTTTGAACTTTCCATAAGCACTTTTGAAATTTTAATTACACAAGCAGAATACTGATGAATCAAAAAATCTTGCTGTAAAAAAAAAAAGAAGCTAGGTAAACAATATTACCACAAACATTTAAAGTTTAAGCATGCATATAATATGTGCACATGCATATATACACAAATTCTGAACACAAAAAAGTATATGCCTATGACAGTACCAGTTGTTTGTAGCCACTTGGGACCAGAGTGCAGACTTTGTCCAAAACATTCTGCACGAGCTGCTTGGCTTCTGAGCTGTTCAGTTCTTTTTGGACAAACCCGATGACCACCTCACAGACCTGGCATTCTTCAGGGCCCTTGACTTTCATTCCGTTCTTCACTGAAACAAGGTTGTAGTTAATCATTAATCATTGAGAGAGAAACATTCCTGTGAGCAAGTTACTAATTCCCTGAGTGTCATGTTGTATGAAAAATTGAGCTTGAGCTGTATACATTCATGTTAACCCTAGTGGCGCGGTTCCCGGAATATTCCGGGAAAGGCGGGTCTAGGCTGTGTGGCGGATCCCGGAATATTCCGGGATGACGTGGGTGGTCATAGTTGAAAGCTTACTTTCGCTTTCAAAGGTCAGCCAATGAATGTTAAGGCCGTTGTAGGCCCGCAGAAAGGGGTGAAGGTCGTTTGACACACACAAGCAACGAAGAATCTGATTGGTTAAGAGTGTATTTTAATTTTTTTTCGGACCAGCCGAGATCGTCTTCAACAAAAATGGCGGCCAGCGTTTGCACTAGAATTTCTTCAAGCGTTTTTCGAGCTTTTTTACAAAATTGACAGCGAGGAGGAGTTTTAGAGGCTGGATTTGGTTGAAATAAACAATGAGAGAGACGATGAGGTAAGGATTGTGGAATATTTTTGAAAAACTTGGTAAAAATCGATCGCGATCGGACTGAATCGAGCGGTGCTAGTTTTGCTGGATGGACTTTTTCGCTACTCGGCGATTTCGACGTCACAGATTGTTTTACTTTATTTTGACGCAACGAGGCTTCGAAATAACTGTTGTTGAGTCAAATCGCTATGCTGCTGAGTACTTTGCATCACATGAAATCAAGCGATCTTTGTATTTTTGTCATAGAAAGCCACCACTTCGCACATTCCGCCATGACGGTCGCGATGGCGTCGATCCTGTCGCTGAACTTTTCCGAGTATTTGGTGACTGATAAAGCGATACAAACTCCTTATTTTTTGAAAACTAATGTCAAGAAATAGTGTTTACCTAATCATGACATTTATGCACCGCAAGAACTTTGCTTATCGTGTTAAAATCGATCCGGGGCCCTGACAGTGGAACAGTGATCGGTAGTGCGAACATGATTTTTTTTTTTTGATTTTTTTTTACATAATCATAAACACTACACACTATTATAAAATTATACTCATTTAAAAGCATATTATCTCTTCTTTCCAGTGATCTATAGCTTAACACATTTAATTCAGTTTTATATATCAATATCAAGGGTTGTTTGAGCCCACCATGCTCCAAAACAATGCTAGCCAATGTTAATTCAGCCAATAGAAGTGAGGCTTGTTGCTGTTTATTTAGCGCTACTAGGGTTAAATGAAAACATGCAACAACAGGCGCATTACTTGCCATAATACTGAGTATGTTTATCAGCAATCGATGCATTACTTTTTAATCCCTTTTTAAAAAAAAATCCATTTTCAAACATACACACAAAAGCTGGGTTTCATTTCTTCAATCACAATACTTCTGTATTTTCTTTTTGCTTTAGGGTTTTTTGTTTTTTAATCACAGTACTTTTTACCATCAATTTCCCCTCATGCTGTTTTGATAGGAGATCATGATACACAAGCTGCAGCACAAACTCACTGGCTTTCAGCAGCTTTGCGCTGGGGCAAGCATCCAGTATGGCACAGACTTTCTCAGGGGTGGCTTCGGAGAGGATGAGATTGATGATGACGTAGGCATACTGGTTCACAAAGTCCAGGCATTTCTGGCTCTCTTCTGAAGGCAACAGCTTGCAGAACTCCTCCAGGGCCTTCTTGGCTTCCTGTGAACACACAGCGTTCCTAACGATGAACAGCCAATTCATCACGCTAAGCCTGAACACTGTCACTACACTGAGCTAAGTCCATATATGTTCATCAAACCTCCCCATCTCATCACCTTCTAAAGCCAGTTAGTATACTAGCTCCAAATCATTATTTCCTGTTTTACCATGTAAATCACAAAAACTCATTTATTTTCAATACTTCGGAAGTAAGGGTCACTTTAGATGTGGTTACTGTGCACAAATCTGGTCATATAGAGGTATACAGAAGGACAATATTAATAGCCACAAATCTGCTAAATTTTCTTTTTGTACAGAATGTCATTTTTTAAAAAAGCTATAAAGTGGTAATTAGTCAAAGAAAGAGAAGTGCATATGTGTGTGTGTGTATGTGAAGTGCGCATGTGTGTGTGTGTGTGTGTATGTGTGTGTGTGCGCACACGCGTGTCTGTATGCACACTTCTGTGCGCGTGTATGAGTGCATGTGTGCACACTCATGCGCGTGTGTGTGTGTGTGTGCGTGCACAAGTGTGTGTGAGTGTGTGTGTTTGTGTGTGTGCATGCGCAAGCATGTATTAAAACTCAGACCGCATCCACTGAATAGTTGCATGCCTGATTATATTATCTGAACACTTCACAAATTCCATACTCCCCCCCCATTCTCATGACAATTTTCCTCCTTCCCCTAGAAAAGAAATGAAACAAACACTAACACATATCGTTCATGCTTTAAATCTTCGGGTAACCCACTATAGGGTAACCAACCATCTACTAACCCTTCCCTTCATATCACCCCTACTGGGTGACAGAAGCATACAAATGTGCACAGTGCACGTGTACTGGGAAAGAGGGGTTCTTTCCCTTTATGCAGGGATAGTGTTAACCAGCATGAATCGGAACAAAGCAGCAATTATCATTATTTTTTTATTTTTAAAAAAGTCCTTAAAATACCTCAGTTGTTTTGTTGTGCAATTCTTTCTCCAGCATTGAGACCATTTCCTTGCAGACAGCGCACTCAATGCCCTTCACGTTCTGTTTTGCTGGCAAGATGTGAACGGCACCCAAGGGAGAGCTGAGGGGCACATGGACCAGCTTGGCATTGTCAGACTGGGTACCATTGCACAGGCCAATAGTCTGGCACACTGTCTGTGGGTCCTGCAGGCGTGAAAAAAAAGAAAGAAAAAGGTTAAAGAGATGTGAGCACATAAGGATAACACACTTCAGAATATGTACAAAATGCACAACATTCTCTGTCTTGTATTTGAGGGAATACAGTTCGTTTTCTTTTGAATATTTTTTTCCTTTTAAATTTACATTCATGCATGAGACAGAGTTTGAATCAAACGCTACAGAGGTGTTCTTTTTCAACATGGCAACAACAAAACACACACACACTCTTCAGAGGAATATTACACTGCATTTCAAATACATGATGCTTAAAAATATTGATTTGCTGACATTCAGATAAATGTACCACTCCCATGTAACAATAACAAGTTCCAACATGATATCCCTGACAGAATTCTGCAGAAAACCACATTTTTGAAGATAAGCAAAACAAAGACCAAAAGAAAACAAGAGGAAGATAGATGGCATTGAAATATTGTGAGGTTCTCTCTCTCTCAGGTGAGCAGCCCAGCTTTCATGCAGAGAAATCTTCCATACAACACAGTATTTCTCTTTGAGATTTGGGCAAACAGGGAAGGAAAGGTTTCAACACAACAGTTTACCAACAGTTTACATACCAGTTCTCCAACCAGGATTTCAAACACCAGTGGTCCGTATGTGTCCACGTAGTTCTTGCACTGCAAATGATGCTACCAACATTCAGTCTCAGATCAGGAGCAACGTACAGCACATAAAAAAGCCAATACACACAGAATAGATACTTAGGGCCTGACAAATGAGTGAAGTCTTGTGAGTGGGCCATGCATTTGTTTCAAGTATAAATGATGAAATTCTCCTTCCAGTGCCCCCCCCCCCCCCCCCCCCCCCCAACCACTTTTTAAAAATTTTAATAAAGGTTTAACGGTTCTGCAACAACACACGATCATGTACACACACACTCCTACCTCCCCATCCCCCCAAAAATACTACCAGTGAGCACTATATATATTATATACACATAATCACAACACACGCTATCAACACCACTACTTCATCACCACAAACATTCGTCTAACATCACTGCGAGTAAGCAGATGTCAAATCAAAAAAAGAACCACAAACATTCATATAATGGCAATGACAAAAAAACACATTCATACTTCATACACAGCACACATACTAACACACACCGTTTCTGACACATTTCCCTCACACATACAGAAAACCATATCATTTGTCAGATCCTCATGTATAACAGAACTACCAACACAAAGCCTAAATCCTTGTGGTATGCAGACTTGACACATCAATACATGCACACACATAAAAAAAAAAGTATGTTCTTTCGAGCCAGAAGGCCCATAGAGCCGGAGCTTATCCCGGTTTCTGTAGCGTTAAGCGAACTGATGGTTTTTCACCACCCTGTGACAGGACGCTAGTCTGTCGCCAGATACTTCCCCAGCAGAGCTGGTACCCACTTGTACACCTGGGTGGAGTGAGGAAAATAGGAGTAAAGTGTCTTTCCCAAGGACACAACACCGAGCCGAGCGGGGATCGAACCCGCGACCTCTGGATCACGAGTTGACCGCCTAAACCACTCGACCACGGTGCCTCCATAATGCACACACATAACCATTCACAAAAGTAAGGACAGAGATCAGTGAATAAACACTAGTAGTGATTACCTCACTGGCAAGGCTCCCCAGAATAGGGCACACTTTATCCTTCAGAGCAGACATGATTTCTTTCTGCAAAAAAACAACAACAAAACAACCCTCATTAATATTTTTTTCATCTGATGTCGAGAATAAAAGTACTCTAATACATTCAACACCCCAAAATCTTGCTTACACATAATAGGTTTACTTTACTTGCGTTCATACTTTTATGTGATATCTTCTGCAGGAGAATGCTCATGTCCACACAACTCTCATACAATTATGACTTTGCCAAGGAAATGTGTTGATTAAACCGTCTTGATAAACTTTTTATATTTGAAAAAAGAAACCACCACCACCAAAACCAACCCCAAAATAAAACCCCCAACTTTTTGTATTTGGGGATAAACATGGCTAAAACAGTTGGTACACAAAATATGAACCCCTACTGATAAGTTTAAAAGAATTTGTTGAAAACGAGAAGTGGTATGCATAAAAGTAAAACATCAATCATTTTCAAGGACATAAAGTTCTTTTCTTTCACACTTTCCTAAATAAATAATTCACTTTAAGTTTTTTTTCTTTCTACTGTGGATTTCTGACCCAAGCTTCTGTGTACCTGCAGGGTGGCATCACGCAGAGCGTCCTGAAGGTCTTTAGCCAGGCTCTTGCACACATCACATCCTGCACTGCTCTTCTGGCGCTGGTGAGCAAAAGTACAAGACAGTCAGCACAAGTAGGCATCATTATTTGCACAGCAACAAACAGTAACTACTGAAAATGAATACATTTTAAAACTTATTTCACTGTTTTGTCAGTTAACTGCTGCACTAATTTCAGTGAACTTTCAATATCTCCAAGAACTATAGCTTACCATACTGGCCTGCAGATAGTCTAATTGTTATCCAAGCTGTTTTGTTCCTGTGCACATTTTCCCAACCCAGTATAACAGCTCTTTCATCTCCTACTCAAAGTGTGTTTTTGGGGTTTGGAGTTCTTAACAGGAAACCTAAATCTCAATTCCAAATGTATTTTCTACCATTATAACCAACAATCTTAGAAAATGCAGATAAGGTGTGAGAAATGGACAAACATACAAAAAATATTTTTAGCAAATCCGTAAGGTAGCCCGTTGTCATAGCTTTTGTTCTAGGCTATTTTTGTTTTGATAAAGAAAGCAAAGTCAAACCTTGATCATAATTTTCTCGAAGTTCTGCACAATGAAAGCACGGGACTGGTTGGCACACATGCGCAGATCTCGGCACAGGACCTGAGGGTTCTAAGGAACAGAAAACAAACATCACAGATCACTGTTACATCTACTCCTTCATAGCATTCACTTTAAAACAGGGTCGCAAATTTGCTAAATCTTGGATTTTTTTTCTCATGTCTCCTTAAGAAAACAAATCTGTTCCCATTTGTTAATCACTATTTCTATACCTTAGAGTCAAAAAGGTGACCATTAAATATGCCAGTGCCTTATTTCAGCTGTTTTATCTCAGCCACAGTCAGGTTAGCATCCAGTAACATATTACAATGGGTGCAGCCCTTGTTGTTCACATAAACTAGACTCTTGCAAGAGTTGCTGTCTTGCATCAACAAGGTACTGCCATGTTTTCTGCTCTTTACTGTGTCCAATCAGTACTGTTTTAAGCAAATGATGAAGCTGTTAAGTTTGCTAAATAAGTTAAGTTTTGTTACTGGTGATGGTTAGAGTGTCTGCTGAGAGTGGATTTGGACAGTGATAGAGCTGATTTAAAGGCTTTTTTGGTTACAATATTGTTAAGAATGATCCAATTGATGGGAAAGAGATACCTAGAAGCTGTTGCTGCCAAATTTGATGGAAGCAATTTTATTGCAATACTGACAGCAAAAGTAATGAGGTGTCATGATTATACTTTTCATTTTTAAGTAAACATCAACGTGAAAGAAAGAAAAAAACACCAAAAAATGGCTCAGTATGTACTTTACTTAATGCAGAAAGAAGGAAGATGGCAGGATGGTTTAGACGTTCACCTGCCTGACAAGAAAACCATGAAGTTCTGGGTTCAATTTCCAGCCTTGTCCTTTCTTTCCAGTTTGATGGGAAAATTGAAATGAATATCAAGTCTTTTGTAGGAGACTCTAAACCAGTCAGGCGCATGTGCTTACAGACTTGCGCATATCAAAAGAACCCACAACATTTGAAAATTGGAAAGAGCAGAGGGGACTGTCCTGGCAAAATTGGAAAGTTCAATTCCCAACTGTATCCCTGAATTCAGAATGCGGCTACCTTATTGGGGAGCAAAACAGTTGCACACGCAAAAATCTCACCATTGGTGAACTTCAGATCTCTAGCCAAGGACACCCCCTACCACCACCCCCCAAAAAAAAAATTCAATGCAGAATGGATGAAATATTGTTTGCAGTAAAATTTAGTATGAATATTTCTTAACTTTTTTGGTTGTCAAGTACCTCTTGAAAATTAAGAAAATTAATTTCCTTGACATACATTTACTCTTTCGTGTGAAAGTATTGGGTGACCTTGCCAATCCAATTCAATCATGTTGCTTATAGCCCAGCTGACCACAGACCTCACCATACAAAGGTTAAACAAGCGTTACTCATGCTGATACAACAATACTTGTCATCTTGCTCTTTTATGATAAAACAGCACAACAATGAAATAATGCAGGATTTTGTCTTGCAAAAAATTGATTAAAAACAAAAACTTAAACTGCTGGAATTAACAGCCAGTCCACAAATGAATTTTTTTTTTAAATCAACAATTGGCAGTGAGAAAACAGAATATGGTCAGATATCAAAAAACAAATAATAATACCAAAAATAAAACAAACAAAAGCAATCTTACCAGCTGTTGGGTGATGAGACTGAAGACCATTTTTCCGTACTGATCCACCAGCTGGTCGCACTGTCAAACAAGACATTGAAATCCATTCTCTTACTAAACATAAAACCATTATCTACTATTTACAGAATCTATTCAATGAACTTTTAAAGCGTACAGGGGAAAATCACATGCCAAGTGCAATTACATACTGATATAAAAGGAAAAGAAATACAATTGTTCATATTAGGAGAAAATCATATGATGTCAAATATCACATTACGAGAGACAGGCAGTCAGACAGACAGACAGAGAGAGAGAGAGAGAGAGAGACAGAGACAGAGACAGAAAGTCACAGTTATAAAATTAATTGTATGAGCAAGAGGAACTGACTGTGACTTTGTGAGTGAATAAGTGTGTATGCCCACATACACACATGAAAAAGTACACATATTCAAGTTACCTTCATGGGAACCTCTACGCAGACATTTTCATAGATAAAAACAGTTCTTTCTTCATCATTTTATATATATTTTCTCTCTATGTTCCTCCAAACCATCCATAGACCTCCCTACAACTCCCAATAATTTGAAACATGACTTACCAGACCCTCCAGGGGACCTGCTTTGGCGCAAACCATCTTCTTGAACATGGCTTCAGCCTGTCCCTGCAAAAAACAAAAATAAAAAAATTAAAGTAAAATGTGTACATGGACATGTTTTGAATTAAAAATGACATAATTATTGTCTGTGTATGTGTGAAAAGAGAAAAATATTAACACTCTTTCTAATTTTCCATAATAGCACCACATTTCTCAAAGAATAAGTGGTGTGTGTGTGTGTGTGTGTGTGTGTGTGTGTGTGTGTGTGTGTGTGCACATGTGCATGCATGTGTATGTAAAAAAAATTTGATTTTTTTGGTTTGGTGCACACAATACCACCAGCTTATTATCAGAAACCACAGACTTACTAACCGACCACTACAAGTGAGCAGTAGCACACTGTGAGTGCGAGTTAAATAAAAGAGGCATCCCAAGGCCTAAAGGGAATGGGCTATAGCCAATATTGGCCAGTGAAAACTCCAAGCTAGCTTTAAGTGACCAGCAAACCCAAAAAGCCATAAATAAACAGATCACAAACATAAACTACTCACTTCGGTATTGTTGAAGATTTCAACCAAATCACCCATGAAGTTGATACAGTCTTTGCAGTAGTCACCAGATGCTTTCGTTTTCTGTAAAATGTCATAAAAGCACAATTCACTTAAGGCATGTACACACAAGGTGTACCCCTTCATTCTTAGTATACATAAACACTTTTTGATTTGCACAATAAATCTACAATGAATGGTGTAATGCAACTATTTTTAGGCCAGTAAACACTGGTGTTCTAATTCAGCCATGAAGATTAAACTCAAAGCACAGATTTGGCTAACTTGAGATAAGATCTCAATTATTAAAAGGCATGACATGTTTTTGGGATGGCACACAAATTGAGAAAGAAATATGATTTAGTGAGTTTACTACAAACAAGAGGAAGGTCACATTCATACTACCACTCATGGCTACTATGTGGAAAGACCAAAACCATGAGGACACAGCCAACCTCTTTAATTTTATACTTGCCCTGATGAAGGTGTTCATACTGCCACAAAAAACACACATATGAACCCCCCTGCCAAAAAAAGCACACACACAAAAAAACCACCCTGTGTTCTTGCTCTACTTCAGCGGTGTGTGTGGTTTGATAAAAAAAAAAGTTGGATGCAAAGAGATCCCTTCTTCTTTATCACTGGAAACCCTCCAGGCACTCATACTGAAATGCTGCTGTTATGTGCATGGTCACGAACAAAGCAGCTTTTATCACATTATCAGTGTGCAATGTTTACAATAAAACGAGCAGCCAGACCAGCCTCCCTTCCTTCTTTGCCAAGGACAGAGAGCATGCAGATAAGTTTGAACACCTTTTCTCACACACGTATGTTCTTTCATATCTGCTCTTAAGTTGTGAGTAGCTGTATGAACATAGCCTAATAGTCATTTCCTCATTATAAATTAACCAGAACACGACAAACACATCAACAACAAACAAAGAGACCAGTAAACACTTCTGTGATTGGGGGCATCGATCAATGTTTCAGAGTTGCGACACCTCAAGACAATTTTGTGCTGGTAGGAACAGATAACAAAATTTTTTAAAATGTGCACATAGGAGTTGTGTTTAGACACTATTCCCTAAGTCAGAATGCAGCTACCTTACTGGTGGGGAAAAAATAGTTGCATACACAAACTCTCATCACTGATGAACCTTGCGAGTTCTACCCGAGGAAAGGGGGTAAAAAAACCTGATAAGGGGGCAGGATAGCCTAGTGTTTAGAGCATTGCATTTGTGATTTGATGGCCTGGGTTCAAGCCACCATTGAGGTGCCCATTCTAAGGGATTTCCCCCCACCCCCGATGGAGTTAATCAGATTAAACTAACAGTAATACCAAAAATAAATTAATGGTATTTACCAATGACATTTGGACACACACATGCACATTTTTCCTATCACTTCAGTTCTTAATAAGATGAAGAAAAGGTTGCTTTTTTTTTTTTTG
The DNA here is from genome assembly GCA_028751875.1 of Rapana venosa. NCBI lineage: Eukaryota > Metazoa > Mollusca > Gastropoda > Neogastropoda > Muricidae > Rapana > Rapana venosa. The sequence goes on from CM054135.1 coordinate 49,504,597, forward strand.
GGGGGGGGGGGTGGGAAGGCACCAAAACAACACATGCTATTTTGTGAAGAAGGAACACTTACCAGCTCCTGACGAGGCACATGGTCAGCAAAGCCTCCACACAGGTTCAGAGCAGCAGCGATCTGCTTTGCGGGCTTAAGAAGAAAAGTGGGAACTAAAGGTTAGAAAACATCATACCGGGTGAAAGGTAAATGATTAGAGTGAAAGGAATGAAAAAACCACCACAAAAACAAAAAAAATGGGATGGACTGCATCTTTTAAATAGGTAAAATATGACTGTAATGACGAAAGAAAAAAAAAGCTATGCAAAATATTTCCTTGTTAACTAAAACACCAAATTTGCCAATAAATAAAATGTATACCATTAGTTTAAATAACTTGTGTGTGTGTGTGTGTGTGTGTGTGCATGTGCGTGTGCATGTGTGTGTGTGTGTGTGTGTGTGTTCATGCTTGTATAAGTATCGTGTGCATGGTGTTTGAAAATATGTGTTGTTGTATGTCCGTCTTCCTGTTTATTTTTTTCTCATAATTTTGGAGGTTTTTTTTTTGTTTTTAAAGGTAGTTTTCCCCTTGGTTTTTTCTTCTTTTTTTTATTTTTAGGAGTCTTGAAAAAAAAAAGGCCATAAAAAAAACAACCTGACCAGACATGTAAACTGCAGTTTGTACAATTCATGCTTTTGCTCTTTAACACCTAAACAAATAAAAAAAGAGACAGCAGTAAGATGTGTGCTATATTACAACTTGGCTGATATAGTAACAAAACATTGCAACCACTAGCAGTCTTACCAGTTCGCTCTTCAGGAGTTTGGAGACTTCCTTCATGTCATCCTTCAGCAGCTCCTTGCACTGTAACATTGCAAAAACAGTTCTTCAGAAAAAGATTAATCAGAATCAATGCGAATGATCACAAGGCTTTCAATATTAAAAATTGTGTGTGTGTTATCAATACACATTAATCTGTTTTAAAAGATCCCTGGGAGGGGAGGTGGGGGAGAAAGGAGAAATGGAACAAGAAATGAAAGATTAAAAAAAACCAACCCCAACCAAAAAACCCAAACCCCAAGAGTGTTCTAATGTATGCCGATTATTTTTCTCTAAGATTATGTTTTCCAAACGAACAGACTTCTTTTTGATAAATTTCAGAAGAGCAGAGGATGGAATGTGTTTCAAACAATTGTTAGTATTATTAAAATGAGTATTTTAAAAAATCTGTCATCTGTCACAAGTATGTGTGTGTGTTTATTTTTTAAATTTTACTCTTTTATTTTGAGGATAATGGAATAAGCACTCATGTGCTTTTTTTCATCCAGTCCCCGTGTGTATGCAGTTTTGTAAATGTCGTCACCCGTGTGTGTGCACGTGTGCGTGTGCATGCATTGTGTGTGTACGTGCGCACATGTGTAAAACAAACAAATAGACCACCATGGTAATCAACACTTACCACATGTCGGCTTTCAGCTGGCATTCCAGTGCAACCCACAGCCCACTGTTCCAAAAGGTGTTCCTGCAAGGAAAAAAAATCAGAATATACTTTAATCTTTTCACATCAGTCCTGTTTTGTCCAAAAAGACTAGTATATATGCAAACATAAAACATATACATTCATTATTGCTGTTATTGTCTGCCATCCAAGGGGACTACTTTTAGTACTTAGGCTGTTAGCCAGCCACGTCAAATATTTCAGTTTAGTTGATAAGAATTAACTGGTTGAACCGTATAAAAGAACATTTATTAAATTTTTTTATAAACCGTCTTATTTTTAGACAGCCAGTCCTGCTTAAATCTGGTTTATCATCATATCTATTTTTTTCTTTACCCCCCCCCCCCCCCCCCCTCCCACAACAAAAAAGAACATTTTGTGTCCATGTCTACATTTACAATTGCATTACTTTTACTTCTTATAAGTTCAACCAAATAAATTTTGACTTTTTCCAGATCCTCTCAAATATTTCCCCAGGCCCATACTTCAAACGGAATTCTCATGGTCTATATCCAAAATATATAAAAAAAAAGGGAGGGGGGGGAGAGGGGTCTAAAAACTCTAAATTATCTAAAAAAATAGAATATTGCAAGCCTCCCATTCATGATTGTCAGTAGCCTTACAAGCTGTAGGAAAGCGCTAAGCTCCACTTATCACATTAAATCATTAAGTGGCTTCTTTCATATTTGATGATGCTTGATGTTTGAATTTGATTTTTTACATCCAGTCCCCGTGTGTATGTGGTTTTGTCAATTTTGTCATCTGTTTCCACTGGCACACAATGGCCTACTCTTCCGAAAAGTGGAACAGGATTTAACGTGTGCGCAAGGTGTATACATGTGTGTCTTTCTTCCAATGTGACTTCTCAGAACATAGTCTCCAATGTTGGATATTGAACACCATGCTTTGAATTCAACCATATTAGGAACTAGCTCTGTACAAGTCTGCTACTGTTCAACTTCTGATGATTAAAACCTATTCAAATTTTTTTCTGAAAGTAAAAATTTGTTAGAAAACACTTGGTAGAAATGGGAGGTAGCTTAATCTGCTATAAAGCTGTCAATTTTCTACATCACATGAACTCTTGGTTTTATTTCTGAAAATTCAAAGTGACTCAAAGACTTCATAAAGTAGTCGCAGAGAGAAAAAAAAAAGAGTTTACTTTATGCAAGACCTCTTCATTTCAATTGGAAAGATTAAAATAACTTTTCACTTCACTTGCTAGTCGATTTTATATAGCAATACTCACATCATTTGAATGACGAACAACATCCAGCACCTTGATGACGTCAAAGCATGTTTCAGTCTGAAAGCCAAACAGAAATATTCAGTTCTTCAAATTCTTTTGGTGTGCATAAAACCCTATTCATTCAAATTGATAAAATCCATAAATTGAATCCATTTACATCTATTAATATTATAAAAGGAATATGGACAAAACAAACAAAAATAAAAACTCCAAAATACTTTAACATTGTGTTTTCTTCCTTCAGCAAACTATTCTATTAAACAGTCAACTTCCATCAAGTCAATTTAAAACCAAAATACTCATTACTGGTAAACTGAAATAGCAGCATAAAAAGCCTCTATTGAACTTCTTGGTATTCATACAAATCACAAACATACATCACATACATTAACACAGACCAATGCTATATTATGTTCAGGACTTATAGGAGGAGGAGGGGAGGTGATCTCATTAAATGACTAAGTTCAAAGAAATAGAGCAATATGCTCTTGAAAAGAACCCACTATGTAAGTTTACAATGTAGGCATCAAATCTACGAACTTTGAAGAAACAGTCCACAACACCAAGGAAACTGCTTATATTTCTTCCATACATATTCACATTATTAACCCACCTATTGAATACTGTCATGGTAAAATTAAAAGAGATGATCCGACTTAGAAAAAATGTACTGTCTTGTTTTTGAATACAATGAAAGTCAATACATTCCCCCCCCATGTTTTTATCTTGCTTTTTTTTTCTTGTAGACTGTATGCTCATGATAAGATGTTTGTGTGTATCACTGTATGCATACATATGTGTTCATGTGTGTGTGTGTGCGTGCACTAAAAAATGATTCCTATCTTTTCCTCATTCTTACCGAGCCAACCATATCCCCACGCTGGTACTTCCAGACTGTGGTTATGCAATGCTGCATGGCATCACACTCCTTGGCATGATGAATATGACTGCACCAGTATGACGGCCCATAGGTGCACTTGTCTGTTCCCAGCAAGGCACACTGACCTAAACATCAAAGACAACCAGTACAAATTAAGACAAGATAACTTACAATGTTTAATGTTACCTGCACTTGTTTTCCTCACTACTATTTCTTCAAAGTTTAATTTTCTATGGTTACTCCTATGATCTGAATAACTGCAAGCAACTTCATACAAAAATCATGGAAAGGTAGACAGTATTGCTAAAAATTTATGGATGTTACAATGAACACTTAATCAAAGATGTACAGGTACGCATGTTTCTGACTAATGTTCTTCAAAAAGGTTTTTTTTTTTAAACACCCAAAAAACAACAAACCAAACCAAAGCAAAACCAAGCCACATTTGGTCAGTTCCTCATTTTGTAATCAATCTCTACATGTATGATACATTACATGGCCTAGCTTTTATTTCTTTTCATTCCTTTTCTGCACAATTTTACCCAAACAAAGAGCTGTCTTTTTTCATCTGAAGGCTCATTTCACTGTGGCAGGTGTGCCAATCATATCCTTAATAAAATCATTTGTCGCTTTTCAGCAGTGCCTTGTACTTGTTCAGAACAACAATAATACTATCACCAGTAGTAACAGGGATAATGAATATGGTGATGATGATAATGATTATGATACTGCAGTGGTGGTGATGAATCATTTTATGTAGAACACAGAGTCAATGATTACCTAAGACCTCGACAGTGCTGTGGTCACGGCTTTTTTTCTTCTTCCAGCATATGAAATGACTCAAAAACAGATGCTGAGATGGACACCACTGTGCATTCACTGACTCAGTAATACACACACATACATGCACACACACACATATACACTTTCCCCTTTCCTTTATACTCTATCATGTATTCGACCTACAGGAGCTTCTAAATGAAAGCCTGTCAAAAGGGACCATTTTGCAACTGGCTTTAAATGCAGACAAATCTAAAAATCAAGCTCTTACTGTATAGATTGGAAAGTAAAGGTGAGAGAGTAAAACAAGCTGATCCATCAAATTCAAAATCTAGCAAGAATTGCAATCTTCTCATCACTCCTGAATATCACTGCGAGACCTTTTATTTAACTTTTATATATACACTGGATCTATAGAATAGACATTTGTGAGCTGTTTTCAAACACTTCACCCTGATATAGGCAGCCTTCTCTACTTCAAATGCTTTTCTTCTCCTATATAGGAGACTTCCAGTTATTATGATTCAACTAGTATGACTATGAGTCTGTCATGGATGCAGACAATCTCAACATAGCATTCCAAACCATGACTTTTTTTTTTTTTAATGTTGTTAATGACAACATTCTAATGTAGCCTTGTAGGCCTCAGAGCATCGTCTACAATGAGATCAATAACTCATTAACTGACAAAGGTTTTGGCCTGGGTCTAAAATTACATAGTAAAAAAACCCCTTAAATTGACTGTGACCTTCAAATTCAATAATGATCAATGTATGCAATTGATACAAAAAACTTTGAAGATCCCACTGACAGACTACATAAAACATTCTGACAGGGCAAAAAGGAATTCCTGTTTTCCTGCGTATGTGCGTGCGTACATAATAAGTTTATATATAATGTCTTTCTAGTCAATGGTTTTTATAACATTGTACTCCCAATTGGTGTGTGTGTGTGTGTGTGTGTGTTTTTGTGTGTGTGTGTTGTGTGTGTGTTTTGTGTGTGTGTGTGTGATTTTTATATGAAGTTATCTTGGAATATTTTAAGCAATATGAAATGTAGCTTTTCTGTGTCTTTTGATATTATGAATCAATCTGCCTGTCAGTATTGTTTGCCTCTCATAGGATGATTAAACTTAAGTGCTTTTGACTTGACTTGACTTACCTACAGTATTACAATAAAAGAAAAAAGAAAAAAGATAAGATTACAATTAATGAATTATAATTCAAAGCAAAAATCATTATTATGACTCAGCAAACTTTAGTTGGATACCCTTGCTCTTGTCTTAAGCTAAGACATCTGTTTGAGGGGAACTTCCTCTGAGCTAACAAAGTAACATTGGTTAAGAAAGTTCTATGTTTTTCCTTGCATGGCCTTCAGAAGATAAATCAGATCCCATGATAACATTTTGTGTACATATATATATATATATATATATATGAATCCTAACCATCTTTTGATAAAGTGTAGACCTGCTGTTGCCAGTGATCTGGTATCAGTGGTATGGCATGCAATCTGCATGCTAGTAAAGCAAGCTAGTAACTAAGTAAGTGCTTTGATTTGTCTCTGCAAGATATAGCACTTTGTAAATTCCATTTATTTTTTATTATTATTAATATCATTATAAAGCCCTACTAAAGGTCTAAATTAAGAGAATTAAACACTAGCATTTATACCTGTATACATTACTCCTGAGAAGGAAAAGACTGAAAGAGCAAGAGCTATGAATATGACAAGGGCACTCGACTCCTGACTGGATCTTTTCACATTTTTCAAACTGAATAAAAAGTGTGAATGCATGTGTGCATGTGAGCAAGCGAAGGTGCACAAGAGAGGCAGATACAGAGAGATCGTGGTGTTCAAGTGTGTGTGTGTGTGTGTGTGGTGTGTTTATGTGTATTTAAAAAAAACACAACTATTATATGTGTGTTCTTTTATTTTTGAAAATAAACATGTTTTATAGTCTTTACTTACTAAGATCGGCAGGGTTTTTAAAAGTACTTTTTGTGTTTGCTTTCATTAAAATGCAGTAGCCTATAACCTTTGGATGCGTCCAAACTTTCAAAGGGCAGTCCTGGTTTGGGGTGGATCCCTATAGATCCCACAGGTCAGGTTGTTGGGAACAAGACATTTTAATCACAGTACTCAAGTTGGAAGCAAACTTGATCAACAAAATATTTTTGCTATAACATTTTGAATTAGATAAACGGCGGCAATGGTAAATAAATAACAACACAACCGAACCCGGAAACAAATTAGTCTTACTCATAATGTCCTCTCTATTGTTTTCCTCGAAGTTAGCCATCACTTTCTTGGTCATTCCATTTTCCCCACATCGTTGCACCCATATCACCGTTTTGCTTTAGTATAAACATACAGTTTAAAATAAATAATCAAAAATAACTTTAAAGCAGGGCCTTCCAAAATTATCACGCTAATGCGTCTGTTGACATAGCTGATTTTAAAGAATCTTGGGAGAAATCCTAGCCTAGTCATTGTTACATTTCATGAACTTTAGTTGTCTGCACACGGTAGACCTGCCACAAAGAGCGATCACTTTTTGATTTCTTCATGTATCGTCCTTTTTTCTTTAATAATTCTTAATCTGACCAAAAGAATGAATGAATACTTACCAACAGTGGCTAGAGCTACCAAGACTAGGCCTACAACTTTCATGGTTGGTTGTCTTCGATGTATGTCGTCTGTTTGGAACGCAGGAACTTTTATCATGTGATGCCTTGTCATCGGATGTTGGGCTTGCTTGTAAGCTACTGTTTGATTGGCCAAATTGGTCAGGTGCATGGAATTCTGGTAGTTGATGGTTCGCAAACTAAATTTAGGAATGATATCATTGACTGTTTTGTTTTCTTTTTTATTATTATTAAAATACCACACGCTTGTTTCAGGCTCTGTTCGCACAAAAGAAGACAAACGAAAATTTGAAGTACTTTGAATAGCCTATCTCTTAAGTTTCACAGATTTCCTGCTCAATAACCTATCCTTGTTGCTCACCAAACTATGCATGGGGTGAAACCGAAACCACCTTTGCAAAGACTAAAGTCGTAAAGAGCAATTCTTCTACCTTTCTTTCTCGATGTACAAGTCTGTCCATTTGATTTTTAGCTTTGACAGACTGTCAAGATCAATGGTCGAATTGACAAACTTGTAGGCCTGCAACAAGAAACAGAGGTAAAAATAAAGTAACAACAACAACAGACCAAAAAAAGTTGCAAACGAGATTAACCACCTTTTTGCTTTGTTCTATTTTGTTTTTAATTACAAAGTAAAACCTTACACTTGAAAAAAACAAATACATCGTTTATTCGTGTACACGCATAAAAAAAAATCGTGTACATCCATGCATGCGCACGCGTGTGTGATATGGTAATAAATAATAATAATAATAATAATAATAATAATAATAATAAATGACGACGACGACGACAAGAAGAAGAAGAGCAACAACAACAATTGTTAATGCAGTTTTTGCATGTCCTCTCGCCTATATCGACAGGAGAAAGTACACATTTTGTAAATAATATGGTGAGCAAATGAGGTTGCAGGACATGAGACTTTAAGTGCAGTAAAGTACAAGCATGAAATATTCATGTTGTTTCAAAGAACTATTGCATAAATATTTTAACTATGAGGAAGGAATACTTTTCTTTCTGAGTTTCAATGATTCTATAAGTGTGTGTGTGTGTGCGTGTGTGTGTGTGCGCGTGCGTGCGTGCGTGCGTGTGTGTTGTGTGCGTGCGTGCGTGTGTGTGTGTGTGCGTGCGCGCGCGCGCGTGTGTGCATACGTGTGGGTGCGCGCACTTGGTGCTTGTGTGTGTGTGTGTGTGTGTGCGAGAGAGAGAGAGAGAGCTCACTTGAAGTCAAGAAAAGATTAGAGTCCAACAAATGTAAAATCATCGAATCACAATGAGTGATTTCCGCAATCATTTTCCTTAAAGGAACAAGGAAAACACTTAAGTAGCTTTAGGCCCATGTGTTTGAGTTTGTCTTGGCAAACAATCAATAACAGCTGAGCTGATTTTTTATGCAACATCGAGGACTCTACTGAAGTTATGGGAATGATCAAACATTCACGAAAAGCAATACATAAATCCATCTGATATTATAGATAAGCCACATAAATAGTTATAACAATGCCCTGTGATAGAAGTCACTGGGTACCCAACAAAGACCCTTCTCTTACAGATCCGGTCTTTTTCAGTGAGGATAGCCAACATTGTTATTATATACTCGTACCAGTGAATTGCTTCTGTGTTATATCACAGTGGCTTCATTGGTGATTCAATCCGATAAAAATTTTAAGAAATGACTCATGTTTTTCCCATTCGTCTATCATGCCCCCCCCCCCCCCCCCTCCCCCAGGCTAATCTTTTATTATCTGTGTGTTCAAATGCCTCTCTCAGCTGGTGTGTCTTTGACAATGTTTGGTCTCTGTCAATACATAGATCTCTGTATGTCTGCATGGAGTCTCACTTGTTTCGATCTGAGCTGCAATGGTGTGTCGCGCGTGTGTGTGTGTCTGTGTGTGTGTGTGTGCCCCTACGTGGGGGCGCGTATGTGTGTGCATGCGTGATGCCTCCTTTAGTGTGCACTTGTGAAAGTGGCCAATTTATGACCATGATCCAATATTATAGTGAGGGACATTCCAAGTCAAAGAGGAAGATGGATGTCTAGTCATTATAGTTGGAGATCAGCTGACTTCAGTACCTCGATGAATGTACTTCCTGGATGACGGTCCTGTACTCGTCACAGTCAGTATATACTGACTACTCTTATTCTTGTATTGTATGACCGATTTATGGGTGTGCCTTTCTTTTCAACATGCTGTGAAAATTGCATTGGCTAGTTGTGCATTCTGCCCAAGTGGTCTCTAGCTGTGGCATCGTAGAGTGAAAGTATAATTTTTTTAATTGATCGATGCTGTTTCTCCTCTCAAAATTCTCTGTCAAACACACACACACACACACACACACACACCACACACTCTCTCTCTCTCTCTCTCTCTCTCTCTCTCTCTCTCTCTCTCTCCTTCGGATGAGATTATAAACCCGAGGCCCTGTGTTCGAACGCATGCAGAACATCTTGCGCACACGTTAAATCCTGTTCCGCTTTTCGGAAGAGTGGGCCATTGTGTGCCAGTGGAAACAGATGACAAAATTTACAAAACCGCATACACACGGGGACTGGATGTAAAAAAGCACATGAATGCTTATTCCATTATCCTCGATATAAAAGAATAAATAAATAAATCTCTACCTGCCTGCCTGCCTGCCTTTCACACCAGCGCCCCCCACTCCACCCCCACGTCTGCCTGCCTGTCTGTCTGTCTGTCTGTCTGTCTCTCTCTCTCTCTCTCCTCTCTCTCTCCCCCTCTCTCCCCTCTCTCTCTCTCTCTCTCTCTCTCTCTCCTCTCTCTCTCTCTCTCTCTCTTGACATAATATACTGTACCACTGGTGTTAAACAGGGTGATGTATGTAGCCCCTTATTGTTTTCTGTTTTTATCAATGAATTAGCCAGAGATGTCATTAATAATGGTAAACATGGTGCCACTTTTCCCCAAGATTTCTCAGAGTTGTTTATTCTTCTGCTTGCTGATGATGTTATCCTGCTGTCTGAAACAGTTGTAGGCTTACAAAAGCAGTTAAACAGCTTAAACAGTGCTACAACATCACTTGATCTTAAGGTTAATCTGAGTAAGAGTAATATCGTTGTATTCAGAAAAGGTGGATATTTAGCTGCTCATGAAAAATGGTTGTACAATGGAAATACCATGCCTGTGATTAATGTATATAAATATTTAGGAATCTGTTTTTCTACTAAGCTTAGTTTCACAACTGCATGTAAAGATCTGGCAAGTCGAGGTAAACGAAGCTTGTTATTTGTGTTGAAAAAACTACGAATATTGAATAATAACTCTTTTGATTTGTTCATTAAGATATTTGATGCACAAATACAACCCACTGTGTTATATGGTGCAGAAATCTGGGGCTTGGATGCAGCTGTAACACATTGTGAATCAGTGCACATCTTTGCTTTAAAGCAGTTTTTAGGCTTAGATAGACGTACACCTAATGATCTTGTTTATAGTGAAACTAATAGATACCCTCTCTCTGTTAATGCTGCTGTAAGATGCATTAGATATTGGATTAAGATTCTGCATATGAATGAGAGCAGGCTACCTTTTAAATCCTACAAGATGCTTTATGATCTAGATGTCAAAGGGAAAAACAACTGGGCAACACAAATACGTACCTGTTTGTTTGAACTCGGGTTTGGATTTGTTTGGCTCAATCAAGGAGTTGGAAATTGTAGAGAGTTTATTAAGGTTTTCAGGTAAAGATTGATTGACTGCCGTTGGCAGCAATAGAGTGGTCATATGCAAAACAGTGAAAGATTTCAAATGTACAGACAATTTATAAGTTCACATGATGTCAAACCTTATCTAAAACTTGATATGGATATACATTTGAAAAGAATTATGTCTAAGTTTAGACTTGGTGTATCAGATATAAACGTTCATAAATTCATATAGAGAACATGATATTGACGACCTCAGGCTGCTATGCCCATTATGTAAGCAAGCACCGGAGGATGAAGTACATTTTGTGTTGTGCTGTCCAGTATTTGAGGATGTTAGGCAGAACTACATCCCTGTTAAATATAGTAGACAACCTAATTTATTTAGACTCTGTTTACTCCTGGCATCAAGTCATCCTGAGGTTGTACGCAGCCTCACATTATATTTGTGTAAAGCTTTCAGAATAAGAGAGATAATGTTATCCTAAGTGATATTTTTGTAGCTGATCTTTTGTTATACAGTAACATGTTGTGTGTGTGTGTGTGTGTGTGTGTGTGTGTGGGTTTTTTTTGTTTTTATTTTTTTTTGTTTTTTTAAAAAACCAAAATACTAAGCAGTTCGGCAACCCCCCTTCATGTATGGGCCAATGGCCTTTTTGTGAATAAATCATTCGAGTTCGAGTACGAGTTCTCTCTCTCTCTTTGGGACAGGATATAAAAAAGCACATGGGTGCTTATTCATTATCCCCGAAATAAAAGAATTTGTCATTGTCATTATCATTGTCTCTCTTAATCAAAGACGATCTGTGGTCTAGGTTATTTAATACTGACCCTAGCTTTTGAGAGAAGTATTTACTATTTTTATAAAGAGACAGAGGAGGATTCCTTTTTTTAATTTATATAATGCAAGCACTGTTTTATCAGACAATCCAAGGAGGGTGACAGGATGGTTAAAATGTTCGCCTGCCAACAATTACACCTTGAGGTTCTGGGTTCGATTCCCAGCCTTGTTCCTTCTTCCCAGTTTTATGAAAAAAATTGAACCGAATGTCAAAGTCCTTTGGATGAGATTATAAACCGAGGACCCGTGTGCGAACACACACAGAACATCTTGCGCACACGTTAAAACCTGTTCCGCCTTTCGGAAGAACAGGCCATTGTGTGCCGGTAGGAACTGATGACAGAAAAAAAGAAACCAGCATGCACACAGGTATCGTGTTTAGACACCATCCCCGAAGTCGGTATGCTGATACCTAAAAGGGGTGGGGGTGGGGTGAGGTGGGGTTGGGGAACAGTCGCATACACATAAATCTCACCATTGGTGAACTTGGAGCTCTCAAGCCGAGGAACGAAAAACAACAACAACAAAACCCAGACAATCCCACTGAGCTACCTTAAGCAGTATCAATCAATTTTCAGCCTGTACAGCCACAACTGGAGATTCCACAACATATCAGTTTCCTGGGGAGTAAAGCCCCAAACAAACGTTAACTGTTCTATTGAAATAAACATGTTCTACTCAGTCTGGTTGTTAAGGGGTTGGGACGCTACTCATATTCCATACTTGAGATTACTGCATTCAGTAGTGCTTAGGCTGACCGTTAGGATACATATTACGCTGCATGATGATGACAACTACACACACTCTTGAGTATGGGTGTTCAAAGTCTAAGGGTACCCACAATCACATGCTCTATAACGTCACAAAACAGGCAAAGAGCTGTGTGTGAGTGCGAAGGTCATTTGATCTGAGTAGTGGATATTAGTAGTACATAGAGAGTTTTCATATTTGTTTTGTTGCTGTTGTTGTTGTTTTGTGTTAATCAGAGAGACAGCACAGTCTCTCTGATGAAGGCAAAAGTATGCTGCAAGTTCCTCAAGTCGCCCTAGATCCACTGAGGTAGGGTCGTGAGGAAGGAGGGGGGTAAGCCTAGATACCCTTTTTGGAATGGCTCATACAGCAGACAGGGCTGCAGCACTTGTCATGTAGTCTGGCTGCCAGTCTTGCAAGAGCACTGCATTGTGTGGCCTATGTGGAGTTTCATGCAGGCCTACATAATAATTATTGGGTAGTTTTGGTTGTTGTGACCTGTCCTGAGCCTGAATAATGCAGACCTGCTCCTGTCGCGACAGCAGGTAGGCTCATAGGGTCCGACTTGTTGCAGTATGGATGGGTGCTTTGCTGTCTGGCCTTGATGATGGACTTGGCTCCAGAAAAACCGATAATTATGCTTATCCGCCTGCACTTGCCTTGTGCCTTCCTATGCTAGGAAGTTAGCAATCTCGCCTTGTGCCTTCCTATGCTAGGAAGTAAGCAATCTCATTGCCAAGCACGTTGCATAGGAGGGGATCTAAATCGGAATACGGCTACCTAAATGGAGAGGTGGGGGTGGGGGACAGTTGCATACATAAAAATCTCCCCATTGGTGAATTGCGAGCTCTAGCCGAGGAACAACGACAACCCCCCCCCCCCCCCTCCCCCAACAAAACAAAACAAAACCAACCAACCAACCAAACAACAACAAACAAAAACAAACACCCCCCCAAAAAAAAACAACAACAACAACAAAACAAAACCTGAAACAAGTGTACACCGCCTGTCAGTGAGAGGGTACTATTTGTTACCTGTTGAAACAAGGTAGGTGGCAGTCCATCATCATAGATGCATCAACAGTCATTGTGCAACATTGCCTGATGTTTGAATGTATGGTTATACAAAACCACAACACTATCCCAATTAAAAGTCAAACCTATGTTGTTATCTTATAATATTTATTCCTTTAATCCGATTCCTTGTGTATATATATATTTCTTCCTCTGCGTCTTCCAAGTAAGACCAACGCACACAATTTTTTTTTTTTTTGGGGGGGGGGGGGTATGGGGGGGGGTATGGGGGTGGGGTTGGGGGGTGGATGGTAGCGAGGATAAGTGACAGGACAAGTGGTCTTGACTCAACCTTGCTCTGGTAGGTCTTCTCTTGTATCTTTCTCCCCCCCCCCCCCTCCCTCCCCCCCCTCCCTCCCCCCCCCCCCCCTGTCTCTGTCTGTCCTCTCTCAACCATTGTCTGTCTGTCTGTCTCTGTTTGTCTGTGTCTCTGTCTGTCTTGTCTATCTGTCTTCCTGTCTGTCTCTGTCTGTCTGTCTCTCTCTCTGTCTGGCATTCTCTGCAGATTCCGTATAGGGTTTGTTGTTTTAAGGGATACAGAACACTGGTGGACATGTGCGGTGTTATCTGCCCCTCTTCCCATTACCTGTTACATTTGGCAGGCGTTCACTGCTGATTCCTGACAGGGTTTGTTGTTTCGGGGGATAAGGGGCACTGATGGTCATGGCCTGATCTACTGCCCCTCTCTGGCCCAGGCCAAAACCTGTGCCAGTTATTGATGTCAGCTAATTGCCAAGGCCTACACTAAAATGTTTTTATGTTGTAAAATGTTGTGTTGAGATTGCCTTCAGCCATGACGAGCTCTTAACATAACAACATGCACACTCCTTTAAAGGAGAAAAAAAAATCCTCTGAAGTCGGAGTGTGGCTGCCTATATGGCGAGGTACTTAGTCATACACGCAAACTTCTCATGGGTGTACTTCCTATCTCACAGTGATTCCCAGGTGGGATGAGAGAGTCAGAGTGCATGTTCATGGTGTAAAAGCTGGGGAACGCACAACAACTGCCCCTCTCCACTTCTGACACTCTTACATGGGGCAAGTCATCTATGTATCTCCTCTTGTGATAAAGGGCACTGGTGGTCATGGCCTGATCTACTGGCCCTTCTCCACTTCTCACACTGGCCAAGTCATCCCCTTCAGTTATCTCTCCAGCTGTCCTGGGTCAACAGATGTTTTTAAAAAACAACAACAACAACCTGTCCCTCTGATTCCTACCTCTCTTCTTATTATTTCATCTCTATTTTCTTTTCTGATTCGGCTATGTTGATTACAATATTTACTAACCATAGCCATCAAGTCACTTGCCTCCAACTTTGTGAACTGTGTTGTATAAATTTGTAAGTTGTGGCGCGGTTAACTGTGCACAACATGAGCTCGTTCTGTCATCGACTTCTTGCAGTACTTGTAGTTCAATTTAAAGTCTGTCCATATTTGGTGATATTAGTCTTAACAGTACTTAACCGTTTATCATAATAAGAGTAGAGTGTTCATAAGTACTTTTCTTTAATTATTTCATATGATGGGCATGACAATTACTAAATCAACGCCAGCTAGTCGTGATTTTGCCTTCAGCTAAGGATGAGTGGATGTTTGCATATCCCACAAAAATGTGGTTTTCTTGAAGTATAGATACTGACATCGTTGTTACCTTAAATGCACATATTTACTCTGGTCTTTTCTTCCTAAGTCTCTCTTTCTCACTGACTCTCTGTCTGTGTGCCTGTCTGTGTCTGCCTGTGTCTGTCTCTCGCTGTATTCTCTAAAGTTTATTCACAACTGGCGCGTGCGCGCGCGCACTTGTGTGAGTGTGTGTGTGTGTGTGTGTGTGTGCGCGCGTGCGTGTGTGTGTGTGTGTGTGTGTGTGTGTGTGTGTGTGTGTGTGTGCTTGCTCTCACTCATGGGTCACACTCAAATCAGCTGGTTTCCTCTGAGTTTGTTTATTGTTATTTCATTCTTTGCTAATCTTACAATACCTGGCAGGTAGACATTGTACTACGAGAAACCTGTTCACGATGGCTCCACATAGTGATGCTCTGAAGTTTACAGTTCGACCAACAGTGATCTATAAGTGTCGAGTGGTATCATTGAATATCTGCCTTCGTGACATCACTAATGGTTTGATTTATAAACCGTTTCGGTGTCATTGTATCAGCTAAGATTTAAGTCAAGAAGTCTCGGGCCAGGTTCTAAACTGAAATCATCAGCAAAACTTGACTCTGTCATTGATAATCTTTGACATACTGGTAACCATTCAAGATAGATTCGCAGAGTTGAGAGACAGCTGATCTGTGCTTGGCATCGAAGAAAAAAATAGTCAAGACAATGTATTCCAACAGATATGAATAAAGTGTGGGTATTTAGTACTATTTCCATCATGTTTCCGTGCTGTGGTTTGCTACTGACAAAAACTTTAAATGATCAAAATGTGGAATTACAAACAAACAAAACAAACAAACAAACATCCCCTCTCCCTCTCCAAATCCAACAGAAAGCTCCTCAACTTCCTATACAACATACTGGAATCACATCATGTTGCGGAAGATGAAGACGTACGCTTTTCTCGCATTACAAAGCTTTTTATCAGTTGAATAAGAAAAAGCTACAGGTGTGTTGAGTTGATTTGATAAGGGAAAAAAGACGAGGCTTTCTATAGAGATATATGCATGCTATTACACAGAAATCTCAAATCTTCTGACAAAACAACTTAAATGATTGAAACAGTTCATTTTAAGGCACAGGATCTGGCTTTATCAAGGACGCTTCGAGATCCTGAAAATCAGGAGATCTTATATTTTTTGTGCTCAAGGTAGTCGGAGCACTCGCTTTCCCCCAGCCAAGTTAAGCAGCGTCGAGCGTGGTTACCAGTTGGATGGGTGACCGTTTGCGCGCCTTGGCTTCAGTACAGTTCCTCCAGTTCACCCAGCTGTAAATGGGTACCTGCCCTCTTTAGGGTCAGGGAAGGTAAAGCAGCGAGGGAGAGGAGATGGGCGCCGCCCTCAATATGCTGGCCCTAGAGAAGTGAGGTCTCTGATGCCTCGCTCCCCTACGACCTTATAGGTTATGGGACTCCTTTACCTTTTACCAAGGTAAATATAGGGGCCTATAAACATGAAATGCTGATAATCATCGTTTCTAAGAATGTAAGCACAACAGTTCTTAACAATGCAGTAGGAACATTTTGTTTCCAAAAATTGTCCTACTGCATAATTAAGAACTGTTATGCTTACATTCTCCGCAAAGTC